>JAWWNF010000229.1:0-600000 GCA_034641395.1 Darevskia armeniaca | reverse complement strand
CGCTTAATGTTTGTGGGATCATTATATAAATCTATCCCAGTCTTCCTTTCAAGGGCAGCAAACAACAAAAGATTAAAAGGGAAAAAAATATTTAGAGTATTGGGGGTGGGGGGTGGGATTCCAATGCAGGTGCAAACAGGGACAAATCTTAATATAAAACACTTGTTTTACCAGCTCAGTTGGTTAGAGCGTGCTGCTGTTTAGGCCAAGGTTGCAGGTTCGATTACCGTAAGGGATAGCTGCATATTCCTGCATTAAAGGGGTTGGACTTGATTGTCATCAGCATGGGTAGGCAAACTAAGACCTGGGGGCCGGATCCGGCCCAATCGCCTTCTAAATCTGGCCCACGGACGGTCTGGGAATCAGCGTGTTCTTACATGAGTAAATGTGTCCTTTTTATTTAAAATGCATCTCTGGGTTATTTGTGGGGCATAGGAATTTGTTGTCCCCCCCTTCAAAATATAGTCCGGCCCCCCACAAAGTCTGAGGGACAGTGGACCGGCACCATGCTGAAAAAGTTTGCTGACCCCTGGTCATCAGGGTCTCTTCTAACCCTACAATTCTTTGATTCTATGATTCAGTGGGTGCCAAAAGGGCAACAGAGGAAGCGTCTGTCTACTAGCCAAATGGATATAATTCCAATGGTGCCAGAACAGTGAAGGCCAGATTCATACATTGTGTGGAGCAGACCTCCTGATTAAGATGCTGTCTAAAGGAGGACCTCATACTGATCAACTGGGTACCACATTGTCATCCTGGTCCAGAAACAGCTGTGGTTGTCCTACCAGTTGAAGCTGGTAGAAGGTGGCACTCCTAGCCACTGAGGTCACCTGGAGGCCGAAGGGCAACCCTATGCCAAGTACCTGCTCATCCATGGGCAGTACAACCCCATCCACAGCTGGCAATGTATAAGATCATGTGTGGTTGGAGCGCATGACACATTCTTGCAGTGCCACCTGGGAACTCTAGTGTGGAGGCAGACAGGCAAGGGCCAGCCAACCAGAAGAGTCTCTGAGGTGTACTTGCCTGGAGAGCCAGCATCCAAAGTCAGGTGAACAGTAATTCACCTGGTGAGATGGGCCAGGGATCAGGGAATCCAATGATCATCGGGTCAAGACAAGCAGGAAGCAGCAAGGTAGGACCAGGAAGTTCAGGCATTGTTTCCAGCATCTGACTGCTGCTGGAAGCTCTGCTTAAGAAGGCTGAAGCCAACTGTTTTTCATCAGTGCCTTCTCCTTGAAGGCTTATCAGCTGCAGTCATTCCGCCTTCTTCCCCTTCAGGCTGCTGTTCAGCAGGCAAAGCTGACTCGACTTGTCCCATGACACTCATAGCTGAAGCCATGATTTGGGGCCAGCCGCAGGACTCGAGTTGGGAAGTCAACAAATACGCAGCCTGCCATGGGCACACTAAGGCAAGACGAAAACACAGCTAACAGGAAGGAAAGGCAATTTCTCTTGGAGCAAGGGGTTAAAGTAATCAAGCTCTGAGCATCTGCCAACAGTGGCTCTCAGCTTTGCCTGAATGCCAACTGAGCAGACACAAAAGTAGGACATCAGCTCAAAATACATGTCATTAATTACAGGCTTTCAGGTAATGGCTCCTGATTCAGAATTTTTAAAAAAAAGTATTGCAAGGAGAGAAGATTCTTATTAGCTTGTTACTTGTGAGTTTTGTCAGCATTGCTGATCATGCAACTAATCTCAAGAGTGTTGTCGCAACTACCACCATCCATAAACTTATTAGGAATTTGGACTTACTCTATCCTAGAGTGTACATGGTTTCAGGGGAGCTTCTGCAGTGGGAGATTGGAGAAAATCTTCCCCTGGGGTGAGTTCCTAAGCATCTCAGTGCTTTGCTTGCTGCCCAGGGTTACTGCCTCTTGAGACAGCAGAGGTCCCTGGTAAGTGCTGTAAGGACTGAGCCTCTCCTGCTAGACACAGTCCCTGGACAGTATGTTTTCTGACTCAGGGGCCCATCTGGCTGTTGACTGAGCAAGAGCAGAAATCGAGAAAAAGCTTCACGTTCATATCAGGCCAGGCTAATCCAGAGGTGGCATTTCGCAAACTCCCTTATTCCCTGTGTGCCTTAGAACTGAGCTCTGCTGTGACACTTCCCAGGCCTGGTAAAAGGTAAAGGTAAAGGGACCCCTGACCATTAGGTCCAGTCGTGACCGGCTCTGGGGTTGCGGCGCTCATCTCGCTTTATTGGCCAAGGGAGCCGGCGTACAGCTTCCAGGTCATGTGGCCAGCATGACTAAGCCGCTTCTGGCAAACCAGAGCAGCGCACGGAAACGCTGTTTACCTTCCCGCTGGAGAGGTACCTATTTATCTACTTGCACTTCGTGCTTTTGAACTGCTAGGTTGGCAGGAGCAGGGACCGAGCAACGGGTGCTCACCCCATTGCAGGGATTCGAACCGCCAACCTTTTGATCGGCAAGCCCTAGGCTCTGTGTTTTAACCCACAGCGCCACCCATGTCCCAGACCGCGTACCAACCAGCTAATATTCCCTGTTCAAATGCTGCAGCCACTTGAGATATAATGTACTGGATTTATAACCCACCTTTATTATTCCCCTCCTCATTTTATCCCCACAACAACCCTGCGAGGTGGGTGAAGTTGAAAGTTGGTGAGCGGCCCAAAGTCACACCCAGTGACTTGCATGGGGATTTGAACCCTGGTCTGCTAGGTCTTAGTCCGAGGCTGGATCTAGACACTTGTAAAAAAACAAAACGTTACAGGAAAACGCATTGCAAAGTTCATAATGGAAAATCCCATTGGGGAAGAATCAAACTCTACAGCGCCCTCTGGTGTCGCATGTTTATAATGCAGTTATAATGATATAATTGACTGAGCGTGGCTGAGTCCCGACATGCTACATCACACTGGACCTGCATATTCAATCTACCTGTGCACTTCCTATATATTTCATACTGAAATTCCAAGCAGTACAAAAAAGAAAAAATACTGAATTGCCAAAGTGAAGGAACAAGGTGGTATATCCAGAAGGCTGCACACATCTGGAACACTCAGAAGCTGACATTTTAACACACCGCGACTTTACTTTTTAGAGTTTCTCCAGATTAAACAATTCATGCAAAGGGGAAAGGCTTGCTAAACCTGATCTTAATGACTACCCTTGTAGCTTGGGGCAAAATTTTACAGCTCAGCAGAGAAGGAAGTAATGTAATGTAAGGGCTAACAGCTTTTCACACAGAGTATAGTTCAGTGAAGGTCAAAGCTGGAAGGTGAAAATAAAGGGTAAAATATGATCAAAAATAGACATAGAGCTCAGGGTGGAATGAAAGATGAAGGAAACAGGACTACTGAAATTAGTCTTCATTTCTTTCATTCCAGCTTTTAAAATGTTCTTTTTTTAAAAAAAATGTAACTGTGTTCAGCAGCCAGAAGGGATGGTTTGTTTGACAAATGAAATCTTGAGCTTTGCAACGAGGTCAGCGATACACATGTCTGATCCTTATATCGTGTTGTTGTTTTTTAATCTAGATAGTGGCCAGCTGTACCACGGAACTCATCGCAAATAATGTAGTGTGAGTTAAGTAAGGAACTACATTGTGCATATCACAGATTTATTCTGTACCGGATTGAGTAAATTTAAATTAACCTCACCCACAAACTTTCCGTCCTCTCCCCCATGCTTTTTAACATCTATATGCAGCCGCTGGGAGAGATCATCAGGGGGTTTGGGCTGGGTGTTCATCAGTATGCGGATGATACCCAGCTCTACCTCTCTTTCAAATCAGAACCAGTGAAGGCAGTGAAGGTCCTATGTGAGTGCCTGGAGGCGGTTGGAGGATGGATGGCGGCTAACAGATTGAGGTTGAATCCTGACAAGACAGAAGTACTGTTTTTGGGGGACAGGGTGCGAGCAGGTGTGGGGGACTCCCTGGTCCTGAATGGGGTAACTGTGCCCCTGGAGGACCAGGTGCGCAGCCTGGGAGTCATTTTGGACTCACAGCTGTCCATGGAGGCGCAGGTTAATTCTGTGTCCAGGGCGGCTGTCTACCAGCTCCATCTGGTACGCAGGCTGAGACCCTACCTGCCCGCAGGCTGTCTCGTCAGAGTGGTGCATGCTCTAGTTATCTCCCGCTTGGACTACTGCAATGCGCTCTACGTGGGGCTACCTTTGAAGGTGACCCGGAAACTGCAATTAATCCAGAATGCGGCAGCCAGACTGGTGACTGGGAGTGGCCGCTGGGACCACATTACACCGGTCCTGAGAGATCTACACTGGCTCCCAGTACGTTTCCGAGCACAATTCAAAGTGTTGGTGCTGACCTTTAAAGCCCTAAACGGCCTCGGTCCTGTATACCTGAAGGAGCGTCTCCACCCCCACTGTTCAGCCCGGACACTGAGGTCCAGCGCCGAGGGCCTTCTGGTGGTTCCCTCACTCCGAGAAGCGAAGCTACAGGGAACCAGACAGAGGGCCTTTTCGGTGGTGGCGCCCGCCCTGTGGAACGCCCTCCCAGCAGAGGTCAAAGCGATAAACAACTACGTGACCTTTAGAAAACATCTGAAGGCAGCCCTGTTCAGAGAAGCTTTTAATCTGTGATATTTTAATGTTTTGTTTTTTAATATTTGCTGGAAGCCGCCCAGGGTGGCTGGGGAGACCCGGCCAGATGGGCGGGGTACAAATAATAAATTATTATTATTATTATTTATTTTCTCTCATATGGGTAAATTCCTAAGCAGGAGAGTAAAATGCTGAATTCTGAAAACAGTCGTGATAGTATTTTAGATATCTCCATCTAAAATTAATGTAAGCAAGATTGCAGATCCCCATTGATGGCAAGGTTCTTTTATATACCACTTCTGCTTAATTTCCGAGAAGAGAGAAGAATTCAATTGCCATAAATATTTGGCCCATTGATTAAAAATACATCCATTTTGGCAGTCATGCTGTAACCACGCTGAGCTGCAAGCAAATGCATACTTTCAATCCATTTTATGTGTCTATACTGGGCTGGGCTTTTATTGCCCCCAAAGTAATTATTATCTGCTTCAGGTTAAAAAAAGAAGAAGAAAAGAAGGTATGTGGTAACTATAGTGGAATAATAAAAACCGGTGTTTAGTTATTGACAACTCAGTAGAAACACTATAAAGAATTAAGCAATAGAAATGTAAGCTGCATACAAGCAGGTCATTCTGTTGCCAAGAGCAAGACAAATAACTAATTTTAAAAGACATCCTTTCTGCTCTTGTCTTCTGGCTGCATTTCAAGTGAGCTCATTTTTAGGGCTGTATGTTACAGATCGGCTTTATGACTGTGTGCTTCAAGTGTGAAAGGCTAAACCAGGGGTAGGCAACCTAAGGCCCGTGGGCCGGATGCGGCTCAATCACCTTCTAAATCCGGCCCGCGGACGGTCCGGGAATCAGCATGTTTTTACATGAATAGAATGTGTCCTTTTATTTAAAATGCATCTCTGGGTTATTTGTGGGGCCTGTCTGGTGTTTTTACACGAGTAGAATGTGTGCTTTTATTTAAAATGCATCTCTGGGTTATTTGTAGGGCATAGGAATTTTTTTATATTTTTTTTTTCAAAATATAGTCCGGCCCACCACATGGTCTGAGAGACGGTGTACCGGCCCATGGCTGAAAAAGGTTGCTGACCCCTGGGCTAAACTATACAGCACACACTCGCAGATGACAAAATGCATGTACATATACACCTCTTTGGGAAAGTTCAGATGGAATGCTAAATTATGGTTGGTGGTGATGCTAAACCATGGTTAGTGTTCTCTATATGATCCACAGTGAGTCTCATGCCTTCTCATCTCTCTTCCTTTGGTGCATGCCAGGAGGCGGCGATCAGACCAATCTGGTTTTAAACTCTCCAGGGTTTCCAGCTGCATCCAAACTTGGGAAACTGGAGTTAGTTTAAATTATAGTTTAATGTAAAATTGAACCAAATACCCCCACCTTTTCATGGACCATTAGCCCTTTCTGAAGCAGGGAAGGAGTGTTGTTTCTTTAGCAGCAACACTGCGGGAAAGAGTTGGGGTTGGGAAATATAGCAGGGCCAGGAGGTTCTGACACAATTTACGCCTACTCCAGAAAGCCCCACAAGGCTTGGTTTTAAAAGTTAAAACTGGGCTGGCTAGCTGTCTTCTTCTTTGGTGATAGCTGAGTAAGATTTTCTTCCATGAACACAGTCTTAACAGCGAGTCTGTAGGTGACTGTGGAGGCCAATTCTGGATCTGCACATCCTTCCACAGTGGGGACATGGTTTCCGGGCAGGAGTTGCTCATGGTGAGGGTTTGCCAAATGTGCCTTCCTCTTAGCTCATCTCTCCCTTTCGTACTAAGTTCAAGTGTCTTCAAAGGCCAAGAGACCTTTGGTAAAGCTGTTCTCCAATTGGAGCACTTGCAGCCCAGTGTTCCCCAGTTGTGGAAACACATATTTATTTTTTTTAGATTTGCCTTGAGAGAGTCTTTAAATCTCTTTTGTTGATCACCAGCTTTACGTTTTCCATTCTTGAGTTGGGAATAGAGTAGTTGCTTTGGAAGACGATAATCAGGCATCCGAACAACAAGACCAGTCCAACGAAGTTGATGTTGAAGAATCATTGCTTCAACACTGGTGATCTTTGCTTCTTCCAGTACACTGACATTAGTTCGTCTGTCTTCCCAAGTGATATGTACAATTTTTTGGAAACACCATTGATGGAATCTTTTGGGAATTGGAGATGGTGTTTATAAGTGTTCCATGTTTTACAAGCATATAGTAAGGTTGGTAGTACAATAGCTTTGTAAACAAGCATTTTGGTTTCCTTGCAAAATTAGGAGAAAGCTGTACTTGCAGAGCTCTGGAGATGCTGGATTTTGGCATCAATGTTGGCCCCTGTGGAAAGTTCACTGCCCAGGTAGGATTTTTGATTGACATTTTCCAATGTTACCCCATTAAGTTGGATTTGTGGCACTGCAGAGTGCTTGTTTTGTGTTTGTTGGTGCAGCACTTTGGTTTTTTTGGATGTTGAGCAATAGCCCAAGCTTTACATACTGTAAGCTTCTGCAAAGGTATTTAGGATGATTTGGAGGTCATCCTCTGAGTGTGCACACACTACATTGTCATCAGCATATTGAAGCTCTATGATGGAAGTTATGGTAACCTTACCTTTTGCTTTCAGCCTACTCAAGTTAAAGAGATTCCCATCTGTTCGATATATGATTTTATTGCCATGATCCTACACATCGTCGAAGGGAGTTTCCCTTCAACAATGTGTAGGATCATGGCAATGAAAATAATAAATAGAGTTGGGGCGATAACACAACCCTGTTTAACACCTGATCCCACTGTGAATGGTTCGCTTTGAGAGCCATTGTTATCTGCAATAGTTGCTGTCAAGGTATCGTGGAGGAACCGAAGGATATTCACAAATTTGCTGTATACCCTGTTTGAGACCAGATGCACCAACTCTAGGGGATGGAGCTGCATTCAGCCCTCCCATATTTGTTTAAAGGGGGCCCAGCCACCCCTATATTGAGGGGGCCCGGTACAACATTGCAGAAGGCTGCACCGCCCTGTGTGGTGTTGGGAGACGTGTGACATCACCACACCCACACCCAAATCTTGGGCAACCTGGTGCCTCTGTTTAAGACAGATAAGCCAAACGTTTCCCCACACTACCAAGTTTCATGAAACTTGGTATCCAATTTTGGAGGGTCTTCTCTTTTTGCCCCCTCCCTGCCCACAAATGGCAAACAAACAACAAGAAGGAGGCAAATAGTTCTGCAGAAATAACTGGGAAAGTTTCACATGACATGACCAAACCCAGGGTTGAAAGAGAGTCAACATAATAGCTCACAGGAAGCATAGAAAAGTGTGCACAAAAAGCAGGTTTTGGAAGAGCCAATTGCAATTTATAATAATAAAAGGTTTGTGTAGTCTCAAGGCTATCCTCCCAACTGACGTTAATAGAGATACAGGCTGTTCAGAGCTGGGGGGGTGGGGTGTCTTGTTTAGCTAAGTCCTTAATGCGGGAAGGACAAGGTGATCTTCAAATTCTGTTTGCAATATGATTATGTTGCTGTCTCCTTCATATTCTACAGCAGCATCTGGTGAGCATGCACTCTGAATTACAAATTCATCTTGGTTGTAAAACTAGCACAAGTTCAGGAGATATGGCAAGAGCAACAGGGAAACAGTAATAGAACTAAGTAGATTTATCAGTGCATTTATACCTCAATGAGATTCTACACACACACACACACACACACACACACACACACACACACACACACACACACACCTCAAAAGCATCCTCCTCTGTGACTTGTAACTTCATGCTGTCAACATTTGAGCTATTCCAATGAAGAAACCGTGGTGACTAGTGCATGGCAGGGAAGTCGTAGCATCCTGCTGTCTCCTAGAAGGTCTCCCTCCCGCATCTACCAGTTACCTCTGTTGGTCCTAAGCATCCTCATACATTAGGAAAGGCAGTTATGGCCTCTGCCCATGTGTCCATCTCCCACAGCTATCTTTATGAAGATGCTTACTCAGTGCAGCAGCTGACTCTCAAGCTGGAAGCCAGGTGTCCAAGATGGCCACAAAGCCAAATGGTTGGGCAGCATCTCTAAAATGGCACCCTTCTCTTCAGGGAGGGAAAGGCCTTCCATGAATTATCTGCCAGTGTGTATGTCACTTTGAATTCATTGCAGTATTTCATTGAACAGGTAAATTCTAAAGCTGTCCTTGGACATTCTAACAAGGCAGAGAGAGAAGGAATTCCACACTACGAAGAAATTTGTGGTGCTCTCATTACAGCATTCCAAAAATGAATGGGGTGGGGTGATGTTTCTGCATCAGGAGTTTGACATGAGTCTCTCATGAAGATTCCTTTTCCAACATGGATGCACAATATGAGGGAGATATAAAAACACTTTGGTTGTTCTGTTGCAATCCAAAATCATGATGAGAATTGTGACAATAATTCATGCATGAGTGTATGCATACAGACAATGTGGTTCATTGCATCTTCCTACAGGGCAGCGGGGTACCTAGGACATTCAAAAGACCAAATTGGCTACCAAGAGGCAATGTGTTTCTACTCTGATCATTATTATTATTATTTTGCAACCCTCTGAACAGGGAAGGAGACTGCAGATCGAAGCTTCTCCATCAGAAGTAGAATCTAGTCCAAACACGAAGAGAAATCATGTTTTATTTAGGGTAACCTGACATAACAATATACCTAGTTTCTTTTCTCCTGGCTATTGACATTTGAGGTGTATATTTTCAGTACCCACTTTATTTTTGTGATTTTAAGTTGTTTTAAACTGTTTTTGATATTGTTGAGTTTTAACGTTGTAACCCATCTTGGGACCTTAGGTAGATGATAATGATAGGTAAAGGTAAAGGGACCCCTGACCGTTAGGTCCAGTCGCGGACGACTCTGGGGTTGCAGTGCTCATCTCACTTTATTGGCCGAAGGAGTCAGCATACAGCTTCCGGGTCATGTGGCCAGCATGACTAAGCCGCTTCTGATGAACCAGAGCAGCACACGGAAATGCCGTTTACCTTCCCGCCGGAGCGGTACCTATTTATCTACTTGCACTTTGACGTGCTTTTGAACTGCTAGGTTGGCAGGAGCTGGGACCGAGCAACGGGAGCTCACGCCGTTGCGGGGATTCGAACCGCCAACATTCCGATCAGCAAGCCCTAGACTCAGTGGTTTAGACCACAGCACCACTTGAACCTTAAAAGGCACCTCCCCCTTTCAGCACTTGTTGCAAACATACTTGTGTTGTTTGAGTGCTATTGCTCTTGGAGCAATTTCTTCTTCTTCTTTCCCCTCATAGTCCTTGGCCTCATTTGTCCACCTTGCTGTTTAACCTCATTGGCTGTGGCCCATGTGATTATGTCGATGACATCACAATGAACATATACCCGTCTATTTATTACTTAGATTTGTATCTTGCCCCTTCCTCACTTCCAGGATCCCAAACCAGGTAACAACAGTTCGAGAAAGCAATAACAAAAGTTAACATTGAACAATTTCCAGTAAAACACAATATAACGCAGCAGGAAAGAGCAGTTCTTAAGACCTTCCCTGTCAGAACTATAAGAGCAATTTCCCAAACCTTCCCCAACAACACAGCAGCAGCAGGTACATCGAGTGGAGTACATCAGTCCCCACTAAAAGCCTGGGTATTTTTAATTGGCATCCAAAGTTGGTCAAAGATGACGCCTTTCGGGAAGGAGGGAGTTCCTTGCGATTGCGATGATATCATAAATGGTAGTAAACAAAATAACGTAAATCGTCACAGCCAAATCAGATTAAACGGTGGAGTAGGCATAGGAGAATGTAGACGCCAAAGGAAAGTGGTGGGGAGGAGGAGTAGAGCTCAGGAGCAGCAGGAGGCAGGAAAACAAGAGGGCGGCAAACAACAAAAACATCACAAACGTTCAGCAAGATGAATATTTTTGGGCAATTTGTTCACCCGCATCAGACAGACTATTTTCAAAGTAAATGCTGAAATTCCATAATATTCAGCACCACCATGTTGTTCGAGAGGTTCTATAATTGTAAGTTATCTGCTTTACCACTGAATGTGACAGATGCCACCAATGAAAACTATGAAACAGAGTTTCCTAAAGAGCATAGCTCATCTCATGTCTACCACAAACTCAGGCCTGAAGTACATGCGCTTCTTGCTCCACATCATTAACTCCCACTGGCAGGGGGCAGGGACACTGATAACACTGTGCCATCAGCTGTGTTGTACTAGACGTGACAGAGGGGTAGGAGGGATGTCAACATGTGCCTGACATTTGGCGACAGCTACATGCAGATTGCCGTGTCTAGTTCTGGCCTCATTAGGTGGCTCTAAGCTACTCCCTCTCAGCCTTCATTCATCTTCAGTAAGGAGATAAAAGTATTGATCCATCCCATACCCTCCAACATTTCTCCGATGAAAATAGGGACATCCTATTCAATGATGATGATGATGATGATTTTATTTTTATACCTTGGGTATCTGGCTGGGCTGCCCCAGCCACTCCGGGCAGCTTCCAACATATATAAAAACATAATAAAACATTAAACATTTAAAAACTTCCCTATATAGGGCAGCATTCAGATGTCATCTACAGGTTGTATAGTTACTTATCTCCCTGGCTCGGAGGTCACATAACTCCATGCCATCCAGCATTTCTCCAATGAAAATAAGGACATCCTAAGGAAAAGCGAGGCATTCCAGGATCAAATCAGAAACCGGGGTGGCTTCTGTAAATCCAGGATTGTCCCTGGAAAATAGGGACACTTGGAGGGTCTGCCATTCTACAACATGGGTTGTGCAGATTACAGCTATGGAGCTGGATCCATTGATAGGCAAAGAGAATACCACTCATGCAATGGGACTTTCCTTTTTTTTTTTTAAAAAAAAAGAATTTTATTGGGTTTTATAATTAAACATACAAATAACAAACAATGAAAACAGATCATCCTGTATAACATAATTTCTAATATATAGTCAAATAAACATACACAACATACATTCTATTTTCCCCTCCATTTTTTATACACATCTTTGGGGTGACTTCCTCACGTCGTCGTCCCCCCCCCCCGCTGCGTTTCATTTTATATCATATTAGTAATCTCCTTGAACATCTTTGAACATCTTTTATAATTCACACTAATGCTATTTCCTTAATCAATAATTTTAACCTAAATCATCTATCCTTAATACATCATACTGTCTATTTAATCTGCAGTCTCTTATATAATCCAAATTTTGTATCAACCTTTAAATCTTACAATGCTTTTTAAAATAGTCTTTTAATTTTTTTCCAGTCTTTTTCCACCGTCTCCTCCCTCTGGTCACGGAGTCTTCCGGTCATTTCGGCAAGTTCCATATAGTCCATCATTTTCATTTGCCAGTCTTCTATTGTAGGTATGTTCTGCGTTTTCCAGTTTCTCGCAATTAAAAAGAAAATTTGGTCTTCCTTGGGGACCACCAGGTTCGCCATTCCAAGTAAAAAAGCTTCTGGTTTTTTAACAAATGTGTTTTTCAACACTTTTTTCATTTCATTATATATCATCTCCC
Organism: Darevskia armeniaca; assembly: GCA_034641395.1. Classification (NCBI taxonomy): domain Eukaryota; kingdom Metazoa; phylum Chordata; class Lepidosauria; order Squamata; family Lacertidae; genus Darevskia; species Darevskia armeniaca. Next base: position 587,936 of record JAWWNF010000229.1, on the reverse strand, counting down.
AGAAGGCTTTTATCTTTGGGCAGGTCCACCACATGTGATAAAACGTCCCCTCTACCTGATTGCATTTCCAACATTTATTATCCTGCAAATGATATATTTTGGCAAGTTTGACCGGAGTCAGATACCATCTGTAGATCATTTTCATAATATTCTCTCTTAGCACATTACATGTCCATGCAATGGGACTTTCCTGGCCCTTCCTTGACTTCCTAGCCCCCTGCAGCCTCCAAAAGCCAGCTCTGAAGGACCTCTGAATGGAAATGAGACATGGGGATGGGAGAGGGGTGCTGTAGTGAGGATTGGGGATAATTCAGTGGATCTGTCACACACAAGGGGAATAGTCTCCCTGCTCATACAACACCTCCTCCCCCTGGATCCAAACCATAATGTATGTACCGGTAAACACTAGATGAATGCTGTTGATTGGGGAGGGGCCATAGCTCAGTGGTGAGGCATCCCAGGTTCAACCTCCAGCATCTCCAATACAGCTGAGGGAGACTCCAGTCTGAAATCCTGGAGAGCAGCTGCCAGTCAGTGCAGACAATACTGAATTAGATGGACAAAAGGTCCAACTTGGTATAACACAGCCTCCTACATTGCTATTGTTTACTGTTGTTTTTCAAAATCCACATGAAGCTGGATTTAAAGGGAATAATGGAAAATCTAAGAATACCAAGTGTTCTAGAGGAATGATGCTCTCTCTGCAATGCCTGCTTATGGCAGAGAGCAAAAAGTCTTTGCCAATCATTTTACTGTTATCAAAAATTTTGCTGAGATCTTCCGACATACCCAAAGATGTCTGAAGGTTGCTTGATGTCTCAAACACTTGACTGATGTATTTTCAGAGCAGAGGATCTCAGCTGATGTGCCAAATTGAGGATGAAGTTGTGGTTTCAGTCTCTTTGTGGCATTTATTTGGAATGCAAACAGACCTTTGTATCAGTACCCAAAATAAAAGAGGGTTTTGATGCTCTAAGGCTGAGCAGCAAAATATTTGGGAGAATTCCTACATTCAGCCCTGGAAAAGGTGTGATACACAACTCTGTGATCCAAAGAGCAGCGCAGAGAGGAAGCATTTAGTCCTTTGCCCTATGGGATCTTTCTGTCCGTCACAAACCTTTCCCTACAGGTTTGTGACGGACAGCGCATAGTTGTAGCGCTAGAACAAAAAACAAATGGAAAAACTGAACGGCAACCCAAACAGTGTGTGATGCAAGTTACTCAGAAGTCAACACAGCTTTACTTAGATAAAAAAAAAATAACAAGCAAACATTGTATTTCTTCCTTCCTATGAGCAAAGAGTAAGAACACAGACCTAACTTATATTTAATGTATAAACTCAAAGTCTGCAAGAAAACTTTCAGCACTATCATTGGGTCACATAACCAATGAAATCGTCTCCTTGCAGAACTTCACAGTGTTAGTCCTCTTTGCGTGCATGGAGAACTCAGGGCCAACCCAATACATTTTGGCCCCAGAGGCAAACCACAAAAATGGTGCCCACCTCCCTTCCAGGGAAGAAAGAGTGGAGATCTGCATCAGGAACCTAGGGAGAGGAAGCATTGGGACCTGCTGTCTCTGTGGATCCTGACACCTGAGGCGATCGCCTCACCTTTCCTGATGGGTGGACGGATCTTGGGAGAAATGACACAAGGTGAGGTCTGCAACTGTTAAAGATCACAGCAAAAAAGATTGAAATGAGTAATCAGTGAAAATAAAATAAGTGCTTCCCCAAAATGCACCAATAGACTCTTACTAACACAAAATGTATGTGGGTGGTGCTCATTGATTTGCTTCTCCAGTCAGTTTTATCAAAATTTTCTTCCTGTCAGAGGACTTGGCAGTGGACAAAATTCCACATACTCAGTCTAAACCAGGGGTAGGCAGCCTAAGGCCCAGGTGCCGGATGCGGCCCAATCGCCTTCTCAATCTGGCCCATGGACGGTCCGGGAATCAACATGTTTTTACATCAGTAGATGTAATGTTTCCTTTTATTTAAAATGCATCTCTGGGTTATTTGTGGGGCATAGGAATTCATTCATTCCCCCCCCAAAAAATATTGTCCGGCCCCCAACATGGTCTGAGGGACAGTGGACCGGCCCACATCTGAAAAAGGTTGCTGACCCCTGATCTAAACCTCAGGACGGAACCAAAACTTAGCCCTAATCACAGGTTACCCTCTGGAATATATATGGCATTGTACCAAATGAAAATCTGGCTGGATGTTTGATATTCTGATGCCACCACATTCACAATGTGATCCCTGGTTGGTTGGGATCATACTGTGGCAAAGACAAAGTCTGATGGGTTTTATTTTAAAAAATGGCACTGATGTAACTGCCAAGAAGAACACACACACACACACACACACACACACACACACACACACACACACCTGAGATCCTTCAGTGCAGTCCTACTCAATATGCACAAGGATTCTCAGTCTGTCATCAGAAGTACAGAGGTACATTTTGAAGTGCAGGAGCTCCTTGTGATAACCTTCATAGTCACACCTGCAAAATCCCATAGCTATGACCCCCAAGGACAGTCAAAACACACAACCCTCCTTCTTCCCAGCAATGAAGATTCCCCCCATTTCTGAGCCTTTGGAACAGATTTCCTGTTGAAACGACGAACCACCTCTCCTCAGTTACAGCAGGGAAACAAAAGAAGCTAAGCTATTAAAAACTGCAGGGAGAAGCCAATTTTTACCTCCCCAACTCAAAATCGCCCCCCTATCAGGCCCATTTAATATTTTGCCAATTTGCTGTGTCGGCAGCTCTGGAAATCCTGAAAGAAAATCACCGTCTGTTTGAATGACTTGAAATTACAGCTTAAAGGTTGCCACAAAAGATTCGTGAAAACTGCTGATGTGTCTGTTTCTTTCCCTCTCTCACATATACCTTTTCAGACAATGAAATACTATCTATGCAATATCTCCCCCTCGCTCAATGTTCTGTACATCTCTTTCTCTCTTGGGTACACCATAAAAACCTTTTAAAGGATCTCCTCCTTTAAAGCAGAAGATGAGCACATGGTGGCCTCTCACCTCAACTGACTTAAATTATTAACTAACACGTTGTCCCATGTGCAAAGTCTTCCAGTGTTCCTATTCTCTCTGATAGGAACAAACAATTTCGTGTCCTGTAGACATGGGAGAAAGGTTCCCCAATTGCAATCACAGTATTATAGAAACTGGAAATATATACTATATATATAAAGTGTCCTGTTCCCAACGGTCAGATAATCTGCTATAACACCAATGTGGAACATTTGGCTTTCTAGAGGTTGCTGAGCTACAACTCACATCAGCCCCAGCAAGCTTGGCCAAGGACCAGGGATGATGGGACTTGGAGTTCAGCATCATCTGGAGGGTCAAGGCATGAAGAATGAAGCAAATAAAGAAACATAGAGTAGAATAAGGACTGAATATAAGGTAGCAGGTAATTGTGGGGAAAAGCATCATGAATGTAAGGATGGGAAGTCAAATTGTTAAGAGAAGTGTATAAACTGGATTTTGTGTTAAGTTTATAAAACTAATAAAAAATTGAATAATAAAAAGGTACTCCACACCAGCACTATAAGTTTCTTAGATTCAGAGATTTCTGCTGAATCCTTACTAGCTACTGAAGACATTTTTTTATCCCACCAGATTTTTGTAACTGTATAATGTTATTTAAATGGGTCTCTGTTTGAGCATGAATGTAATGTATTGTGGTAATTTTGTTTTCTTTGTCACTTTGAATGAATGGATGGATGGATGGATTGATGCAATGATGCTGTGTAATCCTTTCTCCAGTTTTCCCTGCCCTCACACATTATATACAACAGAGGTAGCCAATGTGCTGCCCTCTGGAAGCTGTTGGACTAGACATCCCATCAACCCTCAAGCCATGCTAGGGAAAATTCTTATTTTTTTGTTTTTGTTTTTAGGTAGATTACAGAATCTCAAAGAGACACTAACTAAAATTGTACTTTCAGAAAACAAACTAATTAATCTTAATTTTAATGGAGCCCAGCTTCTTCCTTGGTTTTATGTTTCCACTAGAGTATTTTCTTTTTAAAAAACTTATAAGTATGTTGTTGTTGATTTTAAAAAGAACACAATTGTTCTGGGAATTAGCAACATTATTTATAGGTGTTAACTGCTAAAGAATTCAACTGCTAATGACAAAATGTTAGAATCCACTAGGGATGTACCAACAGTATAATATTTAGAAGTATCTTTTTCTTCCAGATTCCTTTGCTATCGTAGTATATTTGCTACAAGGGAACCCAATGCCAACATAATTTCATTTAGCAGCTTTGAACTTGCAAAGGAAAATTGCTACCCAGATCTGATTGGCTGGAGGATAAGATGACTGGGACATTAATAGTAATAACTATTATTGTTGTTGTTGTTGTTGTTGTTGTTGTTGTTGTTGTTACTATTATACCCTACCCATCTGACTGGGTTGTCCCAGCCACAGTAATAGACCTATTACCGTTGTGGTAGTGTAGTTCATAGCATTCAAGAGGCCGCGATCCCTGCATTTGGAAAGATATAGTCCTTGCAAAGAGGTTTAGTGCTAAAATTGTTTCTGGACTGTATCACTTCAAACTGAAACAAAATAAAAAAATTCCTTCCAGTAGCACCTTAGAGACCAACTAAGTTTGTTCTTGGTATGAGCTTTCGTGTGCATGCACACTTCTTCAGATATACCGGTATATTACTCAGAAGGGTGGTGGAAATGGGTGATTGGCTGTTTACCACACCTATCAGCCAATCACCCATTCCCACCACCCTTCTGAGTAATACCGCTCCCCACCCTCTCACTACCGGTATATATAAGGGTCTGGTGACTTCTGTTTCAGTGCATCTGAAAAAGTGTGCATGCACACGAAAGCTCATACCAATAACAAACTTAGTTGGTCTCTAAGGTGCTACTGGAAGGAATTTTTTTATTTTGTTTCGACTACGGCAGACCAACACGGCTACCTATCTGTAACTTCAAACTGAAGGTAAGGTAAGGCACGCATGACTAAATGTTTCTACACATAAAACACACAAAACTCTGAACATAAAAAACCTGGCACATAAGAGGAAAGTCAAGATAAACCTCTGTCCCATGACATGCTAGTTTTCTATATGAAGGAATCTAGTCTTTTCATGTAGAGCAGGCATCCCCAAACTTTGGCCCTCCAGATGTTTTGGACTACAATTCCCATCATCCCTGACTACTGGTCCTTTTAGCTAGGGATCATGGGAGTTGTAGGCCAAAACATCTGGAGGGCCAAAGTTTGGGGATGCCTGATGTAGAGTGTGCTTGGTTTTTCTGGTATCAAAGGTCATTGCAAGTCATTGCAATACCTACCTGGTACAGCATAGTGCAAAATATGTATAATAAAAAATAATACCTGTATTGTCATTGTACAACCTGTGTACAATGAAATTAAATGAGCCACCCCCCGCACCCAAATACTCAATCTCTTATCGAACAACACACCACCTCGCAAGTCAATTTCGCTATGTTCAACAGCCTAACAGCCCACAGATAGAAGCTATTTTTTAGCCTGTTGGTACGGCTGATTATACTTCTATATCTCCTGCCCGAGGGTAGAAGATTAAAGAGGTGATGGCCGGGGTGTGAGTCATCCCTGAGAATTTTTCTGGCTCTCCTAAGGCAATGTGTTAAATATGTGTTAAAAGTCTCATGAAATGGGAATCACTGGCCTGCCTGCTCTCTAGCCCCATTGTCTTCCATGCAGTGGATAATAATAATAATAATAATAATAATAATAATAATAATAATAATAATAATTTATTATTTGTACCCCGCCCATCTGGCCGGGTCCCCCCAGCCACTTTGGGCGGCCTCTAACAGATATTAAAATACATTAAAATATCACAGGTTAAAAACTTCCCTACAACAGCAATAAGGGCAACATGTAATGACCAATGAATATATCAGGCACTTCAATGAACAAACTCAATATATATCAAGAAATAAACAAAGTCATTGAAAACATAAAATATAAGTCTCTAGATGAAATGAGATAACAATGTTCATGAGAAGACGTAGTCAGTCAATGTACTGTAGCAATAACGTCCAAGTAGTTCCAGTAGTAATGTGCACAGCGATCCCGGATAATCAAAACTGTTTCGCAGGAGTCTTCTTCAGCACAACAAATAGGTTTGAAGAGAATGCGTACTAGCCATATCATGAAAATATAAATCCTACTGTGGAGTAGTGGTCATAAAGGTATGTAAAAACTTCCCTAAACAGGACTGCCTTGAGGTATGGAGATGGTCTGACACCTGGTGTCTACTTTAGATACAAAGGCTCTTATGCTACCCAGGTTCTGTAGATAAACATCATTAGAGCTTAGCCTCCTGTATGCCAGTCACCTGGTGTGATAACCGTTTGCCTCTCCAAATATCATGACCTTTCTTCATCAACACCCCTTGCCTATTAAAATATATCATTTGGACCTTCTGTGTATGCCTTTGTTTTGTTTTTACAGTCACCTGTAGCCTTTATTAGGTGATTAGAGGCTGAAAGCATGATGACACCTGAAGGTACTTGTGTATGTTTTTTTTATTGCACAATATAGCTATCATGCAATAATCGGCACCATCTTCCAAGGCGAGAAAATTATCTTTCAACAATAAATGTGTGAATATTTAATGTGGAATGAAAGGTCATTCTCTCAATAACCTACAAAGCCAAGAAAATCAAAATGTACTGCCAACCATAACGCCAGAAAAATACTTCTCTCTTTGGCTGTATGTTGGGTAGGACTTGTCTTCTCTATCCACAAGTTTGGAGGAAGCCCTGGTTTATTCTTCCTTTATATCAAGGATAGGGAATCGGTGGTTCTCTATAAGTTGTTTTGACTCCAACTTCCATTAGTCCCAGACAGCACAGCCAACGTTCAGATGTGATGGGATGATTAAATGATTAAATATGAAACATTTGGTGTGGCTCAGAGAGGCAGAGAGGATTGTGACTACAGTCAAGGGCAGAGACTGTTTAAGCTAACAACTTAGTTCCATACGCATATGCATTCTGGGAATTTTAGATAACGGTCTTAGGTTGCATTCCTGAGGCCTGGAAATTAAATCCAGGGCAGGGATAGAATAGACCACTGGCCATTTCCCAGTGGCAGCGGCAGTGGCAGCCCAGCAAAACCATAGGAAAGCCTAGGGTGGGGGCAGTGCTTTTTTCTATAAAAAATGTTTAGGGGTACTCTCATTTTGACTCAAGAAAATCACCATTTTATAGTTCAAATCGGGAAAAATAAATACAGTAAATGGACAAAAGTACAAAGAACATGCATTACTTCACAAGTCCTTTCAAAAACCATGAATTTACCAACACCACACACCCACATTCCACACTGCTTCACACATTATACACTCGCTTCCGTCTGAGACTCAGGAAACACCCTGACAGGAAATGAGGCCACCATCGGGGGTAGCAACGGAACTGAAGATTCACCGTGCTAGAGAAGAAACTAAAAATTTCAAAAAAATTAGTTTCTTTTCCTGTTAGATTCACAAAATGTTTAGGGGTATGTGTCCTCCCTGCTCCCCCTCCCCGAAAAAAGCACTGGATGGGGTGATACACATAAAATGTCCTGCATGTTAGCTGACACCAACATTGGCCACAGCTGGCCAAGGGGAATGCTGGGTCTCATTCCTGTATTTCAAATTCGATCTGGCCAATCATGGCCAAATGGAGGGGTGAAGCTATGAGAGCAGACCAGAGAGAGGCCTACCCTTGGTCCATCCAAAATCAGTCCCATCACATTTGAACCAGCTGTACTGGTTCTCAGCAGTGCAGTTGGCAAGGAAGTCCCACCCACCTTACCTTTTGGCTCAAAATCCAGGGTACCCTGGGAAAGGGGTCCAAGGGGAAGAATTCTGTCTCAATGCCCAGACCACCTGGCCACAGAACTCCCCCAAATGGCATCCTGTGGGGATTGCCCATATTTGATGTGTGTCATATGGGAAGGCTCAACTCAGGATTGACCCTAACGAAGTAATCAGCCAGCAATTGGGTTGGCTGGTTCAGGATACATGCCCAGTGCCTATATCAAAGTCTACTGACATCTGTAACCAATAAAGTTGTGGCCATCTGGATTCCAAGATGTTGTCACATCGTTGTATTGCTTCCCGTGTCCCTGACCTGGTGATCATAGGCTCACTGCACCTGGGATCGCAAATGGAGAACAACAGCTATGGTCAAATATTTAATTTTGCAGAGTTGGGGATCTCAAAGGCATCCTACAAACAGAAACCTGCTTTAAAAAGGTTCGTAGGGGAATAGACTGGTATAGGAAAAATATGAAGATATCTGGGATGCATGTGCCATTTGACCACTAAATGTTACAATAAGGCAGGGCAGGAACACACTACACAATAAGGTCGAGAAATGTGGCTTCTGGCTAGCAATGTTGCTGTGACATCTATTTTCTAGCTCATATATATGCATTCTGCCAGTTTTAGTGATTTTAAAATATTTCTATCCCATGCTTCACCAGATCAGATACTAGCTCAGTGTACCTTGTAATGCTTGTCTCAAATACGATACGAGTAGCACAGCCCTGCAAGTTTTTCCCCAGCTCCAGAGTAAATATCTCTTCACAAGATGGTGATATTACTCTTCCTCTCCAGTGTCACCATATAAAGGCACAGTTCAGATGTGAAATTAACAAGTTCCAGGCTTGCATGTGCTGTCCATGCTCTGATTCACTCCTGCACTTCCTGATTCTCAGCTGAACATTGCTTGCTGCTCCAGCTGAACTGCGCAAACTCTCTTGCGGTAGCAAACCCCACAGTTTTAACTACAGTTTAATGCTGCCATTTGTGTCCTTGTAGGGGCCTAGGGCGGAAGAAACATCACATAGTCACAATGTTATTGTTTATGGAAAGCTTAATAGCACGTTCCTTAAGAACCAGTTAAGAAAAGTATCCTTAATAAAGGATATGAAAGCTATGCCTCTTGAAACCACACAGCAAGACGGCATCTGCAAAATCAATGCACCTATTTATAATCATTTCAAGTTTTTAACATATGCTGTTGTGAAGTTAACTATAATACTCTCAGTTTGTGGGGTAAACGGTACATTTGTTTTTCTATTGATTTCACTTCAAAAAGGTGCCTCAAGCTGGCTTTGTGCAGAACATAATATAAATGCCTATTATTACAATCAAAGCCAGCTATCGCTTGGCGATATTTGCCAGGCTTTGGCTGCTGCTGTTCTGCTGTGATAAATTTCAGGCTGCACTCTTGCATGTACTTTACACTGAGAAATTTTCTCTTCAGGATTTGATGTCTACACTGAAAAGAAAGCATGATCACAGGCAGAAACAGAATACCAGATAGTGGGGTCAAAGACCGAGTTTGGGGTTGAAGTAACAACTGGGAAAACAGCTTGAACCAGATTTCCAAATGAAACAGTTAAGTATAATAGTTTAATTCACATAGAAATTAAAAATGTGTATGTATTGAGGGAGGTTTGGAATGGAAAATGGATAAATGTGTATTGCTAAACACTGGGGCTTCCCTCCAAAGAGTTTTTCTAAAGGACTCTGAGCTGTAACTAGTTAATGATTACCTGTTGGTTATTTTGAGAGTGAATCTTTAATCATGTGATGAAGGTATTGAGTTGCAAATACGTCCATCTTGAAAGGGTGGTGGATGTTAGTCTTCCTCTCAACAGAACAAAGCATGTGATAATGGCCCTCCAAGAGCTGCACAGCCTGGAGGCTGGAAAGCAGGCTGGAGAGATCTGCTTATAGATCTGATTGGATCACTTCATATTTTGTAAGATGCTGAGTATCAATATTTTTTAGTTTTAATTCTGGTTTGAAGAAAGTTCTGCCAGTAAAAGTGCAAGTAATGTTTTCATGGGTCTGGACAGTGCTTCATTTCCAAAGAAGTTAGTTCTTATCTATCCAGATGCTTCAAACTGCGCAATATTTAATAACTACAACAGAAACAACCCAATCCAAACCTCCCGGACTAATGTGCCAATCGGAATGTAGTTATACTCTGTATTTCACACTCCTCCCAACTTTTGCTATGGTGCTTTTGGAATATTTACCATGTTACAAGGTGGTCCAAGGGGTACCTTTAAAGTTTCCACTTCTTCCTTCCCGCCCCCCGCCCCCCCCCCCAGGTTATAGTCACTCCCAGAGTGCTGCATGAGTGTTAAGATTGGGGCTTCAAATGCCCATAGGAGGTGATGGGATATGATGACATGCTGCCTCTTCCAGGGCCTTTTTGGGGGAAAAGATGTCTGCACCCCACAAGTCCATGGAGGATAAAATGCACTGTGGAATCCTTTTGAGGGTTACAATTGCTGCCTGCAGTTTGATATTACACCTACAGAGCTATTAAGGCAAATACAACCTTGCAATGTATAAATGTGTTTGCAGATCTTCCTCTGTGTTGGTTTTCTCTTTCTAGTGATTCATTGCTGAAACATTTATTCCATCCATGACAATGTGCTGACAGACACATTTTGATTATAAGACAAGCAAGTCCCTCACTACTGAGCAGTTCAGTCTGCAATGCACACAGCTCCATCTGTAACCTGTAATATTTCCAGCACTATGAAGTGAGCATTTCACTGTAGGGGAAGGATGCCCTTAAAAGGATGAATGGTACTCATATGAGTGCCGGTGTTTGAATTGGTTTACCTTCAAGTTTCAGGAGGAAAAGATGGAAAATGACAATAAAACACCAGAAAATTGGAAACTCTTCTGAGAACTGGAGTCTCTAACTTCTTCCTCAAAGCAATGAAACTGGATCAAATTGTGTCACAATATTGTTTGTGGCTTTGCCATTTAACGGAGGGGGGAGACCAAAAACTAGATATTAATGTTCCCATCTTTCTGTCCTTGTTTTCTGTTATTTCCTCAACATTTTGCTGTCAAAAGCAGAGCTAAAATCTCTCCCGTGTCACACAGATTTAACAATAGCTTTTTAAAAAACAAAAACCCCAAAAAACTTCCTGCTGCCCCATTGAAACACCGGTTCCTGACTTCTTTCATCTCTTATGGTTCTGCCTGAAGAAGCTCCCTTCTGCCGCTTGGCAGGAACAGTCCTGACTCTTGGCTGGCAACAGTTCTCAAGGATCTTGGGACACTCCTGGTAATGGCCTCCCAAAATCAATTTTTAACTGGTGACGCTGAACCAGAGTCCAAATGCACACAAAGCAAAGGAGTTCTACTACTGAGCCTTCATTCACTATACTTGGGAGTCGTGTTAGTTTATAATAATAATAATAATAATTTATTATTTGTACCCCGCCCATCTGGCCGGGTCTCCCCAGCCACCCTGGGCGGCTTCCAGCAAATATTAAAAAACAAAACATTAAAATATCACAGATTAAAAGCTTCCCTGAACAGGGCTGCCTTCAGATGTTTTCTAAAGGTCATGTGGTTGTTTATTGCTTTGACCTCTGATGGGAGGGCGTTCCACAGGGCGGGCGCCACCACCGAAAAGGCCCTCTGCCTGGTTCCCTGTAGCTTCGCTTCTCGGAGTGAGGGAACCGCCAGAAGGCCCTCGGCGCTGGACCTCAGTGTCCGGGCTGAACAGTGGGGGTGGAGACGCTCCTTCAGGTATACAGGACCGAGGCCGTTTAGGGCTTTAAAGGTCAGCACCAACACTTTGAATTGTGCTCGGAAACGTACTGGGAGCCAGTGTAGATCTCTCAGGACCGGTGTAATATGGTCCCAGCGGCCACTCCCAGTCACCAGTCTGGCTGCCGCATTCTGGATTAATTGCAGTTTCCGGGTCACCTTCAAAGGTAGCCCCACGTAGAGCGCATTGCAGTAGTCCAAGCGGGAGATAACTAGAGCATGCACCACTCTGACGAGACAGTCTGCGGGCAGGTAGGGTCTCAGCCTGCGTACCAGATGGAGCTGGTAGACAGCCGCCCTGGACACAGAATTAACCTGCGCCTTCACATGAGAGTTTCTTCATAATTTACTTCTTGTGGACTGGTGGCCAAAGGTGTTTTTCTTTCCAGTACACATTCAGCCTCCCTAGCTGTCCATGTGTCCTGATCTGAAAAGGCTCAATGGAAAGTATTATCTCCTTATGCCTTGCTCTGGGCCTTTAATCAAATCATGGGCACCTAGGAAGGCTGCAGAGCCACTGGTGAGATGATTTGTAAAATTTAAAGAAAGAGCACTTATGAACATCCACTGGCCACTTCAAAAGTAAGGCAAGTATGTCAAAAGCCTGCACCTCTCCCAAGAGAATTTGATTTGCATTTTTTCTTCCTCTTTTATAGGTTCTGAATGCAATTTCCTTTCTCATTAATGGGCGCGGAATGATTGGGAGGGAAATGAAGGAGACGTTTTTGGCAGTGACAACAGCAGACGTCCACAGATGAAATGTTCACAACATTCACAGAAGATGAAAACTGGTTATATTAGCTGTGCTCACTGCAAATACTAAGAGACCCAGGTGGCGCTAAACCACAGAACCTAGGGCTTGCTGATCAGAAGGTCGGCGGTTCGAATCCCTGCGACGGGGTGAGCTCCCGTTGCTCGGTCCCAGCTCCTGCCCACCTAGCAGTTCGAAAGCACGTCAAAGTGCAAGTAGATAAATAGGAACCGCTCTGGCGGGAAGGTAAACGGTGTTTCTGTGTGCTGCTCTGGTTCGCCAGAAGCGGCTTTGTCATGCTGGCCACATGAGCGCCGCAATCCCAGAGTCGGACACGACTGGACCTAATGGTCAGGGGTCCCTTTCCCTTTACCGTACTGCAAATACTAGTATCAGCAACTGCCACCTTCAAGGCCCCTGATCAATGTATAAAACAGCACCAATTCCTGTTGTGTTTGGTGCAGTAGAAGCATATCCACACCTCTTGAAACAGACTGAAGATATGTATCTGAAACTTACAATAGATTACAGTCAGAGACAGTGGTTCCGGGTGACTGAGACGGTGCTTCCAATCTAAACCCTAATTTTCAGCCACTCATAAAATTCTTTCCAAGCATTATAGCTTGGACTGAAATGCCTCCTTCTGGGTCACTGGGTCAAAGTTCAGTTATTTTGATAAGCCTTTAGAAAATTGTTCCATCTTTCAGAGTCATTTGACAGTGTCGGGAGTAGGAAAGGGTTTTCTTTCTTCCAATTTCATTACGAGCATTGTTCCAGTGCTCCTTCTCCACTCATACTACAGTCTCCTTTTGAAAAAAAACTCACTGTGGGTATTATTGAAATTGTTGCGGTTACTTCGTAATACTTTGTTCCTCAGCACACGTGTGACATATATATTTTCTTCTGCTGCTTCTCATACAGCAGCCAAAGCGAGAGATACAAACATCCCATCCGTGATGAGATTTGTGAGCACAAGTGGCAGGTACAGCTCAACACATTGGAGGTGTGCAAATCCCCCCTTTCAATGTTATATTGTATGTGTGAAACAAAGATCTGTGAGTTGCTTGCAGATCCATGGTGTGTGGAGCTCCTTAAATTGGATGGACAACATGTCAAATTAGATTAGGCATGTGTAGCAACCCAATAACAAATTCCTGAAAGTCAATCTGTGCTCAAATCCCTTTCCGAAGTGGACATCTTTAGTCATATTCAGCTGTAAGACCCACTCACATTAAAAGAACACTGGGGGGGGGGAGTGGTCATGCGCCCCCTTCCCCAGTGTCCCCACTCCCACTTTTGACCTTCTCACGTTCAGATTTGTATATTTCGTTTTTAGCAGTCCATGCACAGACAGAGTATGTTCTCATGCTGCCCACATCTAATCAGAAACGCAAGCTGCTATCTTTTAAGAAAACCAGGAAAGGCAATTCTTTGAACTCTTTTACCTTTCCCAGCCTGAAGTCTCAACCCTCCCTGACAGAGCTGCAATAGAGTAAAGAAGCAAACATAGCTCTGGGCACCAGCTTCACAGGCTGCAGACGAGAAAAATAACATTGAAGGAAGTCCATTTCAGTTTCGAAATGTTGACTATATAATGACTGAAAGGTAAGTCTCAAGATCAGAATAAAGTGAGTCAAAGTGGGGCTCAACAGAAACAAGCCACCAGCCATATGAACTTGTGCGCAGCTATTTGAAGAAAAGCCAAAGTGTTTTCTTCTGTCAACTTTCTTTCCGCTCAACCCCCTCCACTCCAAGTATGATGTTGTTGTTCAGTCGTTCAGTCGTGTCCGACTCTTCGTGACCCCATGGACCAGAGCACGCCAGGCACGCCTATTCTTCACTGCCTCTCGCAGTTTGGCCAAACTCATGTTAGTAGCTTCGAGAACACTGTCCAACCATCTCATCCTCTGCCATCCCCTTCTCCTTGTGCCCTCAATCTTTCCCAACATCAGGGTCTTTTCTAGGGAGTCTTCTCTTCTCATGAGGTGGCCAAAGTACTGGAGCCTTAACCTCAGGATCTGTCCTTCTAATGAGCACTCAGGGCTGATTTCTTTAAGAATGGATAGGTTTGATCTTCTTGCAGTCCATGGGACTCTCAAGAGTCTCCTCCAGCACCATAATTCAAAAGCATCAATTCTTCGGCGATCAGCCTTCTTTATGGTCCAGCTCTCACTTCCGTACATTACTACTGGGAAAACCATAGCTTTAACTATACGGACCTTTGTTGGCAAGGTGCGTATAGTTAAAGCTATGGTTTTCCCAGTAGTAATGTACAGAAGTGAGAGCTGGACCATAAAGAAGGCTGATCGCCGAAGAATTGATGCTTTTGAATTATGGTGCTGGAGTATGAAGCAACCCACAAACGAAAATGTCACCAAATTTATTGAGTTAGGACGTAATGTATGCAGCTCATTCTCAAGTCTTTGAGCCCTTGGAGAGTTTTTTCACTCTTCCAAAACTCACTCAAAGATGCTGCACTGTCAATATTCTGATGGTGATGCCTTTACCCTGAGAACTTAGAGCACCTCAATGACAGCCTAGCCAGTATCACTCCCCCCCAAAAGTGAATGGGGATCACAAACAATAGCCAGATTTGAGGGGATTCGTGATGTGTCCCTTGCAATTTTAGAAGAAGAGATGGGTCAGCCACCTGTCAGGAATGCTTTGATGGTGTTTCCTGCTTGGCAGGGGGTTGGACTGGATGGCCCTTGTGGTCTCT
Organism: Darevskia armeniaca; assembly: GCA_034641395.1. Lineage (NCBI taxonomy): Eukaryota > Metazoa > Chordata > Lepidosauria > Squamata > Lacertidae > Darevskia > Darevskia armeniaca. Next base: position 572,831 of record JAWWNF010000229.1, on the reverse strand, counting down.
TCCAACTCTATGATTCTATGATTCTACATCTTAAGGATTCTCAGGAGTAGGGTATTCTGGATTATGTAGATACTCCATAGTCAACAACAACAACAACAACAACAACAACTATTTATTTATACATACATACATACATACATACCTCCACACATCTGGCTGGGTTTCCCCAGCCACTCTGAGCGGCTTCCAACAAAAGATTAAAAATACAATAAAACATCAGACATTAAAAACTTCCCTAAAAAGGGCTGCCTTCAGATGTCTTCTAAAAGTCAAATAGTTGTTTATTTCCTTGACATCTGATGGGTGTGTGTGTGTTCCACAGGGCCGGTGCCACTACCGAGAAGGCCCTCTGCCTGGTTCCCTGTAGTCTCACTTCTCACAGTGAGGGAACGACCAGAAGGCCCTCGGAGCTGGACCTCAGTGTCCGGGCTGAACGATGGGGGTGGAGATACTCCTTCATTTGCAACTATAAGCTCTTAAGTGCAATCTTTATAAGGATATGACAAGAATTCTGTTCCACATCATTACCAGGTCTCCCACTTTTGAGTCAAGAAACTGCTGAATGTTCAATGAACAGTTGCAGAAGTCATGCCTTGCATTTAGAAGGTCCCACGTTCGAACTCTGCCATTTCCAGTTAATAGATCTCAACAAAGAGAACCATTAGAAAAATTGGAGAGTCGTTGCCAGAGCCAATGTTCAAGATGTTCAGTCCTCAATTTTCAGCTCTCTCTCTCTCTCTCTCTCTCTCTCTCTCTCTCTCTCTCTCTCTCTCTCTCTCACACACACACACACACACACACACACACACACACACACACACCACCTTGTATGGGCAGCCATCACAGAAGCATCCTTTGCTTGGATTCCTGCTGAACCCAAAAGTGATGGCTGTCAGTACTGAAGAAGCAAGAGGGATATAAGGGAAAGGTTCAAAAATAGGGCAGCAGTGTCTTGGAAGCAGTGTGGGCAGGGCCTTTGGGGTAGACCCAGAGGGCGGAACGAAAAGGTTCTGACCGTCCCACTTCTTAGATGCTGGCAGGCATGCAATAATTGCGTTTCAAGCATTTCAAAACTACAGTGGTACTTCGGGTTAAGAACTTAATTTGTTCTGGAGGTCAGTTCTTAACCTGAAACCGTTCTTAACCTGAGGTACCACTTTAGCTAATGGGGCCTAATGCTGCCACCGTCGCGCGATTTCTGTTCTCATCCTGAAGCAAAGTTCTTAACCCGAGGTACTATTTCTGGGTTAGCGGAGTCTGTAACCTGAAGCGTCTGTACCACTATACTTCATTCTCAATCTGTCAAGCAAATGTATGCCCTTTCTTCTTTTCAGAGATTCTCCCCTTCTGCTGCCACAGACACCCCATGCTGTTCCACTTTGCTAGAGTACCAGCTAACCTGGCCTCTCTGCCACAATTTAAGCAGCCTGTTTCATGTTTCCTCCAAAAGGGAAGTTCAAAGTGGCTCAGCTGCCCTAATTTTTTTTAAAAAAAATTTAAAAAATAAAAAAAGGCACAGGGGAGGGTGTCAACCGCACTAGAGGAGAAACAGAGCCTTTTCCAATTGAAGTCAAAACTGCCCGAGAAGTGCTGGCACCACAACTTTTTTTTTAAAAAAAGAAAGAAAACTGCTGTGTTATGTCTCTGTGCACCTGTCACACCTAGCAGGGAGCTAGGACCCCCCTCGTTCGCCCAGATGGCATTTTGTGATGCAAAGGAGACGAAGAGAAAGAGAACCAGGGTGAGGAGAAACCGATGTCCTACAGAGCCCTGGACGAAACAGGGTGAAAAGTCCTCTCTTATTTTATCACAAACTAGAGCTTCACACTTGCTGGATTCCTATCCCCCTCATGCCGGCTGCTCAGATGAACTGACAGCCTAACAGGCTTCCGATTAGGAGCAATGTCTGCAGCTGATATGTGCACTTTGAAAAAGCATTCTACACAATATGCACAGTTCATTCATTTAAGAGGACTGGCAAAGCCCTGACCTTCTGGAGCAGACTTGTCTTCAAAGAAGCTGCATCGCTGGAGCATGGGGTGGGTGAACGCGCTCCCGCTGTTCTCATTTGCAAGACGGATAAAATCATATCAGGAGAGCAGAATAGTTCTTTCAAAAGCAGGGTAACATTTTGGTAAGAAAAAGCGCGGGAAGCCAAAGAGTATATAGGTTACTATGCCAAAATCTGTTCTACCCTCCCTCCCTCCTGCAACCCCCCCCAAAAAAAACAAAAAGCAAAAGCAAAACCTGTTTACAGGTACGCCCTGTTCCCACTGGAGTCCTGAGTAAACACGCGACTTTCCAGTATCAATGCTGATAGCAACCAAAGCAGAATCCATGACTGATCCAAGGTCAGAGTCGAAGCAAGTAGGTTCAGGTGAGAAGTAAAGTCAGAGCAGTCCATGATCAGGTTTAAGGACGCGGGGGGCACTGTGGTCTAAACCATTGAGCCTCTTAGGCTTGCCAATCAGAAGGTCAGCGGTTCGAATCCGTGTGATGGGGTGAGCTCCTGTTGCTCTGTCCCAGCTCCTGCCAACCTAGCAGTTTGAAAGCACACCAGTGCAAGTAGATAAATAGGTACAACTCTGGTTTCTGTCACGGTGTTCCGTTGCACCAGAAGCAGTCTAGTCATGCTGGCCACATGAGCCGGAAAACTGTCTGTGGACACGCCCTTGGCCTGAAAGCGAGATGAGTGCCGCACCCCATAGTCACCTTTGACTGGACTTAACCGTCCAGGGGTCCTTTACCCCTGGTAAACCTTATGATCAGGTTTAGCATAGGCAGAAGATCTGATAGCCAGCACTGGAGTTTTTCAGTTGGAGCCACTGGAACTACATCCTAACCTCAACCAACTCCTATCCATCTCCTTCTCTCCAGAGTCAGTCTCCCTAAGTGTTTTTCTCCCAAGGAGACTTATACCCCTTTTCCGGATGGGCCAGGTTTCTACCTGGCATTTCAGGTAGATAGAAGGGATCTTAGGAAGATTTTTGTGTGGAAGAAACACACAGCTGAGGTTTCCTTTTCCTTTCATTTTGCAGCATCTCATTACTGATAGTAGTGGTAGCTATTATCAATGACAATTTCACATTGATTAAAGTGTTGATTCCTGTTTCCATTGTGCCCGACATGGTAACAAAGGAAATTACGGAAATGCATACTGGCACAGAGTCAATCAATCAAAGAGAAGTGCTTAAAGGAGCCACATAAGAACCTATGAACAATGAAGATACACAAATATATTACCGGGGCAACGAATAATAGTAACTACTTGCAGACACCGATGTGCTGCGAGTCAACAGCTTTCCTATCAAAGACAGAGTTAAGAAGTAACTCACTAATAGCAGATTTGAATTCCTCTATAGTTCCATCCTCATTTCAGAGATTGTGATATATCGGTATATTGTGGTGATATATCAAGATGTTGAAAACAAGACATTGCTCATCCCTACACTTCATAATGTGTGAACGGAGGCAATTTTGTTCTGACAGAACTCAAAGATACTTGCATGTGTGGTAAATTAATCCTTAAAATTAGCTCTATTCTATTGACTAAAGTTAAAAGTCACAGGAACAATATGAAGCCTAATGTTTTGCTTTCAGCAAAACAAAGATTACAAAGAATACAGCGCATTCAAACTTAACCAGGAAATGAATAATATGGCAATTATGTGGCGCGTTTCACCATGGCAACGCCACAAAGCGAAGGTACACAATTTCTGGAAACAATCTTAACCCACATTAAATATTTTTGTTACCAACCACTATTTTAGAATGTTCTCAATTGTACATCAAGTACCTGCTGTCAACAATGTATTAGGATGTCAGGGTGCTTTGCATAAAACGAGTAAAGCTTTCTCGAAAAGCAACAGTTATTTTGCGCAAACCACATGTTCTCAGGCACGCTAACTGTAGGATACTAACGTCCTTTTTTTTTTTTTTTTTTTTTTGCCAATGTATAAGTATTCACTTCGGCTTATTGTTTTCTCAGTCCAGTTACTTTGGAATATAAAAGATAACTCATATTATTAATTAACTAGTTGAAGTTAGCCCATTAAATAACGGGCGCTAGAGGAGGAGGAGGCAGGAGGAGGCAGAGCCCCAGGAGGAGGAGGCGAGGAGGCCCGGGTTGAAATCCCGCCTGAGCCACGGCGTCCTCCTCAGGCTGCTTCCCCCGTTGGGCGCTAGAACAGCGGCCGCTGGGGGGTGGAGAGGGGCTCCCTCCCCCTTCTTCTTTTTCCCCGGGGGTGGCTGTAGCGGCGGCGGTAGCAGCGGCGAGGATGGGGCGGCCCTCCTTGGCTTCTGGAGCACTGGCGCTCCGTTGGATGGGCCGTCCCAGGCCGCTAGGCCTCGGAGCCGCGGGGATTGGGCTCTGCGTCCGTGCGAGGCAGTGGTGCTGGCGCAACTGACAACGCACGTGCGCTGCCGCTGCCTCTCGGACACGTTCCCCTCTCCTCCTGCTCCAATCCCTGCGTCCATGTGGGACATGGACATGCTCAGTAGCGCAATTCCGTGACACACGGACTGGACGCAGGGACACAGCAACTTTATTATATAGGATTAACAACAACAACAACAACAACAATATAGTGTCCTTTCTGTTCAGGACATGCCTGTTGCATCCTCCTCACACAGCCCTGCATCTTCGCGAAGTAGCACAAGACTAGCAGGACAGCATGACTGCCCTCCTTGGGCGCATGACTGTTGCACCTGCCAAGGGTCATGGGTGGGCAGGGGTGCAGCAAAATGCCCCCCCAAATGCACGGGACCTATTCCCAGGCAACCACCTTTGCACCTTTGCTTTCTTTAAGTGTTAAGCCCTATTGAAATGGAAGTACGTCGAGTTACAAGGTGCACTCTCTCCTTACAGCCTCTGCGTTCAACTTGTTCCAATTTTGCATTAAAATAATTATAACCCCATGAAAATTGCTGGCATGCTGGCACTTATTACACATAATTTGGGACCATACAATAGGTGGAGGTAATTTTGGTTCTATTTCAGAGATATCTTTAGGCATGCAATAACAGTTGACTATTAAATAATTCCCCAGATATTCCGTAAAGAATGTATTCTGCTGGGGAAACACATGAGCTTGCATAAATAGAGCTGGTGGGCCGTATTAATCCGAATGCTTTTGTCATACACCTATTAACTACAGGAAAGCCAATTAGAGGAAAAACCACTCCACCAATTGAAGGCCGCTTTTCATGTTTGTTTTGTATCTAAAAGGGCTTGTTGTTGACAAAGGCTAACCTGGCATTGCAGGCAAAAATATTCTGCATTCAGCTCCACTCCCACATGAAACCGACTCGCGGTATGGAGAAAGTACACTCTTGAAAAATCAATATTGCCTATACCAAATTTATGTGAATGTATTACTGCAATCTGCATAGTTATAAAATGTCACAGACTGCCACCACAGAGTCCTAGCTAAAGCTTTTTAAAAACATAGTCCTCTCCCTAACTAGAGAAGCACCCCAATGTTCAAATGGCCAAAATTCAAAACTAAAGTGAAAGAGATGCAGTGGATATTAAAAGGATTCATTGCATGTGTTTTATTGTGCTGAATAATAACCAGAGATATATATGTTCCAGAGCTATAATAATACGATACCTGAAACCAGGGCAGAGTGAGAACACCCTTGTCTGGAAAGCTGTTACATTCACTGAATTGTCATCTCTAGATACTGTCTGCTTCTAGGTTATTTGGTGTCCACTTAGGTTATCTGCCTTCTGATGTATGTGTGTGCATCACCTTTCCATGTGGAACATAAAATACATTACAAATAACAATCAGTGATGTCCGACTAAGTTATCCTCTGAGTATAACCTCTGAAATCAGTGACTCAAGTCTATTGATTTCAGTGGGTACCCTCAGCAAACAATACTGCTGTCTTATCCGAAACCAATAGACGTCATATTCTGGTTTGTTTTCAGTCAAATCAAATTAGAATGTTTTCATCTCAAATTTCCCTCTCTGTGGAATGCCCTCCCATCAGATGTCAATGAGATAAATAACTATACAACTTTCAGAAAACATCTGAAGGCAGCCCTGTATTGGGAGGTTTTTAGTGTTTTAGTTTTAATGTTTTATTATATTTTTACATGTGTTGGAAGCCACCCAGAGTGGATGAATAAATAATAAAGTTGTTGTTGTTGTTGTTGTTGTTGTTGTTGTTGTTGTTGTATTTTAAATGAGATCCCTGGCTACTGACAGCTTATTTTATGTTAATCTACCAACAGTTCTCAAATTGCTTTGTAGTCTTGAATCTTCTCTGACCATTACGAATTATCCCACCAGTAGTAAGCATAAGGTTTTGTTATTTGCAGGCCTTTTTGGCAATATTTTTTCAGCCGGAAATTACCAGAACTCAGTACCAGCACCTCTCAGGTTGGTGCCATTGCCATTATAAGAGAATGAGGGAAGTGTTCATGGTGAGTTCCGGCACCTCTTTTTCTAGAAAAATAGCACTGGTATGTTGAAATATCAAGCAACCTTTCTTAAGCATTGGAGTGATCATTCTTTTGGGAGACCAGGCTAAAATTGAGCGATTGATACACATTTTAATCTTGAACATAGGAAGTCCCAAGCACATGTATAGGGGGGGGGGGGGAAACCAACATGTCAGGGTAATGTGTCATACTCTACTACATACTGAAAAGCAAAGTCGAAGGTGGATATTTCCAACACCACACTTTTGCTATTGCACAGGGATACTTTTTTGTATCATAATCTTGTGTGCTAATGGAAATGCTCCCATTTGCCTCTCACACTTTACTAACTACAGTTCCCAGGATTCCTTTAAATGTGCCATGGATGTGCTTTAAATGTATGGTGTGGATCTGCCCAAGGGGAAACGAAATACGTCAAGAAATCATGTCCATTTACCTCTAGAAGCTGAGGCTTTTTGTGTGTGTGATCGAGTTAATTTTCGAAACGCATGAAAGAAAACAAGAAGCAAAATTGTCCACACAATGTAAGAATGGATTTGTAACAATGTAATTCACAGAATGAGTGGCAGCAAATTATAGTAAAAGAGCAGAGCAGTTCTCCATTGTTTAAATTTCTGTTCTAAATGGTAAAGAGATAAGGAGAAAGTATTCTTGGTAGGCTGATTCTCTGCTTATTGCCTAAATTTGTTGGCCAAGAAGGGAGGAGGGAGAACACAACCACTTTAAAAGGGTAAATGTTAAGTGTTATTTTTCTTCCTTAATAGCTAGACCACTCAAAATCATAATGCTGTGATTAATTTGGAAAGCTTTTACTCTTTGTTCCACCTGCATCTAATTAGAAATGTCATGGTTTAGAATGAAAAAACAAAAAACAAAACTTGTGGGAAGCCAATTATGAACGCAGTTGCAAGGACCTCTGTTGCATCTGCATTCTGGCAAGTTCACTCTATCCCAGACCAAACACAGCAACCCAAATAGATTAAAAATGTAACAGGATCGGACTTTGTGTTTTGTTCCTGAAAAACCTTCCACTGGCACAGCATTTCCACAAGGATTATGTGCTTAATTGAACATATGCAGGCCTCAGAATGGGAGCTCGCAAATAGTCCAAACTTGCCACAAAACACACACATTTCCCTGTTCCGGCAATGAGTGATGCCAAACAGCTTTCCAGTCACAGTAACAGCCAAGCACACATTACTGGCTGAAAGGGCGGCATGCCATTGTACATGTCAGCATGGTTTGATGTGCAGCAAAATCTCCTGTTCTATGTACAGTACATACCACTGGGTGGAGATGGTGCGGGGATGTCTTAGCTCAATGTGCATTATCAACATCTGCCAACATTAGCAGTAGGGTCAGGCTGAAGCTAGGTTGAGCAGCAGGAGCAGCTACTCACACACTCCTCGTAGGCATCACAGCCAACCAAGGCAAGTGCCTAGGCTGCTCTTGATGCTTCAACCAGTAGCCCTCGCTGTTGCTCAGCCTCATTTCAGTGTTAAAGACTTGAGGGAGAGAAAGGAGGAGAAAATGGGGATGAAATCAAATTCTGGAGTGGAAAGAAGTTCACATGAAGGTCCAGGTAGTGAAGGGGGAAACAATGGACAAATAAGGCAGGGTGACTTTTGATAGGAAGAATAATGGAAGAAATGAGTTGTTGACTTCAGGTGAGATTCAGCTAATGTTGCTAATGCAGATAGCTCAGAATGCATGAAATGAAATATAAAATTGCTTGCTTGCTCAGTTTCTTTCCAAAGAGCAAGGGGAAAGCCCTCCAAATCTAGCTAATACAAAATAGACAACACGGTACAGAAGAATAATATATCAAAATGATGCAAACCGTGAAGAATATTCAATCATATATATATGCATATGCAGCCAGAGGAAATCTACTCCATACAACGTACAAACTTCTCAAAAAGTGAAAAGAGATTCAAAAGTGCAATGTCCAATGTGCAACAAGTCCAATGTCATAAAGTGCTAAAGTCTCTCAGGAGTCCACGTCTGCTTCTCCTGATGGGCGGCTAGCTTGTATTATCCCCATTTCACTATTATCGTTTCTTCAGGGATGGACATCGTCAAATTGTTCATACATAAACACTTAACTAGGCTGAAACACTCACAACCTCAACGGTTCCTGGTTGACAAATATTTTGGGGTTGCATCTTGTGGTCTCACACTGTAAGTTTTGCTTTGCTATTTTGTGCATTATTTAATTGCTTGTTTTCTTTAATGGGTCTATTGCATATTTTACCATTATTTTGGTTCAGATGGTATTGTAAACTTCCCTGGGATAAATATTATGAAGAGCAGTATATAAACGTCCTAAATAAATAAATTACTGTATAAAGTAAAGAAACTCATCGGTGGGAAACTCAGGCTGCCATTCTAAACACACTTATGAGGGAGTCAGTCCTATTACAGGCAACAGGACATATGAATGAGTAAAGATGCATTAGGCAGGGTTCCCCATTAGTCAGCTGGTCTTCATTTATTCCATGCACAACACTTTGCTTTATCCCCCACCCAAAAAAAATTCAAACTTATCAGGGCTTTAAAAAGTGGAGGGGAGAAAGCAACAGGCAGAGCAGATAATACAGAACACAGTAAGCAAAACTCTGAAAGAACATCATGAAGATTAGAATAAAACATTAACTAAGACTTTTTCCTCATGCTGAGGCAGAGGGGTTTCATTTTTACCCAACAAAGCTCTGGGTCACCACAGAGGGTAATAGATAGATTTTCTCTTCCTGTGATAAAACCAAAAGAATCATTTGATTCATAAATACTGATATCTAAAGAATGAGAACTTGAAGAGGGTATTTCAGAGGAGACGATAATTAAAGATCCTATCTCCTGGAGTTTTAGTTCCCTTACAGAGAAGCTTTTATTGAATTATTAGCAGTTTCTGGATTATCCTAAACAGTAACCTTTCCGATACGAAGTGTTTTGAGTGCTGATTTTTAATTAGGGATAGCTGCACCACAGAATAGTTCTATCAAAATCCGAAGAGAGTCGTCAAAGACCATTGGCCTTTCATTGTTGTGTCTGTCATGAGATTCCTTTTTAACATTCACGGACAGATTACTGCTCGTACATGCAAGCCTCCTTTTTGTCCCTTTTAAGGGCTCATTCTTATGTTACCTTTGAGGTGCAGCTGATGCTGATGTGGAAAGTAAAAGTGAATTACAGGAGGGGAGGGATAGGGTACCAGTCAGTGCCGGATTTACGTATAAACAAGCTATAGCTTAGAGCCCCACTCTCTTGGGGACCCCCCCAAAATATACTTCTTCTTAATTGTATTTCATTATTAATATACTTCTTCATAATTGTATTTCAGTTCAACAATTACTTTGATAAAATACATATTTTGTTATGTGCAAATGGCTTTAGATACCTATTAGGTCCATAAATTACCATATAGCATATATTCAACACAAAAAAATAGTGACAGTTTGTTGTTGACAAAGGACAGCTGGACATATAAAGGGCCCCATTACCTTCAGTAGCTTAGGGCCTCATCAAACCTAAATCCGGCCCTGGTACCAGTGACCCTCCTCATCAGGGGCCAGCAACGTTTTCAGGTCCATGAGCACTTTTGGATTTCAGAGTGAGAGCTGTGAGCGCAATCTCCTCCAGTCATGCTCTCTCTCCCCTACTGGATCACGCCCACCCCACCCCATGACAAAGAAAGAGTAAGCATGCGCACACAGTTCACTTTTCAAACTGACTGGGGGTAAGAGTCAGTTCTGCTAGAATTAATCTGAACCTTGAAAAACACACAGAGGAGTGCTATTCAATCAAGTTTTACTCAGGGTTGGCCAACTGAAATGAATGGGTCTTAATTTCAGTGGGTTTACTCTGAACAAAACTGTGTTGGCCATCACTCAAAAAGAGGAAGTGGGAAAGATTGCTGCGCTTCCGCCTTTCTCTTTCAGCTTTATGTATGTTTCCAAGGCTGGGATGCAGGTGGCGCTGTGGTCTAAACCACTGAGCCTCTTGGGCTTGTAGATCAGAAGGTCGGCGGTTCGAATCCCTGCAACGGGGTGAGCTCCCGTTGCTCTGTCCCAGCTTTTGCCAACCTAGCAGTTCGAAAGCACACCAGCGCAAGTAGATAAATAGGTACCACTGCGAAGGGAAGGTAAACGGAGTTTCCATGCGCTCTGGTTTCTGTCATGGTGTTCCATTGCACCAGAAGTGGGTCAGTCATGCTGGCCACATGACCCGGAAAGCTGTCTGTGGACAAACGCCGGCTCCCTTGGCCTGAAAGTGAGACGAGTGCCACAACCCCATAGTCGCCTTTGACTGGACTTAACCGTCCAGGGGTCCTTTACCTTTTACCTATGTTTCCAAGGAGAATGCAGCCATATCCTGGGAAACAGAATATTGTCCTTATTTTGTTGCAAAATATCATCACAGAGTGTCCTAAAAACCCACAACTCCCCTTTTCTTTTTGATGCAAATTCCCCAAAGCTCTGCAGGTGAAGTATTAGGGAGTGTTTTCAAAATACCACCTCATTAAAGTTGGAGAAATCCCAATGCCTTAAAAAATCATAACCAACATGTAGTGCAGTCTTTCCTAACCTGGTGCTATCCTGGTCCTGTTGGGAACCCACACCATCCCTGCCCATTGGCTATGCTGACTGCGGCTGTTGGGAACTGCAGTCCAAAAAACCACATGGAGGGCACCAGCTTGGAGAAGGCAGGTGTAGAGCTTTGTTTCTTTCCCCATAAATCTTTGACGGAAGAGTTTAATATCATATTACTATTGTACTTGAACAGTGTATTTAGTGATCCAGAAACTCTTGTCATTGTACGATGGGCGCAGTTCCCCTAACAGTTATCTATCTGTATATTTTGCTGACTGCAGCAATGATAAATATTTCATCATATTTTATTCCTGCACAATAAATTCCCTCTCAGTGAAATTAGTTCCTATAATTAAGTCTTTGAACAAAGCTGAGGTGTACTGAAATATAGTTAAGATGATGCTGGGATATAAGCAAAAGAAAGACACCATGAGCAATAAAAAAAGTAAGTATGGAGTTATGGAGTAAGTAGCCCTTCCAGCTGTGAGACTGAGCTTAGAAATTAAAACAGTAGCTATGGCTGAGCAGGCAAAAAGATTCAGTTTAGATGAAACTGGTCCATTAATTAATATAATATAGTTAAAGTGTTCTTTCCCAAAAGACTGCATCCACCACACTCACATACGGCAATTGCATACCCTCCAATATTTCTCCAATGAAAATAGGGACAGCCAATTGCTTCTTCTATGCAACTGAATGCAGCTTTTGGCCATCGCTCAGTGGTAAAGCCCCTGGTTTGCAGGCAAAAGGTCCCGCTTTCAATCCAGGTAGGACTGGGAGAGATCCCTGCCTGAAATCCTGGAGAGCCTATTGAGCGCCCATCAAGCGCAGCTGTCAGGCTTCGGGGAATCAAAGAAACAATAAAAATTCTTACAACGTAATTGATTTAATAATTCACAGAGAGCGACCAAGGAATGCAGTCTTCCCTAAAAAACGGCGTTGCTCCAAGTAAAGTCTCACCCTCCTTCTTCTCCCCTATTCTACGTCACTCTTGTGTCAGCTAATCTGAGCTTTCTGCCTCTGAGCTCTCTGTTCTACTACCCTCAATGCCCGCCTGGTTCTGGGAGAGGGGTGTGTGTCAGGAATGCTTTCAAAGGACACTGAGTCTGCCAGCTGTCTCTCCCCTGGTGGTGGTGCTTCTTCTTCTTCCTGCTTTTCCTCTTCCGATAGTTCCCAGCTTCTGCCCTCTACAGCCTCTGAACTATGCCCTTCTGCAAACCACTGTTCTAAATCTATACTGCCCTCCTGTTTTGGGGAAGGTTCAGGAGAAGGGGGGGCAGTCCTCACCATTCCTCCTCAGTCCAGCCCCTGACACCAGCTGATAGTGATGGGAGTTGTGGTTCAGCAGCATCTAGAGGGCACTGCATTGGCTATCTCTGGTTTAGGGTATGAGCTAAAGGAAGTCAAGTGGGTCTGAGTCTGAGCAACATCATGGGAGGAATGTTTCTAGCTACTCCTCTTTATCCTTGGAAGCCTTAGAAGAAGCTGCTGCTGCAGGAAAGGGACTGTGAGCAACATCACGGGAGAAGTGCTTCCAGGACTAAGGTGAAACTGAACTCCCTTGTTTTGTTTGCTATGGGATGCTGCATGTTGCTTAAGTATTGAAATGCCTCTGCCCCCACTATGTTATTATGAAATTGTTACAATGTTATTGCCTTGCTATGTTATTATGAAATTGCTTTTGTAGAAGAAGAAGAAAAAGAGTTTGGATTTGGTATCCCGCTTTATCACTACCTGAAGGAGTCTCAAAGCGGCCAACATTCTCCTTTCCCTTCCTCCCCCACAACAAACACTCTGTGAGGTGAGTGGGGCTGAGAGACTTCAAAGAAGTGTGACTAGCCCAAGGTCACCCAGCAGCTGCATATGGAGGAGCGGAGACGCGAACCCGGTTCCTCAGATTACGAGTCTACCGCTCTTAACCACTACACCACACTGGCTCTCAATTGCAGCATTTGTTGAAACGCATCCCTGTTTCTTTGTTATAAGCCGCTTTGAGCATGAGCTTTTTGTGTGGCATATGAACAGAATTAATGAAATGAAGATGAATGAAATAAATGCTGACTTGCTTCCTATCTTCCCAATCTTTTCATATTTCAGTTCTCTGCCATACATACGCAATGGTCAGACATGTTTACAGTATCTCTAACCATTTTAGGTACAGGTGCTTGAAGAATTCCTTGAATATTTCAACACAAGCTGTGCTGATCCACACCTCTCAAATTAACATGCAGATTGGAATTTAGCCATCCACTGGATTTTGCACTTCTCCAGATATTGGGGCACGGTTCCCAGCAGTTTAAGCACATTAAAATATGGCTGAAATGTACATTTTGAGATAAAGTATATTGAGGTAGGGTCCAGCACAAAGATGGTGGTTACCGCTGTTGCTTATCTGGCACTTTTCTCCTCAGCATCAAGTTGTCTGCCCTAAAAATACTTCACATTTTTAAAGAGGGAGAGATGGGGACTGACATTTGCTGTGGCCCATGGACCTAGGCTTTGTGTGGCCATTTCGCTGAATGGTCAATTGGTGGTTGGAGTTGATAACAGCAGTGCAAGAATCAGCAGGCGAAAGACATATGGAGTTCTCTAGAGGACTCTCAAATTGCATAGGAGAAGAAGTTGCTCGCTGTGTGAAAATCCACCTTTTACTGTCTTTATGTTTTGACTATTTTTATTATGTATTTTGTGCTTTGATTATTTTTATTATGTATTTTGTGCTTAGTATACTGTAACATTGTGTTGTGAACCTCCCTGAGACCTATGGGCATAGGACGGTATACAAATTTTATTAAAGGTAAGGTAAAGGTAAAGGAACCCTGGACAGTTACGTCCAGTCAAAGGCGACTATGGGGTGCAGCACTCATCTCACTTTCAGGCCAAGGGAGCTGGCGTTTCCAACTGCTAGGTTGGCAGGAGCTGGGACAGAGCAACGGGAGCTCACTCCCGTCGAGGGGATTCAAACCGCCGACCTTCTGATCAGCAAGCACAAGAGGCTCAGTGGTTTAGACACAGCGCGTCCTGCTCCCAAAAATGTTACAACAGCAACGCAGGGACTGACATCAGCTGTTGTCATGTGAATTGTAGTACTCCCTCCCCATTTTGGTGGGCAAACTACTTTTGCGCCATGTCCATTCTTTTCTCATTTCACTTATTCTTTGGGAGTAACTCAGCAGTTGCACAATTTACTGTGATGAGTACTTGATGAAGACAGACCATTTTCAAAGAGACTGCTGTAATTCTGGTGAAGAAGGGGGGGGGCATAAAGACGTCAGCAAGATGACAAAAGCATGGCATATGTACAGTGTACTTTGTTGCGAGTGAAGCATGAAGGAAAGTCAAAGGCAGACTTCATTATTTCAGTAAGTCCCACAATCTAAAATGTGTCACTATTTGTGACAGCAAATTGAAGTGCTCTGAGGAAGTTCTCAAAAGGAGAGATGACAGAATCACAAAGTTGCATTTGTATCTAATGTAAAAAGAACTACAGAGGGATCATTAAAATGAAACTCTTCATGTAGCTGCATAATAGATGTAAAACACACTTTTCCAGAGGAAAGGGTACTATCTCATTTGAAATTTAAATGCAAGAAATGACAAAGCAATGCCAATTACTTTTGGATAATAGCCTTCTGCACTGCAGAGTCAAAATGGACATTTGCAATGCCCTTTGTATTCGAAGAGCTCCTTTGAATCACTCAACGTGGATTTGATTACTAAATTAATGCAATTTATCATATTTTATCAAATTTAGGGCATATACGGTTGCCCAATAAATGGTTGCTTCTGATTACACAAACTGTCTTTGTTGCAAAAGGTTACGGCTTTTACAAAGAGATACACGGCAGAGTTAGAATATATTCAGATCCAAAGGGTTCCCAGCTAATCAAGGCTTGGGCACTTGGAAGCCTTGCCATTTCCTGTGACTTTGAGAAGCTCTGTCAGTGTCATCAGTAGATACCAGCATCTTGCAATCAAGTTTTAAATCTAGGCCAAACCTAATCCTCCATTATCTCAGAAGGGTTTGGCTGCTTTCGTCATTTTATTTCGTGTGGCATTATTTTTAACCCACCCTAGGACCAAAGGTAAGGTAAAGGCAAAGGACCCCTGGACAGTTACGTCCAGTCAAACTTGACTATGAGGTGTGTGGCGCTAATCTCGCTTTTCAGGCCGAGGGAGCCGGCGTTTATCCACAGACAGCTTTCTCATACACATTCTCTCAGTAGTCTTGTCAGTTACTATCATAGAATAGAATTAAAGAATTGCAGAGTTGGAAGGGTCAACAAGGGTCATCTAATTCAACCCCCTGCAAGGTAGGACTCTTTCACCCAACGGGGACTCGAAGCCATGACCCAGAGATTATTTTACTTTTACTTTCAAGGAAATAAACAACTACTTAACTTTTAGAAGACATCTGAAGTTAGTCCTGTATAGGGAAGATTTTAATGTTTGATGTCTTAAAGGTAAAGGTAAAGGTACCCCTGACCATCCAGTCACGAATGACTCTGGGGTTGCGGTGCTCATCTCGCTCTATAGGCCAAGGGAGCTGGCATTTGTCCGCAGACAGCTTCCGGGTCATGTGGCCAGCATGACTAAGCCGCTTCTGGAGAACCAGAGCAGCTCACGGAAATGCCGTTTACCTTCCCGCCAAAGCGGTACCTATTTATCTACTTGCACTGGGATGCTCTCGAACTGCTAGGTTGGCAGGAGCAGGGACCGAGCAATGGGAGCTCACCCTGTCATGGGGATTCGAACCACCAAAGCCCCCCAGAGTGGTTAGGAGAACCCAGTCAGATGGGTAATAAACAAACAAACAAACAAATATTAAGCATTTTTTTCATGCATAGGGTCTTATCAATCTACTCCCTCCCGTTATGATTTATGTTGCTTTCACACAGAAATGCTAGATGAGGGCTTAAAGGGGGGAGAAATAAAACCTAAAATCTTTAAGAAGTACCTGCTTTCTTGATAACGAAACACATACACACCATGAAACATATTCGATTGAAATAAAGCAGACATGGTGGGCAGAAGGTTTGAATTAAAAATAAAGCATGGCAATTAGTTTTAGTGTTATTGTATTTTATGTTGAAAACTTTTGATAAAAACTTGATTTAGAACATAAAAAGGGAAAAAATAAAACCTTGCATAACTAGCTGATTGCTCTGATGACTAGTAGAGAACCAGATAATTGCGCTACTACTTTAAAAAATAATAGTTTGAGAAAGAGCACACAAGCTTAATTTTCCATTTGTGTGTGGAGGGAGGACTTTTCAAGTTTATTGTACAACAGCAGGAATGAAAAAACAAAACAAAACCCATGACCTAGAAGTGCTCCTCTTGTTACATAGAAGAGTATAGTCCCTAATGGGAAATAGAGAAAGGGAAAACAAAATCACTATCCATAGCTTAAGAGTCTCATTCACTATCTCTAACGCGTAGAGAGGATGGTTTTAGGCCATTTTCTATTGGCATAATCAATCTTAGAAGGAGGGGAGGGAGTCTGACCTCAGGTCTAGGACCAGTCCCTTTATTCCATAGTGACTTCAGATGGATTGACTGGCCATGCTTTCCACTAGGAGAAAGGAAATTAACACTTGACACTGATTTCTCAGCAGAGGAAAATGAAAGGAATGCAAGGAACCATTGAACATTTATCTTGTTTGGAAAGGTGCGGTTCCCGGAAAGCACAGAAACCTGCCGTCTTCTCACTAAATGAGGAAGAACAGCAGAGGTGGAGGACTCTAACAGATGGCAGCAGACAGGCAGCTTTCCTCCGCTCTTAAAATGGAGGCTGCATTGCAACATGGCTGAAAGACAAGTGCCCGGTCCAGAAAGAAGACAGCATAGTTATAAAACTGAGAGAACAAGCCCCTTTCCAGCCCAACCCATCGACCACATATTTGCTGGTAGTGTTTCCATTCAGAATGGAGTCTGATTCACTCTCCTTTCTTATTAATGAACCAAAGTCGTAGCGTATGTCATGCAATGTGCAGAGCGGAGGCTGATTCAGCTTGTTAAGAGAAATGCACAGCAGCTAGAGGCCCCCTCCTCCACCAAGGAAGCCAAGAGCCTTTGCCAATCCCATTTCTCAAATGTACGCACTTCCACTTGAAAGAGCCTGCTCACTCAGCAGTACTCCAGCCAGGACGGAGAGTGCTTCTCCTCCATGGAATTAATTTAGACCGCGATTCGTGAACAAGACATGCACAGCCTCTTATTGATCAGCCTTTTCTAATGGACACTAAAAGCCCAAAACACCCCAAAACCTCTCACCGTGAGTAATGATTCAGAGGCAGTCTGTTTGGGAACAGAATATTGCCTATGTAAAAGCAGATGATGTAGTAATAATAATAAACTAAACTGTCAAAACATGATCCAAATGTAGCTCCACACCATCCGAAAAACTATTTCCAACAATGTAGAGTAATGAAGTGTTGTATAGGTGAGAGACCTTTCCATAAATGTACAGAACTGAAGACAAACAAAGCTCTGAAAGACTGAATAAGACACCATCTAGTCCCAATATCTCATTTCCAGCAGCAGCTAACCAGGGAAACCAAAAAGCAAAGCATGAAGGCAACTCTGAACTCCCAGCAATTTATATTTAAAGGTACAGTGACTCTGAACTTGGGAGGATCCATTTAATTGTATATTTTTTGAATAAATTTTAGTAGAGTTTATAGAGATATAAAACTTAATATCAAATATCTTTTTTTAAAGCAACATTAATCTAAATAAAATAAAAACATAGAGGAAAAGAAAAAGGAAAGGAGGAGAAAAAGAGAGAACGTGATTATAAGAGATAGAAAAGAACGTAACAGAGAAAATAGAAAAGATAAATTACAGAAATTAAAGAACTTCCAATTCTCTTCATTTGTCCACTATATATAAACAATATCCACTTCACTCCAAAATACAGTAACACCTAACATAAACACTTTCTATAAACCAACATTATCTTCAATCCCCAAATCCACATGTCATTGTTTCATTTTCATGCAAAAGGTCTATGAGAAGTTTCCAATCTTTAGTAAATGTTAACAATGACCTTTCTCTAATTAAACACGTCAATTTTAATTATCATGGCTGTGGCGTTCAGCCTAAATGTGGGACAGCATGTAAAGGGTTAAAGGATTCAGGCAGTTAGAACCTTAAGGGGGCGGGGTTAAGGGATATATAAACCAACCCCAGGGAGAGCAAGAGGCAGTTAGGTTGGAGTTGGGTGAGGGTTGGCAGTTAGCGCAGAGTTAGGTTAAGTCCGAGGTGAAGTGGCAGTTAGAGATAGAGGGGGGCTGTAGAGAGAGAAGGGGGAATTAGGAAGAGGATAGGAACTGTTAGGAACTGTTAAGATACAAGATAGCAAGCTAAGAACAGCCATTTACTGTGAAACCACATGCTCAAGAGTTGTATAATAAACATCGTTTGGTTCTAACGTTCTCCTCGTGAAGTGAAGTGAATCATTACCAGACATACTGGTTGGTGGCAGCGAATAAAACACCGTGGTTAATGCAGGTGCCAATGGACCGTGAAACGTCTGGGGGTTCTGCATAGGTTGAGGTAACCGCCACAATGGCTAATACACTTTGATAGACCTTCTTCTTGCAAACTGGTGTAATCCCATTTAAGACAGTGGCTCTCATAACATCCTGTAGCAGTACATTTGATAAGGTGATTGCACATTCAAACACATTTTTTTAATCCATCAGGAAATGCTACAAGCCCAGGGGTCATTTGAGTTTATCTTTGCCTGTATTGTGCCATTTCCATGAAGTCACTTTCAGGTGCAGAAACCACACTGTGTATAGCAATCCAAACATCACAGATTTATATAAAATCATTACAGTACTGACTGTTTTCATATCAATTCTCTTTCTAATAATTCCTAGCATGGAATTTGCATTCCTCCCAACTGCAGTTGACACTTACATTGAGCTATTCACCACAGCCCCATAGCCAGCAAATATCTGTTTGTACCAACATAAATCACCTTACATTTAATGCTGAACTTTATTGGCCATTTTCTTGCCCATTCAGGAGAAGTCCTTTTGGTCTTGTTCACAACACACCTGAGTTTGCAACATCCTGAGTAATTTGGTGTGATCTACAGATATAGCTACAACACTGCTCACCCTTATCATCACACTATTTATAAATAAGATAAAGTTCACCAATCATGATACACATATTTAGAGCATCCTACTGTTTTTTTCACACCCTTACCCATTTATTCTAACCCTCTGACTTGTGTTTTCTAACAAGTAAAGGATCCATAAAATCTAATCCTATGAGCTTTATGTTTACTCCAAAACCTTTAGTGGAATTTTGTCAAAAGGTTTTTTTGAACATTAATAATAATAATAATAATAATAATAATAATAATAATAATAATTTATTTATACCCCGCCCATCTGGCTGGGTTTCCCCAGCCACTCTGGGCAGCTTCCAACAAAAGATTAAAATACAATAATCCATCAAACATTAAAAGCTTCCCTTCAGATGTCTTCTTAAAGTCTGGTAGTTGTTGTTCTCTTTGACATCTGGTGGGAGGGGATTCCACAGGGCAGGTGCCGAGAAGCCCCTCTGCCTGGTTCCCTGTAACTTGGCTTCTCACAGTGAGGGAAGTGTCAGAAGGCCCTCGGCGCTGGACTTCAGTGTCCAGGCAGAACGATGGGGGTGGAGACTCTCCTTCAGATATACTGGACCAAGGCGTTTTGGGCTTTAAAGGTCAGCACCAACACTTTGAATTATGCTTGGAAACATACTGGGAGCCAACGTAGGTCTTTCAAGACTGGTGTTATGTGGTCTCGGCAGCCGCTCCCAGTCACCAGTCTGGCTGCCGCATTCTGGATTAGTTGTAGTTTCGGGGTCACCTTCAAAAGTACCCCCACATAGAGCGCATTGCAGTAATCCAAGCGAGAGATAACCAGAGCATGCACCACTCTGGCAAGGCAGTCTGCAAGTGTATACTGTCTACTAGACCTTCTCTATCTACACATCTCAAAGAGGTTGGTGAGACATGATTTATTGTATTTTATTTCTTTGCTTGTCTTTATTGTTTTGCCAGAATTGTTGCTCATTTTTTGTTTTCCTTGATTGAACTACCCGTATTTTTCGCTCCATAACGCGCACCGGACCATAACGCGCACTTAGTTTTTAGGGGAGGAAAAAAGGAAAAACGCCTCCTCCTTGGTTTCGCTGGCGGGGGCGACGGAGGAAGAGAAAGCAGCCCGAATGCGGGCTGCTTTCTCGTCCTCCGCTGTTCCCCCGCTGGCGGGGGCGACGGAGGAAGGGAAAGCAGCCCAAATTCGGGCTGCTTTCTCGTCCTCCGCTCCTCCTACGCTGGCGGCTTCGCTCCATAACGCGCACAGACTTTCCCCCTTCCTTTTTAGGAGGGAAAAAGTGCGCGTTATAGAGCGAAAAATACGGTAACTGTTTTAAATGTTTGATCCAAACTGCATAGTTACACACAGGAGACCAATATTACTTACTTTATATTAGCAATGTGAAATAAAGGAAGGCGGAAGCTGTTAGGTTTCTTTTAAGATATTAATCAGGACAAGATTACCAAGGTCACCTTCAGACTGTATTCTGCGGGAGTGATTCAAGAGCATACTGTAAATTCAGGTTTGCACAATCAGTAGATTTGTCGGCTGAATGCAACAAATCCACTTCAAAAAGTCTTTTTGTTGTTAGGAAAGTGCCTTAGAGAAGAGAATGAAAGAGTGTGGGATGAACAAATGATTAACGGGAAAATGTATAAACACCTAAGCAAATCAGGAAGAACACTCGACATAAACTACTGAATTGGAACAAACGGTGTTTGGGTTTTCTACAGATTTCTGTTTATTCTGATTTGGCAGTAAATAGTGGGGTTTTCTTGAGGAAAAGAGTGGAACAAAAACCAGCCAAACAGACCTGGAAAGTGTGGACCTGTGCCTGCAAAGTGTGGTGCAAAAGGAAGTTTGGATGAACCTATAGTCTAACTTCCGCATAAGCATCGTGCAAGCAAATCAACATGAATGCTCAATAAACACATGGTCTAGAAGAGCCCCGAGTGAATCCAAACCCATATAACTAAATAAATTCATTCTCCCTCCAACTTCATTTGCTAAATACAGAGCACAACAAACTACAGGCCAGGGACACATCATTTTGTAGGTCCTTTGTGTTTCTAGGTATACAATAATAGTATTTTGCAAGAGAAACGCTGCCTCAGAAGAACCCATAGGATATTGCTTTAAGTTAAAAAAAATCATCAAATCATTAATATGATTTAAAAATGCATGCAAAAATACATAGCCACACACATTATAGCACTACCCGCATAATAGAATTCCCTCTTTTAATAGAATCATCTGAAATGAGTCGGGGGGGGGGAACAAACCCCAGAACTCTTACCGTGTAAGACTGGAATCCATTGATAAAGGGGGGAAGTGTAATTCACAGGCAAGTCTCTCAGCTCCAGTGCTCACTTCACTAAAAGAAATTAAGACAATAAGTCAATAATGGTTAAAGTTGCCATTCTCATGCCCAGTTGCTTGACATGGGAATAATATATTCTTAATATGTATGTGCCACACCAAAGCTATATTTTAGGGCCTCCTTTAACTGCGTTTTGACTATGGAATCCTATTATCATCTATTTACACCACACATGGGGAAACGATCTAAAACGCAATCAAAAACAAATTAAGAATTGGAGAACGTGAACTGGATTATTGGAAGGTCAATATGGGTTTGAAAGAAGCCTACATGCGGGGGGACTTCTATAGATCTCACATCAGCAGGCAGTTTTTCTAGATGCACCACATATGCCTTGGTGATTCTCCCTTCCTGACTTTAATATGGATGCAAATAACACAATCAAAGGGATGTTCTTCTCTCTCACACCTAGCATCATGTGAGGGGTGGAGCAGCTGCTTTGGTCACTGGCCCTGGTTCCACCATCTTGTCCTCTGCATATTCCCCTCGCAGAGCTACAGCTCCCACAGTTCCCTGGGAACAGGGTCTGATTGTACTACTCTGAACTGTAGCTTTGTGTGGGAAATAGGGGTCTCCCAAAATCTCTCAGTCCGTTAACAAACTACACTTCCGCTTGGGTCTGGTCTCGCTTCAGCGGCGAGGAATAGCCCAGAGCGGTGGGCTCTGTTCACCCACCATGCCCCATGGAAACACTGTTTGCAAAACCATCCGGGGAGGCTGCATGATAAGGACATAACAGCCAGGGCTGGCTCAGGGAAGGTGGCATGAGCAGCACCTCCTACAATGCTCCCAGGACGATCGCCCCGGCTGCACTCCCCCCATGCTACACCACTGGGGGAAGCTATGGCTTCTTGGAGTGGCATGCTGCTGCTTTAAATGTATAGTACAGTTGGGACCCAAGTTTTAAGGAGGCGAAAATAGAACTTTCTGCTTTATGGTTCTGCCAAACCCCACACATATGGTAAAGTTAAAGGACCCCTGAACAGGTAAGTCCAGTCAAAGGTGACTATGCGGTTGCGGCACTCATCTTGCTTTCAGGCCGAGGGAGACAGCGTTTGTCCACAGACAGCTTTCCGGGTCATGTGGCCAGCATGACTAAACTGCTTCTGGCGCAACGGAACACCGTGACAGAAACCAGAGCGCACGGAAACGCCATTTGTCTTCCCGCCGCAGCGGTACCTATTTATCTACTTGCACTGGCATGCTTTCAAACTGCTAGGTTGGCAGGAGCTGGGGCAGAGCAACGGGAGCTCACCCCATCACGGGGATTCAAACCGCCGACCTTCTGACTGGCAAGCCCAAGAGGCTCAGGGGTTTAGACCATAGTGCCACCTGCTTCCCTGGTAGCACCACACATAAAATATTACTGACCCTTTTAAAGTAGCCCTTTTTGGATGCCTACAGAGCACTAGGAAGGTGGGAAGTCGGATAAATGAAAATATATAAATATATACATATAAAATAAAATAAAAGCTAAGCAGGACAGTTTGTCTGTGATCAGACAGCTAAAGCAGTTGTTCTACCCAGTGGCAAAGCTTCTAAAGTGACAACATCTGATGGGGATGTTTTCCACATCCCTGAACAACCTCGGAAAAACAAACCCAACTTTCCAGTGTGTGATAAGCTGCCCTATTAAGGCTAGAGGTTATTTCTGTCTTGTCACATGCAGATATCAAATGGAATGGTCACCTACACCCTTTAACTAGATGTTCAGCCTTTGTGACTTTGTCATTTGATGAGGTCTCAAGAAATGTGCCCAGAGAAACAACCTCTCCTTTGCCTACCAAGCTGTCAGAACAAACTGTTCCAAGGCCTTCAGAAAAAGATGGCGTGCACATGATCCTTGCTCCTATTTAGTGCAGAAGGCCAAGAGAAACATAACAGCCCTGAGACATGTATCTGGGGAAACCAGGAAACCATATCTAACTTAAAACTTGCACTGAAGACATCCTAGTTACCATTAAGATTGCAAATGCACAGCCAGATAAATAACATTGCCCTAATGTTTAATGCTGCTTATCTAGGGTAGCAGAATGACACAACCACAGATTTATACAGTATTTATTATTCCACAAACCAGTGATCACCTAATTCACCCTGTGAAAAAAAATCCATAATAGGAGTGAGGTGTTTGATAGGCAAATGAGCAGCCAGGGAAATGTGGGAGGTTATGTGCCAGAGAACCTTGATAGGTAGAGTTCCCCTTGGATGTATGCATTCATGCCTGTAGCCTATCCACCCTCTGTGTACTGTGAGGAAACCTTGAAATAACACTACTATACTCACAGCAAACATGTGGTTTACAGAGGGTAAAAGCAGAACAGACACACATTAATGCAAGGTGTGTGACATGTTACTAACTTGTTACACCGGAGTTTGTATGAAATGCATTTTGATCTGTGATGGCTCTTTAACACACGAAAGCCATCGCTTGCTGTTCAGTTACCAAGTGCTAGACATGATTCAGATTCAGATTCAGATTTATTGTTACGGCCCTCGACCAGCACATACAGATATACATAAAAACAATCCAAAATACAATCTAAAATATATACTAGAAATATAAACTTTAACCATTATATGAAATTATTAGATAAAAGGATATCACTATTTTAGAGGATGGGCTACCGCTAATAGTGGCACTGATTCTTCTTTAGCTCTATCCTGAAGTTATATGGATACTGCTAATTAAAACGGACCGAATTTTTATGGCTCTAGCGCAGAATTTAGCTACCTTAGCTGTCACATTAGAGTTAACATCTGAAAGAAGCTAGACATGCATTTGTGAACTCACTCTACCTAGCAAACATTTCCAGTTAATCTTCAATATATGTGTGCTGAGGATTACAACCCAAGTAGCAGAGCACTTGTCATAGAGAATTTAATGACACAATGAATTTAATGGCTTGCACATAATGCTAAACAGTGATGTGGTGTGGGGGGCACAGGGGCAGTTGTCCCGGAAGCAAAATTGTTGGGGCACAAAAATTCAACACCTGGTGCTGCCTCAATACAGCTGCACACTTCCATTGCTGGGCTCCGTTGAAAACACTTCTCCATGCAAACCAGGAAGTGACCTCTCCAGACAAAAGAACAACTCTTCTTTTCGTATCTCTGAGGCTGCGATCTCCTAGATGTCATGAACACCATTAGGCAGTTGAATGTTCATGTGTGCAATGTCTGTTTTCCTCCCTCCCTCCCACCCACCCCAGCACAGCCGTGGGCACTGGCAACCCATGCTACACCACTGATGCTAAAGTATGATTTATTAAACCTTGATGTGCCATTATGTGTGAGACCTGTCTAGCAGCTAAATTATGGTTTGTTTACTGCCAAAAATGTTATAATCTGGAGCCATGGTTCATCACCAGCTCTATAAATCTGGCTTTGTTTGAACTATGGCACAGCATTATGTGCAAACACAGCACCCTTCCTTAGGAATTAGGAATAATGGAGTCAGGCAAAGTACTTGGGGGGAGGAAGAGTTCTGAATCCCTCAATTGTAGACTTCTAAGTTGCTCCAAGTGTGAGTAAAAATATTTATTTACCATAAGTTGAGTAACTTTTCTACCAAAAGGCTTTAATTTTTTGAGACTTTTAAGACTATAAGGTTAGATAGACTACATCAGTTTATTGAACAGATAGTGGAATGCCAAGTTTCACAAGAATTCTGGGAGAAATAAGCCCTTTGAAGTATGCTCTATTAATATAAAATATTGTTCAGAAAGGAACATGTGAAGTTTCTTCCCCATGCCCAAAGCCAAACTTCAAGCTTCTCTGTACTGACTCATCACACCACATCACACTAATCCCTTCCACCCCTGCATTTTCATAGATTTTCTGATCTGGTGATAAATGGAGAGATGCAGCTTATGCAGCATTCAGAAAGTTAGCTGCGTTTGTGGCACAGAAAGCCAATTTCATTTTGGAAAGAGAGTGAAGAAATGCTTAGGGTATTGAACTAGAAGTAGGGGGGCGCGGCTTCATCATCATCATCATCATCATCATTCTTTTATTCGACCGTCAGTCAGAAGAATACATTTGTACAGAATTAAAAGCATCTGAAATAACTTTGCAAAAAAAAGGAAAAAAGGAAACATAATCCACAATAGAATGGAACTAAACAAATAACCCCATATCGATACAATCAATTAAAATCTTGTGACGCTTAGAAGCTAAAAAAAAGAAATTTAGCCACCAGGAAGGCTGTATTTCTAGTAATATTATTCAGTAAATATAAAACCTGTCTTTCTCTGGGTAGAAAGCTAGATTGACATAAAAGTGGAGTTATAAGATTTTTCCTAAGTTCTACATAGAGAGGACAAGACAGAAGGATATGTTCGGTAGACTCAACCACGCCCATAGTACAATGACAGGTTCTCTGGACGTATGGAACTCCCTTGTACCTTCCCACAATACCGCGGAATCAAGGGCGTTTAGTCTAGCCGCTGTAAGAAGTCTGCGGTATTCTACATAGTGGATTTCCGCGAGATAGGGGGCTGGTGTCATTTGATATATCTGGTCCCCTAGGAACATCCCTGGTTTCACTTGAGCTATGTCCTCTTGTCTGGCAATATCGCTCAATCTCCGGGAGATTGCAGTTCTAGCTTGATTATACGTCATGGACTCGAGGTAGAGGTGTGACAATCCACAGGACTGCACCTCTTTTATGACCTCCCTTTCCTATGATGACTGGAAATCATCCCTCAATGTCAAGGGGGCGATGCCCACTGGTTTAAAACAAAGCTTGAGCCATAGCCAAAGCTTCGCCGTCAAGGCCACATATCGTAAAGCTTGCCAGCCGACCTCAAGTCAGGCCGCTGCTTCAAAACACCGTTAAGCCAGTCATCATTTTTCTGCCTAATCCACCCCACAGAGTTGTTATGGGGTAAAATGGGGGGGGGAGGTGAAGAAAACTATCATCTCCTTTGAGAAGGGGCGGGGAACTCCAGCCTGCAGGTTTAATTTGACCCTTGGGGACTGTGGCGAACCTGCCCTAAGTTAAGGGATTCTCTTAAAGAGTTAATGTTCACTCCATGTTTGAGTGGCAGCTCACTCGGGGGAGATGGGACATGCCACACTTTAAAAGGAGGTAGCAGCCATTGGTGAGAGGAGAAGAGGGAGTGAGTGAGTGGTGACTGGAAGAAGAGGGAGTGGGACCAGAGTAGTGGTGGGTAGGATAGGTAGGATAGGATAGGATGAAGATCAGTTTGTTAAACTGAAAGTGTTTATGCTTATGGTTGGAAACTAAGCGGATGAAATAATAAAGATCTGAAAAGTTATGTTATGTAAAGAATAAAAACTTGCTTTTGTTGAGCCAAGAAGTTATCATCGTTTATTTTTGGGTCCAGCAGTATATGAATGCTTATGAGGAAAGAAACTCAGGGAAGAGACAAAACTCACATGCAGGGAGATAGTTTGTGTCTCAGGGTTGCTCTCAAAAGGGGCAAGAGGGTAGAGGCCTTGGTAAAGCTACACAGTTGCTAAAGGAGTTGGCTAACTGACGCAGTGAGGGATCTGAAGGGACAGAGGCCCCAGTACTGCAAGCTGAGAGGCAGGTTAACCCCAGGAGCCCCAGAGCATTGTGAATAGATGTATCTACCACGGTCACGGCAGCTGGACAAAAGAAACCCCTGTTACTAAGTTATCCCAGGTTAAAATAAAAAGGGATTGACAACTCAGACGGACCTCAAAGGGAGAGGTGGGGCGAAAAACAATTATAACCCAGAACACCTCAGTAATAAATACACTTAGTAACAGTCAAAGGGGTGAAGCGTGAAGCTTGAGGGGAGGTTCGTCGCAGGGACCACTTCTCAAAAGAGGACAACTGATTGTCAGTCCTTTGGGAAGTGCTGTGCAAGAGAATTTGACAAGTGTCAATCATCTGACATCATTCGGATGTCAGGTGGTTGATCAGTCGGTTGTCCACCCCACCTGTGAAAGCTGGCCCATGGGTGTGTTTGGAGCGGTGGGGAGAGACAAGGATCTAGCACGGTGGGCCAAAAATGCTTACCTTAGAGGAAAGGAGATCACTGCAAGAAAAACACCAACATTTCCTCGCTCATGTTTTATATTGAAATGCCAAAATTGCAATAAAAAAAACCCCCACAAAAAAACCTCACATGAAAAAGGGGACACTTAAGCTAAACATCAGTGCTCGACAGCTTCACACTTTACCACCCCCGCTACATATTGCTGAATACTCCTCTCTGCCTGCTATACATTTAATTCATTTACTCTTCAATAAGCTGCCCTGCGCTGTCTTGCAAGGAAAGTACTGCAAATTGAATAAATACAGAGGTGCTTTTATACATTTACTGGCGCGCACTCACAATGTCTCGTTTCGGAAGCTCCACGAGTAATAGAAGAGAGAATCTAAAACTAACAGCCTTATTCCTCTTTCGTCAAGAAAAACCCACAAGGAAGCTGAACAGAGCAACTTCTGTTAACATTCTGGTATGTGTTTGTGATAAAAAATTAAGCCCTCTCTGCATCCCAGCCTCTTGCTCTTCCATCTCTCAGGACTGTCAGCTGCATAGAACAAAGGAAGCAAGTCTGAGGCTAGGCGTCCATATCCTTCCTAGAAAACTGTGTCAGCTACCACTGCAGGTCTTTGTACATCTACAAACAACTGACAACGTGACTTTATCCTTTGCATTCCCTTCAGCTTCAGTTTAACTTGATGAACCGGGGGGGGGGGGAATACCACTGGTGTTTTTGCTTCCCCCCCTACTCTTATATACCCAAGCCTCACCTGTTATCTTTCAGAATCTTGCCCATGGCCCAAAAGCATGAACCAGGACCTCATGGCCTGAAGCTAGGAGCTGTCCTCAGACTCTTGAGATTCACATTCAGAGTCTGCTTCAGATACAGTTAATGGCTCTGTGACTGGCAGACAGTAAGAAGCATCAGGACTGGTCCTGTCTGGAATAAATACTGTCCTAGAAGCCTGTCCTTCTGCCCCTTGCTTTGTCAACAAGGCAATACCTTCTGCCTGCTGTATTTCAGACCTTTGGCCTTGCTGAGACTTCCAGTAATTGGCATCAGGCTTTGCAAACAGACAATAGAATAATAGATGACCACAAGGGCCATCCAGTCCAACTCCCTGCCAAGCAGGAAACACCATCAAAACATTCCTGACAGGTGGCTGTTAAGCCTCTGCTTAAAGACCTCCAAAGAAGGAGATATTCCAGGCCCAGATTTGGATGCAGTCACCCACAGCTCCAACCCAAGAAATGCTTATTGCTTAAGCGATGGTAGGCAATTAGAATAGTACAGTGGTACCTTGGGTTACAGACGCTTCAGGTTACAGACTCCGCTAACCCAGAAATAGTACCTTTGCCTCAGGATGAGAACAGAAATCGTGCAGCGGGAGGCCCCATTAGCTAAAGTGGTACCTCAGGTTAAGAACAGTTTCAGGTTAAGAACGGACCTCCGGAACGAATTAAGTTCATAACCCGAGGTACCACTGTATAGAGTTTGGGACAATCCAAGGCAGGGGTAGCCAGTGTTGTGCTACGTACTCCAACTCCCATCAGTCTCAGCCCTATATTGACCTGGCAATATCGCAAATCATGATGTGTGTGCTATGCAAAAATCACGACGCGGGGAAAACCGTGAAGCCAGTCAGTGTCTTGGCATAGCTCCATGACTTGGAACGAAATACTACTGCTCTGGTAAAGAAGGCCCAGCAGAGAATTTCTTTCCTCAGACTTTTAAAGAAGAACAATCTGAGTGAGAGACTGCTGGTGTCCTTCTACCGAGGCTCCATAGAGAGCATTCTTATATACTGTATTTGTGCTTGGTTCTCCAGCTGCACAGCCAGGGAGAAGAAGATACTTCAGAAGGTCATAACCACAGCCCAAAATATTATTGGTCATCCTCTCCCATCTCTGGAAGAACTATACAGTTCCCGTTGCCTTAAAAAGGTTAACAATATTTTAAAGGATCCATCTCATCCAGGATATACTGGTAGTCTCTTTGCACCACTGCCTTCGGGTAGAAGATATAGAACAATTAGATCAAGAACAAATAGATTGAAGAACAGTTTCTACCCAAGAGCTATAACCATCTTAAATGCTGTAACCAGATAATATGACCTTGGAGAGCTGTGATGGGTGTATGTGTGTGTATGTGTGGCTTTTTTTGGTGTGTGTGTGTTTTGTGCATGTTTTTGTTTTGTTTTTTCTTTCTTTCTGTTTTTACGGGATGGCATGCAATTTTGTTGCACTTGTATAGCGTTGTGCTTGTACTTGAGCAATGACAATAAATTATCTTATCTTATCTTATCTTATCTTATCTTATCTTATCTTATCTTATCTTATCTTATCTTATTCCAGACACTGTGATATAGCACAATGTTGAAAACCAGGTATCACCCAGCCCTATTCCCTACCCCTGATACAATATAGTATTTCTTCTTCTTTTTTTGAGTTTTATTTTTCTTTTTTCTTTTTTGTATTGATAGTGGTTTGGTTTGTCATTTTTTGTGTTTTGGTGTTTTAAGGTGAATGGATGTACTGTTTATAAAACAATAAAGATTGAAATGTGAAAAAATACAATATATTAATTCTACAACCCCCCCCCTCCCTCCAATATCTGCCAATGTTCAATGACTTCACAATTCTACGGTATCTAGGGAAGAAGCTACAAGCTTCTGAATTAGCTGCGGCTGATATGACAACCTTTTCGGGTTCAGTTACCACTACAAATTGCAATTTCTGTTAAAGCTGAGCCTGACATTCAGTGTTACTTCAGCTGTAGGGTAATTAATAAAAAGGAAACATCACTTGACAGAAAAATACCAGTTACCAACGGAATTATATAACATTATGGCCTACTAAACTTTTACGATCCTCCCTTTCATAATCTCGACTCATTAAGTACACAAATGGGATTTGTTATGACAAAAAGGTAAAGAGGGGAAGGTAGGGGAGGGGTTGCTTCATTCAAAGAGCACTTAGTTTCCATCACAGCCACAACGAATCAACCAAAGGCCAGAGAGAATTAAACACAAGCATCGCCTCTCCTGAGCAGGCACTTAAGAGCTGGGGCTCAGTGGTAGGGCATTTGCCTTAACAGCCAATGGTCCCAAGTTCAGTTCTTGGTGTCTCCAGGTAGGGCGGGGGGGGTCTCCTCTCCTGGACCCTGGAGAGTTGCTGTCAATTGATATAAGAGGAGTTTGGAAATGGTTTTATAAGTTGTGTCTGTCTTTGTTTCTCAATTTGACCCTTTTATGTGGTTTTGCATGTTGAGGTCCCCCAACCACCCCTCAAATAACTCACACTTCAGACAGAAATTTAAGTTTAAGGTTTTTGGCATGATTTTGGCCACAACTTTATTAAAATACAAAATATGTGAGTGGTTGCTTAGGCATTAGTTCCGACTATCTGTCCCGCTGGGGACAGAACTGACATTTGTCAGTAAAGGGAAAAACACTTTAGGGAGAGAATGGGAGCCGGGGGTTGGACCCTCGCCTCTCCCCAAATGCTCCCAGGGGCTCTTGCGTGGCCCTGGCCCCCGACTGGGGGATACAGACAAAAGCATGATGAGCCCCTGGATTCCTTTAACGGAATTCCCTGCGCAGCAGCAGCATTGGAGGGGCAGACCACAGCCAACCCTGACCCCTCCACCAACCAATTTAATAACATAACCAATGCCTAACCGCCAACCTTACAAGTTGTGACTAATTCCTATGCAGTAGGTGAAAACCAGATGGCACCAGCCAATCAGCCAAATGGAAAAAATTCCTACCAGGCCCCTGCCCCAAAAGCAGACGACCCCATGACAGGCATAGCAAGGTCAACACAGAGGCCTAAAAATAGGGAAGGGAGGGCGGGTGATCCGATGCACTCAGCAAAGAGGAATAACACGTTACGAACCAAACAATATATAGTCACTGGGCTGTCCATCAACAAATTGCAACATGAAAATCTCCCCAACGACACCCAGGACCCAATCACAGCAGTGGCCATCTATACTATCCCGCCCAGCAACAGAGGGGTGACTTGTTGGCCCCCACCGCAACACGTGCTCTCCATGAAGGAGAACCCGCTTTGTATGTACTGTGGTATTTTATGCATTGTGGCTGGCAGCCATTTTTATTGATCACAGTCTAGTAATTATTTATTGCCTTTGCTCAGAGTGAATTTCTGTTTATTTATTATTTGCTGACATTTTGAGAGGTCATTTTATTGTGCCGGTCAAGGCCTGTGCCTTCCTGCTCCTGTATGGGAGCCTTGGCTGGGGGTTCTGCAGCAGCCCCGGGGCAGGAGGGAGCCGAGAGGGCTGCCCGGCACAGCAGTGGTGCCAGCCGTGTCACACGCCATCCTGAGGCACCAAAGGGGGTAGGCAGCAAGAGGGGGCTCTGCCCCACAAGGGGAGGGTCTGGCTAGCTGCCTGCTTTCCATTCACAGCCCACTCAGCAACCAAGAAGACACACATGCTATTTGAGAAAAGGAAGCCACTTCCCTCCCAGTCTCTCAGCACCTTAGGACCACTGCAGCCCAGTTGCATGCTTCAGAATTTGTGCCTGGGGCAGTGGTATGCCTCTGGCTCTGCCTTTGAGCTATGGGCCTCCCCCTGCTTGAACACTAGTTAGTACCATACAAATGTTAAGTATTATTATTATCATTGAAGGAAATAATCAGTAATGTAAGTACCACTTATTTAGTGATAGCACTTGTTCTGGAATTTCCAATAATAGGTTCTTTGCATCTGCCTCTAGTATCTGGTATTCAACCTTAATAAACTTGGCTACTCGTGAAGAAAATAAAAAAGTATATTTAAAAAACAAA
The DNA here is from genome assembly GCA_034641395.1 of Darevskia armeniaca. Classification (NCBI taxonomy): domain Eukaryota; kingdom Metazoa; phylum Chordata; class Lepidosauria; order Squamata; family Lacertidae; genus Darevskia; species Darevskia armeniaca. The sequence goes on along the minus strand of JAWWNF010000229.1, from coordinate 540,510 downwards.
ACAAAAACCAATATGCAGTAGTTCAGTTACTTTAAGAAGTGATGGTAATCAAATACCGGTATGTGAACAATCTAATTTTTGATATATTTTAAATAGAGACAGTGCTTTTTTCTATAAAAAATGTTCAGGGGTACTCTCATTTTCCTACTCATATTGAAATACTGCCCCTCAATGAGGCCAAACTTAGATTCACAAAATGTTTAGGGGTATGCATACCCCTGTGTCCCCACAGAAAAAAAAGCACTGAATACACGGAACAAAGAAGATAGATTCCAAACCATGTACACCAGGCATCCCCAAACTCGGCCCTCCAGATGTTTTGGGACTACAACTCCCATCATCCCTAGCTAACAGGACCAGTGGTCAGGGATGATGGGAGTTGTCGTCCCAAAACATCTGGAGGGCCGAGTTTGGGGATGCCTGGTGTACATCTTCTGTTCCTTCTCTAGAGACAACTAAGGTTCTCACCTGCTTACTGGATTAGTGGCTTGACGACCCTATTTTTCATTGTGCCCAGGTACAAAGAAAAAACAACAACTCACTTATTTCAGGGTTGGGGAACATCAGGGCCAAGAGCCAAATGTGGGTCCTAAGTCTCTCTATCTGGCCCTTTAAACTCTTCCCAGGCTACTCAGTGTCTCCAGCAGGCTCTTCTTGTGTTCCTAGGGTAGTCTCGTGAGACCTCAGAGATGGTTTCCAATGTCTTGCAATGTCTCGGAACCTGAATTCCGGTGGTGCCGGAAGTCAGGTTCCGAGGCCAGGGGACGTGTGTGATGTCATGACATCACGCTCACGCCCAGTGGCCCAAGTTGGCTCCCCTTCTCCAGGGCCTGATGAGCTGTACCAAATGGGCTTGTGGATATAACCTCAGAGCCTCTGTTTGTAATGTTTGAGAATTCTTGGAGAACAGGCGAGGTCCCTGCAGACTAGAGGTGGAGAAATGTTGTCTTTAGCTTCAAAAGGGGGAAGAAGAAGAAGCCCTGATAACTACTGATGTTGATACCAGGAAAGGTCCTAAAACACAATTAAATGATTGGTCGGAGGTCCCTTCCAATGCTACAATTCTATTTTTCTTAAAGAAACCATGATCCTGCAAAAGTTTGATACTCTTTTCTTATGTATATTCTTCAGATGAGCATCAATAGATGTACAGTGGTACCTCGGGTTACAGACGCTTCAGGTTACATACGCTTCAGGTTACAGACTCCGCTAACCCAGAAATAGTACCTCAGGTTAAGAACTTTGCCTCAAGATGAGAACAGAAACCGTGTGGCGGTGGTGCGGCGGCAGCGTTAGGCCCCATTAGCTAAAGTGGTACCTCAGGTTAAGAACGGTTTTAGGTTAAGAACAGACCTCCAGAACGAATTAAGTTCTTAACCCGAGGTACCACTGTATATTTCCCCTCTACTTTGGTTATTGCCAGTGCTACTTTACAGATAAGATTTTTGGCGCTAAGATTAAAAACAAAAACATATCTCAAACCGTTAAATAACTTGTAGCTGTGGCAGCCAGCAAAGTGAATAAAAATATATATCTTAAACTTCTGGTACTTCATTTCATATATTCCCCCCAAAGCACAGAAGAAACTATCTGGGCATAAGAAATGGAAGGGGAAGATAGGCTTAAACCAATCTTTGTTTGATACTGACTGTATGAAGTGGAGAACCCGTTCTAAAGTGTTGTGTGACACCTATACCCCATTAGATGCAATTTTTGATTTAACTCAGAATTGACTTATAGTGGGTGAACAGTCTATCCAATAAGCGAATGTCATTGGTAGCCTTTCTCAAGCGGGCACCCAGCAAATTGGCAACATTTTCTACTCAAAAGATATTTTCTGGGATTTCAAGATGCTGTGATTGAATTCTAGCACACTTTCAATTTTACTGATAAATGCCTCAAAAATGTCAACTCACTTGAACCTATCCCCGCTAAAAATCACTCGGGAGTGATAGCTTTCTCTCTTCAGCCCTCCCCTCCCCCAAATCACCAATACTAAACACAATTTATAACTCTAGAGAACACAACAAAACCATTTAGGGCATTATTCAAGAAGATAAACAGAAGGTATCCACACAAACCGGATTCATTTTCTTGTGAAGTTATCACTTTATTTGTGAACTATTCCTTATGAAATTAGGAAATCCACTGAGACCCTGTGAGACTTTTGAGGCAATAGTTGTCTCATGCAATGTGTGTGCAGTTGGTTTTCATTTGCTGTGGGAGGAGGCAGATGACTTCCATCAAGGAAATACTTGTATTGTAAACAGGTTGTATTTCCCTATGGCTTGAAGATGACAATATTTTCATGCGGAAGAAATGATATGCTCCTTGTTCATGCATCCATTGCTATTAATTATCATAATCGTAACACCATAAATCCACAGCACAGTCCTAGGAAGCCAAAGTGAGTTCAGTTGCTTAATTTATTAATTTTAGCACACTTACTATATCCCGCTTTTTTCCTCACGGAGCTCAAGGTGGCATACGTGGTTCTCCTCCTGCTTATTCACTCCCCACAACAACCTTGTGAGGTAGGCTAGGCTGAGAGGCAGTGACTCTCCCAAGGTCACCCCGCAAGCATCATGGCCAAGTGGGGATTTGAACCCTGGTCTCACTGGCTCTCGCTGGTTATTCCCAAATTAACTGTGTATAGGATTGCACCAAAATTGTCTGTCTGGTTGGGCATGAGGGTCTGGCTGCACAAGGCATGCAAGCGCCACCCCCAGTCGGTCTCAGACTCCTTATTGGCAGCCGAGCAACGCAGCTGAGGAGCCTCCCTGGCTGGCAGGGAGGGAGAGGAGCTGCTTCCTTTGAAATCCGGGAAATTTAAGGGATATCAACAATCCGGGATAGCAGCGGGAAATGGCATTGGAATAAGGGAGTTTCCCACAGAAAAGGGAGGTTTGACAGCTATGTCATGGGATGGGGCCACATGGATGCGGCTCCCCTCTGCATTGGCAACATATGAGTAACAAAATTAAAACAGAGCTTCTGGTTTTCTGAGAAGGGCAGCCATGCTAGAAAGCTCTCCTGTCATGTTTTTCCTTCTTGCACTCCAATGTCAGGCAGAAAACTCACACCTATTGTGAGGTGGCTTCTTTTCAATTTCCAGACCAGCAAGATGGCTGAGTCCCCTGGGCAGCAAAATGGGTAATGCTAAAAATAGCAGACAATACCACTGCCTGCCTCCCACGAAAAGCCGGGCAAAAGTTCCCTAGAATTCTGCATAGCAACTGCAAAACCAGGCACTACAGCAGCTTAACCCTGATTGACTTGGACTAGAAATTTACATTCCTAATTCTCACCACCCTGGGTGCCTTGTAGAAAGGCATTATATAAATGCAAGTAAATAAAGGAGATTGAGGATCCTTTAACTAACGGCAAACACTGGCTATACAAAGAGGCGATTGCAAGATGTGCTTTCCTTTAAAATACTGGAAATGGTGTCATTAACATGTGAGGCATCTACACACATGCCAAAAAAGAGAGAGAAAAGGATCGGCACCTACAGGTAAAAGCGGGGAAGATATTTGTAAAGATCTGTACTTACTGGGAGCAGAAAGTTAATAAGCTCCATCAACTGTCAAGGCTCTGTAAGCAACCCCTGAAATATTTGCTGCCAAAGTGTTCTTGCTGTCCAGCACAGAACAATCTTTTCCAAGAGGAAGTGATTTAATAAGATAGGCTCATCGAAAGGAAATTTCAAAACTGGATGGGGAAAAAGAATGAGATCAGCACTGGTTGCAGCAGAATTGCTATTACTAAGGGTAGTTCTGATTTTGTAGCTGATAGGAGTGTGCGTCTGTGAAGGTACCAAAGGTACCACATCCTTCTTAATTTCTCTCTGCTTGAGAAAAGCTGAGTAGGTCCCTTTTTTCCTTGCTGAACATTTAACACAAATTAAATTACAGCCATAAAACATGTCACTTTGCCATTTTGACTTTCCTATAAGATCATAAACTTGAACACAAAATGTCCATTCTTTTCCCACTCTTTTTATTGTTTAAATCAGATTTTGGAACATTTAAGATGTATGATGCTGTATTATTATTATTATTATTATTATTATTAAAAAGGAATATATCAGTTGGAGAAGCAAGCCATTCCAGTCCATTGAGCAAACTGCTGATTGAAGACCAGAAATCGGCTGCTAATCATCTGGTGTCATTATGTAATTATATAATTGACCATAATTGTAGACCTTTGCAATATGCACTCATTGCTTCAAAATGGTCTCAGAAGAGTAGTTATAGATAGGGTAATCAAAATGTTAGGAACTTTTCCCCTCCCCTGAGCTTTTGTACTATGAACTTCCAATATGATTTGGACTGTCCTTTTGTTTTTCTTCTTTTGGCAAACAACATTTAGTTTCTGTTGTCTTGCCCCTATTGCCACTTCCCCAAAAGAGCAACCCCAGTCATTTCTAAAATCTTACTAGAGGCTGGTTATAAATTCTATTCATTTTTTCTCTCTCCTTCAACACTGAGGAGTAGAAGCGCACTCAGTTCTATTAAGTGATAGATCTTGTTTTTAGGACCTCAACCTAGATTCCAGATTTGTGTTAAGGCAGCAGGTGCTATGCTAAGTTTAACTGCAGCAACGTTCATTTTTAGAACACCTCTTGCCCTCATACCCAGAACGAAGACACGAGACCTAAATATGGATGAAGGGACACTACTTATTGATTAACTAGTGGGTGTTCAGCCCGTTAAATTAACGGGCGCTAGAACGTGACGGCTACTACTCCTCAGCCGCCCCCCCCACTGGGTTCCTTCCTCCCCCAGCCCCGGAGACAGACCCACCCAAGGGAACTTTTTAACCCTTCCTCTCCTGGGCCTTGGGCGCACACGCACGTCGGCGTGGGCTCTGCACTCTCGGCGCCGCCGGCGCCGCCCACTCGCAGCCAACAGCGCTCTCCGCCCTGCCCAGCGAGGCGGGCCCGGATGCTCGGCCTTAACCCTTCAGCTTCCCGCGGCTTCCCCCCTCCGCTCCCTTCCCCCACCGCCGAGCGAGAGGGCCGAGGAAGCAGAGGAGCCGCCTGGCACCCTGCTGTGGTGCCCGGCGTAGGTGGCGTCAAGGGCAGCAGCAGCAGCGCCGGCGGCAGAAGCAGTGGAGAGGGCTGGGCGCTCCTTCCCTTCCCCAGCCTGGCGTCGGCGGCAGCACAGCTGTTGCCCACAGTTGAGCAGCTCGGCCTCCTCCTCGGCTCCTCCCTCAGCTCACTCGCCGGCCGCGCCGCGGGGCAGCCGGAGCCGCATGTTCCTCGGGGCGCCTCCTGCTTCTCCCCTCCCCAGGGGTCGGCCTGGCCCAGGCTCCTCGTCCTCCTCGCCGCCGCTGCCTCCAGGCCGGGCCGGCTGTCCTCCTCCTCCATTGAGGTGGCAGCGGCGGTGGCGGCAGTGGAGGAGGAGGCCGAGCTGCTCAACTGTGGGCAAGAGCCAGCAACGCGTCCTCTTCGCAGCCACCGACGTCACCAAGTAAAAGCCAAGCGGCGAAGGCAGCCTGCAACTTTCTTTGAGTGCGGGGCGAGGCAGCCCCTCCCCTCCCGCACTTCCGATTGGCGGCCTCCGACTGTCTCATCTGCATAGAGTCTCTGCGCTCCAATCCCTGTGTCTGTGGGGCACATGTGCAGTAGCGGAAACCCACAGACACACGGACTGGACGCAGAGACACAGGGACTTTATATATATAGACTAGAGGATCTGCAGTATCCAAACCTAAGCCAACTTGGCTACATGCAGGGAACTGGGGACTAAAGAGATAGATGGGAAAACTCTTGAATCAGGAAATGAAAACCTGCTCGAAGACCCTGCAACCACTACTGACACAGGCCTCTTGTTGCCCACTCTTTTAGGTATGTATTTCATACCTTACAACATTTCTCTGATGAAAATAATAATAATAAATAATAAATTTTTATTTATACTCCGCCCTTCCCGGTCCAAAAACCGGGCTCAGGGTGGCTAACAACAAATACAAAACCATGATTAAAAACAACTTAAGAAACAGCTAAAAACAGCATAAAAAACAAACATCAGTGGGATCACCAGGGCTAACTGGCCAAGTTAGTCTTGCTAGGCCAGTAGGGAGACCAGGGAAGAATTTTAATGTGGGGACCCAGAAGGGTTTCTTCAGAAAAAAGGGAAGGGGAAAAGGAATAGGGGATCATGCTAGATTGAAGGCCAGGCGGAATAACTCTGTCTTACAGGCCCTGCGGAAGGAGATCAAGTCCTGCAGGGCTCTAGTCTCATGGGACAGAGCATTCCACCAGGTCGGAGCCAACACTGAAAAAGCCCTGACCCTTGTGGAGGATAATCTGGCTTCTTTGGATCCCGGGACCCTTAAGCTATTGCTATTCGTGGACCTTAAGGTCCTCTGTGGGGCATACCAGGAGAATAGGGGTGTCCTATTCAATAATAATAATAATAATAATAATAATAATAATAATAATAGCCACAATTACTATCTTAGTCTGAGGGAACGACAAATGAGTCAGAAGAACCTCATGAGCTCCTGGGGTAGAGGTAGGCTACCAAAAGCTACAAGCTACCACAAGATCGCTACTCAGGTGACATCTTGCCCTGCAGAGAAGAGCTAAGGCTTTCAAAAAGCCCCTTTGACAATATCTTGCCCAGGCCTTACTGCAGGCAGCAGGTATCTGCCAGGCATTACCACAGCTACGGTAGGTGCACCTAGAATTTCAACACCTCAGGAAGTGGCGATGTTTACCTTTAATGCCTGGGCATCATTAATGCACATAAGGGCTAAGCATACACCTGGTTAGGCATATGCTTGCCTCCCGTGCCAGCATTATCAGGTCAAATGGAGGCATGGTACTGGCATAAAGTGCAGCCATTCAACCCAAGGAACCCCCAGATTTGGTGTAGAGCTATGTCAGCACTCTGATGTCGGGCACAACCATAACAAACTGTGCTGCAATCTCAACATTTTAGTTAGGCCTGGGATATTTGCCAGACAGTATCAGAAAAGTGGGCTTTTCCTATTGAAATCATACATCAGTTGAAGTGGGCAGGATGCTTATTACATGAATGCATTATCTGTGAATGAGAGCAAACTCACCGAGTGATGAGATTATCAAGCAATCAACTTTGCTTGTTAAGAAACAGAGAACACTGGGCCCAAATAACCTATTTTCCAGCAACTGAATCACTTATTGCATTTTAATGTGAATTTTAAAAGGCCCCTTGTGTTAGAACAGGCGCCTATAAATTATTAGGTTTTTGTCTTGTGACTTATCTCTACCAACCACCACCACCACCCACCTCATGCCAAGCTCATCTTTGCACCTTCATTAGACCATCTATTTGGTTTTCCTAATTTTAATGAGATGTACGAGTCAAAATTTAGACAAGCGAGTGTTTCAAAAGAAAGGCATTAGTTAACCCAAAATCTCTTGGGTGTTTTTGTTTTGTTTTTTTTGTTGGGGAAGGACTTGGAGTGGAGCAGAGGAGAACCTTAGAATCACAGAATCATTCTTGTAGCTCATTTCTATGCTATTTTTATGGGTTGTCGACTGCCAAAGTTTGGGCGTGCCTGGATTTAGTAAGTGCCAAACTTCGAGAGGCAGTGAAGGATAGGCGTGCCTGGCGTGCTCTGGTCCATGGGGTCACGAAGAGTCGGACACGACTGAACGACTGAACAACAACAACAAGAAGAATTTAAGCAATGCTTGGAGGGCTAAACTGGGAGCCAGACCTTTAATAGATGGACTCAGCTTCCCATGTCCCGGGCAGGCTGATAACAGCTGAGTTGTTAAGCAAACAAAAGGGGCAGGGAGATGGGCAGTTAACAAAGCAAAGATTGTGTGCCAGCTGGAAAATGGGTGGTGCCCCCTCCCTTAGCTCAGAGTTGGGTGGAAGAACTAAGGCCAGTAGTAGAGTTTCAGGATTGTAGTTTACCCTGGTGCACTCTAAGGGATTTCTTTTCCCCAGTGTGTAAGCAGCAATACAACCGAGAAACAATCTAGACCAGGGGTACACAACCTAAGGCCCAGGGGCCGGATGCGACCCAATCGCCTTCTCAATCCGGCCCGCGGATGGTCCGGGAATCAGCGCATTTTTACATGAGTAGAATGTGTTCTTTTATTTAAAATGCATCTCTGGGTTATTTGTGGGGCATAGGAATTCGTTCATCCCCCCCCCCCAATATAGTCCGGCCGACCACATGGTCTGAGGGATGGTGGACCAGCCCACGGCTGAAAAAGGTTGCTGGCCCCTGATCTAGATGGCTACCAAGTGAAAAGTCAACAGACAGGGTAGCTATGTGGGATATAATCAATTGGTGCAGTCAAATGCAACATTCCTTATTTTCCTAGAGTGGGCACATGCAGGGGGACATCCAGTCCGTGTAACTTCCTTTTCCACTGGTCTGGAGCTTCCTCCCCCTGCATGTGACCTGGGAGATGGGCATGGCCCTGGCTGACTCCATAAAAGAGCCGAGTCATGCAGCCATCTTCTCAGTCTTGAAGTTGTCTTGTTCTATCTTTTGCTGCCATGCTGCTCTCCTGCAGCCATTTTGTTATCTTAATGTAATTTTGTTGTCTGCTGGCTCTCAGACAGCAGCACATGAGCTCAGTCCCCCAATAAGATGAACTCACGCTTTGTTTGTGTAACTTCTAAGAAAAGCCTGCCTTTCAGGGATCAAATCGTGAACTGAAATGTGAGTAAACTTTTTGTTACTTTACTCAGAAAGACTCTCGTGTCTTTATTCTTTTAGGAGGGATAAAAGGGGCCACCAGGAATAAACTTAACTAAGAGATTCAAATGAATCTGCAAACTAGCTTCTAGCTATATTGAGGGGAATTTGCTCTGCTACATCACTCACTAGTGTGAGTGAAGGAAGCATAATACTTATTCAATATATCCTTTCCAACTATCCTTAACATTCCAACAAGCTGATGTTTGCTTGAACCCAGGACTGTGCCTATGGGAGAAGCAAGACCCTCTTGGAGTCCAATGCTGGGAGCTCCTCCATAGAAGTAGGCTCAGGTTGTATATATGTGTAAATAAACCATATATCTTAAAGACAACACAATCTCCACTGTGCCTCATTTCCAAAGGAAACACAAATCCCAGGGTAAATGCCAGCAACTTCCAGGAATCTCGCACCACTCAGAGATTATAACGAAAAAGAGCTCAGCTCAGGCTGTTAAACTGTATGTTCTAGATACAATGCAACTTGGTAATGATCATGGCTCAGAAACCCTAGTCTGGACCATCTGTCTTATAATGCTACACTTTACTTAGCCACTTATTGTTCAAACATTGCTAGGAACACAGGCCAGAGAACTGAATATATTCCATTCACACTCAAAGAAGGCTGAATTTCAAAAGAAAAGGCATTCGTAAAAGAACAGCAATTTAAATAAACAAGAATCTCAGATCTCTGAATTGTTAAATTCAGATGAGGACAATTTGGTAAGCGACTCTTAAAAAAAAAAATCCAAGTCATTTTGGTTATATTATTTACAAATATACGCATCATGTATATTGATTTGACATGAAACTCCACATAAGGATATTTGAAGCTAATTGTCAAGACAAGACACTAGCGTACTAACGTACCAATTCAAATTTCTCAGCTACAGTCCATTAAATGTCACTTCATAATTGCAAAAACAAACAAACAAAGCACACACAAAGGAGATTAAAAGTTTGAAAGATTAGAGGCTTAGTCACAACACAGCACTTTATTTCCCCAGTTGGCTGTAAAATTAGCTCTATTTCTGATGGTTTTCCGTAACTTGGATTAGCTAAAATCTCTAAGACTATAAACTAGAGCTGCACAAAATATCCTCCCATTTAAATATTGGGGATTTTGGATGATGGTAGAAAAATATTATTATTTTTTTGAGGGGGGTTCTTCAATGGAGTTGTTCCAAAACAGATCACTACACCTTTACAACATCTATGCTGCTGATTATCAACTTTGGATTGTTGACATATATACATTTTACTTTATTTTTAAATCAAATCATCTCCAAGACCCAAAAAACAGAGGCGTAGCGTGGGGGGTGCAGGCGGTGCCAGTCGCACCGGGCGCAACATCTGGGGGGGCGCGCCGCTGACCCGTTTCCCCCTGACCCGTTTCCAAGCGGGGGCGATTGCTTTCCTTTGCTTTCGCCCGGCTTCCTTCCACGCACACCTCTTTGAGCTGGAGCCGGCACTTGCGCGGGGGCCACGCAGCCAGAGACGGTCGATCCCCGAGCTCCGCGCGTCGCCTGAGAGAGGGGCGGGGCCGCCTCCCCGGGCGGGACCGACAGCTCGGCGCTCGCCTCCGGAGACGGCCAAGCCTGGGCGAAGGTCCGGCGAGGAGGAGGAGGCACCGCCGCGAGACGATGGCGGCCAACCAACCGCCGCCCCCGAAGCCCTGGGAGAACCGGAGGCTGTGAGTGAGGCTGGGGGCGCTGAGGGGGTGGGAGGGGAGGCGGGAGAGTCTGCCGCCGCCGCCATTCCCTCCTCATCGGTTTTTTATGGCTTTTAATAGGTTCCGGGGCTCACTTGCAGCCCCGGGGAATGTGGCGGAGGGGGGGGAAGGCACTCTGTGCATGCTCAGGGGCCACACTCCTCCAAGGTCGTGGAGTGGCTAAGGGTGGGGGAGGAGGGAACACATTTGGCATGCTAGCTTTCAGTATCTTTTAATAGCATGTATTCCTCTCCCATATTAGAAATTTAGTATCTATTTTTTGTGAATTTGATGAGGTGAGGTGGCTTTGTGATGTCCTTCCTACAGCAAAAAACAAAATTTCTGCATTAAACTTCATTTTAGCTGACATGTTTGCATTACAAAGGAGTGATCTGTCATCTGCTGAATTATATGTTTGCAGTTCAATTATTTTTCCATTGGGTTTTATGATAATGATTTCATTATCCTATGAATGATGTAGAAATCAATGGGCCAAGGCAAACAGGATGAATTTTAACAGGGAGAAATGTAAAATACTACACTTGGGCAAAAAAAATGAAAGGCACAAATACAGGATGGGTGATACCTGGCTTGAGAGCAGTACAAGTGAAAAGGATCTAGGAGTCTTGGTAGACCACAAACTTGACATGAGTCAACAGTGTGATGCAGCAGCTAAAAAAGCCAATGCGGACACGGAGCAATGGATTCAAACTACAAGAAAGAAGATTCCACTTAAACATTAGGAAGAATTTCTTGACAGTAAGAGCTGTTCGACAGTGGAATTTGCTGCCAAGGAGTGTGGTGGAGTCTCCTTCTTTGGAGGTCTTTAAGCAGAGGCTTGACAGCCACCTGTCAGGAATGCTTTGTATTTTCATAACAAACAATACATGTGCTTAGGGGGTAAGGGTTTCTTTAACTAATCTAGTGAAAGAGACTCGAGTGCTAAAATCCATGGGTTAGGGGGCGCAAATTACTTGCCTTGCCCCGGGTGCTGACAACCCACGCTACGCCACTGCCAAAAAATTTAGGGGACTAAAGTAGCTTCTGGGGCCCCTCCAGGATTAGGGGCCCTGAAGTTTAAGCTTCATTATATTTATAGTAGATCCGCCCCTGCAGACAATATCTCTGAAAGGAAATGAGAATGAACCAATTTTGAGGGGTAGCAACAGATGATTGTGCATATAAATAGGTGAATGTTTTAGCAGATATAGTGGGAAGACTATCTGATGTTGCGAAAAGTTTTCTGACAGTACACAAAGCAGGCTCCGTTCAGCACTAATTGTAATTGCCCAAAATGCTCACTAGAGGAATATCACATTGCTATTTTAAAACTGGAACAGAAGGCACCAAAAGAGAGATTCCACATATAGCACACCAAATCTCTATTTATAAATTTTGTACCGCCCTCACTAGACTAAGGAAGTCGCAGTTGATTAACCGCCTGAGTTTTTATATTATTTAATTAAATCTGCATATATTAAAGCTGATGGTTTTTTGTGTGCATGAATGATAATTAATTATAAAAAGGAATTTAGGATTAATGACCAACATCCCCTGCCGGTTCGATAAAGGAGAGCACAATATTATATTCCAGTGATTGTCTCTCTCTCGTTCAGAGCTGGGACTATTAACTTGAAACATCTGCCACAGCTTAGTAATAGTATTTTCCAGGAACCTGCTGTAAAATTCTTAAAAGGAGAAAGGGGCCAATGGTATCGAAATATGAAGGATACAGGAACAATAGACAAGGGCTTAAGAGAAAGATAAAGGGTATTTGTATAGATTTTTTTGTCCCTTCAGAACTTACCTGCTGTTCCTACATCCTTCATCTTTCTATCCCCTTGGACCCTTTCCTTCTCTTCTCCCATTTTTCTCTTCTTGCAAACCCCTTCCTGGATTTCTCACCCGCTATCAAAGCTGTTCTAAAACCCAGGAACCAACGAAATCCACACTCTGCTTCATCTTAGGAACAGAGGAAGCTGCCTTATAAGGAGTCAGATCATTGGTCAGTCAAGCTCAGTACAGTAGAGTTTCCAGGCATGGCAAATTTCTAGCCTCACCTGGGTATAGGTAAAGGTAAAGGACCCCCTGAATGGTTAAGTCCAGTCCAAGGTGACTATGGGGTTGCGGCGCTCATCTCGCTTTCAGGCCAAGGGAGCTGGCATTTGTCCACAGAGCTTTCTGGGTCATGTGGCCAGCATGACTAAGCCACTTCTGGCGCAACGGGACACCGTGACAGAAACCAGAGTGCACGGAAACCCCATTTACCTTCCTGCCACAGTGGTGCCTATTTATCTACTTGCACTGGCGTGCTTTCGAACTGCTAGGTTGGCAGGAGCTGGGACAGAGGCAACGGGAGCTCACCCTGTCACAGGGATTCGAACTGCCGACCTTCTGATCAGCAAGCCCAAGAGGCTCAGTGGTTTAGACCACAGTGCCCCTTGCGTCCCACACCTGGGTATGGTGGAGATTGAAAGTGAGATTGTCTGTATGTAAAAAGCATGGTGAAAAACAACAGCAACTGAATGCCAAATGTGTAGGCTACAATTTGCTACGAGTGCCATAGACACACAAATTAGACTACAGAATTCTTCAGTGGTGCAATTAGCTCGTCACTTCAGTGGAGAGGAGCTCCTAATCTGTCCCTGTGCTGTTTGTCACATGTGAAGGGCAGTGGCACTACAGTTTAGGAAGAGACAACTTGAAATAATTTTCTCTTTCACATTAATGTAAGTAATGTAATGTATGGTATAATGAATGAAGGGGTATGTATGCTTGATAGGAAGAATGAGGATGTATAGATGTAATGTTATGTAGGATAGAGAGAATGAAGTTGTTTAAATGTATGATAGGGAGTGTGAGGATGTTTGAAAAGGGAGGAAGGGGATGATAATGTGTGAATTGTAGGATGATGTATGATGGTGTATGGATTTTGTATGCTTAGGATTTGTATGAATTGTGAAATGATGTATGGAAAGCAAGATGAAATGATGTATGGAAGAGTATGTTATGTAAATGTTGTATGTTGTATGTTGTTTAAAATAAAATAAAATTTAAAAAAAATCAAAAAAAAAAAATCTCTTTCACCCTACCTGCCAAGGAACACAGGAAACTGCCTCATATTGAGTCAGATCACTAGTCCATCTAGCTTAGAATTGTTAATGTTGACTGGCAGCAGCTCTGCAGGTTATCCTGCAGGAGTCCTTCCTAGCCCTTCCTGGAGGATCCCAGGAATTGAGAGTTCTGCATGCAAAGCATGAACTCTGCCCCAGAGCTAAGACCTCTTTGCCACACATATCTTTCCCCCATCCTTTCTCTCTACCCCACAAAGCTGTCCTCCTTCCTCAGCAACTCTGCAGCAAAACAACCCAAAACGAGCCAGTTTGGCGTAGCAGTTAGAGGGGTCAGACTAGACCTGGGAGACCAAGGTTCGAATCTCCACCTGGCCATGGAGCTTCACTAGGTGACCATGGTCCAGTCCTTACCTCTTGGCCTAACCTACGCCACAGGTTTGCTGTGGCGATGAAACAAAGAGCAGGAGAACCCCCTATGCCACCTTGAGCTCTTTGGAGAAAAGGTGGGTTATAAATGAATAAATCAATAAGCAAAGGAGGGGATACGCTGCAAATGAATAAGGAGAAAGAAAGCAGGCAGACACTGCAAGGAATCACAGAACTGTAGAGTTGGAAGGGGTCCCAAGGGTCATCTAGTCCAACCCCCTGCAATGCAGGAATATAAACTAAAGCATACATGGCAGGTGGCCACCCAAGGAGCAAGCAAGGTGACAGAGAAAGGCTCAAACAAGCAGGAGATTCAGACCTGTCCTCTGAGAGCTTATAAATGCAATCAATGATCAAGGGGCTAACATGGGGAATAGATGATAGCTAGCTAGCTAGATGATAGATAGATAGATAGAGGTAGAAACGTAAAGGTAAAGGACCCCTGGACTGTTAAGTCCAGTCAAAGGTGACTATGGGGTGCGGCACTCATCTCGCTTTCAGGCCGAGGGAGCCGGTGTGTGTCCACAGACAGCTTTCCGGGTCATGTGGCCAGTATGACTAAACCGCTTCTGGCGCAACGGAACACTGTGACAGAAACCAGAGCGCACGGAAACGCTGTTTACCTTCCCACCGCAGCGGTACCTATTTATCTGCTTATCTATTTAAGCACTTCTCTTTGATTGATTGACTCTGTGCCAGTATGCATTTCCGTAATTTTCTTTGTTAAAATGTCAGGCACAATGGAAAAGGAATCAACACTTTAATCAATGTGAAATTGTCATTGATAATAGCTCACCGCTACTATCAGTAATGAGATGCTGCAAAATGAAAGGAAAAGGAAACCCCAGCTGTGTGTTTCTTCCACACAAGAATCTTCCTAAGATCCCTTCTATCTACCTGAAATGCCAGGTAGAAAAGGGGTATAAGTCTCCTTGGGAGAAAAACACTTAGGGAGCCTGACCTCTGGAGAGAAGGAAATGGATAGGAGTTGGCTGAGGTTGGGATGTGGTTCCAGTGGCTCCAACTCAAAAACCCCAGTGCTGGCTATCAGATCTTCTGCCTATGCTAAACCTGATCATAAGGTAAAGGTAAAGGACCCCTGGAGGGTTAAGTCCAGTCCAAGGCGACTGTGGGGTGTGGCACTCATCTCGCTTTCAGGCTGAGGGTCAGTGTGTGTCCACAGACAGCTTTCCGGGTCATGTGGCCAGCAGGACTAGACTGCTTCTGGTGCAACGGAACACCGTGACAGAAACCAGAGCACACGGAAACACTGTTTACCTTCCCACCGCAGCGGTACCTATTTATCTATTTGCACTGGTGTGCTTTCGAACTGCTAGGTTGGCAGGAGCTGGGGCAGAGCAATGGGAGCTCACCCCATCATACAGATTCGAACCGCTGACCTTCTGATCAGCAAGCCCAAGAGGCTCAGTGGTTTAGACTACAGCAGCACCTGCATCCCAGACAGACAAGAGAGAGAGAGAGAGAGAGAGAGAGAGAGAGGGGGGGGGGGGACCACCTTATCTTTTCACAAATAGATCCAATCTAAGATTATGAAGGTTTGACATTTCTGTACCGTAAAAGGAGTTCCCAAAGGGAGCTTGTGTTGCGGTGTGGGCATGAAGCCATTACCTCTTGGTTTGGGGGATGGGCTTGTGGCCACAGCAATGGTTGCCAGGAATTTGCATAATTGATGGACAGCCCAGTGTCCATATATATAGGTCCAGCATGTGACCCAGTGGTCACTCTGGTCTGGAGCTTCGGATCACCTGGAATCGCCGTCTGGATCACAGTGGAGCGATCTTATTATTGTCTGGTTAAATTTCTTTATTTCCCCCTTCTTTCTAATCCCCTCCAATCCCTTAATTACTTTAATCCCCCTTTTCCCTGTTTGATTTTCCACCCCACCCCACACCTGCCCTTGGGGAAGATTCTCCCTGTGCCAGTGAGTGCTGCCTGTGCATAATTCTCCTTGGCTTGCCTTCCCAGTAGTGAGAAGCCCCCATTAGGGGCTTTCCCTTGCACAAAGGTTTTCCCCCATTTCTCCTGTTTTATAATGGGGGTTAGTCAGGGCTGTTCCAGACTGGCTGGAATCACTTTCATTAGTATTCCCGAATGCTGGCTTTATTTTGGGTGTGTAGAATAGTAAATAAAAAATAGAAATACTTTATTGTCACTGTACCTGTTGCTATTTCAAGCGTGGCTCCTAGCAATTCGACGTGATCACTGTTGTGGGCTGTTTCTTTTCATTTTGTGTGGGCCCCATCATGAGACAAGGATTCTTAAGAGCAGAATCTGTGAGGCCTGCACATATTATTCAAGCCTAAGCCTCCTACTGTTTGCCTATGAAAATGTATCCATTTGTTTGCAGGCTCAGTAGCTCTGTGTGTGCGTGTGTGCCTGAACGTCTGTGCTGCTGTTGTGAATGTAGCTATGTCTGAGGCAGACAGAGTGGAGCCACTGACTCTCTGTGCCTCATAGGACTATGAGCACTCTGTCTATGCTCTTTAGCTATCCTGTTTCTGAACAAATTTAATTTCTTCAAGTATGTTTTGCCCTGATAGTGACAGTCACAATTTCAGATGTCTATTTTACTTAGTATTCCTTATGGGGACTATTCTATTGCTGGGTAGGTAGAATAGAAATAGAAATAGAAATAGAAATACTTTATTGTCACTGTACCACATGTTTACAGTGAGACTGATAAGAGCCCTGCTCCCTCCCAATCTCTCAGTCTTTGTCACACTCTGTGTGCTGTCGTTCTACCACCAATTCCTAACGTCAGCTGCAATGTTGCTGTCTTTCATTCAGCAGCCTCACAGCCCATGGGTAGAAAATGTTCTTTAACCTATTGGTGCGGCTTGTCATGTTTCTATATCTCCTGCCCGAGGGCAGCCCATTTGTGATTTAATTACCCTCCCCCCAAAGAACTTTGGGTTTCTTGAGGGGGTGCTTCCCTCTAAAAGGGCAAGCAGGGGCACCTGGACAGGTGGCGGGCCACCTCGAGTCTGTTATTTCACTGGAATAGGGCTTTGCCTTAACCATGAATTGGTTCATGGAATACTGCAAACGACTGGGCTGTTTAGCCATTACAGCCTTACTGGTCGGAGGGGCTTATTGTTCTATAAATAAATTTGAATACACAAGGCTATTCGGACAGGATCTTATATGCCAAGGGTTTCATAGTTCAGCAGCTTGGTCTGTGATTGAATTGCTTGATTCCTTTTATGTGCACGTAGCTAGAATGGCTCCAAAAGAGGGCTTCTGCGCAGACTTATTCCTCTATCCCAGCAAAGAGGGCTATTAGGGGCTATCCCAGTCACTTCATTCGCCCAATCCTAGTTGTACTGTGGGCCGTATTAAATCCTTCATAGCAATTTCGGCTGGTGATTCAGAAGCGTTGTCCCGCTTTGCATCCGGAATGGATGGTCTCCTTCAAGGCTCTGCCCGTCAAACCAGTGCTCAAGCAGGGCCACCGCCTCTGGTGGGGGCTTCATCTCCTGCAACGGCGGCATCCAGCGTGGAGGGAGAGGAGCTCCCAGTATCAGGGGTTTTAATTTCTGTTTCCCAATTTTCACGGAGTTCAGTTCCTTCCTCTACGCAGGCCCCGATGTGGGTGGTGGGAGCATTAGCTCAGCAGGCAGCTAGGAGGAAGGGGCAGCAAAAGGCCCCATCCCGGTCCGGGAGGTCTTCTCAGTCCTTACCCGGGCCTTCTTCTGGGGTTGGTATCTCATCTGTTTCTTTTCCTCAGCCTCTCCCAGGTATTTTTGCTACAGGATCCTGCACCTGAGTCCTTTGCGGAGGTCAGCCTACCAGTGCCAGCGAGCACGTCTTCAGGCGGAAAGTGTTGCCACAAGAGACGTTCCTGAAAGCGGGCCAAAAGGAGCCTGGGAAACTCTTCTTCTTCAACGGCCTCTCCCAGGTACTTCGGTCCAAGGGGCAATTCGCCATGACGGGAGCACCTCTTGGTGGTGCAGCAGTAAAAATGCTGGCATGCTTGCAAAGCTAAGCAGGCTCTGGTGCGGTTCAAATTGGATGGGAACCACTTGTTGCAATGCATGGAAGTTGGTCAATATGACCCTCAGGATCCCTTCCAGCTTGTCTGTTCCTTGATTTCGTGACTCCTCTGGTAAATAGGTGCACATACCTTTTGCTGCTTGCTGTCTAGACAGGCACCCCCCTTTTGGGGGGGAAGGGGGCCCACAATAGCAACCCAAAACGCCCCCTGTCCAAGCAGGGCTGGGGCTGACAAGCTACGATCCTATACCTCTCGCCCATTCTCCCATGAGATTATCTCAATCGATGCCTGGCTGGAAGGTTATACAGATTGGTCAGCTGTTTTGCACTTGTTTGAGGGGTCCCCCCCCTAGATATTTGGATTCCCATGCCATTTGGGATTTATCCCTAAGTAAGCCCCATGAGATTGCTGTCTGATCCATGATTTATTGGTCCTCACAGAAAAGGGCTCCTAAGCAGCGGGCTATCCGGTTGCTGCTTCCTAAGGCGAATCAGCGGTTTGGCTGTTGGAGCTGTAAGAAAGGAAGGCCCTTTTGAGGGGGAAAGGGAGGAGGGCAGTAGCCTGCAAAAACGGCCCCCTCCCAGCCCACGCCAGGCACCTCGAAATAGTTGTATCACTACTCTGGCCCCGACTCCCATAAAGTTACAGCCCCTGTTGCATTGGCTGTCCGATTAGCCTAATCAGGTGGCGGCTCTTTATCTGCGGGAAGGTTTTTCCCATGGTTTCAGGATTCCCGTATCAGTGAACCCTTTGGCGGGTAAACCTGTTAACCAGAAGTCAGTGCGAGAACTGCCGGATGTGGTTAGGAAAAGGATAGGGTAAGAGTTGGCATTGGGCCGCATGGCTGGCCCTTTCGACGCTCCTCCTTTTCCCGAACTGCATTTCCCCCCCCTCGGAGTGGTGCCTAAAAAGGCACCAGGGGAATTTCGCCTGATTCACAATTTATCACACCCCAGGGGCACGTCAGTGAATGACGTGATCCCCCCGAGCTTTGTTCAGTGTGCTATGCTTCATTGGACGATGCGGTCAAAATGATTAGGAAATTTGGCCCGGGTGCTCTATTAGCGAAGTGTGACATAGAGTCGCCATTCCAGCTGCTGCCAATCAATCCGCAGGAATTTTGGCTGCTTGCTTTTCAATTTGAGGGTGCTTATTACTTTGATAAGGCAATGCCCATGGGCTGTTCGGTAGCCTGTGCAGCATTTGAGGCCTTCAGTACTTTCCTGGACTGGGCCCTGCGCCATAAAACAGGCCTGCGAGGGGTTACTCATTATCTCGATGATTTTGCTGGCCTCTGGCAGTGACACAGGCGACTGCCCAGTGCTCATGCAGGTTTTTACTGCACTCACTGAGGAGCTGGGCGTCCCTTTGGCATCGGACGAGACGGAGGGCCCGGCCACCCAGTTGGTTTATTTAGGCATTTTTGCTGGACACTGTCACGCAGACTTCAAGTCTGCCGTCTGAAAAAATCATCACATTGAGGAAGGTTATCGAGGAGGTGCTTCCCCTCTCTAAGGTAACCTTGAGTCAGCTTCAATCGCTGTTGGGACACTTGAATTTCGCTTGTAGGGTGGTGGCACTAGGGAGGCCCCTTTCGCTCCCGCCTGGCAAGACTCACTTCTGGCTTGCGGGCGCCTCACCACCACACACGTTTGCCCCAAGATGTGAAGGAGGACCTTCGGAACTGGTTGATATTCCTTCAGGAATTCAATGGGGTCTCACTGTGGCAGGACACTTTGAACCTCCGCAATGCTTCCAGGTTCACTCTGACGCTGCAGGTTCCTTAGGTTTTGGGCTAAATTGGCAGGGTCGCTGGTGTGCCATGCCTTGGCTGGCGGCCTGGCAGGAGGAGGCGATTACACGGGACTTGACTTTTCTCGAGTTTTTCCCCATTGCAGTGGCCGTGCATATAAGGGTCGAGGAATTCAGGGACCGTCCTCCTGGACTGACAACCAGGCGGTGATGACCCGGTTCAGAGCCTTGGCTCCGGAGGCGCGAGAGCATCCGGAGCGTTTTCCAGACCACCTGTGGAGCCTTGGAGGCACTTGGCCATGCAGGGAGTAGCCGCTTCTGTTGCCCCATCCACTTTTTGTCTTATAGAAGGCCTGGGCTGATTTTGCCCAGTTTTGCGATCAGTCCGGGGCGGGCCAGTTTGCCTCGCCCCCGACAGCTGACATGGTGCTGGAGTATTTTGACGCACCTCTTTGCGATGGGCTGCGCTCCCGGGACCATCAGGATCCAGGCAGCAGCTATTTCCTTTTTTGCCAAGCTTTCTTTGAGAAGGACCCTTGTTCGAAGTTTTTTATTCGACAGGCCTTGAAAGGTTGGGCTAGGATGGCTCCATTGCAAGCCCAGGCCAGGCACCCAATTACTTTTGCTCTTTTATTTAAAATGCGAGGCAAGCTTTGCGTGGTTTGCTGGTCGCGCTTTGAGGAGCGCCTTTTTTCAGCTGCCTTTTCACTGGCCTTTTCTGGGGCACTGCGGGTTGGGGAGGTGGTCCTTGAGGCTTCTCAGCTCGCTGGTTTGCGGGATCTGTTGTTAAATGATGTAGATCTGTCTCTTTCAGAGGTGGTCATCACCGTCCGCAATTCCAAGACTGCCCAGCTGGGCCGGAGGGTTGTGATTCGGCTGCCCGCCACGCGGAGGCTGGGCCCTTGCCCGGTCAAGGACACTGCTCGGTATCTTGCGGTGCACCCCGCTGGGAATGGCCCTTTCCTGGTGCATGAGGATGGCTTGCCTTTGACCCGGCAGCAGTTTGCCAAAGTAATGCGCAAAGCCATCACAGCCTGTGGCCGCGTGGCGACTGGTTATGCCCCTCATTCCTTCAGGATTGGCGCAGCTACGGCGGCTGCCCGTTGGGGGCTGTCAACAGACAGGATTAAGGAGCTGGGACGGTGGAAGTCGGATGCCTACAAGGGCTATGTGCGACGTTGATATGGTTTTAATTGTTGTTTTTCTGTTCCCTTCAGGTCCTGCACCCGTACGCATTTGGATTGTCGGGCACAGCATCGTTTACTGGGCCGGCGCCAGAGCTCGGGAGGCAGGGCTATGGCCCAACCTTGGACTTTCACCCCATGTTTTTGTTTCCTGGTTGGGCAAGAGGGGCTTGTTGTGGGAGGAGTTGATTCCTTTGCTTCGCAATCATGTTGCTGGAGAGGGCCCACCTGATGCCATGGTTTTGCAGTTGGGCGAAAATGACTTGCCAGCCACAAAGTGCCAGGTGTTGCGCCGCAAGATCCAGCACGATTTGCGGGAGGTTGCCTTTTTATTCCCACAGGTTAAGTTGTTTTGGTCTCACCTGCTGCAGCGCTGCTCCTGGAAGGGAGCTCGTTCCGCTGTGGCTGTCGAAAGGGCACGCAGACGCACTAATAGTGCAGCAATTCGGGTGGTGTTGGATGTGGAAGGGTCTGAGATTACTCATCCCTCTATTTCTTTCAGGAATGATTCCCTTTTCCGCCCAGATGGCGTGCATCTTTCCCCCTTGGGCAATGACCTGTGGTTAAGGGCTATCTGGGGGGGCCCTGAAGGCTTGGCTGGGTTTGTGAGTGGTTTTGGCGGTGAGCCGGTGGCTCTTGTGGCGGTTAGGCATTGGTTCAGTGGTATGGGAGGCCGGTGGCCTCCAAGAAGTGATGTGAGTAATGGGAATTCCGTTAAAGGAAGCCAGGGGCTCTACAATGCTTGTCCGAACCCGGTGGGTTGCTGGGCCGAAGAGCATGAGCCCCTGAGGACCCCTGGGGAGGGGGAGGCTCTGATTTACCAGCCTCCGTTAACTCTCCCCAGCTAATGGTTTCCCAGCGCTGACAAGTGGTCAGCTCTGTCCCGCCGGACAGCTAGTCGGTTGCTGACTAGGAGTCAGCTCTGTCCCGTCGGACAGCATGAACCAATGCCTGCGCAACCACTCACGTGATTTGTATTCAATAAAAAGTTGTGGCCAAAAACATGCCAAAAACCCAAACCAAAAATTATGTGTCTTGTCTGAAGTTATTGGGGAGTGGCTGGGTGACCTACACACGCAAAAGGAGTTCCCAAAGGGAGCTTGTGTTGCGGTGTGGGCATGAAGCCATTACCTCTTGGTTTGGGGGATGGGCTTGTGGCCACAGCAATGGTTGCCAGGAATTTGCATAATTGATGGACAGCCCAGTGTCCATATATATAGGTCCAGCATGTGACCCAGTGGTCACTCTGGTCTGGAGCTTCGGGTCTCCCACCCCCCCTTCCCTGGTATAGGCTTGTGCGTTGACCTTGCTGTGCCTGTTATGGGGTCGTCTCCGCTTGGGTAGAGGCCTAGTAGGAATTTTTCCATTTGGCCAATTGGCTGTGCCACTTGGTTTTTGCCTACTATTCAGCAATTAGTCACAACTTGTAAGGTTGGCGGTTAGGCATTGGTTCAGTGGTATGGGAGGCCGGTGGCCTCCAAGAAGTGATGTGAGTAATGGGAATTCCGTTAAAGGAAGCCAGGGGCTCTACAATGCTTGTCCGAACCCGGTGGGTTGCTGGGCCGAAGAGCATGAGCCCCTGAGGACCCCTGGGGAGGGGGAGGCTCTGATTTACCAGCCTCCGTTAACTCTCCCCAGCTAATGGTTTCCCAGCGCTGACAAGTGGTCAGCTCTGTCCCGCCGGACAGCTAGTCGGTTGCTGACTAGGAGTCAGCTCTGTCCCATCGGACAGCATGAACCAATGCCTGCGCAACCACTCACGTGATTTGTATTCAATAAAAAGTTGTGGCCAAAAACATGCCAAAAACCCAAACCAAAAATTATGTGTCTTGTCTGAAGTTATTGGGGAGTGGCTGGGTGACCTACACACGCAATGGAATACCATTTCATTTGGTCATCCATCCTACAGTGCACAGGGCCATTAAAATGATTTAAACCAATACTTCACAAACCATGGTAATGTGAACAGACAGTAGCACAGACGGAGAAAGCAGCTCAGAGGCAATGTTGGATGGCCTTACAAAACAGATGGGAGTTGAGCTTAAGTGTGAGCACCATTAGCATGACTGTGACCTCCTTGCCCTTGCAGTTGAAGGTGTGAAACTGCAAAGAGTCAGCTCTACAGGAGCCCAAAACTAGGGAATCAGAGAGCTCCCATCCATTACTTTCTAAAACAGAAACAGATGCTGTTTCACTCCTCTGCTCTTCCCACACATCCCACCGTTTGACTTCTGAAATGTTCAAAAACCAAGGTGCAGCTTCGGATTGGTGCAGGCGCCCCGGAAACAATAGCCGACAGCCGCATCGGACGTTTGCCTTCCAAAAAACATTCGAAAACTGGAACACTTAGTTCTGGGTTTTCAGCGTTTGGGAACCAAGGCATTTGAGAACCAAGGCGTTTGACAACGCGTTTTCCTGAAACGCTTTTTCATGTGTCTAGATCTATCCTGCATCTACAACCGCATGTAACTGAAACTGCATTATACTGTCCGTAAAGCAACTGACTCTTCCTAGAACTGCTGGGTGTTTCTCCGTTCTTTTGGCACACTCTGCTGGCACGAGGATGGGCACTCTGCACATGCCTCAACAGTTAATCAGGTGAAGGCCAGAAGGCCGAAATGGGGACAAGTGAGAAACAAAGATATCCATCCCCAGGACATACCGCCGCCGCTACAGCCGCCCCCGGGGAAAACTAAGAAGGGGGAGGGAGCCCCTCTCCACCCCCCAGCGGCCGCTGTTCTGCCTCCTCCTGCCTCCTCCTCCTCTAGCGCCCGTTATTGAATGGGCTAACTTCAACTAGTGCAGTAATAAGAGACTATGGGAGAGGGTTTTCTCCTGCAAATTATCTGTCAAAAATACATATACCCAAGTATAGACACTCGTTTACCCTCGTCAGATTCAATGTTCTTCCTTCTGCCCTGTTGCAGGGCAGATATGAGGGCAAACCTTATGAGGCACGTATCTGCCCTTGTGGCTCGTCGGAAGTAGAAACAAATTTACACGTACTGTTATACTGTAGTTTCTACAAGGATCTACGGTTGACCTACATCTCACCAGTTTTACAAAAGTCCAAGAACGAATCTGATTTCCAACGTCTAAGAGCCTTGGTAGATGATAAGGTCCCCGAAATTACGATTAATGTAGCTAAATTTTGTGTATCTGCTATTAAACGCAGGAAACAAGAACTTCTTAAAGGAAACTAGTGGGGGCATGTAAAAATCTGATTTTAATTTAGGTTCTCAAATTTTAAATTGATGTTTTACTTGTAATGTTCTTGGTATCTTTCACATGTTCTACTATTTGATTGCTGTATGAGTCGAAGCTGGTCTGTGACCATTTAAATAAATGATTTGATTTGATAATAAAAAATAATAAAATAATAATAATAATAAAATAAAAAAAAATAAAAATAAAAAAAATTCTGAAGAAGTTCGTCTCTAAGGTGCTACTGAAAGGATTTTTTTTATTTTGTTTCGACCGTGGTCACGACTGTTTTACACACCTTACAACAAGTCTCTCTCCCCACCCCCAGCATTTTTCATAAAGCACCATGGCTTGTCATGCTTACTGATTAACTGATTAGCGCATTAAGTAACAGGTTCTTGTTGTGTTTTTGAATGCAGGCCCTTAAATCATGAGCTGTGTCTCATGAATTGATTGCCTGTGATGATTGCACGATTTTTAAACAGCACTTGTTCATCTCTTGACACAAAGCAAGTCAGCCTTCCCCAGCCTGCTACTATCCTGATGCCAACCTGAAAGGCACCGGGTTGAAGGTAAGTTGCAGTATGCTCTTTATCTGTGTTTTATAGGTTAAAGAAACTTTTATCTTCATTTAACCTCCTCCAAAAAAATTGAAGTTTGATTAGCCAATTAACGGCCTGTTATTTATTCCTTGAATCATTAAGCTGATGAAATATTGCAGTAAATCAAAAATTTTCATCAGTTTAATGATTCAGCAAATAAATTCCAGACAGTTAATTGGCTAATCAAATTTCAATTACTTGGTAGCCATATAAAAAACACACCATAGACTTTTAAATCTTTTAATAAAAAAAAAGGCAGAAACCCTGCCTGTTCTTTAATCATCTCTCTTACCCTCTGCAAAGCTACTGTTCTGCATGTCACTTGCAGCGTTTTGCGTTATCAAAAACCATTTACAAGGATAGCTGGTAATTGATTCCAAACTTTATGAGGGCACATTTTTCTCCAATGTAATTGTCATCCCACTGTTTATGACAAAATTCATCTTGTTGCTGTTTTTGTTTATTTTTTAATTTGCACGGAGCAGCTTCTTTCAATATCTCACAATTGTCACTTTTCAGAAGCTGGATGTCGGTTCCTTTGTACCAATCGCTTTTTATCTCCCCACTCTGGAACCAATGGCCTTAATTATTCATGCTCCGTTTTGAGTGCTCTAAACCACATCTCAGCGTGGCACTTCGGGGAAACGAGTTTATAATTCTGGTACTCTGTGGCTGCTGTTCTGAAACTGACGGGGATGGGGAAAATTAAATTTTAACAAGGGGACAAAATAACAGTACAGCGGTACCCCTGGTTGGGAATGGGATTCATTCCGGAGTCCCGTTCGCAACATGAGCAGAACGCAACATGAAGTGCCGCATCTGTGCATGTGCGCAGTGTGCTTCTGTGCATGCGCAAAGTGTGATTCAGCGCTTCAGCACATCCGTGAACCGCCGAACCCAGAAGTAACCCATTCCAGTATTTCCGGGTTTGGCGCATTCGTATCCCTTGACGAATGCAACCCGCAGCTATCGTAACTAGAGGTATGACTGTACGCTTATGTTCGCGGGTAAGATATATGCATGGCCCATGCATGTTAGAGTCCATCCTAACTTGGCACAGCATATAAAAATTACTTAGGATATGGTGCAGCTCAGTGCTCATTTTGGCACAAACAAAATTCTTGCATTAGTCCTATTTCAAAACCATTCAAATCGGTGAACATCACTACATATCTATACCTGCAGTTCTGTCCTCAATGCTATATAACAGGAGTGCCAGCTTGGCCCCACAACCATGGGTTCCCCTGGCACCTAAATTTGTGGGTGCCCAGCCCTTTCATGGGGAAATTTGTGGGTGCTCGGGCACCTAGGGCCCCAGGGAGTTGGCGCCTATGCTATACAACATGTATATGAAGCCACTGAGAGCAAACATCAGGAGGCTTAGGTCACAAGGTTATCACACATTAGCGCATGTTTGAAATGTTTTGCCCCAGTGAGTATCACTTTAGACTTGTTTACACTGAATTGCATTTGCCATTTTACTAACCATTCACTCAGTTTGGAAAGATCCTTTCAGAGCTCCTCACAAACTTCGTTTTAACCACCCTAAACAATTTGGCATAAGAAGCAAAATGGGCGAGCTCTTTTGAGCCCATCAACAAATCCATATAATTTATGAACAAGTGCAAGAATATTGGTTTCAACACTGATCATGGTGGTGGTGGGGAGGACTCCCTTTTTCTACATCCCTCCATTGAGAGAACTGTCCATTGATCCCAACTCTCTGCTTCTTGTTCCTTAACCAGTTACTGACCCATAAGAGGACATTAGTCTTCATGTCCAAGCTCCAACCCCCAGACTCCAACCCCAAACCTGGCTCCAGCTCCCGCAACTGAATCCAGAGATCCCAAGCTGGGGGAAAGAACACACCCAGCTCTGGATTCCAATCGTGCCAAATCAAACCTGGCCCTGACACAGAGATTCACCCTTTAAGAGCAGTTCTGTGACTTCAGCTTTCAGGATTGTCTTAAGTCTTCACACTATGTTTCTAGGTTCCAGGATATGGTCTGATGGTGCATGAGGCTGAAGATCAGCAGGTCTGGATCTGTTAGTGTCTGGGTGGCAGAATGCCTTGAACACCTTGAGTTTCATGATGGAATAGAATAACAGAATTGCAGCACTGCAGATAACAGGGTTATCTAGTCCAAACCCCTGCAAGGCAGGATTTTTTTACCCAATGTGGGGCTTAAACTCACAACCCTGAGATTAAGGGGTCTTATGCTCTACCAGTTGAGCTATCCGTATGAAGAATAGCTAGACATTTTTAAACATGTAATAAATTGACTTGGGGATGACTTCACCTAATCAAAAGGAACCCACAGTGGCCATATTCCTTTCTAAATCAAATACAGTGGAACCTCGGTTTTCAAACACAATCCATTCCGGAAGACCGTTCAACTTTTGAAACATTCCAAAACCAATGCAGGCATTTCTGGAAGCATTTACATCCGGAAAACTCAATACGGAAGCTGCGTGGCACATTTGGCTTCCAAAAAGCATTTGAAAACTGAAGCAGTTACTTCTGGGTATTCGGTGTTTGAAAGCCGAAATAGTCAACTTCCGAAAACCGAGGTACCTCTGTAGCTGTTAGGGATTACTGTGCTGTTCACTTAAGGAGCAAGGAAGTGAACTACAGTGGGACCTCGACTTACGACGATAATGCGTTCCGACGCAATTTCCGTAAGTCGAAAATATTCGTAAGTCGAATACCCATAGGAATGCATTGAGCGAAAAAAATTCGTAAGTCGAAAATTCGTAAGTCGAAATTCGTAAGTCGAAAAAATCCTATTAAAGCGGCCGCGACTTCCATTCGTAAGTCGAAAAATTCGGTTGCGGTGGCCATTTTGTTTCTCCCGGAAGTCATTCGTAAGTCGAAAAACACGTAAGTCGAATCGCTCGTAAGTCGAGGTCCCACTGTATCTCCAGATGTATTCACCTGTCAGATCCTCCTTGATGAGCCACATGTTTGATGTTGAAGTTGGGATTCCTTGATGCAGAGCTTAACCTGATCTACATGCTTCTTATCCCCATACACATCTTTTGTGATTCCATTCATCTTTCAAGGCACTTAAAACTCCCCCATGCCTACTTCCTACTACTGAAACCTAGAAATGTTCTAAAACCAGAGAGTGTTGTCAATTACCATGAAGAGGCTTGCCTACAGTAGCCATTACATTGTCTAGGACATATTTTATATTTGTTTCTCCCAGCAGGGTCCAACCTATTAGCAGCACAGAAGTTCGCACAAAAATATGGCCCTTTGACTCTCTGAAGTGAAATGTAAAACATATTTGGCTAGTCAAAAAGCCCCGTAAACAAATGTGTTGGAAATTCATTATTTTAAAAATAAAGAAGAGAGTAAAGGCAGCTTTGCCTGCAATTACGTGTCCATCAAGTATTAAAAATAACACCCAGAGATTCTAAAGGCAGTTCACAGGAACTTGCCTGAGCCAACATATTGCCCTGGAGTCAGCAGATTTGAATCTTTTACATAGTATACCCAAACGGAGCATGGAAAGGCAACAGCAGCCTTCAGTTGTCGCTCCTGCGAAGTGTAAAGGCAGGCTACATTGCGTGACCAGGCGGCGACAGCCCCAGCCCCCAGGGATCATAAGGAAGGACTAAAGACTCTGACAACATTATAGGGAATTAAAATTAGGCCACAACTTTATTAATGTAGGAAGGCCTTGGCTTAGGCCTTGGGCCTGTATCCCTCCCAGCTGGGGGGAACTGGGGCTCATCAGGGTAAATGGGATATGGGGGTGCTCTGCGAGACGTAAGTGTAGCAGGCAGCCAAGCCCATATTCCCGCACGCAGGGTAGTTCACTGACGACCTTTCGGTGTATGGCCAGTGACACCCAAATATATAACCCCTTTAAAAGGGGGACCCTGGAATCGCCGTCGCAGGGGGGTGAGTCACCACTTCACGCCCCCCCCCCCATATAGGGAAGAAAAGACTAAAGGATTCCACCCAAGGCCATAACCGCCAAAGTTGTGATGAATTGCTACAGGGAAGACAAAACCTGCTAATGCAGGAAAATATTCTTCCCAGTCCTTCAACAGCAACCAGTCAAAGATCATAGCAGCGCCTCCTAAACAGGAAGAAAAAGTTAACTGCAAACAAGAAACATGAAACAAAGGGAGGGTAGGGAGGGTGAATCTCCAGAGCTGACTGCCTGGCTGTTGTCACCTCCACCCCCTATTTATAAATGGGGCTGGCCCCACCTCCCAGCAAGAAACTTGATTACTGAGGCTGGGCGTGAACCTCCAAAATTAACACTGAGAGGCAAGCCAGCCCCTGTTTGCCAGTAAGCTCCCTGGGAACTGTAGCACCACGCGCGATCCCGCAAAGGGCACCCACAATGTAAAGTGTGAGTGCTCATTGTCAAAGGCACACAAACACTACACTAGTAGCTTAAAGGTAAAGGACCCCTGACAGTTAAGTCCAGTCACAGACAACTCTGGGGTTGCGGTGCTCATCTTGCTTTACAGGCCGAGGAAGCCAGAGTTTATCCGCAGTTTTTCCGGGTCTTGTGGCCAGCATGACTAAGCCGCTTCTGGCGCAATGGAACACTGAAACCAGAGCAGCGCACATAAATGCCATTTACCTTCCCGCCACAGCAGTACCTATTTACCTATTTGCACTGGTGTGCTTTAGAACTGCTAGGTTGGCAGGAGCTTGGACCGAGCAACGGGAGCTCACCCCATCGTGGGGATTCGAACCACCAACCTTCTGATCGGCAGGCCCAAGAGGCTCAGTGGTTTAGACCACAGCGCCACCTGCATCCCCAGTAGTAGTCCCTACACTAGTAGCTTAATAAATAGCAAAGACTGAACACACTATCCAGCATCAAACTTCCTATTTGGAAAGAACCCCCCCCTCCAGATCTTGTTCTACTTTCCTTTCAGTATGTTTGGAAGTGATAAAATATCATGAAGGATGGCTATATGGCAGGCAAAACGTCCTTTCACTTCAGCTATTTCCATCTCAGCAAGTAGCACAGAAGAAAATGAATACCAACAGGGCTGCCCTCCTCTCTTTTTTTAATGGTTGGAAACTTTGCGACCATTTGCCTAAGGGCCAGTTCGCACACAACATATATATGTCGAACAAACACCCACAACTGTCATAGTTTCTAGAGTGCTTAAAGTATATTGTATGCACCATCCAAGCACATTCCGGTTCAGAAGCAAAAGTTCCCCAGATATATGGTCAATGAATAATACAACAGTTCTTCCTGGTGGTTTGAATTCTGACCAGTTTAGTGATGCAACTTCTACTGTGAAAGAATCACAGTACATTCCAACACACAAAATTTCGAGTACATTGTAGTGAGAATAAATACTCCAAACTCATCCAAGGTAAGAACTGAAATAAACTTCACTTACAACCAATATCTGTTGGAGATTCCTTCAGATATCCCTTCTGGCTGAACATCCATGCAAAGTATCCTGCTCAGTTGTTAAAAAGAACAGGAAATAATAAAAGCGACCACTTTTTACTTATAAATTAGATGGGAATATTCCCTGAGAGTTTTGTGGCAACCATTTAATTTATCTTTAATGGCATGCAAAAAAACCTAATACCACTAGCATTAGAGAGATGGGTAGACTACTAGCCTGACCCGATAGCTTTCTTTAGACTGCTGACCACTGGTTCTGCTAGCTAGGGATGGGAAACTTGGAGACCCAAGGGACTTGGAGACCTAAGTTTGGGAAACCCTACTTTGGAGCATCATATCCTGGATAGCTCAGTTGGTTAGAGTGTGGTGCTGATAACACCAAGATTGCAGGTGCAATCCTCGTATGGGGCACCTGCATATTCCTGCATTGCAGGAGATTGGACTAGATGATCCTCAGGTCCCTCCCAACTCTACAATTCTATGATTCTAAGAATGAATCATTGCGTCTGAGAGTCTTCTATAGGGATGTCCTATAGACTCTTGCTATGAATAACTTTTGCTCTCTACAAATAAAGTGTAAGGGCTCGGGTTTGTCTCCTCGAGAGTAAAGAGGCAGAAACATCTGTTCTTCTAAAGCTAATGCTTTATTTACAGTCTATGTACATCAGAGCGTCTAAGATTCATGTCCGCTTGAATCGGTTCCAGAATCCGGGAGTGGCTTCAGTCTACTCCTCACCCAGCATAGAAGCTTGGGGATTCCAAAACGTCTCTGCCTTTCCTTACGCTTTTTCCCTCTACGCAGTTGGAGCGATGGAAATAGCTGACTGCTTTGTCCCCCGCAACCTCCTCAGGTCGATCGAGGGCTCTATCAGCATCTCTGACCCTCAGCTCTACCGCACTGCCTGACAGTTCCTGTTCACCACCACTGGGGCTGTCCTTGCTATCTCCGTTGGACTCTGAACTGCTTCTTAAGAGAGGCTGCGCTTCCCTCCATCCCTCCTTCCCTGTCTCAAGTGCCTTGCGTGAGGTCAGGTCCCTGACATAAAGGTTTGGGTTTTTTAGATTGCACATATTATACTTAAGTAGACATGTAAATTGCTTTGCAATGTATATTCTTTACATATTACTTGACTTATAATTGCCACTATCCAGACATGTGCCTCATTGATTGATTGATTTTTGTTTCTTTACTGTTGCTTGTTGACTTTGTTAAAATATGTTTTGTTCATTGTTTACTCCCAGTTAAATAGGTTTAGGATTGCAGCCTTAATCCACTGCCTCCTGTGAATTAAAACAAACAAACAATGGAATACACTGTTCATCACTGTCCTTTTCACACAGAAATAGGTCATCTGTTTTGTTACCTGTGGACTTTTGTCTGAGCTCCTGTGTCAATCCGTTTGCATAAACCACTTAGAGGTTTTACTACAATCAAGAAGTATCTTTGGTTAAAATAAATGAACAACCTGGATTTTAATTCTCATTTTTGACCATCCATCCATTAAATCTTTGTTTTTAAAATCTGAAGTGTCTTTGTCCCACTTCCTGGCAAATCCCAATTGCTCTCCTTTTGTGTTTGTGTGTGTGACTCCCTGCACTGTCCCCCGGTTATAAAGCACATGTACACTTAATCATCTCTGTGTTGTGAATTGAAACAACGAACAAAACACTTTATTCATTACTGTTCCTTTTTTCACATGGCAGGAATACATTGAGACAAAAATGGATTTCAAGCTGTCATACATAAATCATCTCCACTTCAAACATTTAAAACATAAATTGCCTTAAGAATTATGTTCCAGCAGATGCACCAAAAATGATCTGGCCAATAATCAAACCGAAAACTATAAGAAGCACTATTTAGGCAGGACAGATGGACAGTGCCCCAAAATGATAGAATGGAAACTAATAGGTAATACAGCAGTTTAGAAAATCCTGCCTTTGCAAATATTATGGGGGGAAACAGAATCACAGAATTGGAGAGCTGGAAGGGACCACAAGGATCATCTAGTCCAACCCTCTACAATGCAGGAATCTTTGCACAATGTGGGACTTGAACCCACAAGCCTGAGATTGAGAGTCTCAAGCTCTACCAACTGAGCAATCCCAGGTGCTAAAATCAAAACATATACAAAAAATGCAATATTAGCGGGTGGAAGCCTCTGCAAAAACAATTGGCTAGGATGTTGCACATTTCCAAATATGTATGTTTTATATTTATAAACCACACTTTCAAAGAGAATAGACAGTTTACAACATAAAACACAATACTACAATATTAACAGTAAAAGGGCAGATTAATTGAAAACTGGCTGGTAAAGATAAAAAGACCACATTCCAAAGGCCTGTCTGTACAAAACAGCTTTCAAAAGATGTCTGAAAGAAAGCAGGGATGGCATCTGCTGAATGTCTATTGGCAAAGAGTTCCACAGGACGATGCTTCCACTAGAGACTCAGTCACTGGTAAAGGCTGATTGAACCTCAGGAGCTGGGGGGGGGGGGCACCACAAGTAACCTATCAGAATAAGAATATAGAATGTGGAACCAATGATTTATTTATTTGGTTAGGTTTTCCTTCTTATATACATGTACACCCTTTCATAAATTGATGATTCCAGGATGGTTCAAAAAGAGACAACCATTTAAAGAAAGGTGCCACCCACAAAACCATGAAGCCATGAAATAGCAGAGAAAAGCTCACAGATGTATCACACTTAAAAAAGGCTGAGTGATTTAAAAAATGTTTCCACTTAGTGCCTAAAAATCGAAGGCCTCTTCCTTGTAATTTTTTACTGGGGCTTCAAAATGTAGCCCACAAGCCCCCTCACTTCTTTCTCATGATTCTGGCCTCTGATTTCTGCGCTATCTGAAACTTCTGAGCCGTTTTCAAAGTCCCATGCGAAACACCATAATGATGGTTCAACAAAGTGGTCTTACCAGGACATGGGATTATTGCGGAGAGACTAT
Source organism: Darevskia armeniaca (assembly GCA_034641395.1). Taxonomy (NCBI): domain Eukaryota; kingdom Metazoa; phylum Chordata; class Lepidosauria; order Squamata; family Lacertidae; genus Darevskia; species Darevskia armeniaca. The sequence continues at coordinate 507,462 of JAWWNF010000229.1, read as the reverse complement.
CCCTGTGCAGAAGTGGTCACAGATAGCAAACCAGTTGTAGCTGGAAAAAAGGCACTCTATGTCACAGAGTCCATCAACACGAACACATTGCTACATGAGTTGTACAATGCTCATGTCAAGGGGCTGTCAGGATGGTCGGGTCTTTCACAAGTCAGAGAGAGGGGGGCAAGGCTAGTGTGCAGTTACTTTCTTTATTAAGGAAAGGAGCAAATACAAGGAGGCTCATTAAAGGCAACACACACACATACACCCCCCCATGAAGAAGTTGCTTGAGCTGTTGTGCAGCCCCTTCTTCAGTCTCTAGCCTTCTGAGTCAGGAGGACTCCACCCCTGTAATCTCCTGCTACGGTGAGCCACAGGAGCCTCTCTCTGTGCCTTTTCAGCCCTTTGCTCAGCAACATGTAACGTCCTTCGAGTTCTAGGGATCAGTGGGACCAGAGAGCCTTCAGCAGAGAGGCTGTCCTGTTGTTGCTACAGAAGAAATGCAGGGTCTGGCTCTCCTCTGTCTTCTCTGTCGGAGACTGCATCCAAACTGGAAACCTCATCATCCTGCCCTGTGCTGGGCTACCTGTCTGCCTCTCCATGATCTCGCAAGCTTAATAATAATAATAATAATAATTTATTATTTATACCCCGCCCATCTGGCTGGGCTTCCCCAGCCACTCTGGGCGGCTTCCAACAAAATATTAAAATACAATAAGTCATCAAACATTGAAAGCTTCCCTAAACAGGGCTGCCTTCAGATGTCTTCTAAAAGTCTGGTAGTTGTTGTTCTCTTTGATATCTGGTGGGAGGGCATTCCACAGGGAGGGTGCCACTACCGAGAAGGCCCTCTGCCTGGTTCCCTGGTTACTATTTCTAGTATCTCCCAGCTTGTCCCCTCCTCTCAGGTGTGGCCGGTATCCCACCACCACAATCCCAGATCCAAGTCCGAGGGTGGGTGGGTGGGGGGGTCCTGGGAAGGCAACACCAATCGCTCTTCCTCATGCAACCAGTCCCTGACAGCTAAGAAAGGCTACACTGAAAGGACCCTGGTTGACTGTCTCCTGTAAATTTCTTACTCACTCACTGATCTGGAAACAACAGCAAGTGACAGAGGCTAGAAGAGGGTGTATTTGCTCTGTGGTCAGTTCATGTCTCTGTGATTTTTATCCCCCCCCCCCCCCAGGTCTTGTGGCAATGTAAATGCCCAACAAGACTGGCTGCAGATGCACACTGCACCACAGAAATATACTGTACTCTGAACCACTGCACCATAGTCACTGGCTGCATAATGGATTCTTGTAATTCCCCTTCCTGTTGCTCTTGACACTGATAGTGAGAAAATGCTCTCTTATGACACAGCCAATTGATTTAGGCAATTTACCTTCCTTATGTGTCCATCACACACTTCTGAAATCCATCTTGCATGCGCAATTGATCCAAAAAAGAAAAGAACAGATATACCAGGCAGGCTCCGAAAATAACTACGGAAAACTGAAATGCAAAATTCACTGGGAGGGGAATGAAAATGAAATATTTCAAACGTGTCCTTTCTCAAACTAGAAAATTTATATATATTTAGACTCCCCTCCAGAAGGGCAGGTGAGTTCCATTTTATTTCCTTCTGGCCTTCTTCACTCACCCAGCTGCTGGGGACATAATGTTTGACAAGGTTAAGGACACTCAACTTTCCAGCTTAGAATGGAGGTGATGCTGTGATTTTATACGAGTTTCCCCTCGAAGAAAACAGAACTTGTGAGAGGTTCAGCTCTTGATTAAATATATTCCATAGCTGGGCTCGCAGAGTTCAGAGTGTGAGAGAGAAATGGAGTATTCAACCTGAAATAATGGATCTGGCCTTTTGGACTGGCTGTGTGTGGGGAAATCAATCACCTACCTCTCTCCAGACCATGAGCACATGCTAGCAAACTGGCTTTGGAGCAATCCTAAAATGCATTATGATGTGGGTCTCCCATCATGCAATTTTGTAAGGAAAAATGGGGGCGGGGGAGAGATCACTTCAGACCTTCAGATGCATAGGTTCGGGGACAATGCAAAAAGAAAAGTAAATGACTGAAGGATATCAAACACTCAGAGACTTATTAATTTGTGAAAGTTTTATTTCACTGAATATTAAAATGGCAATTAAAACTACAATTTAATGTATATTGCTTTATAAAAAAAGATAAAAAAATAATCAGCAGCAGGGTTGTTTTTATTGAGAGGTAGTGTAATAATATTACAGAATTATAATTTGATATAAACATTGAAATAAATCAATCTATTAAGTGGATGGCACATCGGGAGGTCCAACATGACAAACTGAAAGGATTTGGTTACCTGTGCTACAAGGCACCGCTGCCAGCTTTCTTATAGATCAGTAGGTTCATTTCCCCCCCGGAACTTTTGGTTATTCATCTACAAATGGTACTTTCAAAACAACAGCAGGAAGATAATGTAACAAATTACAAAAAAAAAAGATATATAAAAAGGCCCCGTATGGCCTTGGATCTTGTTGTAAAGTAAAGGAGAGGTGAACGAGGTGGAAAAAAAACCACATTCTTTTAAACTACAGCTGTACCTCGGAAGTCAAACGCCTTGCGACTCAAATGTTTTGGCTCCCGAACGCCGCAAACCAGGAAGTGAGTGTTTCAGTTTGCAAATGTTCTTTGGAACCTGAACGTCTGATGCGGGTCCCGCGGGTTCCGCAGGAAGCCACGCCTTGGTTTCCAAACGTTTTGGAAGTCGAACAGACTTCCGGAACAGATTCCATTCGACTTCCAAGGTATGACTGTATCTAAGTGTGGTAGGTAGCCGTGTTGGTCTGATGCAGTTGAAATACATACATACACACACACACACACACACTTACGTACTTACATACTTACATATATATATATATATATATATATATATATATATATATATATATATATATATATATGTAAATATGTAAACTAAGAGACCAACTAAGTTTGTTCTTGGTACAAGCTTTCGTGTGCATGCACACTTCTTCAGATACACTGAAACAGAAATCACCAGACCCGTATATATAGTGGAGATATTGGATTCCTGTCTCATTACATATGCTAATCATCTGCAAACTATCCCTTGCTTTTTCCTGTAGGACTAACTGCAGTCGTTAATAGTTGTCAACAGGTTTATCATACCCATTGAGTCAATCACCCATTTCCTACTACCCTCCTGAGAAAAACCCCACCCCACCCTCCCACTATATATATGGGTCTGGTGACTTCTGTTTCAGTGTATCTGAAGTAGTGTGCATGCACAGCAAAGCTTATACCCAGAACAAACTTAGTTGGTCTCTAAGATGCTACTGGACAATTTTTTAATTTTTTTAATATATTTCGACTGTATCTAAGTGAGTCGTTCAAGAGCTGTCCATGCATGTGAGGCAGTCCTATTTCTTTACCCAATTCTATTAATGTTTGGAGGAAACAGAAAAAAAGGAATGAGAATTTTACCCATTTCCTAATGGGACTTTTAGCTTTTCAGTCGGCATGAAACTCCTTACATGGCTGTACCAAGTGTCTTCTGAGACACTAAAGATGGGCTGCCATAATAGTAGCACCAAATCTTTATGCAAGAGGTCTTGATCAGAGCTCTCAAAGATGTTCAGTGAGGCTCCTTTCAATGCAGTTCCCTCTCTTCTTCAGCCAGCTCCACAGGCAACCATTACAGATAAGTTAGGTGGTGGTTTAGGCTCATTGGGCTTTAGCCTGCTCCATTCCCTACCATTTGGTATGGGATGGTGGGCCTGATGTAAAAGGTAAAGGGGAACCCTGACGGTTAGGTCCAGTCGCGGACGACTCTGGGTTTGCGCACTCATCTCACTCTATAGGCCGAGGGAGCAAACAGACAGCTTCCGGGTCATGTGGCCAGCATGACTAAGCCGCTTCTGGCGAACCAGAGCAGCGCACGGAAACGCCATTTACCTTCCCGCCGGAGCGGTACCTATTTATCTGCTTGCACTTTGAGGTGCTTTCGAACTGCTAGGTGGACATGAGCTGGGACCGAACAACGGAAGCTCACCCCGTTGCAGGAATTCGAACTGCCGACCTTCCAATCGGCAAGCCCTAGGCTCTGTGGTTTAGACCACAGTAAAGGTAAAGGTAAAGGGACCCCTGACCATTAGGTCCAGTCGTGTCCGACTCTGGGGTTGCGGTGCTCATCTCGCTTTATTGGCCGAGAGCCGGCGTACAGCTTCCAGGTCATGTGGCCAGCATGACAAAGCTGCTTCTGGCGAACCAGAGCAGCACATGGAAACGCCGTTTACCTTCCTGCCAGAGCGGTTCCTATTTATCTACTTGCACTTTGACGTGCTTTCGAACTGCTAGGTTGGCAGGAGCTGGGACCGAGCAACGGGAGCTCATCCTGTCGCAGGGATTCGAACCACCGACCTTCTGATCAGCAAGCCCTAGGCTCTGTGGTTTAACCCACAGCGCCACCTGGGTCCCCTTAGACCACAGTACTAGCCAGCTAATCAGTGACTGGGTGCCCCTCAGGAAGGTTGTAGATTTCAATATAAAGGTATGTGAAGCAGAACTTCTCCATCTCAGAAATGGAAAATGCCTCGAACTGCAAACTGCTGTTGAGCTTGGCAATGGAAGCTACACACACACACACACACACACACACACACACACACACACACACGTGTTTTCTTCCCTGCATTAAATGCCTCTAGAGTACTCTGTACTTACTATACTACATAATGAGGTTAATGGCTAGCTACCTTAAGGCACTGATTCAGCAAAACTGTAAACCTTGCACTGGAATTAAGCACATGCTCCTATAAAATCTAAAGCACTATTTGCATTACATGGAAGGTGCAAGGCTTTCCCCCCTCTTTTTTTCCACACAAGTGAGCAGCATAACCCTTAAGCTGTTTACTTCACTGTAACGGATGAACTGCTGCAGATAAGGGACCTTCTGCCGGTGAAATGAGCACATGCGTTCAAGGTCGTGAGCAATTTTCTCTCCCAGGTTCCCCTTTTGCTTGGCAGCATGTCCCAGGGTTTCCACTCCATCTTGAAACACATTACAGCTATCACGGACGTCAAGTTTTGATAGGCACCTTGAGACCACTTCTCTGTAGTCTGCCGTCCGTGTGGACACATCCGATATGATTGACTGTGGCACGGAGGCATTCTCCAAGCAAAAATTAATTGCCTCAGCTTCTGCCTATTATGGGGTGTAGCTGAATGTGACTGTTCCATTGGACCTCTAACGGATGCATATATACTGTGCCTTGCCATTCTAGTTAAAGATGGCAGACCTTCTTCCTCACCGTTTTGAAGTACAGTAGTGCCTCGGGTTATGTAACCCTCTGGTTACGTAAAATTCAGGATGCAAAAGCGGCAAACCCGTAAGTATTTGACTGGGCTTCGCCGCGCGCAAAGTGGTCCTCAGGTTGCGGAAACCTCAGGATTCGACCGGACCTCTGGTATGGATCCCATCTGCAACCGGAGGTACCACTGTATCCAGATAGGATTGAATTTAATGAGCATTCCTACTGGAATAATTATAGCAAAAACATATTCTTCCTTTCTCTCTAAAATCATCTATAGGCTGTATTTGTGGGGCATAACTCCATCCAAAGAGGCTTACAATATCACAAAAACACAACACCATCTAATGATCCCCAATGTGTAATATCCCTTTTCATAGCTGGTATACACCAAACTCATTTCCAGAGAATTGTCCACTATGACTCCAAGATTAGAAACTGACTTCCTGTGACTTCCTGTAGACATGGAGCTGCTGGTCAGAGGGGGGGGGGAGCCATTGCTACCGTCTTATATCCAGTTTCTACAGAGGCTGCTTTTCTTCAAGCATGGGCAACTGGCCACCGAGGGAGGCTGCCAGTACTTTGTACTACCAAATGATCCTCCTTCAAGCTCCCTACTGCTCCTACCAAACATATTTGCCCTCTTTTGGGTCTGAATACTTGCTATGATGCTAGCTTAGATATAAAAGAAACAGTATACATGACATTTGGGATATGTGCACACGACATAAAAGCGAGATTCTTAAAAGGAGTGATTGTGGAAAGGAAGATATGAGTCCTACTGTGACTCATTCTACTGTGAGACTGGGAAATTTCTGGTGATTCATTCAACAGCAATCCCTCAATGGGCATTGGCCCAGTTCCATCAACTACCAATCCATGCATCAGACACTGCACTTCCAGCTTGGGATGGCTGCAAGTGTTCTATAGGTTTGCACACACTTCTAGGTAAATCTCCAGTAGGGATACTGCCTATTTAGGGCATATTCTTATAGACAGTCATCTTGGAGTCACAGTTACACTGAGCACAATGGGATGTATTTCTGACCAAATATGCACTGGATTGTACTGCGTGGAGCCTTGTTTCCAAATAACTCAATGGGCCCAGATGGTCCTGCTTTGATAGGATTGAATGCCCTCTCCTTTCCATTTCATTGCCTAGAACTGATGTCAAAAATGAACCGTGCCAAATGAACCATCTACCTCTGTTTTGCGTCAGAGTGAATTTACATGACCATTTTCTTCCTGGGTTGTTTACATTTTTTCAAAAATCTATCTCAGAGAACAGAAGACAACATGAATTGGGTTCCAGTAGAGTTATTGGCTGCTTAAGGGATGGCCTCTGCTATGCTCTTTACTGTGTGCCTGTATGCCAAATATCCTTCCCACATCTGGCCTCCATCCACTTGTCAATATCACCTCATATTCTATTTCCAACAGCTTACCTTCATGTTGGCATCAGGTGGCATTCACAATTGCATAAGCTCCACTGATGCCTGCACTACTGGATGCTCTACACAGATGTTTCCAATGGTGCCTATGCCTGCCGCCAAGCTGATGTCAAATGCTCTGCTTTTCCTTTGGTCCGTATCAGCAAGGCTGAGAGGGAGGTCTTATCGTCTGGGCAGCCCTGGACCTCCATACAAACTGCCCAGTGCCCAGGCTTGCGCCCTGGAGAGATGCTGTGATTCTCCAGTGGTTTGACTTCACCCTCAAAGGTACACTCCATTGTCTCCCAAGATGGATGGATGCCAACATGTAGGGTCCTCAAAACACGTTGAAGCAAACAACTCTCTTAGCGCATGGATTTGCCAGTGTTTTATTTTGACTCTCTCACAAGACTCAGGGTAAAAAAGATAGCCAAGCTAGGGAACAGTCACTGAATGGAACAATCATCCAGTACAACTATCAGGGAAAGCATTTGGTGGGTATTGTGTAAACACTGGATGGCTAACATTCAATGCCACAATTCTGCAGCAACAGCAAAAAGATACTGTAGGAGTAAACAATATTGCAGAATGAGAATAACCTCAAGGAAAGGGTATAGCCCCAGATCTGAGTTTGAACATTTCATTCGCTATGTTCAGACAACAATATCTCTGTGATATGAATGAGCCTTTGCCCATGCACACAACCCCTTCATTCCTCCCCTCACATGAGCCACAATTAAACCAGGAAACTGCAAATTAACCGTACTTTCTTTCATTATGTCTAAGCTGCAAAACTAGTCATGTGCTTTGGAACCATGAAATTTAACCAGTTTCAAGCCATGGTTCAATAACCTGAGTTGTTCTGAAGTTGGTAGCCAGCGTTTCTTGGTGTGGACAACCATGGTAAATGAAAAGGCTTCCTGGTTTGGCTGCCTGTGCTTTGAAGGAAGGAGCTGAGGAGCTGTTTGTATGCTTAAAACCCACGAGCCAATTACGTACAATTATGTAATGATAAAATTACCCGTTTGCGTATTGTATAGATTTGGATACGTTCTTGTTCTCACTGCTAGGTGAAACCTCCCCGCTCTAGTTCTGACAAAGGCTTTAATGCTCAAATCAGATGAATACATAAGGCAAGCTGCAGGTTTCAAGGTTCAGCAGGTTCATAGGAGGTAAGCTACATGGCTAAGTGCAAGCTAAGATCTTGATCCAACAAGTGATACTCCCTGCACCTTGCTTTTGAATTGTGCAGCAGGCGCAGTTCTTTGTATGGCAAGCAGGTAAAAACCTAAGGCTGGGTACTCCTTCGAGTGGGCTGGTTTGTTCACACCGGCACTGGCATCTCCTTGTCTGTGGAGATGAAGGTGGAGTCAGGACCAACTTCGTATCATCCCTATTCTCAGTATCCTCCCCAGAACCCTCCTCTAGAACCCTCCCTGGGGCCCTCTACCTCCAACTCTCTGAACTTCTCCCACTCCTCTTTGGGATCCACCCATCCTCACCACAACACCTCCATGGAGCTCATGACAGGATGATATGATAGGATATGTTCTGAATATGGACCGAACTAATCCAGGAGGCTCTTCACTATGAAAGCCACTACCCACAATTCAGTGGTTCACCACATGGGACAATCACACATACATAAGAATATAAGAGGAGTCCATCTGGAAAAGACCAATCTAGTCTACAATGCTCTTGCCCACAGTGGCCAACCAGATTCTAGAAGTTCCTGACACCAGCTCAGTGGGGTTTGTTCTCTCTTGAAAGTTTTTGGCAAAGTTTTTGACATAGAAAAGTGATAATCCAAATTGGGTCACTGTTGGGTGCTTAAAATATCAATTACAGGAGAGACTAGTGATGTCTGTAAGCCTTCAGAGGGGGGACGGACCACTTGCTAGTCTTGCCTAAGCAAGAATGGCCAGATCCCCCTAAAGATCCCCCTTTGGTGATGCTTTGGAGGCAACCTATGAATTTGCAAGACCCTGAGAATACTGAGAATACCTCCCTGAGAATACTGAAAGCCTTTTCAAATCTCTTTTGGCTTCCTGTGAAATTCCTTGCATGCTTTGCTCAAGGAAGAGTCTCCAAGATGGCCTCAAAATGTCACTTCAGGTGAAATTCAGTGACAACTCCAGGGGAGATGGTCACTTCATAAAACACTTCTACATGGCTGTTCCTCAAGACTGACACTCGAAAGAAGATACTTAGTGGAGAGGTATTGCTGCTGTTCTTAATACTAAGCACAAGTCATTCTGTTATTGATTTTCCCTCCTTTGAAAGAAAAGAAAAATACTTCTTTTTAATATGTAAAACAGTTTATATATGTTTTATTTATTTATTTATTTATTTATTTATTTATTTATTTATTTATTTAAGATTTTCTTGATTTACAAAGGTATGTGCAATGTCTCTCTCGTATTTTTTCCATGTAACATTTTTGCAGATCAGTGTCGTTTGTTGAGAAATTAGGAAGAAAAGGGGGAAGGAGGTAGTAAGCTGAAACTGAAGTGGGGACAAACAGAAGAAGACACCTTCACCCTGGTATGGCCCCCCCTTCATCACACACACAGCCCAACAAAACAATGACAAAAATCTACCGACAGAATACAAATCAATATGGCTAACCTGACCAAAAACACCCAACCACCCCACTCACACAGGAAACCAAAGATCACAACAGCCAACCACAAATGAACAATCACACCCTACGCCAACCCCAACCTCTCTCACCGCCAAAGGAGCACAAGCGAACAACAGAGAACCTACACAAACAATGCTGACACCAAACCCTACATATATTAAGTTTATATATGTTCTAAAGTTATATTAGTTTTAGACACCGTGCAGTTTTATTATATTTCATGCATTGTATTTATTCCATTGTACCACACTCTGGGGTTAAATTTAATGAAGGGCAGGCTAAAATCAACTCAGATAAATAAATACATAAAAAATTAACAGACCAGAATAATGGAATTCTTTAGACCAAAATTCCAAATGTGCCCACTGAACCCAAATGGTTGGTGACCTCTGGTTTAAGTAAGGAAATTAAGCAGACCAATTTACACCATTTCACCCCTTCCCCCAGCTGATGCTCAACTTTCTGTAACTCCTGAGGTGGCTAAATTCTAATTGGACTGTTTTTCTGTGGGGTTTTGCTACCTTTATATGTATTGTTTGTACTTTTACAAAATTTGGGTCTCCCAAGCTATATAATGCTGTCCTTGTGTTTCTCAGGGTCTCCATTTTTTAATTCACTACTTACGTTTGCTATTAGCAAGAGTGTTGTGAAGATTACTGATATAATGCACATGAAAGACTGTGAACCCTTGGAAGCATAATACAAATGACAAGTATTACTACTTGTTACAGTGCTAGAGAACATTACATTTGTGTAATGGGAAATACCAGTAGTAAACATGGAATATCCACAGACACAGATGAGAATGGGATCGTTGTAATAGGATGTGAGGATAGTGTGGCATAACCAGCCTCATATAACCAATATGATGCAGTTTAATTAATGCATGAAGGTGCTAACGACATAGATTAAATTGTCTTGCTACTCTTAGCTAGGTCCCTCCCCCTCATCTCAAGTCTATAGTTCCCCTTCAGTCTACCTGAGAAGCTCAGCATGCAAAGAGGTCTGAGCTGGTTGCTCTAAGCTCAAACCACATGGCTCTTACAAGCCATTTTTGTGTTCCTATACCAATAATTTAGGAACTTTCACCACTGTAACTAAGCCGAGTTTTACTGCCTGCATTTTCTGACTGATATATGGAAAAGCACATGAACCTGACCTTTGGAAAGTTTGTGAGTAAACCATTTTTTAACTTGCCTAACATGTGGCCTTTTTCTGTGCTAGGGGAAGAAAGTAATGGGAAGGAACTTAAAAAAGGATACTTTAAAGGTCTAACAACCTATATTCCCATGCTTTACTTAGTTGCATTTTTTTTTTAATCTCTGCTGGAGTTTTCTTGCCAAAGAGTACTTGCCCCAAACCTGGATCTTGGCATCCAGGAAATTCTCCTTTTACATACCTATTTTTTTCCTTGCTATTCACAGATAGAAGGTTTGAGAACCCATGTGAGTTTCCGCAGCAGCTTACATGCAATTAATCCCCTGATTGTCATGAGTAAAGGCCATACAGCCAGCCAGGGAATTGCCCAAAAAAAGATTAATGAAAGCAAATGAAATAAATGGAGCTATAATGTGGGAGGACAAGCTAAGCATAAACTGCCAAAACTAGCAGACTGTAGCTCATCTTACTGAGCCATGACAGTAAACATTTATCAAACGAAAGAAAAATCTTATGCCAAAAGCAAAATGAACTCTTCCTTCAGTAGTCAAGGGCAAGTGTTCTAACTAGTCGTTTCTAATTAACTGGAGGCAATAGTGGAAGGCGTAAGTATTGACAGCAAACCTACCCAAGTACTTCTTCAAAATCCAGGTTGCTGCGAAGTTGTCTGAATGGATCAATAGTTACATGAATAAACAGATGGACGGATAATAAACCTCACTTGGAAACGGCACGATATGACATAACTGTCCAGGAACCCAACACTAATGGTGGTCTTTCAATACAAACAGAGGCAGTAAATCTGGATCCCAATTATGTTAGCTGGTGTTGTTCTTGTCTGCTAGCCAAGTAAAGGAGTGTCTCATTCAGAAATGTGAAGTCTCGAGAGGCATTTGGAATATAACGTTTGATGGGCAAATCAGGATGTAAGAACTGTAGCAATTCACCTATTGGTGAATTTTTATTATTTGACCATATATAGATGCATAGAAAGTTGCCTCTGAGTGCCCCAACACAGAACCACATAGATTATTGCGGATGGATCGGCAACACAGAAGGAATGAACACGGGGTTGTTAGCACTGAGCTGATTTGTCACAAGTTGAGAGTTTCGTGCTGAAATCTGACAAATCAGCAGGTCTGCCAATTGTGTTGTTGTTCAACCATTGTTGCTGCTGCTGCTGTCTCAAAATGCTATTGATTTTATTTCTTAAGACTCCCGGAGCTGTGCAGTCCTTATGCCAACCTACAGGGCACACTTATTTACCTCAACATCTACTCCCGGGTCCTCTTGGGCTCAGCAGCCAAACTTGGGGAAGGAGAATCTTTGGCTCAGCTTGTGTGACAGCAAGCCATAGTTAGTTGCTACACATAGTTTCTACACAAATTTCGCCATCAAGGGTGCCACATAATACCCATTTCACATTTGTAAGAATTCATTCTTTTAGTGTAGCAGCACCTACATTTTGGAACCCCCTTGACTGTACTCTTTTCAGTGCCTGCTTAAGGCATTTTTGTTTAGGCAAGCCCCTACCCAGTGTGGTGTAGTGATTAAAAGCGGTGGACTCGTAATCTGGTGAACCGGGTTCGCGTCTCCGCTCCTCCACATGCAGCTGCTGGGTGACCTTGGGCTAGTCACACTTCCTTGAAGTCTCTCAGCCTCACTCACCTCACAGAGTGTTTGTTGTGGGGGAGGAAGGGAAAGGAGAATGTGAGCCGCTTTGAGACTCCTTCGGGAAGTGATAAAGCGAGATATCAAATCCAAACTCTTCTTTTTCTTCTTCTTCTTCCCCAGAGAGGCTCACCTGGCCACCTACATTACATGTCTTTAGACACTGGTTGAAAACATTCCTCTTTACTCAGGCCTTCAGCCATTATATAATCTATGGTCTGTTAAATGTCTGTGTGTTGAGGGAGCAACCTTTATGATTATTTCATTATGCTTTGTATTATTATGCTGTGCATTATGTTCTTATTATTATGTCCCATAAATTATGTTCTTAATGTTGCATACCACTCTTTGGATAAAGGGTGGTATATATATCTAATAAATCTAAAATAATAATAATAATAATAATAATAATAATAATTAATGTTGAGATGTTTTTAATCACCTATCATCAACACAAATGTTACTAAGCATCTGGAGAGGTAGGATCACTTACTCGTGTTCTTACATTTGGTTCCTTTTATTGTGATATACACAGGACCGGTGCTGGGGATTTTGGCGCCCTAGGCGAGGGGGCGGGCCACGTGACATCATTGTGCATGACGTACGGTGCCCCACCCCCTGCCCGCCGGGCGCCCCGCCCTGCCGCGGTTTTTGCCGCTGGTTGGGGCGGCGGGGGCGGCGGCGGGGGGTGGGGGGGCAGGCTGGCCAGCGCACCCTCCATTTTGGTGCTCTAGGCAACTGCCTAGTTTGCCTAAATGGATGCGCCAGCCCTGGATATACATAAGATTTTTATTGAACCCTTTTACGGAAATTCTCAGGATGATTGGCTGAATCTAATGGGGTTGTTTCCCCCCCCCATCCCTTTTAGCTCAGAATGCATTCATTTCTTCCAGGGTGGCTAAATATTGTCCAGCTGCATGTAAAACTCTCCAGCGACTACTTAGCAAACTTGTAATTTTGCTTTCTATACCTGGCATTCTATAGCATGATACAATTGCTACCGGTAGTAATTTTATTATGTTTCTATATTTTGCTTTCCTTGGTATTATTTTCTATATTGGGGCAAAGTTGCTTAAAAAAAATACTGGTCTTCGATGACTTTGACCATAATAAAGAGTTTGACTGGTTGTTTTTCATTGTTTTCATTGATAATTTAAAGATTTCTTACAAACTGCTTAGAGGTTTTGTTACTGTGAAGCAGTATGTAGATTATTTAAAAAATAAAATAAAAACCCAATCAATCAATCAACCAATCAATTAATCAAAACCACAAATGTGCTACTCTCATCTGCTTCATTAGTATGTGGGAGAAGCAAATCATGATCCCTGGCTCAGCATTATGCACAAACCAGTTGTGATTTGTTTTACTCCAAAAAAGCCATGGTCTGTAGCCACAAGGTTCATTGGAGCCTTTGTGTTGCTCCAAATGTTAAATAATGATTCAGAAAACCTTGCCAATTTATTTCAAATTATTCACTGATATACAACTAGAACTCTCTCTGCTGTTCACTGCTACCCTAAATGGGATCATCTTCTGAACCAACTGAAGTTTTTCCGTGATAGCAAGGAAGGCTCAGGAAGAAAAAAATAGGACCCCAGTTTTCTGATTGAAGCAATCTCCACAGATCTCTGACCATAAGCTCACACCTGAATGGTCTCACTGACTTCCTCAGATCTGTTCATGAGATCAAAGCACAGATTTCCTGTTTCCATGAGTTTCTAATGTTCATGTCTAAATAAGTTCCATGAATTCTTTGACATTTCAGTTGCAATATTTATTATGTAACCAAAACAGTGCAATGGTACTGACAACTGCATTAAGATATTCATGAGTGGAAAATTCAAACAACAACAAATGTGTGGAAGCTCATCAGGCTGAAAGGCTCTTCAACAGATCACAGAGCCATCGGATGCCAGGAATAGTAGTTAAGAAAGACCATGATTTCATCTGCAGATAATTTTAGTTGTCTAGGAAGGGAAGACCTCAGGGATGAGGTTTCCAACAAAAGCATACTGCACAGTAAGAGAGGGCTTGGTCCCTTCCTTATGCTGTAGAACTGCAACTTCGGTCATCCCCTTGCATTGGCTGATGGGAGTTGTAGTCCAAAACATCTGGAGAGTACAAGGATGGGGTAGGCTGAGTTAGAGGATTTGTATGTAGGAATGCATTACTACAGTGAAACTACAAAATGGTATGGTATGTTCTCTTTTAGTGTCTAAAAAGATACAAGGTTTGGGACTAGTTCTCGCCAAGGTTTGAACTGTACCATGACTCTAACTAGGGGTTAACATGAGAGAAAGCTCCTATAAGCATAAATGCATCCCTGCATTCTCACAAAAATGTAACATGTTGGGCAATGTTAGGCTAGAACCCCTCTCCATGACATCTAGCTTTCTTTTTGCAAGATTCGTTGCTGTTTTTAACATAAAGGAATATTCATATAAGCAGATACAGAAGATCACGCCATTCTGCTGAGGTCTTCCCCAGATTGGGCCTATTTCTTTGTATCATTTAGCTTATTATTCTTACGATACTTGTTTATAAAACCCCATAAAAAGTTACTTTTTTAAAAAAAAGAAATTAAATATCGTTTACTCTCAGTCTCTTGTAGGTATGAAAGCCATCTTCTTTTAGCATCCCCTACCATTTGTGATAGGGACGCGGGTGGCACTGTGGGTTACACCACAGAGCCTAGGGCTTGCCGATCAGAAGGTCGGTGGTTCGAATCCCCGCGACGGGGTGAGCTCCCGTTGCTCGGTCCCAGCTCCTGCCCACCTAGCAGTTCAAAAGCACGCAGTGCAAGTAGATAAATAGGTACCGCTACAGCGGGAAGGTAAACGGCATTTCCGTGCGCTGCTCTGGTTTGCCAGAAGCAGCTTAGTCATGCTGGCCACATGACCTGGAAGCTGTACGCTGGCTCCCTCAGCCAGTAAAGTGAGATGAGCACCGCAACCCCAGAGTCATCCACAACTGGACCTCATGGCCAGGGGTCCCTTTACCTTTACCATTTGTGATATGTACTTCGTTAGCATCACATTAAAAGCTCACATTTGCTTTGGATGATGGCACAATTGGAACAAAATCCAATCTTCCTTTCCTCTCATAAGCAACCTTTTTTTATTGACTGACCGTGTCCTTGTATAAGTGCAGTAATTGGAACAACAATGTCTCAGAGGATGGTGTGGCGTTTCATTTAACAACCTGGTGTGGTGCCCATTCCCTTCGTAGACAAGCATGAAAGCCCTTGTTAACTTGACGCAGAAGGGTGAGAACTCGACAAGTCACCAACTGCTAGCAATTTACAGGTTCAGGTTTCTTAACTAAATGAAAGATGAAGATACCCGCCCTGCCCGATGCCAAGGCGATAATCTAACGTGAAGGGTTGATTAACGGGAAATGGCTCTGGCCTCTCATGCCCGTAAGGCTGAAAGGTTTGCAATGGACTCGGGTCAGTCACACAAATCGCCTCAGAACCTCTATAGGCTTCACTGTCTTTCGCAAAATACCTTGGAGCTAACAAATCCAAACCTGACATATTTGTTTCTTTCATTGAAAGTGCTTATGTTTGCAATGCAAAATCCTTGTATCTTCTGCAAAGAGGAAATAAATGAGTTGGAATGGGAAGGAATCAGGGCCTCATGCCCAGAATTGCATACACTCAGGCTGTGTACGCAATCAAATTTACTCTGCATCCAGCGTACTCCCATCGTTGGGTTGGAAAGCGGCATACACACATTAGTTATATATCCATATCTATCTTGGATCTGTTCTATTGTTTCTTATGAAATACTGTGTTTTTATAAGTTTTCCTCCAATAATAAGAACAATCTCACTGTATTATAAGCCGGTAATATGTACACAGCATTGCTTTCTTCCAGTAACTGCTGTCATGGAAATCCTCAAGATGCTTTGCAAGCTCCCCTGAGTATAATAGACAACTTACGACAGGAATGGGGGAAGCTGTGGACTCCAACTCCCATCAACTGGAGTCAGCATGGCCAGTGGTCAGAGATAACTCGAGTTGGATTCCAACAAAATAAGGAAGGCAATAGGTCCCCCAGCCCTGATTTATGTCTACAGTCCAAGACTAGTGAAAGGGAAATGGCTGTGGTTACTTACATGCTATTTTCTCCATAATTTCTCCCTTAAAAGGTAACATGCCTAACATCCAATCTGCTTTTAAAACAGCAAAAATGAAGCCAATTAGCATTGTGAAAAGGGAGGTGTTGCATCTGCCTGGTAGCCACACTCTCACTGATGATGGGCAAGGTCTCCACAGATCATATGCATATAGGTCTACCATAGAATTGATGAGCCTCCTGTTTTTTGAAATTAGGGGATAAAGCCTATTCTGAAGTACAATAGTACCTCTGGTTACATACTTAATTCATTCCGGAGGTCTGTTCTTAACCTGAAAACATTCTTAACCTGAAGCACCACTTTAGCTAATGGGGCCTCCCCCTGCCGCTGTGCCACAACTGCCCGATTTCTGTTCTCATCCTGAAGCAAAGTTCTTTACCCGAGGTAATACTTCTGGGTTAGCAGAGTCTGTAACCTGAAGCGTATGTAACCCGAGGTACCACTGTAACATCTAATTATGGAACACCCTCCTGGGATATTTATTGGTACAACCTCTGTTTTCTTTTAGATGAGAAATATGCACACACTTTTTTTTTTTAAAAAAAATCCAGGCCTTTGGTGCATATGCATGGATATGATTCTGCTGTTTTATGCTGGCTGTCTTTTATTTTAGCTCATGTGAGAATTTTATTCTGGCTGTTTTATGTTTTGTTATAAACCACTTTGCCTTCCTATTAAGGTAGAAAGGTAAGAAAACAGAGATTGTCACTCCTCTGATGTGGGTTGGGCAAAGTACCCTTGGGGAAGATTAAGTATTCACAGTGCTATTTCAGATGCTTATGGTTTCTTCTTATTTCTTTATTTAGTTTCTCTGTGTTAGACCTTTAAAATCAGATCTGTCGCAACTATGATTTCAAAATCAATTTTGTCCCCCACAAAATGAGCCATCCTCCTGACACTTCAATGAGCCCTCAAGTGTGTGATACTTAGGTTCCGCCAATATATATGCATATTTCAGAAATTCACCATGGCATGTTGTTGTGTCCCATCAAATGAAATATGAGTAAGACAGCATCAGACCATTATTTCTTTTATTTCCCTCTGAGGTGGGTGCAGAGAAGAAAAATATTTACTGACAAATTCCTGCAGAATATACTGATGACATTATAAAATGCAGACAGACTTTTCATCCAAGTGTCCTTGGAAATGCTTGGCTATTGGGCCACTTCTCAGAATACAAAACATATGCAGGTGTAGGCGGGAATGTATGTTGCTAATGCAAGGGAGTCTTGCAACGGACCGGCACCTTACCATCAAGGGGATCTGGCAATATCTTACTTTTGATAGAATATATATAGCCAGTGGTGTTGGTCTGTGAGCAGATTCTGCTCACAAAGCTGGACCTTCCCTACTCTTCCTCCACCCTACAGCCCACACATGTGGCTTAATTCTGCTCTGGAGGGATGAGGGCACAGGCGGTTCAGAGGCTACAGGGTGGGGGGGTGTCAAAGAGAAGTCTGTAGGGGCAATCTATCCAGAAGATAAATTGTATTTCGAGGAGTTAGTGATCTGACACGGTTACCCTTCCTGCCTCTGTTACGTCCCCCTCCCCTTGTTCTTTGATGGCATGAAGAACAGCCTTTAATGCCCAAATCAGTTGGAAGGGAGTAATAGTGCTGGTTACCCTTCCTTGATGTTGGACATTGTTTGAGAAAGTGAGGCATTGGGAGGGGGTGGCTAATGAATAATCTGCACATAGCCAGTAATGAATGACCTGCAAATAGCAGTCGGGCAAGCCACACAGGCTAGCTATCTATAAATTGGATGCGGGTGATGCTGTGGTCTAAACCACTGAGCCTAGCGCTTGCCGATCGGAAGTTGGGAAGGAGTTGCAAAGAGCTGGGGCCATATAGGAGAAGATCCTTAATTTCCCTCTTTGAATAGGGACTTAAATACAGTAATGTTTTCCCCAAGCTGATCTCAAGAGGTGAGGCAGTTCACAGAGAGGGTGAGGGTGAAAAATCATGCATCTCCTCTTCATTAAAGACATATGGATTACCTGAATCTGAATATTCAGGAAACAGGGAAACTAAAGCAAGAAGTGTCCCTCCAGAAGTCTTGAACTGGCAACTGTTTGACAGTGGAACAGTCTCCCTTGGGATGCTGTGGACTCTCCTTCCTTGGAGGTTTTTAAGCAGAGGTTCAATGGCCATCTGTCATGGATGCTTTAGCTGAGATTCCTGCATTGCAGGGGGTTGGATCAGATGACAATTGGCATCCCTAACAACTCCATGATTCTATGATAACTCATTGGCAGGAGAACCAAGTCACCACCATGTTTGCAAGCGGAAGAAAAATTGCTGGCCTGGGCTTGGCTGCACTACAGTGCAACCTTTGCAAAGGGCCAGAGAGCAAAAAATTTAGCTTCCAGCACAGCAGGGATCAGGTAATAGAAAAGGCCAGTAGGCTCCCTGTGGGCCATATAAAGCTGCTGACTCTGGATGGCTTCCTTCGACTGAACAACGCTTCTCACAGGAACAGACTGAGTAGCTTCTCTGCCGGCCTTGCTATCAATTTTTCCACCTTCAAAGCTGCCTATCTGCTTTTTCTGTTTGCCTGGCCATGTGTGGGACCCTCTACTAGTTCTACCTGAAAGGCCACAGAGTCCCGATATGCCGAATTATCAGTATTCAGGAATATAGACATAAGTCTAGCCAATCTCTTTCTCATGTATATGAAATAACAATGCTAAATATAAAACCAAAGGAATTCTTTTGCTGTGCAAGAGCTATAGCAATATATAGCTACAGTCAAAGGATTAAATGGAGACCATTCAGAAGGAATGTTTGTTGATCCGAAGCACCACAAAACATATTCAAGAGAATCTCACCAAACATGAATCCAGTGACCTTTGTAGTACGAGCCAGAAACCACTAAACTTTTTGCCATAAGAATAGGTTCTTCCACTCCATTTTCTCTGGATAGAAAAAGACCCTTAAACTAGGGCAATAGTTATCTGAATGTACTGCAGTCCCATTCTAGGTTGACAAAATAAATGTCAATGCCCTTGTCCTTCTCTAAGTTTGAAATAGCAGTAGCCCTGGCATATAATGAATAGCAACAAATGCTGATTATTCCGGCAGAGATTCCTTCTGCAAAACTGGTACAGGGATCACTTTTAAAAACTGGAATTCAAACTTCTCAAGTAAGCGTATTTTGAGAACCATTTACCTTCACAGTGTCCTTTTAAATAGATCATTAAATACAGTGCATCTTCCCATAAATTGTTATAAAGACACCCATAAAAATGATTGATAAGGGATACAACACAACCATCGTGTGGCAGTGAATAGCCATCGTGTGGCCTGGCCTTCCCCACACATACTCAGATCTCCTGGCTGGGTTATTTATATGCTCCGGCTGTGAAGGGATTTGTGCATACGGCCAAAAGATCTTGGCTTATTAAGCAAACTCTTCCAAACACTCCAATCCAGCAAGAAGATAAAATGCCACCCACAGATTGCAATTTTGGATCCATCCTGTAGGATGGACTAAAAGACAACGACAAAATGTCCACACATACCCAATGATATTCATTGTTCATTCCGATGGTGGACTATATCCACACATGCCCCCTCTTCATAACACCAGTCTTGAAAGACCTACATAGGCTCCCAGTACGTTTCCGAGCACAATTCAAAGTGTTGGTGCTGACCTTTAAAGCCCTAAACGGCTCGGCCCAGTATACCTGAAGGAGCATCTCCACCACCATCGTCCAGCCCGGACACTGAGGTCCAGCGCCAATGGCCTTCTGGCGGTTCCCTCACTGTGAGACGTGAGGTTACAGGGAACCAGGCAGAGGGCCTTCTTGGTAGTGGCGCCCACCCTGTGGAACACCCTCCCATCAGATGTCAATGAAATAAACAACTATCTGACATTTAGAAGACATCTGAAGGCAGCCCTGTTTAGGGAAGTTTTTAATGGGTGATGTTTTAATGCATTTTTAATCTTTTGTTGGAAGCCGCCCAGAGTGGCTGGGGAAACCCAGCCAGATGGGTGGGGTATGTATGTATGTATGTATGTATGTATAAATAAATAAATAAATAAATAAATAAATATTATTACTTCAACAGGTGATGTTGAAGTTATATTGGGGGAAGAGGAATTCTTGAAGAGTGTCTGCTGCTGTTCACATTGTCAATAATAAGAATAAAAGCCTAAGCTGTTGGAATATTGCTGGAGAGCACTAATGATAACATGCAACTGGAGTGTGGTGCAGTACACTAGCTCAAGCACTTAGAGCTTAATTTATCTCTTATACCTTCAAGCAAGGCCTGATGACTGCTATTCCTTCAACAAAGTTGCAAAACATTTAATTAGGTGGTTCTTTGCCCCATATGAACAAACCATTGGTCTCTATAGCTCAGTATTGTCTGCAGTGACTATCAGTGGCTGTCTCAAGATGGGAGACACTGATATCTACCCACAGGATGTTGATGAGAAAGCTAGACTTGTACAGTTTTCCTCCTGTTTATCTATAACCAAGTAATAATGAATATTATTAACTGTGTGCAATGAGTAATTTAGTCTGAGCATTGCTAAAGGAAATCATTACATTAGCTCCTTGTTTACACTGTATTTAACTTGAAGAATATGCTGAAAGTGCTTTCACGATGCTCTGCAATTTATATCTAACAGGTGGCTCAGAGGCAATTCTTAGAAGGGAGGGCAATTTAACATTTTTAAAGCAACGATGATACAATCAAGAATCATGTGCAAGCCAAATAGGCATCAGTTCCATTCAAGAACAAAATTAATAACAATACTGTCCAGAATAATAATTTTAACAGAAGGAGAAAACACTGCAGATGCTAAAAACAAACACACACAAAGGAATAAATTGAAGGATATGGGAACTGCTGGCTTAGCAGGGATAACCAATGAGGTGTTGAAATAGGTTCTGGGTTTTTCTCAACGTGATTTGTAAAGCTATTAGCCACTCACAGTGTTCATGAATTTATTATACTCACAGGTAACATTCTCCAGTAATTTGTCTTTTGATGCATTTAGGCAAAAATAAGGAACTCAGGCAGTAATCTGGCACAATCACAAGGCAATGCTATAGTTGAGAGAGTTCAACCAAGATAGCTGGGAACATGCAAGCAATTACAAGGTTCAAGAAAACGGCATCCTGGGCCAGTTTAAAACAGCAGTAGCCCTGAGTTGTGAAAACTCTCGAATCCGCAATGGTCCACTTACAAAAGCACTGAGGAGCAAACGGTCAACATCCTGCTATAGTAAACAGTAAAATGCCGCAGTCAAACCCCTTGCTAACTGCAGTAGAAACTTTCCCAAACACCCGCTTGAAAACTATAGAACTTACCAAGCTTGGGAACAATTTGTTCCTATGTTGTCTGGGTAGAAAGCAACACAAGGTTTAAAACAAGCACCCACATTCCATAAACAGGATGCATTCCATAAGTGCTTAGATACAGTTGTGTGATCAGTGAAGGCTAATAAATTGAGGCTGAATCCTGGCAAAGGCAGAGATCTTATGGTTTCCTGTTCTGGATGGGGTTGCATACCCTCCAACATTTCTCCGATGAACATAAAGATGCCCTATTTAACAACAACAAAAAGAGTTCCCAAGGGAGCATATGTTGCGGTGTGGGCATAGAGGCCATTTAACTCTAGGTTTGGGGAGGGGCCTGTGGCCACGAGCATAGTGATTGACTGCCCAGCAGTTTATATAGCCTAGGCATGTGACCCAGTGGTCACTCTGGCTTGAGTTTCGGATCTCCCACCCCCCACTCCCTGGTATAGGCTGGTGCGTTGACCTTGCTGAGCCGGGTAGGGGTCGTCTCCATTTGAGAGAGGCCTAGTAGGAATTTTGTCCATTTGGCTGATTGGCCCTTGCCACTTGGTTTTTGCCTACTATTCAGCAATTAGTCACAACTTGTAAGGTTGGCGGTTAGGCATTGGTTCAGTGGTATGGGAGGCCGGTAGCCTCCATGAAGTGGTGTGAGTAATGGGAATTCCGTTAAAGGAAGCCAGGGGCTCTATAATGCTTGTCCGAACCCGGTAGGTTGCAGGGCCGAAAAGCTTGAGCCCCTGTGAACCCCTGGGGAGGGGGAAGGCTACCATGCCCCCAGCCTCCTTAACCCTCCCCAGTTAATGGTTTCCCAGTGCTGCCCAATGGTCAGCTCTGTCCCGCCGGACAGCTAGTCGGTTGCTGACTAGGGTCAGCTCTGTCCCGTCGGACAGCGAGAACCAATGCCTATGCAACCACTCACTTGATTTGTATTCAATAAAAGTTGTGGCCAAAATTATGCCAAAAACCCAAACCAAAAATATGAGTCTTGTCTGAAGTTACTGGGGGGAAATGGCTGGGTGCCCTACACACGCAACAACAATTTTATTATTTATACCCCACCCATCTGACTAGGTTGCCCCATCCACTTTGGACAGCTTCCAGCATATATCAGAATATAATGAAACATTAAACATTAAAAAACCTTCCCTATACAGGGCTGCCTTCAGATGTCTTCTAAAGATTGTATATGGCCATTGACCATGCTTGCTGGGGCTGATGGGAATTGAAGTTCAGCACCAGCTGGAGGGACAGAGGTTCCCTCCCATACAATAGGAGAGAGCTGAAAAAAATGCAGACCACATTTGCTTTTTTTCAACAATGAAATCGTTTTAGATTATTTCAAGTTATCAGCTAAAACATATTAAAGAATAAACTTGTTTTTTTTGTTCTTTTCCTGACTAGGAAACAAAAGAAGCCCTTTTTAAAATGCCACCGTTAATCCTGTTTTTCAGCCTTTCGCTCCACACACATTTGCAATGACCACACACATTTGAGATCCCCCCCCCCAAAGTCTATTACAAACCTCCTCAGTCAGAGACTCACTGGCATGAATGGGAACTGTGAGGGCACAGCTACTGCTATTGGAATGTGCCCAGTGCCTTTATGATAGCTCCCTGGAAGTCTTGAGAGTCCCAACTCATGCAGCCAAAGGAAAACGCACGGCGATTGGCTCTTAGAAAATTAAGCCAGTGCTGTGCTTCTTCAGCCAGCCAACACGCTGGAGAAAATCATGCTTTTGTACTCCTCAAGACTCACACCAGTTCGTATCGGGGCCAGCTACAGCATGTTGCGTGCCCTGTGGTGTTCTGCAGACAGCGCAATGAAGCTCCCATCTCTCGGAGGCAACATTAATTAAGTTAACAGCAAGAAGCTTGTACCACTACACAACCTACCAAGAGCTCTCAGCTGCCACAAGCAATGTCCTGGCATAACTTTAACCAATGAATTATAATTAAAGTGCAGCCAGCTTCTGTCTTTTTTCTTCTTCTCCCCACCCCTCCTCCCAACAAAGCTGAGGAACGGCATTCTGTTTGAGTGCAGAACCCATCCAAGTTCTGCATTAATCTTTAACAAGAGATCATTCTCTTCCAGCGGTAAGGCTGCTTCTTCGTAAATCTGCCCCTTCACTTTCCCCACCGCTACATGCGCCGCTTCCAGTCTCCACCTGAGCTGACCTGCAACAAGAGCAGTTTGCAGCACTGCTTAGCGGTCTATAAAGACTGCAAGCTGAATCGAAGGAACCGAGTATGCATTCTTTCTCATGCAATGCTCCAAGACGGTGGTTTTCAACCAGTGTATGTCATGGCGTTGTGGTCTAAACCACAGAGCCTAGGGCTTGCCGATCAGAAGGTCGGCGGTTCGAATCCCCGCGACGGGGTGAGCTCCCGTTGCTCGGTCCCTGCTCCTGCCAACCTAGCAGTTCGAAAGCACATCAAAGTGCTCTGGCGGGAAGGTAAACGGCATTTCCGTGCGCTGCTCTGGTTCGCCAGAAGCAGCTTAGTCATGCTGGCCACATGACCCGGAAGCCAGGACCGGTGCTGGCAATTTTGGCGCCCTAGGCGAGGGGGCGGGCCACGTGACGTCATTGCGTATGACGCACGTTGCGGAGCGGTGCCCCGCCCCCTGGCCGGCCGAGCGCCCCCTGCCACCACAGTTTGCTTGCTCCACTGCTGGTTGGGGTGGCGGCGGGCGGCGGGGGGCAGGCTGGCCAGCGCCCCCTCCATTTTTGCGCCCTCACCGCCGCGGTTTTCGCCCCAACCTGCTTGCTCCGCCGCTGGTTGGGGCGGCACCGGGCGGTGGGGGGCAGGCTGGCCAGCGCCCCCTCCATTTTGGCGCCCTAGGCAATTGCCTAGTTCGCCTAAATGGACGTGCCGGCTCTGCCGGAAGCTGTACGCCAGCTCCCTCGGCCAGTAAAGCGAGATGAGCGCTGCAACCCCAGAGTCGTCCGCGACTGGACCTAATGGTCAGGGGTACCTTTACCTTTACCTTTTGCCTTGAATGATAGCCAGAGTGCTGCGGGCAGCACTGTCCCTCTTTCCTTCCCTCCTTCCTCTGCTACCCCCTCTTGCATCTCTGCCTCCCAAAAGCTTGCACAGTTGTTTGTTGCAGCAGCCCTGGCTATAAGCTCTGCAGATGAATGGTGCCTCTGGGAGGCACCTCTCTTTGGGGCAGCGGCGGGGGGAGAAGCTCAGAGACCAGGTGTGGCAGCAGTGGCTGCTAGGAGGACACCCAAAAAGAGGGGAGAGGAGAGGAGGCTCCTATAGTAACTCCAGTTCAGTGGCAGTCAGCAGGGTGAAGCTGCTGGCAATCAAGAGTGATGTGGCAGCGGGGAAGTCAACATGGTTGTGGGTGCTTTCCCAATGCTTCACCCCAACAGCATCTACTGTGGGCTGCTACTGCCCCAGTTCTTCATTAATTGACTGGCAATGGTAAAACGATTCCCACTATGTTTTTTCTTTCATTCCTAAAGGTGTAATTTCATAATTATCTTTGAAAGAAGCCTTTAGAAGAGCAGCAGAAGCTTCTACTTCCTCTGGGGTTAAACCGGGTCTATAATAAGCAATAACTTCTATTAACTTCTCTCATATTATGCCTGCTGAAAATTAATTACCACTTGAACTGATGTATAGCAATTGTACATTCTTCCTATTGTTTCCTGCAACAGCACCTTTGGAGTAATAAAAAAAATTATAATTACAACCAATAGCTTTAATTCAAAGGGGGGTAATTATAAGGCAACGTAGGGGAGTGAAGGGAAGATGATGCCATTTTCTAGTTAACTGAAGCATTTAAAGATTTGCTACCCTGTTCTTGGAGCCTAATTAAGCGTTTCTGTTAAAATGCCCATGAAAACCGCAATTTATCCATGCAGTGATTGAGAGACTGTTGGGATTTAAGGGTCCAAACATGCAATCAATGTTATTCTGTGGAGGCATTCCAAAACTTTGAGGGAAGGATACCGGTATTATTATTATTATTATTATTATTATTATTATTATTATTATTATCAACAACAACAACATTATTAATCAGAATCAGCATCTATACCATGAGGCCAGGATTCCACTGGCATTTTGAGAACACACACATTTATTCAAAGACCTTCAAGGCAGGTAAGTTGCTTTAAATAGCTTTTAATATTGTTTTTAATGCTGTAACCTTTCCTGAGAACTTAGGGTGAAGGGTGGATAATAAACAAACAAACAAACAACAAAGACACTACACAGGAATAAAAAAAGACTACTGTTGCCGCATAATACCCATTCCAAACAATAAAACAAACATACCGGTAATCCCTCTTCACTCCCCAAAATACAAAGTTACAGTAATCTACTACCAAACCAGGTTCAAGGTTTCTGTATTAATTTACAAAGCCCTGGACAACTTAGGTCCAGGATTACTCAGGTATCACCTGAACCCTTAAATCTCAGCTCAGTCACTGAGGTCATCTGCCAGAGCACTAATGGATATTCCCCAAGTTCTCAACATTTGTTTGATAACAACAACAAAAACAGAACTTTAAGTGTCATTGGTCCAGTATTGTGGAACACTCTGCCAATAGGCACATTCTGTTCCAGCTTTTAAATGCCTGCTGAATACTTATTTATTCCACAAGGCCTACAGACCCTCCAAGTGTCCCTATTTTCCAGAGACAGTCCTGGATTTACAGAAGCCACCCCAGTTTCTGATTTGATCCTGGAATGTCCCGCTTTTCCATAGGATGTCTCTATTCTCATTGGAGAAAAATTGGAGGGTATGGTAGGAAGTCCCTATTTTCATGGGTGAAATGTTGGAGGGTATGAAGTTATTCGACCCCCAGACATCTGAAGGCAGCCCTGTATAGGAAAGGTTTTTAATTTTTACTGTTTTATTATGGTTGTATATATAATGAAAGCCAGCCAGGGTATAAATAGTACAATTTTTATGGAAAAGGATGTCCCTATTTTCATCAGAGAAATGTTGAAGGGTATGGACCTATACAGACAATTAAGAATACAGTTTTCCACAATGGTTAATTGATGTCTGAGTTTAATATTTTTATATGGTTTTTTGCTGTATGGCTTTATGTACTTTTGTTGTAAACAGCTTTGGTAACCCACCCCTAACTCAGACAGCCACTCCAGGAGGATGCCATGGTCGATGGTATCAAAAGCAGCTGAAAGGATGAGAAGAATTAACAGAGACACATTTCCTCTGCTTCTCTCCTAACAGAGGTCATCCTACAGGGCGACCAAAGCAGTTTCTGTGCCAAAACCCCAACTGAAATGGATCTAGAAAACCAGTTTCCTTCAAGCGCGCCTGGAGGAATTTAAGTTGAAGCTATTCTAGCAAATGATGGTGAACTCTTCAGAAACTCTGTGTTTATATATATCTTTCCCCTGACACCCGCTGCTTCAGTTCATGTTGTCAGTTGGATTGAAGAAGAGTCAATGTGGGGATTTTTTTTTCTTGTTACAGGCATACCTTGCCCGTCCTTCAGAAAGAGGCAGGTGGCTTAGAACGGGTTTGTGAAGATAGCTTTGATATATCAGCAAGGCTCAAATAACTATTTCAGTGAGTCTCTGTCTCACATAGCTGGGTACCCCAATCCACTCTGTTAAGCAATGGTGAAAGGAAGACCCAAGCAAAACTGTATGCAAGAATATGTGGTAGCCATTGCTAAGAACAAAGGCACAAACAGCTAGGTCCTAGGAGAATGGAAAAGTTGTGTAGCTCTTCATTTTGTTGTTGTTTAGTCGTTCAGTCATGTCTGACTCTTCGTGACCCCATGGACCAGAGCACGCCAGGCACTCCTGTCTTCCACTGCCTCCCGGAGTTTGGTCAAATTCATGTTGGTAGCTTTGAGAACACTGTCCAACCATCTTGTCCTCTGTTGTCTCATTCTCCTTGCGCCCTCAATCTTTCCCAGCTTCAGGGTCTTTTCCAGGGAGTCTTCTCTTCTCATGAGGTGGCCAAAGTATTGGAGCTTCAGGATCTGTCCTTCCTGTGAGCACTCAGGGCTGATTTCCTTTAGAATGGATAGGTTTGATCTTCTTGCAGTTCATGGGACTCTCAGGAATCTCCCCCAGCACCATAATTTTGAGGATAGCTCTATTCAGGGATTTCTGTCTCTATGTGATTAACATCACACACATCCATTATCTCCATAATACACTAAAAAAACCACCCTGCCAGACCATATTTCAGATCCTGAGGCTAGGAGAGCAAAGGTTTGCTAGAAGTCACCTAGAGCAGTGGTTTTCAAGCAGTGTGCCGTGAAACCAGGGGTGCCTTAATGGTGGTCAGGGGTGCTGTAGAAAACACTGGCCTCTCCCCTTTCCTTTCCTTTCCTTTCCTTTCCTTTCCTTTCCTTTCCTTTCCTTTCCTTTCCTTTCCTTTCCTTTCCTTTCCTTTCCTTCCCTCCCTCCTCTGATGCCCTCTTGCGTCTCTGCCTCCCAAAGGTTTGCACAGCTGTTTGTTGCAGCAGCCCTGACTATAAGCTCCCCAGGCAAATGGTGCCTCTGGGGCTGGCCAGGGGCTGCTTCCCAGGTCCCTGTGGGGCAGTGTGAGGAGGCACCTCTCTCTGGTAAGATGGGAAAGCTCAGAGACCAGGGGCGGCAGCTTTGACTGCCCAGAGGATTCCCAAGGAGAGGAGAGATGGGAGAGGAGAGGAGGCTAAGGGAACACTCCACAAGGGAAGAAGAAGAAGAGTTTGGATTTGATATCCCGCTTTATCACTACCCGAAGGAGTCTCAAAGCGGCTAACATTCTCCTTTCCCTTCCTTCCCCACAACAAACACTCTGTGAGGTGAGTGGGGCTGAGAGACTTCAAAGAAGTGTGACTAGCCCAAGGTCACCCAGCAGCTGCATGTGGAGCAGCGAAGACGCAAACTTCGTTGGTCAAGGAAGCTGTGGACTCAAAAGGGTTTAAAAAAACACTCTGACCAAGAGAGTTAGTGTCTAAGGTGAGATTTGAACAGGGAGCTTCCAGGCTCTTACCGTCAGAAAGTTCTTCCTGATGTTTCACAGGTCTGTGCCAATGGGCGTTGCCAAGGTTATGCTGAGCAATGATGTAAATTACTTTTAAAACTAGGCTTGGAACAGTGAGGAGAAGTGGGGGGGAGCAGACAGAAAGGGGTGCTTCTTTTGACAAGGTGTTCTTGGAACGAGGAGAAGGATCTCCATGCAGCGCTGAATGGAGGAGGCTGCAGCACCAAGAGACCAGGGGGCCAGCTATTGCTTTGGATCCAAACTGAAAGGAGCCATGAGCGACACTTTGGGGGCATAATGCTCTGTGCCCCCTCCATTGAAGGCTTTAGGTGTAAATATGTGTAGAACGTACCCTATTTCTTAAAGATACGACAGTCTCCGTTGTGTCTCGATTCCCAACGGAAACACAACCCCGGGTAAGTGCCTTGAACCCCCTAGAATCTTGCTACCGCTCAGCGGAGATTGTGAATGATACACAACCTCTGTAACCATACATATAATTCTGAATGACTGCTTTTATGGATTCTCCACACCCACCCACAGTGAGTGACATTTTCAACCACATCGTATTTTCAGTTTATGAAGTGAGTTTCATATTTTGACATGACTTATCACTTTAGGGTGGCACCAGATATCTTAAATGGGTCAATTTAATACTCTCTAAGCTGATAGCGTATTACCAACTGTTATTAAAATCATTGCAGCTATATATCAAAGCCAAAACAAATACTGAAGGTAGCTCTATTCAAGCTTGGGTTTTCACCAAAAAAAAGGCCTGTAGAAATGTAATTACTATAAACTATAAACCAATATCTTCCCATTCTTTATCCAACAATACATAATGACAGTAGGAGAGGACTGTATATGCCCCACCCTAGTTGGCAGTGCATAACGAAAACTATTTATTTATTTAAAGTACATTTGCCCCACTCTTCAGCAGAAAAAAGGCTCCGAGAGTGGGTTACAAATATCAGTAACAGTCTCTGCCTGCAGGATTGAAATCTAAAAGACATAGCACCAAAGAAAAAGTGATTGGGAGTGGAGGAGGAGAAACAAACTCTGTGAGGTGAGTGGGGCTGAGAGACTTCAAAGAAGTGTGACTAGCCCAAGGTCACCCAGCAGTTGCATGTGGAGGAGCGGAGACGCGAACCCGGTTCCCAGATTACGAGTCTACCACTCTTAACCACTACACCACACTGGCACCACACTTTCTCAGGACAGTGAAGGACATGTTCCCTGTTGGTGGCGGTGGCAGTTGCCCTTCTTCTGATAGGAAATGCTCTGCCATGGTGGGAGGGACCAAAAATGTGGGGTTGAGGACAGTCAGTTATGGTGTGTGTGTGTGTGTGTGTGTGTGTGTGTGAGAGAGAGAGAGAGAGAGAGAGAGAGAGAGAGAGAGAGAGAGAGATATGTCCCTATTTTCATTTGAGGAATGTTGGAGGGTATGTGATGCTTCTCTGCACTTTTTCTCTTCTTTTTGAGATGGAGGGATGGTTCTCCCTTCTATTGTAGCTAACTACATGTTTGCAATACTTTTTGTTGGGAAAACACTCTGGGGTGGACGGCAAACCCCCCAAGACTCCAGAGTGTCCTCCCAGTGGCCCTCTCTGGCTGGAATCCCCGGTAATCTGAGACTCTTCTCTCACGAAAAGAGCACACAGGTCTTTCAGCATCAAGCAGCAAGAAAAAAGACTCATCTGTAGAACTAAGCTACTCTACTTTATTTACAGTCTTCTATACAGAGACTCCATAATCACGTCTGTGTTCTATGAACACCAGTACAGAACTGCGACACTGCAAAAGTGAAACTAAACACAATAACACTACTCAAAAGGAAGACATAAAGCAGACTTCCTTTCCCACACTCTTACTCAGACACTCATGTGACTTCCACTAAACATAATATCATAACAACCCTGCTGGAGCAGCAGAGGATAGATAAAAATCCCAACACTTTTTGCCACTTCATTTGCTCGGGACTCCTGCTTAATGAAGCTCTGCTTTTTGTATGTTTTCACCAAACAAGCAACGGGGATGCACATGAATAAATATTTGAAGCTGGTTTGGAAACATTAGTGCTCAAGATTAGATTTGTGGGAAGCAAGTCTGTGTCCATGCAACCAGGAATAGCTCCATATTCATCTTCAGCGTTCCTCCTTGCTAAGCTTGGGATGGGAAGATTCAGGCTTTCCAAAGAATTCAGACACTTAATGTGATGGTATGTCACTGTGTACAGGCAAAATTGCACTCTTATGTATGAAACATGCTGTCCACTAACACACCCTCTGTGGTATATGAATGTAAAGAGCTGTGCTGGATCAGGCCAAAGGTCTTATCTAGTTCCGCATCATTTTAAGGATGCTTTAGCTAAGATTCCTGCAAGGCAAAGGGTTGGACTAGATGACTGTCAGGTCCCTTCCAGCTCTATAATTCTATGATTCTATATTGCCCACAGCGGCCAAGCAGATGCCCATGGGAAGCCCACAAATGACTAGCATCTATTGATAGCCACCATGCCTATTATTATTATTATTATTATTATTATTATTATTATTCCCATGCTTCACCCTAATGTCCCAGGGCAAGTCACAACAATATAAAACACAGCATTAAAACAGTTTAGGAACACAGTCACAAAAATTATACATCCTGTGTATCAAAGGCCATAGTAATGAGGCGCATCTTCAACATTAACCAAAAACTGCATTTGATAGTATTATGCTGTTTTAAATGTGCATTTTATATTTAACTTTCTTCAGTAATGTTTTATTCTGGATTGTTTTATCTGATGTTTTAACATTCATGGTAAATTGGTGTATTTTTTTTCTTAAAACGGTATAGAAATGATACTATTATTATTACAGTGGTACCACAGGTTAAGAACTAAATTTGTTCTGGAGGTCCATTCTTAACCTTAAACTGTTCTTAGCTAATGGGGCCTCCCACTGCCCCTGCGCCGCCGCCGCATGATTTCTGTTCTCATCCTGAAACAAAGTTCTTAACCCGAGGTACTATTTCTGGGTTAGCGGAGTCTGTAACCTGAAGCGTCTGTAATCTGAAGCGTCTGTAACCCGAGATACCACTGTTTAATAATAATAATAATAATAATAATAATAATAAAGTTGTCAGACACAGCTCTGTGGAGAGGCAGTCCCACAACCTAGGGGCTGCCATGTGATATTCCTCAGCTCATGCCTTAGGGAAAAAAACCCTGATATCAACAAAGTTATTGAATCAGAAACTATAACTGCGACTTAGATGCTAAACCTGCAGTTACCGATCTCTACTATACAATTTGTCAAAAGAAGGGGTAACTAGGAACAGCAGTCATGAATCAGTCTAACAATCAAGCCTTACAGATTCCCTGATGAACTCAACACTAGCTTATTTCATATGGGATAAGGCTACCATTTTAGACCGAACTCATTGTTTTGTTGCATGGTCAATTAGCTGTAGCAACAGGTACATAATGACATAAATATGTAATCTTTGCCACCACCATCCCAGAGTCTCATCACTTAGATTTCACAGGGGAATTAAAATTATTTTCTGCTAAACATTCAGAAAAAAACATTGCTGATGGATAAGTCATGGCTTTTTTCAAATGTATGATCGCTACTGGAAACTGCTAAAATTACTCCAGCCATATTCCTGGATTCTACATTACTACTCTGAAGCTTAATGGATGGAGGTATTTGGTAGGTATCCTCTCTTATCTCTGCATGTGTACCAAGGTAGTCAAAATAGCTATCTGTCCATGATTACAATCTTTGGGGGTGGTAGAAAGAGATGGACACACTAAGGAAACGAACAGAAATTGGCAGAGCAGAAGGCACCTGATGAGCAAACTTCTCCAGCATACCTTAAAGCATTTATAATTCCTTGCAAATGGAGTTTTTAGGGCAACAAGGAAGCCAGGAAGCTAAAAAGCTCCTCTAATATGCAAGATAAAAGGCAGAGTGCAGAATTAAAGTACAACATATCCTTTTGCTGTCAGTAGTAAAAGTAATATTAACAGACAGATCCATGGAAGATGAAAAAGCATCTTGGTGAAAGTTCTTCTTTTGATATCGAGTTAACCAACTGTAAGACTGCTCAGTAGATATTTTCAGCATGTACTCACAGCCTATATATCATATAGCATCCCAACTGCATTTTGAAGATGCATCATGGAAGGCCAGAACAAAGGTGCTGGCAAATACAATTTGAAAAGGTCAAATAAAAGGGACTTGTTCCGACAGGCATGTTTACTAGTTAAGTGATGATCTGCATGTATTTATGAGCCATCATGGATCAAGTATACCTGAAGGAGCGTCTCCACCCGCATCATTCTGCCCGGACACTGAGGTCCAGTGCCGAGGGACTTCTGGCGGTTCCCTCACTACGAGAAGCCAAGTTACAGGGAACCAGGCAGAGGGCCTTCTCAGTAGTGGCACCCGCCCTGTGGAACGCCCTCCCACCAGATGTCAAAGAGAACAACAACTACCAGACCTTTAGAAGACATCTGAAGGCAGCCCTGTTTAGGGAGGCTTTTAATGTTTAATAGATTATTGTATTTTAATGTTCTGTTGGAAGCCGCCCAGAGTGGCTGGGGAAACCCAGCCAGTTGGGCGGGGTATAAATAATAAAATATTATTATTATTATTATTATTATTATTATTATTATTATTCTTAAGTATGACCAGTATAATTTCACACTTCCTCACATCACTTTCGGCACAGTGATTATTGGTTAAGTAAATTCACAAATTCGGCAGAAAGTCACAGAGTGTGGAGTAAATTCATTAAGTTCTAACAAATTCAGATAAAGGTGAGCCACTACTGACTGACTAGAACCAAATTTCAGACATGCATTTGTCTGAAGTGCAAGAGCTCAAAAGGTTGACAGGACAGGGGTGTACATAGAAGCCACATCAGCAAGGTTCCTGGGCACAAATTGAGCATGGAAGTTTGAAGAGAGTTTCTAAGCATGCATGGTTGATGGAACCAACTAACAGGAAAAATTGATAAAGCCTAGATTTCTAGTTAATTGACAAATGAATTTTGCTCTGGTCAACAATAGGGCTGGGCGATATCTGGTTTTCAACATCATGATATATCACCAACTAAACACTGCAATATACTAATATATCGTGATGTCTTAAATAAAAATGGAGCTATGTGGAGGCATTGGTTGACTTCATGGTTTTTCTTGCATCATGATTTTTGCATAGCACACACACATACACACATATCGTGATTCACAATATATTGCCAAGTCAAAAAATATGAAACCGATATCATGATATGAACTTCAAACCGGTTTTGGATGATATATTGATATATCAACCAGTCCTAGTCAACAGCTAAAGTGTGTACATGGCAAAGGATGAAGGAGTGTGACATTTGCTCAATTCATATTCTGCTTAAGACAGCTAGAACAAAGTGGGCGAAAATGTTATAACACGTGAAACCAGACCGCTACGGGAGAGACATGTTTTGTTGCAGCTGGGGCAGATGAAGGCATCCGGTTGTGATGCTGCAGATGCACCATGGTGTTTTTGCTCTATGTGCTCCTCCCAACGTTCTTCCCATCTGGTCACTGCTGTGAATATATGGACCGATGGTGTGTCTCAAGGCACTGTGGCTGTCTCCAGGGGGTCCCCACATGGCGAGGTTGATGTTGCCAGCCTTCATGTCTCATTTGGAGACATCTTTGTAACACAGAGTTGCCTGCCAATGGGCCTGGTGCCTGAAGCCATAAATCACATCCTTGAGGATCCTGCCATCTTCCATTCTGTGGACACGACTGAGCCAGCATAGACGTCGCTGAAACAGGAGTGCGAACATGCTGGGAATGTGGGCTTGGGAGAGCACATCTTTGTTTGAAACTGCCATGTGATGCCCAAAATCTTCCTGATGCTCATCACTCTGTCTTCTGTATCTCAATTAAGCCATGCCTTGCAGCTCCTATGAGAAATTTCCAACTTTTACCTCCTCCTGCAGCTTTGCTCTCTTTCTTTCAAGCAGATAAGAAGCACTCCGACACTCTAGTAAACTTAGCAGTGTTCACAGTGGATTCTAAAACACAGTCCTCTTGCTTCACATAAAATGGAGTCTGTCCTTCACCAGATACCTCCCATGTGACCAACGTTAGCCAATCACATGAGAACTACTAGAGAACTCTCTAGAATCCAGTTACCAACCCATCCAATTTAAACACATAGTAATGCATACAAGCATTTACAATTTCAGTGAATTAAATGACTATACTTAACAGCCTGGGATGGGTAGCAGAGAGGTTGGAGCCAATGGATGTTCTGGTAGGAGTGCCAGATTGGTGACAGCACCCCTCTGGTACGACCACACAGCCCAAAGCTCATTGCCACCCCACCCTTTCCAGGTAAGCAGCAGCGATGCTGGCTGCCAGGTAGGTACATACAGTAGGCAGTTATCCTTCAAGTAGCCATGTCCTAAGCTACCCAGAGCTTTGAAATTTTAAAAATGGCAGTTTAAATCTGGGCCTGTGCAGCTAACAAAGCATAGGTATATTTACTGACGGTGTGATTATCTGCAGTTGTTCAGACTTACGTTTTTGAATTGGCAGATTTATTACCGTTCATCTGAAATGCCGGGAGCTGTTTTGGGCAAAACCTTGTGGGAGAGCAGCAGACAAATAGGCGTGATGAGGAAGATGGTGAGATTAATGCACAGCAGTAGGATTTTTAAAAAGGGAGCCTTAGTGTGCATTAACATGCATGTCACCTCACAGCACAGAGAAAAGAAGAGAGTGGAGGCAACATCTTTTAAAATATACAGGGAGGTAGAGATTAAGCAGCAGACTGGGGAAGAAAAAGCTGCGAAAAGGCAGGAAAGCATATGCAAAGCAGTGGCTACTTGCTGACCTTTTTGTACCCTGAGAAATGGCCATTTATTTCCACATCAAATCTCTAACATGAAAATCCAGTGAAGCCCTAAAATACAAACAGGCAAACCTGTGTTTTTGTCATGTCAGATTGACCCTAAGAACAGCTGAAATAAAAATTCAGCTGTTGCCTCTTGTTGATGAATACACATTTTATACAAGTATGCCAATATTTTGTTATATATATACACACACATATATAAAGAATCCAGGAACAAAATGACAAAAACCAGCCATTATCCTGACAACTTCTTTAAAGAATTGGAAAAGAAATGAGACAAGAGCATAAAAGATACAAATGGAAATATCCCCTCAAACTGTCAGAATCTGAGAATATGGAAAACAGAACATATGGGCAAAAGGTGTTGCTTTTAAATTTAGTTTTTCAGCATTCACCTCAAGGAGGGAGGAGGGGGAGCGAAACACACCACTTGCTATTCAGAATTGGCTGAGGCAAATGATGCCAAGATTTGACAGCCTGAATTTGCTATGCAAGATTTCCTTCTTTTGAAGATTAAGACACTTATCATTCAGTTATCGTTTTCCTTTCCCTGGAAATAGCTCCAGGCTTGATTCATTGGAAATGCATGCGCTATTTAGACGAGATTTGCAAAGCAACTGAAAAACATTTTACTAAGGTACATTGCATTCTTTGGTGGCTTGTTGCTCATGCCTCTTTTCCATTGTGGCCACATTCACTCCAGAAATGTTTTCCGCTGTACGTAGATAAAAAGGGCAG
The DNA here is from genome assembly GCA_034641395.1 of Darevskia armeniaca. Classification (NCBI taxonomy): domain Eukaryota; kingdom Metazoa; phylum Chordata; class Lepidosauria; order Squamata; family Lacertidae; genus Darevskia; species Darevskia armeniaca. Next base: position 471,199 of record JAWWNF010000229.1, on the reverse strand, counting down.
CAAATACAACCTTATGAATGCCCAATTTATTTTATTTTTTCCAACAACAAAAAAATGATGCTGCCCTCAAATTCTATGTGCTGCACTAGAATAGATTGTTTTTAGGCACTCAGCATCCATCAACTAAATGCACACTTCAGAATAGGAAATCCCCATGAAGACATGAAGAATATTGATGTATCAGTCTTATTATGGTGAATTGAACAACAGAGAGAGAGAGAGAGAGAGAGAGACAGAGAGAGACAGAGAGAGACAGAGAGAGAGACAGAGAGAGAGAAAGGAAGGAAGGAACGGGTGTATATAAGAACACTCTGAACACATGCAATACAATACATACATGCATAGGGTTCTCTCACTCCTTTTCTGAATAGTGGCTAACAGTTCAGTCATGTTTAGTTCAATGGGACTAAGTCACAGATGTGTTTGTTGAAGATTTGCAGTCTAATATTTGCAGCCAAGATGTTCCCAATTTTAAATTCACATTGATTGCAAAGTCAGCAGGTGGCCTTGAGTAAACCCACTCTTAATTGCAACAGGGTTGTTGCAAAACTTACTAAAATAAGGAATGTGAATGATTTTTCAGGGCTTGAAAGGAACCATATAGATGCTAATTATTAACAAGCGATGAAGGCATCAAGAAGATTGTATTTATAACCCCCAAGATCTCAAGCTGATATGTGGAAATAGTTTTTGGAATTTGATTGTAATAATTTGATTTGATATTTTTGAGCAACGTGGTTGACGGGTTGTAAGTTATGTTGTTTAATTTGTGATGTGAAAAATAAAAATTAATAACCATATGTATATGAGAGAACGAATAGCATTTTGTTTTTCTTTAAATGAGAAATGCCTGTAAGAGCAAAATCCTCATTATGTTCATCTATTTGGCAACTGCATGGGAAACAACCCAAGAATTTCTCCCTTCCTTTGAGAGGGTTTGTTCAGATATATGCTTCACACAATGGCAGAATGGCTGCTTTCAATATATGTTTCCATGACCCATAACTGTATTTTATTTTGTTTCATAAAATTTATATACTGCTTGGAAAACCTCATGTACTTCTTCTATGTCAATAGATAATTTGCTGGGTTGAATTTTTATTTAATGGGCAACAGATGAAACTTCTTAGAGCATTCCCCCCCCCCCCCGGGAAAAGTCCCTTTCAGGTTCTCACCCTGCACACTGAAGGCTGTTTCACGTAATACACAGAGGCAAACCTTTATTTGCTACCATACTAGTACTCAAAAGGAGATTGCAATCAATCATGGCTCCCTGATGGGTGTCCCTGCATTTATTTTTACAAAAGGCACTGAGCATCCTTCAAGTGCAATCACTCCCTCTTTGATGAACTCAGGTGGTGAGTGCTAACAGAGCGGAGTAAAAACGAGGCCACTGATCAATAGAACTATTACTATTTTTATTAAATTTATTTACCTAGTTAATCACTTAATAGAAAAGAAAAAAGCCTCTAAGCAACATAAAAAATTAGGGTCAAAGGCATAGCATAAAAACAGACAGCAGCGCATTGCAGAACTATGCCTTCCAAGAGCACCAGGTGGCTCAGGGAAAACCCCAAACTAAGTGCAAAAATCCCTTCCAAAAAACCCCCAAGAGAGAGGGGTGGGAAAGACCAACAAGGACTGAGCATGCTCAGCAGCCATGAACTATCAAGTGTGAGGTGGGAAAGAAAAAAAAGAAAGCTGAGGTTGACACACTGAAACATTTTATTGCAGGTGCCACATACTGTCAACCAAAATCAAACAACACAAAAATGCATACAGTAAGCCCACAAATTACACATATTTAACTCGTATGCATCCAGCTTTATGTGTATTGCAAAAATTAAATTAAAAAGGGGTGAAATTGCTAAAAGGACTTTAGCAATCCCAACCATAACAACAACAACAACAACAACAATAATAATATTTATTATTTCTACCCTGCCAATCTGGCTGGGTTTCCCCAGCCACTCAACCACATTGAACCCAATGGGTTTTGACTATACAGTGGTACCTCGGGTTACAGACGCTTCAGGTTACAGATGCTTCAGGTTACAGACTCCGCTAACCCAGAAATAGTACCTCGGGTTACGAACTTTGCCTCAGGATGAGAACAGAAATTGTGCAGCAGCGTGGCGGCAGCGGGAGGCCCCATTAGCTAAAGTGGTACCTCAGGTTAAGAATAGCTTCAGGTTAAGAACGGACCTCCAGAACGAATTAAGTTCTTAACCCGAGGTACCACTCTATGTGATTTTGGCTTTAGGCACGATCTCCGGAACATAACCCCTGCATAAATTGTGGGCTAACTGTAAAACAAACAGCCATAATAAAAATGAATTTTATATCAACAAGGGCAACAAGACAGAAAAAATACATTAGAGATACCCAGGTGAATAAATATGTCTACTTTGCTCTGTGCCTGAAATAATCAGGGAGGTCTCCCGGATGAATAACTGATTCCAGAGTTGCAGTGTGATAACGGAGAAAGATCTGGCATGTGTCCAGATGTACGTGAGTGCTAAAATGCTTTTGACTTCTGCTGAATCAGCACCGCTTAATTTCTTTCAGCACTACATTATCAATGCAGACAATCCCCACAGCAGGAAGTAATCAGTCATTCAGATAGTCGGTCATCAGATTACTCTGGAATCTCTGGGGCAGAGTGTTCTGAGCAGAACTTCTCTTTGAGAACCTAGAGTTGATAATACCAGGCTACCTGGACTACACAGTTTGACTCGATATAGGGTAGCGATAGGGGAGAAATCCCATTCAGTTCATATTTAAAGGCAAGGCCACCTAATTTACTCTTTCCAAAACAGTGCACAAATCGAAACACAGCCATCCTTTTGAGTCTGGCATTTCTCCAGGTTTTGCAATGCAGTTCTCCAGTCAACTAATATCTACAAGAAACATGCACAGTGCAATGTGGACAGTGAAGACGCTGACCCTCTCTGTTGCTGCTGGTGAAACATCTTGGTTCAGGGAAGATGCCATTCCATGTGCTTTGCAACCCTATTCCTAGGTGCCCAGTCACCAGGAAGCTGTTTTTGATTGGTAATGTGGCTTTGTGGCCCAGACCAAGAGTCTTGGTTGACATGTTCTTGTGAGTTTCAGTGTTGCTGATGCTGTGGTAGTGGCCCAAAGGGCCACAATAAATGTGATAATGTGTGCCCCTGTAAATCATTGAGTGTGCTTCTAATAGAGATGTTATGGTAGCCTGTTACTTTATGAAACTGATGATTTTGCAAGTTGCTGCCCCTCCCCACAATTGGGGCAGAAATACAGCTAATATGTGAATCACAAAGATACAGCTCAAAGCTAGAAGTTGCTACATGGTGCAAAAGTCTACACGTAACATGCACACTAACGCAATGTAACAGAACACGGTGGGAATCAGAACTTAATCAGCAGAAATTGCTAGTGCTTTTTGCACATGTGTAAAACGTGAAATGAGGTAATGATATACAGTGGTATCTCGGGTTAAGTACTTAATTTGTTCCGGAGGTCCGTTCTTAACCTGAAACACCACTTTAGCTAATGGGACCTCCTGCTGCCGCTGTGCCGCCAGAGCACAATTTCTGTTCTTAGCGGAGTTCTTAACCTGAAGCGTACTTAACCCGAGGTACCACTGTATATGATTGGTGAAAATTGAAAGGCTTTGTTTGGAATGTTATAAATACCACTGCCTGACCACCGGGCAGGGCTGCAGTTTTGCGGAACGATCCAACTGTAACCTATTCCTTTGCAATAAACAACATTGGACTCCTAACTCCTCACGTTTCTGAGTTTTATTGGCATAAACTCAGGAGATAAGCTATTTTTGGCTTACAACAATGCCACTCAGTATCAGAGACTGAACCAATGTAGATCATGGCCCCCATGGTGGGTGACAGACTGGGAAGGAGCAGTTATGTTGCTGTTTTTATGATGCTATACTGCCCTATATAGAGGAGGATGAATGAGCTGGTTGTACATAAATTATGCCCAACATTGCTATGCATTTTTGTAGACCAAACATTTGCTCTATAATAACTGTTTGACTGGGGATTATCTGTATATATGGGAGTGAGGCTTGGATGTAGAAGACTGCTAATGACGCATTTAGGAGAGGTTATTGTGTGTGTTTTTCTGAACAGGGGGCAGTACAGCCATATAAAAATCAATTGCCTGTACAGAACAATTGCATATATTGCAAAGTTTCAAATAAATTCAGATGCCAACTGAATTTATTAATTAAAACCTAACAAATTTAATGTGTGTCTACCCCCCCAAAAAAACCCCTGTTTATCTGTTTCATTTTTATACTGCCCTTCCTCCTGTGTGAGCTGATGGCATGAAAGAGCATAATAAACATACAATCTATGCAATACAAATACCTTTAAAATAAATCCTTCAAAAGCTATATCCAAATAATACTACCAGCTGACATTACACTGGACATTCCCTTCTCAAAGGCCCAGCTGAACAAATATATATTTAGTCTCTTCCTTAGCAGCAATGTTTATCAGAGCAGCAGACATAAAGAAAGGAGTGGACAAGGACCATTCAAAACCTTTCAGTACTGAGTCTTAACCACTACACCACACTGGCTCTCAGAGAAATTTGGTGGTGTTCTGTCTTGTGCAAGTGCCTTTTTGCGCATGCAAGAGCCAGTGTGGCGTAGTGGTTAAGAGCGGTAGACTCATAATCTGGGGAACCGGGTTCGCGTCTCCGCTCCTCCACATGCAGCTGCTGGGTGACCTTGGGCCAGTCACAGAGTGTTTGTTGTGGGGAGGAAGGGAAAGGACAATGTCAGCGGCCTTGAGACTCCTTTGGGTAGTGATAAAGTGGGATATCAAATCCAAACTCCTCCTCCTCCTCCTCCTCCTCCTCCTCCTCCTCCTCTTCTTCTTCTTCTTCTTCGGATCAAAGCCAGAGTCTTTCTCCTTGTCCTTTTGAATGACTGTTGATATTGCAAGTACAAGGAGCACCGTAACTTCAACACAATAATTTTAGGGGTTCCTTGTCAGAGAGGTAGGATGTATTTCAGGCATTGTTGTTTTTTTTTAGCAGCTGGAGGATTAAGTGTATTTATTGAAGAATCTCATTTTAGAAATCGATCCATATTATTTAAGATGCTAAACCTTTCAACAGCCTACTTACAAGATACAGTATTTAAAGAAATTGGGTATGACCAAAACAAAATCCAAAAAGTGATGACAATTCTTAATAAGGGAGCAAGAGTGTAATAGATAATCAGATAATCAGAATGAGAGGGCAAATGTGTGGCTGGGATCATTTCTTCTCCTCCTCCCTGGATTTTTTTAGGGCAAAAAACTTGAGTTTAATGCAATGGGATGTGAACTGTCAAAAAAAGGAAATCAGGGAAATATGAAATCTCCTATAAACATGACACATTTCTTCCTCCATATTGTTATCTTCCACTGCCTTTCAAGAGATTGCATACACACAAGTGGGAGGTTAGCTTTTAACACTGAGCCTAAACAAGAAGCACCATCCATACACAATATGTTCACACCACCATTTGGAACACTATTATTATTGCAGATATTACAGACATGGAAATGTTATGAATCACCATGTCAACACAATTCAAATTTCTTGTCTAAAAATATTCCTTAAAAAACCCTAAAATAAATCATTAGGTCTGTATTGCCATGTAGGGCCAGAGAGAACGTCAGAAGTAAGAAACTTATTCATATTATATTTATTTCCAGTGCAAGAGGATCAGAAAGACCTCCGACAAGAGATAAACTGCACTGCTCATTTGAAAAATTCAAACAAACTCAATAGCATGAGGGGCTGGCAACATGGGCAGCCCTGACCTGCTGACATGGCTTCTCAATGCAATGTGTCTGTCATGGGGCCAACAGGCAGAGCAGGTCGTTCACAGGTCAGAGAGAGAGAGAGATTAGAACTTAGAAACATTGAACATAATAATAATAATATTTTTTTATTTATACCCCGCCCTTCCCGGTTCAGAAACCTGGGCTCAGGGTGGCTAACAACAGATTTAAAACACTTAATTATAATACAACATAAAAGCAGTAAAATATAAAATACAGTATAAAAGCATGAGTAACAGTAAAATTCAAAGTTCAAAAATCAATATTGGGGGAAATCCATCCAATAAACATTAGATAGTCACCAGGGCTAGCTGGCTAAATTCAGCAGCATTGCAAGCCCAGAATGCACCCGGTGCCATCACTGAAAAGGCCTTAGCCCTGGTGGAGGATAGTCTGACTTCCTTAGGGCCCGGGACCTCTAAGCTATGGTTATTCATGAACCTTAAGGTCCTCTGCGGGGCATACCAGGAGAGGCGGTCCCATAATTACAAGAGCCCTAAGCCACAAAGGGCTTTAAAGGTCATTAGAACTTAGAAACAATGAACAAGAAAACAACCAGACATATAAATGGATTCAATGGATTAAAACATCACAACAGCAATTAATTTCCAGATCTAAAATATCATTTGCTCAGATTTGCAAAACTGTCAAGGTGCAAAGAGAAAGCCTATGGGCACGTGAGGTTCAGAGAATGGACCTATTTTCTGGGAAATGACTTGATTGGAGGTGATCAGCACCAAGGGATTTAAAGGGCAGAACAAACTATGGTATGGAAGGTCTTCCACCTCAGCAGCTCTAAATACAAATCCATTGTGCCAACAGGGTCCAATGGGAACTGCTGCTGATCGTGACAACTAGCTTCGTTTGGAAGCAAATAGCCATGAAAACAAGCTTGCTTAAGCTTGGGAAAAATAATCGTGGCCTGATGATAATAGGTTCTATTATTGCCATTTTTGAAATTATCTCCACCAGCTTGTGGGGCGGGGAATAGAATATGTTAGTTTCCTTATCAAATAGGATATTTTGATTTTAAAAATCCAATCTGAAGTTTTCAGTTTAAGGAAGGACCTGAAGTGACTTGTGACCTAAGATTTACAATTTATAATATACCACAATGCAAGGTTTTGAGAGCTATCTGGGGTCTCGACAAAAAACTTGGCTTTCAAAACGAAAGATCCAAGCTGGAAACAGAATTGTTAGAGCCAAAAAAAGAGAATCTGTCTAGAATGTACAATGTGTTGCTAGAGTGGCATACGCAAGATGAACTAGTAAAGTCGGCAATGATAGATTGGGCCAAAGATATTGGACATAATATAATGATGGAAGACTGGGAAAGGTTGTGGAAGAAAGATATTAAATTTACAGCATGTAATTTGTTAAGAGAGAACATTATGAAAATGATTTACAGATGGTACCTAACCCCAGTTAAATTGGCCAGAATCTATCATTTGCCAGACAATAAATGTTGGAAATGTAAACAGGTGGAAGGATCATTTTCTCACATGTGGTGGACTTGCCCAAGAATTAAAGCCTTCTGGGAAATGATTTATAATGAAATGAAAAAGGTGTTGAAAAACACATTTGTTAAGAAACCAGAGGCTTTTCTACTTGGAATAGTTAACAAGGAGGTCACCAAGGAGGACAAAACTTTCTTTATGTGTGCCACAACAGCAGCTAGGGTGTTGATTGCAAGGAACTGGAAGACATAGGAACTACCGACAGTGGAGGACTGGCAGATGAAAATGATGGACTATATGGAACTCGCAGAAATGACCCGGAGAGTACGCGACCAGAGGGAGGAGACGGCGGAACAAGATTGGAGGAAATTTAAAGTGTATTTAAAGAATCATTGTAAGATTTAAGATAGGAAGAAGCTGGAAGAAATGATAGGCCATAGAGTTATAACAAGTATTAATTAAGAGAAATATGAAGGTTTATTAGATTTAATATGAGGATAGAAATATAAGGTTTGATTGAAGTAATAACTAAAGATGAGAAGGAATTACTAAAGATAGATAGATACTGAAGCGCAGAGGGGGTGGCGTGAGGAAGTCCCCCAGACTATGAATTGACAGTATGAAAGAAGAAAATTTTGATGTTTGTGTGTAGTGTTGGAAGTGTATTTTGTTATGTATTTGAGTTTTATTGCTGTTTTTGTTTTTTGTTTTTTTTGTTGGAAAATAATAAACATAATTTTTTTAAAAAAAGAGAGCTATCTGGGGTCTCTTTCAGATTGCAGTTGGTTAAGTAGGGAACAACATGCACAGACTCTAGTTGAATGGATTCTGACCTCAGCCTGAATCAAAGTTGCTGGATTGTCAGGAGACAAAAGAAAAAGCTTTTTAAAGAAGGATTTTTGCGATGTTCCCAGTTCTGCAACCCAAGAGTCATTTGCTCCATAGAGAATTTGACTTGCTTTAACTTTAGAAAGGTTTTAAGGCAGGGTTAATAATAAAAAAGCCACTTTTAATGTAGCAAGGTTTCGTACAGTCGTTCTAGAACTCTGATATTTCCACATGAGCCTTCAAAGAAAGTGTCTCATTAAAAAAAAGCCTCAATAAAGATCCAACATTGATCAGTCAGACACTTATCTCCTTACCAGATAAATATGAGGGGCTTCTTTCAAAAAACCATCACTTCAGTTTTTGATTAATATATGGCTACATTTTCCTCACTACAGTTAAACCAGGCTCAAGGCAGCTTGCAGATGCTGGTTGGTATTAGAATTAGCTAATTTATGCCAAAGATGGGTTCTAGCAATTAGATTAGATGGTCCATCCACATATAAATGCTTAGCAGCATCCTTGATAGACAGTTTGGCAATATGGTAACAGGTTAAACATTTGTAAATCATGTGTTTGGAAGCCTTAGTTCTGAGTAAAAATGCCTAGGATTGCAGTGTAAGGTTGCACATTCTTTACCCTGGTACCTGGGAGTAAGCTCCATTGGATACAGTGGGACTTACTTCTGAGTAGACAGTGTAAGTCTCCATTTACAAAAAAAAGAATAAATGCGCCACACATGTCCTAAGAAATGGCTGGCTGCGGAAGCATTACAATTAAAAAAATTAAAGTGGATTGGTGACCTTTACTTTCAAAATCATAGGAAAGACTTTGTATGCCAGCTTCACTATTTCCTTCATTTCGTGCAGGTATTTTATTTTCAATAGAAACAGGACTCAGCTTTTGCACTTTTAATTGTTCTCTGAGACATGGAGGGAAGGGAAAAGGAAAACTGGGACATTCTGGGATCAAATCAGAAATGGAGTCGGCTTCTGTAATTCTGGGATTGTCCCTGGAAAATTGGGACACTTGGATATTCTGAGTGGACTAATGACCGTTCCCCCACATCAAATGGGGGTGCGCATTTTGCGTGGTCGCGAGTAGCCCCCTGGGATCATGTTGCAGCTCCTGGCCATTGGGTCTGGCACCGCCTTCCCAGGTTGGATACCTGTGGTCTCCACCTATTCCAGCAGCCGCCCAATCCCGGCTGGGGAGGTGTTGCCAGGGGGATTGGCCAGATAGAAGGAGGGAACATACAGTACACAATAGAAGAAGTGAGTCATACCTAGCGAGCGGCCATTGGATTCAGAGCTTCCCACCCTCCTCTCCCTCAATTAACGCTTATTATGCAGATTAACCTTTTATTTTCCACTGCCACACAGGCACGCAGACGCTGCTATGACAAGGTCGCTGTTGAAGGGCCGGAAATGACTTTCCCTGCATTGGCAGGTTTCGCCTTTCCTGTAGCAATTCGTCACAACTTTGGCGGTTGCAGGCCTTGGGCGGAATCCTTTTTAGTCATCTACCTAAAATGGGGGGGGGCGTAGGGTGGTGCCCCCCGCCCCCATTGCGGCGGCGATACTAGGGTTCCATTTATTCCCATAGAACGTTGTCACGTGTCGTTATTTCCCTCAGGAGGTGCACAGGGTTCGGGGGGACTCCGCCTGACCACACAATATGCAGCTGTCCCATGCAGGGACCAAATCTGCAACCTTGACATTATCGTCGTTCAACCTGGACACTGAGGTCCAGTGCCAAGGGCCTTCTGGGGGTTCCCTCACAGCGAGAAGCAAAGTTACAGGGAACCAGGCAGAGGGCCTTCTCGGTAGTGGTGCCCGACATGTGGAACGCCCTCCCATCAGATGTCAAAGAGATAAACAACTATCTGACATTTAGTAGACATCTTAAGGCAGCCCTGTTTAGGGAAATTTTTAATGACTGGTGTTTTAATATATTTTTAGTCTTTGTTGGAAGCTGCCCAGAGTGGCTGGGGAAACCCAGCCAGATGGGCGGGGTATGTACAGTATGTATGTATGCATGTACAGTGGAACCCCAGGTTACGCACGCGATCTGTTCTGGGTTGTGGTGCATAACACGGGCGTGTGAAACACAAACACACAAAAAAAAGAAAGAAAGAAAAAACCCGGAAGTTTGTGGGTTTTTGCGCTTCTGCGCATGTGCGAACTGCACAGAATGCTTCTGTTCATGCTCCGGGAAGGACTTCCGGGTCGCCACAGTGCGTATCCCGAATGTCCGCATCCTGCAGCATGCGTAACCCGGGGTTCCACTGTATGTATGTATGTATAAATTAAATAAATAAATAAATAAATAAATATTATTCAATGGAAAATGTATGGTTTGTATCTGGTTAAATACAGTGGGACCTCGACTTACGAGTGACCCGACTTACTTGTTTTTCGACTTCCGAATGACTTCCGGAAGAAAAAAAATGGCTGCCGCAACCGAATTTTTCGACTTGCGAAAGGAAGTCGCGGCTGCTTTGAATAGGATTTTTTCGACTTACGAATTTTTGAATAGGATTTCTTCGACTTACGAATTTTTTTCGCTCAATGCATCCCTATGGGGACTCAACTTACGAGTGTTTTCGACTACCGAAGATCGCGTCGGAACGCATTATCTTTGTAAGTCGAGGTCCCACTGTATTATTGTACAAATTAGTAAAATAGAAAAGGATAAATAAAAGTTTTTTAAAAGGATGAAGGCTACTGATACTTCAGTTAAGTTACTGAAAAGCCAGTGTGCTCAAACATGCGCTCATCTTCAAATAAGCCACACAAAAGAGACTTGGAAATTATTGCTGTTCCCCCCACCCCCACCCCTACAAAGGATAAAACATGAAGACAGAGATTATATGCAGTATTTCTAACATTTTATGCCGGCAATCTGGATAGAAAGCTTTTGCCATTTGAGACTTCACAGTTTTGTATTATCCTTCAAATCCAGCACACGTTAATTGGATGGTTCAGGACTTCATCAAGAGGCAGAGTTTGGAGTGAAATGACGTGTGAACCAAATGAAATGAAACCATGTGTCAAGTGTGTTCGTGCTGGTGAACGTATCTATTAGCATATATGCTAAGAGGGAGTTCAGTTGTTTGAGCGCCTATCCATCTGGAAGTGTACTGGAGAAACTCAATAATATTGGTAGTGCTTTTGCCATGCTGGGGGATTCCCCAGGTATGGAGGAGAGGAGGAGGAGGAGGAGTTTGGATTTGCTATTCCGCTTTATCACTACCCGAAGGAGTCTCAAAGCGGCTAATAATCTCCTTTCCCTTCCTCCCCCACAACAAACATTCTGTGAGGTGATTGGGGCTGAGAGACTTCAGAGAAGTGTGACTAGCCCAAGGTCACCCAGCAGCTGCATGTGACGGAGACGCGAACCCGGTTCACCAGATTACGAGTCTACTGCTCCTAACCACTACACCACACTGGCTAAGGGGATAAGGATGTTCATTCACAAGAAAAAAAGTAAATGAACATGACAACCTGGAAACGGACTGGCTGCACTCAGTGGAAGAAAGGACTCCTCCATTACGGAGGTTTATCTAGCTGTGGTGGGTAGCAGGACAGCAACACTCTAAAAATCATGGGGTGACTGGATCTAAACATGATTTTAGCTTTCCACATTGCCCCTGAGAGGTGCTACATCACTTTGACCACAGCTCCTTTAAAAAAAGGAGGAGAATGGGGCCCATGCCAACGTGTAGGGTGCCAGTATGTGCCTTTAAAAATAAGGCTAATATATTGGTTTACAGGGACTACTAACGTGTGCTCTGAGCCTATCGTATATGTCTTGATCTCCCATAACAATAAAATAAAACTCGAAACCTAAAAACAGGAAAGTGTGAGGAAAATAAACACAAACATTTCTTTTTAAAAGACCCACATTATATTCTACCTCGGAGAATATAATGCATTCAACAGTATATTATAAAGTTTCAAATAACTGAATTCACCTTCCTAGCGTATATATGGAATGCTCCAGATATTAAAGTTTAAAAGAAGGGTCCACATCAAAAACTGTACTTTGGCCCATTTTTCTTTTTCTTTGCCCTTGAAGGGGGGGAAAAAGGAGCTATTTCAGGCAGGAGGAAGATATTTCCACAAGACAACAGCAAGACAGCTGGGAGGTGGGATGGGGAAAAGAGCTGAATCAGCAGCTCTGGGTAGACTAGCAGTTTTCAGAGAGAACAAAACAGCTGCAAGGTGATTCCATGATGTATAAGTAAAGGAGGCTGACAGGTTTAAGCAGAGAGCAGCCAACAGAAACAGCAGGACGGCAGTTGTTAGAACAGGCACCAAGATACCCTGCAAATTTAAGGAAACGGGGGCACATTTTCAGGGAGAAAGGCTCAATGTTTGAGAAATGAGAGACACACAGAAGGAAAGACAGACAGACAGACAGACAGACAGACAGACAGAGAGAGAGAGAGAGAGAGAGAGAGAGAGAGAGAGAGAGAGAGAGAATCCAGCAGAGGCATCATAGGAGGTGACCAATTCTAAAAGAGCTTCAAGGAAATTGCTTTTAAATTCTCCACTGCAAATCTTGACGGATGGGGGGATTCTGGGAATTTCTTCTTTGGCCCTCTGGTCTTGAGAGAAATGCTGATGAGGTTTTTGGGGAGGCTCTCGGCTGAGAAATCCAATATTAATAAGCTGTCTATTCTGCAAGGGAATAAGAATGATGCTCTGTAAAAATTAAACATGGAGCTGCTAACATCCAATGCTCCAGTTACTTGGCATCTCATGAGAAGATGGAATCCAAATGTCAGCTCCAGAGAATGCCTTTTCTTTGACCCAAATGTAGGAGATTCTAGTGTGTAACCCATAGGATGTTTCCTGAGAAGCACTGAGTTCAACAGGACAATTTGGACTGGTGGGGTGTAAGGCAGGAATCACAGAATCATCAGAATTAAAGATGGCAGGAACATAGATGAGAAAGAGTGGTGGAAATCAACCAACCAAAAGCCCCCCAGGGAAGGCACAGAAGATGACTTAGATCCCGGATCCTGGTGGTGGGCCACAGCTCAGAGGTAGGGAAAAGCTGGGAGGCACTAGAAGCAGGCAGCGTGAGTGATCACAAAGAGGCAGAAGTAGGCAGGTGGCCCAGCAGGGGGAAGACAAATGAGTTTTCCCTTTTGGATGCAGGCTCTGGCAGAGGGGAGCCAGACCCTGTATCTGTCCTGCAGCTCTGACATGACAGCCTCTCTGCCGAAGGCTCTCTACCCATCTTACTCCTAGAATGTGAAGGATGTTACATGTTGTTGAGCAACGAGCCAGACAGGCACAGGGAGATGCGCCATAGCAGAAGATTACAGGGGAGGAGCCTGACTCAGAGGGCTAGAGAGTGAAAGAGGGTTTGCATGCCAGTTCAAGCAACTTCTTCATTAATAGAATATATATATATATATATATATATATATATATATATATATATATATATGTATAGCCATTTGCCTTTATGAGCCTCCTTGCATTTCTTCCTTTCCTTAATAAAGAAACTAACTGCACGTTAGCCTCGCGTCTCCCTCTCTGGCCTGTGAATGACCTGATCTTCCTGCCGGCCCCTTGACAATCTAGTCCAACCCCTTGCAATGCAGAACTAGAATGAAGCTGTCCTGTAAACGGTCAAATCTGCAACCTTGCCGTTTTCAGCACTATGCCCTAACCAACTGAGTTATAAAGTAGGTGGAGCCAGAACCAAGACAGGCACAGCCACAGCTCATGATAGGCAGAGCCCACCTTTCGTTTTGCGGAGTTTAACAAGGGCAACACTGAGACTGTGGAAGAGGAAGCTGACAGGCAATGCAACCCCAGGACATGTTGTAAGAACAGGCAGGTAGGGGTTGGCTAAGTGTAGACTGAGGTTAGTGGGGCAGTGCCCCATTTGCCCTAATGGACAGTTTTCCACTACATGAAAGAGAAGAAGCCACAGCTTCCACTGTTAGAAAGCTGGTGGCTCCTCAGCTTCTCAGATCTGTGGGCCGACCTAATATCCTGCCTGTTTCCCCCATGCTTTTGTTCAATCGTTCCAAAGCCAGGATACATTTGAAGGCTTACCCAACAGGAGAAGCCAGAATCTCTTTGGCTAGAATTTAGTTTCCCCAAAAGAGTTAATACATTTTCGCTTGGAATTTAATTAATGTTCAGTATTGCACAAGGCAACGGACCAGAGCACAATGAAAACATGCAATTAAATATTTACTACCAGCTCCATTGAGCATTATTATATCAGTCTTCCTTCAGAGTTGCCTGTCTGATGGTGTAACCAGGCAAGGATGAGACAAATTATAGAGTAGCGTAGGGGAAATGCTTGTCCCTATAGCCCATTGCTATGCACAACAACAGATAAGTAGAAGACAAGGTACCAATAGCTTAATGACGATAATAGGATTATTAAATAGGTGACATATGGGTGATAGCTTAAAGGGTTTTGAGTCTACTTGGAATGGAAGTGGTGTCTCTATTTATGCATCTCATTGCTCTAATGCCACATAGATCACAATAATTCAAATTCCTTCACCTATGATCTGCATTTAACACCTTGCTAATAGAAATTCTTGTACAACACTGGGATTCCTTGTAAGATGCAGCAATTCCACTGTTGTCAAATGCTAAATATGTGACATGCCTGCAAGTCTGCATATGGAATGAGAGCAAATGGAGTGTGTAAACTCAGATGCTGTGCAGGCTCTTGATAACAACATCTAAGATGAAGCTGAAGCTTTAAAGGTGATGACTTCATCTTCATCTTCTTGGCTTTCAAATGGTTATTGATGTCTCTTAGGATTCATCTGAATTCCAGTGGGTTTTCCAGGCTTCTAATGTCAGTGTCCTTCCTTCCCCTTGCTGAATAGTTACAGCAGCTGAACGTATGACGAGGGAAGAAACTAAAGTCATAGCAGAACACGAAACACGCATAAGGATGTTACTATCTCCAAAAAGATAGAATAGAATAGAATAGAACTCCAGGACAGATCCTCCTGTAATTCAATGCCCAGAAATCTGAAAGATGCACTGCATTTAGCCTTGGTTTGACGCTCAGCATCAGAAAGTGCAATGGTCTTGTTCACACATTGTTCTTCTTAATGCGTTAATAGGTAAAAGGTAGAAGATAAAGGACCCCTGGACGGTTAAGTCCAGTCAAAGGCGACTATGGGGTTGCGGCGCTCATTTTGCTTTCAGGTCGAAGGAGCCGGTGTTTGTCCACAGGCAGTTTTCCAGGTCATATGGCCAGCATGACTAAACTGCTGCTGGCGCAATGGAACAGCATGACGGAAACCAGAGCGCACAGAAATGCCATTTACCTTCCTGCCGGAGTGGTACCTATTTATCTACTTGCACTGGCATGCTTTCGAACTGCTAGGTTGGCAGGAGCTGGGACATAGCAACTGGAGCTCACTCTGTCGCGGGGATTTGAACCACCAACCTTCCGATCAGCAAGCCCAAGAGGCTCAGTGGTTTAGACCGCAGTGCCACCCTGTACCTTTGTTAATGAAATAACACAGTAGCAGCTAACCTCAGTCTACACCATGTTAGTCATGCAGCAAAAATTGCATCATACATAGGCTGTATTGAAATGACAGGTTGGATAGCCATCTGTCATGGATGCTTTAGCTGAGATTCCTGCACTGCTGGGGGTTGGACTAGATGACCCTTGGGTCCCTTCCAACTCTACACTTCTATAATTCTATGACTTTAAAAGAAAAAGAGTGGTGAACCTCAGGAAGGTGTCAATGTTCATTAACACAAATGAATTGCCCAAAGCTTTTCGCCCAAACGTTTTCATCTGGAGTTATACAACTGAGCATTCTCGTATGTCAAAATGTGCTTTCTAGCCGTTTTGGTTCGTGCGCCTGATGTGGTCTGAACAAAAGCTTCTAGGAACCATCTTTTGATATATGAAAATGTTCAGTTGTTGCCTCTCATGAGGACATTTGGTGAAATGTGTTGAGTAATTCGTTTGTAGTAATAATTTACTCATCAGCATTTGCTCAAGGTTCATGTGTGCCTTTGTTGTTGCGTTGCCCTCTCCCCCCCATCTGTGTATCCTCTGGATTTTCCTCATCTTCCGCAGCAACCCACTTAAACTGATGCTTTCTACATTTCTTTTGATGGTTTGACAATCTTGAGGAGAAAAGGTGGGTTACAAAGCTGCAAAGTCTGATCAAGTTTGCAGATGACACCAAATTGGGAGGGGTGGCTAATACCCCAGAGGACAGGATCACACTTCAAAATGACCTTAACAGATTAGAGAACTGGGCCAAGGCAAACAGGATGAATTTTAACAGGGAGAAATGTAAAGTACTACACTTGGGCAAAAAAAATGAAAGGCACAAATACAGGATGGGTGACACCTGGCTTGAGAGCAGTACAAGTGAAATGGATCTAGGAGTCTTGGTAGACCACAAACTTGACATGAGTCAACAGTGTGATGCAGCAGCTAAAAAAGCCAATGCAATTCTGGGCTGCATCAATAGGAGTATAGCATCTAGATCAAGGGAAGTAATAGTACCACTGTATTCCGCTCTGGTCAGACCTCACCTGGAATACTGTGTCCAGTTCTGGGCACCACAGTTCAAGAAGGATACTGACAAGCTGGAACGTGTCCAGAGGAGGGCAACCAAAATGGTCAAAGGCCTGGAAACGATGCCTTATGAGGAACGGCTTAGGGAGCTGGGTATGTTTAGCCTGGAGAAGAGAAGGTTAAGGGGTGATATGATAGCCATGTTCAAATATATAAAAGGATGTCATATAGAGGAGGGAGAAAGGTTGTTTTATGCTGCTCCAGAGAAGCGGACACGGAGCAATGGATTCAAACTACAAGAAAGATGATTCCACCTAACCGTTAGGAAGAACTTCCTGACAGTAAGAGCTGTTCAACAGTGGAATTTGCTGCCAAGGAGTGTGGTGGAGTCTCCTTCTTTGGAGGTCTTTAAGCAGAGGCTTGACAGCCACCTGTCAGGAATGCTTTGATGGTGTTTCCTGCTTGGCAGGGGGTTGGACTGGATGGCCCTTGTGGTCTCTTCCAACTCTATGATTCTATGATTCAAGTAATTAAACTTGAATTTCCAAGTGTTCCAAAAATGTATCCTGCGGCTACCGTATATACCCTCAGATTGTCTTAACACATTTTGCTCATCTGCTTTTAAGTTAAGGGTGGGTGGGTCGGAATGGGCAACAGGTTCATAAACTGTCTTGCATATTTATTCCTGAGGTGCTGGTGGTGGTGGGGAGTTACCTCGGGATGACTTTTCCAATTCAGAAATAACTGTGTGAACAGATGCTCAGAATTGCAAATAAAAACTATCCCTTACCAGTTTTTAGAAAGACCTTCTTAATATTAGGATTGGGTTTTCTGAGATTAAACACTCAGCATTAAAACACATAATTTCCCTTTAAAGGGAATACAATTCTAATTGCTGCTGATCTTTGTGAGGTCTAGTGGCAATTGTAAAGATGTAATCAGGGATCCAGGAGAACAGCTATTAGGTTATGCAATAGTCATTTCACAGAATTGCACACTTAAAAACTTATTCTCTGAATCCTTTCCCCCCCTCACAGCTTCCAAAGACAGAGTATTATGTTCTTCATTGTTTTTGAGAATAATCAATCTCGTATAGATTGTACTTTAGAGGTCTGAGATGAGAAATTGCCTAGTTAAGAGTCTCCGTGCAGGAGCACAGAGGGCATTCTCATGTGCCGTCTATCATCACCTTTTGTTCTAACAACGCTGACCAAATTCTAGGCACTAGTCCAGCTTTGCCAATAAAAGTTATAAGTGCGACACACTTCACACATTTTGTTCTCATAGGTCAAAAGGGAGACACACTCATTTGCTAAAAGACTACTAATCTGATGCTAAACTTTATGGATCGGATGCTGTATGGCAAAAGTACCTGCACTCCGGCACTAGGCATGTACCTTAGAAAGACACTTTTAGGCACTTCACGATGAGCTCATTAAAAACAAAACAAAATAAGAGTATCTTCTACCTCTTGGTATCAAAGAAACAGTTCAAGAAAAGTTCAAGCACAGAGGCTCAATGTAGGCCTCTAGACTTGTTTGTCCAACTCTCAGGACACTCCCTGGGACATGCCCCTCAGCTGTCCAGTCCCATGCCCTCTTTAAGAGCTTTCTGGCCCGACTGCAATGCACCCTTGAACCAAGATATTGTATTTTGCCTGAACACTGATCTAGCAAACGGATATGCATTTCCATGATGTCAAAAATGAAGGATGACATTTTGATACTACTCACAATGCTCTGTTTTCAATTTTAACCTATCCTTCAAATAGTTTCAGTTACAATCAAATTGGAGAATAGGCTACACTCCCCCCACCCTCCCATGAATAACAATAGATGTATTTTCAAATATAACAGTACCTCACGCGAGGAGCTTCAACACTGGGGCTTAATAACACTGAAAAGATAGTAACGGAACAACACACAGCTCTTAATCTGTGGTTTCATTTTAAGGTACCAGCAGACAAGTTGCATTGTCTTGCTGCTGTTTTAGCTACTTGTTTTGTTGCTTGTTAAGCATTTTTCTGCTTCTGCACAGCAAGCTATGTTCTCTTTTTTTCTAGTATCATAAATTACCAGCCACGAGAGCTTCATCTCTCAGGGAACAAAAAGAATAGGCTTTGCGTACCCTTTTGCAGCAGAGCACGGCACGTACTTCATTAAAGACGGGGTCGGCTATTTCAGATGTTACAGTTTATACTAATAAAGGAAAGCTACTCTTTTTAAATAATTGTGATGCCTATGGAAAAACCCTATCAGCAAAAAGATTGCTTTCCCTGTTAAAAAAGCAAACTTTTGCTATGCATTTTTGTGCCAAATTAACCATAACAGGCAGAGTCCCAAATATCCCTCCCCAACAGAAAGAAAAACATAATATTTTGGTGCTTTTCTTTCAGAGAAAAAATTAGCAGGAAGAATCACAAAACATCCTGGCCCTAAGATTATCTTGTGGTGAAGGAAATCTTTTTACGAAGGAGTGGTGTATTATCTCTATCAGTATATAAGGGCCAGATCAGTTTCTGCAACCTGGTAGCCTCCAGCTGTTTTGGACTACAGCTCCCATGAGCTCCAGACAGATAGTTCCAATGGCCAAGGGCTGATAGAAGCTGGGCTAGATAGAATAGAATAGAAAGTAAATATAAATTTTACAAGTTCCTACAAGGCACAAAGGGGGAAAGTTATGGCAAGTGGTTGGAGCCACATTGTTGAGTCTTTCATCATTTCAGGAGAACTTCAAAGACCCAGCTCAACCTGAGGGTGTCTGGCATAGTGCCCTAAACCCCAACCCTAGTCTCTGTGGATATAGAGTCTATTAAGATACTCTGTACTACTTCCACTAGTGTGGAATAAAAGAACTGTGTGTAAACTCCTAGAATTGGATTTTTGGTTTCCCATTTCCAAATCACAGCACTGTTTCCTCCAACTGGTGTCTTACAATCAATTTAAATGACAAATGGAAGAATGCAACAAACTGTAGAACGATTTAGATTCAAAATATTTCTGATTTTAAGAGAGCAATTTGATGTGTGTGTGTGAATCTCATTGCAGATTAGCTCTCTACAAGCAAGGCCTCCAGAAACACAGAGGAAGACCAATTACCGTGCTAAAGAGTATATCCTCTCTCTTTTTTTTGCCAAGGAATACCTTGTATTTTAAAGAAAGATAATAGGCCACAATTCTCTGTTATCACTTTCAGATGCTTTGTAGCAGACTTCAGTTTCCAAGAGTTATCACCAGGAATCTACACTTACAACATAGTAATTCAAATATTATTTATTGCATTAGCCATATGGCCATAGCACATAATGAGAAACCAGGTGGAAACCTGTCGCAAATGTACATAAAATACAACAGATACATTTTATACATTTTGTACAAATACATTTAAAAACTTTAAGTATAAAATCATGCTGAATGAAACAGATAAAATAAGAAGCAATAACAGGGCATGTTGACAGTGACTATGTCAGGAAGTTACATAGGTCTAGGTCCAGGGCAAGTTAGCCGAAGAGGTGGCCCTGAGTTTCAGTGCCTGTAAAATGTAGATAGCCACACCACGTGTAACCAGAGGGTTGGCGTCTACCAATAAGTATTTCATGCGGTCGTCGTCCCGGGCGATGGTCGGCGGGATTAAGAGGAAAAGCCTGGGTCTAACTGTAACATATAGAGGGCAGTAAAAGAAAAAAAATGGATAAAGTCCTCTATCTTTCCCTTGTTGCATGGGCAGAGTCGAAGATCCAGCAGAGTATTGGAAAATACACCCTGTAGGAATGCTGTAGGGATGGCGTGGAATCGTAACATAGTAATGGGAAAGCTGACATTGTTTGGAAAATGATGGAACCTGCTCAAGAAATATAAAATAAACAAAATAAAAGGACAACCACACTTTGTCCCCCATGTTTAATCTTCCTGGGCATAGGTAAAGTCCAGCAGAGCTGTTCATGAGTTGGTGACTGTGTATAACCCTACCGAACGCTGTAGCCGACTTGACTCCAAAAGCTGTGTACATGCAAGAACTCTGTCAGAAAGATAAACTGAAGAAAAGATCCACAAATATGCAATTTCAGCACCAGACATGCAGGAAGAAATGTCCCAACTCACAGCAGAAAGCTTGGATTTCATATATGAGAGGTTCAAGGAACTGTCCAGCCTTGAGCAGAAACTTCTCCCTAACATACAGCGAGGACAACAAAAGAAGTCCTCCCATGGAAGGGAACATTCATGCCCTTCATTGTACTAAATCAGGACATGTTTCGAGTCTACCAGAAATCCTGTAAAGCATCCAGTTATTAAATATTTAATTTAAATATCCAGTTATTTAATATTTAAATATTTAATAGTTAAGTTTTGATGCTGTGTTATATTGTTTTGATTCCTCTATTGCATGGAACATACTTCTATTGTATATTTATTTTGCAATATGTATTAGTGTTGTTTTCTGGAGTCTTTTAGGCCAAAAAATGGCATATACCAAACCATTAAGCACTAAGGAAAACAAAGTTACTTAAACCTGGAATACTGCTGCCATTGTATGATGGACCTCTTTCCAAAGAATGGGAGATGTAACAGAGAGAGTTAACTTCTCTCCAACTAGATAATGCCATCAGCAAAGATAGTTAATAGTATTAGTATTAGTATTAGTATTAGTATTAGTATTAGTATTAGTATTAGTATACTGCCCCATACCTGCAGGTCTCAGGGCGGTTCACAAGATAAAACCACAAAATAAAAACATAAAATAAATAATAAAAATAAAAGCAAGTTTCAAGTAACTTGCAACACAGTACTTAAACAAGTCAGACCTATCTTGGTGGTCTTAAAAACAGACTTACCTTCCCGCCGGAGCGGTACCTATTTATCTACTTGCACTTTGATGTGCTTTTGAACTGCTAGGTGGGCAGGAGCAGGGACCGAACAACGGGAGCTCACCCCGTCGCACGGATTCAAACCGCCGACCTTCTGATCGGCAAGCCCTAGGCTCTGTGGTTTAACCCACAGCGCCACCCGCGTCCCCAATCCAGTGCATAATTCAGACAGTGTGTGGGGGGGGGGAATCCTTCCAAGCCACAACTTGCCATGAATGCAATGTATCCTGAAATACCATTTAGCCATTTATTGAACTCAACTTTAGTGCTGACAAAGCTCTTTGCTCCAATGACTATGGAAGGAAGAGTCTCGAGGATTGAATTTCCGCCTAGGGTTTATTTTCCTGGGCCTCCACGGGATAGGAGGTGCAGGAGCTGCAACTCTGGAGAGCTGTAATGAGTCTACAGGTAATTGTGCAAGATCCCATGGAGATTACTTATTACAACTGACAGTACAACTTACATTTCCTGCTGGCATAACTGCCACAAAGAGGATGCAGAGACAGCACAAAATTGAATTTTATACTATACTGCTGAAGGGGTTTAGTGTTGTTGTTGTTTTTAATTGGATACTTTCTAGAGATTAATAGTGATGCACTCCATGGATTCAATTCATGGATATGATTTCCTGTTTTCATAATATTAAAGTGAAGAAGAAGAAGAAGAAGTAGAGGAGGAGGAGGAGGTGGAGGAGGAGTTTGTTCCCTTCCTCCCCCACAACAAACATTTTCTATCCCCCACATGTAATTAATTTATTATTATTATTATTTGAATTTATATACCGTCCAATACCTGGAGGTCTCAGGGCGGTTCACAGAATAAAACCAAAATAGAAAACCACAAAATACATAATCAAAATAAAAACAACAACCCAATAACCCCCCCCAAACACACACACACATTTTTAATAAAAGGGCATAGGTTCCTCACAACATTTAAAGTAAGACAATTAACAAACCTGGACAAGAGCGACTCGCTGGAAAGACCATGAACTCAGAAATGTTTGCAGCAATATTTATTTATTGGCAACCAAATTGGCTAGGTGCCTTTCTGATAGAAAAGACAAAAGTAGCTTTGAAATAAGAGTGGGAGGGGGAAATTTGCCATGTAAGCAAATGGCAAGGGGGGGGGGTGATGGTGGAGAGACAAGCCTTCGAAGCTTCAACAGAGAAGGTGCAAGGTATATAAATGCATGCCATATTCTTTACCATGTATCGTTACAGTTCCCAATGGAGCTTGTATGAAGTCCTGGCCCCACACAGGCACTTAACCAAGATGCGCCAGCAGCATAATTCGCACCCAATGATGCACGTGCAAGACTAGAAGGGGGAAGTGGAGCGCTGCCGGTGTGACCAATTGCTCAGATAATTGTGCAGAACTGTTGACAGGCATTCCATTAGCAGCAGATTGCCCCTATTTAACTGGCAGCTGTGGTACAGCCAAGGCTCCTGCTGCTTGCAAGGGCTTACTTTGAATACACAATGCCAATTACACAGGCCGAACTCTTCAGGTCTTTTGACAGGTACCCTCGAGATCTCCGCAATTAATTTTATTATGCACTTTCTGCCTAAAATGCCCTTGGAAGTAGGGGAAAGTTGTCTAGTATATGTCTGGGAGGGTGTGTGTGTGTGTGTGTGTGTGTGTGTGTGTGTGTGTGTGTGTAAGGAGCATTTCGATGGGTGGGTCTGCAGAGGGAACAGGGAGATGAGGCACTGGAGTTCATTAGGAGACATGAAGTGGCAAAGCATTGCATAAAGAACTTGAGCTACTCATTAGCTGCATTTAAAATTACAAGAGATCCATGGGCAGAAGTGGAGTCAACCTGATAGCCCTGATGTATTCTTTTAAAAATTGGAGGAGGGTGGATTTGCATTTAGCACTTACAGCAGTAGCTTTAATTATGCCAAGTATCTCACAATCACAAGTTTGCCACTGCTGTTCCAGGAGAAGGAGAGACATCATCTTACAATCAGCCCAAGATAAAGTAAGAAATACCAGTGTATATACACGCAACTCCCCTTCAACTCTGTTCATAGCTTTCAACCCTCCCTTTTTTTGCAGGAAACTCCCTTATTCCAATGCCGTTTCCCGCTGCTATCCCGGATTGTTGATATCCCTTAAATTTCCCGGATTTCAAAGGAAGCAGCTCCTCTCCCTCCCTGCCGGCCAGGGAGGCTCCTCAGCTGCGTTGCTCGGCTGCCAATAAGGAGTCTGAGACTGACTGGGGGCGGAGCTTGCATGCCTTGTGCAGCCAGACCCTCACGCCCAACCAGACAGCCAGCCTGCCTGCCGTCTACGCGCTTGCTCTTTTGCTCACCCGTTCGCGCGTAGCCTCTGGAGCGCAGGGTGGCGAGGCTGCTTGGTGCCATTGCACCGCCCTCGCAGCATCCCTTATTTTCAAATCCAAAAGTTGACAGCTATGACTCTGTTACAGGGAAGCAAAGTTGTTTGGCAGTTCTTAATCATTCTCTGATCCAGCGTGCTTTTCCCCTAAAACCTTACTGTTACATGTAGCTCAAACAGCCCTTTGGTTAAATCCAATGGCCAACTTTCAGCAACCGTGTTATGGTTTCAGGATACAGCAGTGATCTGGACACTGAATTGGAGACTACGGTGTCATCAACAAAGGAACCCAAACCAGGTTCCAGGTTCTGCAACCTGATCAGGGAACCAATGTCCCCAAGTCAGGTACCCTATTGAACTTGATGCTAAAGCTCCAGAGTTAGGACCATCACGGGTGACTTCTCCTGGTTCTGAGGAACTAAGTGTCTCCCATTGTACCTTGCTAAATTCAGCGGCACAGGAAGCACACCGGGTAGGAAGGACACAGGAGAAGTGCCTGTGTCAAAAAGGGAATACAGCCCAGAAGAGGTGAACTAGAGGCAGAGGCCAGAAAGACTTCAGATCACTCCCATACATAGTTGGAATAATGTCGGTCACTACGAGCTCTCCTTGGAATGGCAACAACTGACCTGCAGTGATGGGCAACACAACAGGATTAACTTCCCAGAAACCAAATAATCTTCTAGAACAGGGGTGACCAACTCCCAAGAGACTGTGATCTACTTACAGAATTAAAAACTGGCAGTGATCTACCCCCTTTTTGGGGGTTCAGGTCAAAGTTGTTGAGCTATTTTGGGGAGGAGGAAAGCCCTGTTTTGGGGGGGTGCAGGGCAAAAAAAATTTGAGCCTTTTTTAGGGGAGCCAAAGTTGTGGAGCTTCTTTGGGGGAGAGAGCCAGTGATCTACCACAGACGTCCAGTGATCTACCGGTAGATCACAATCTACCTGTTGGACGTGCCTGTTCTAGAATGCCTGAGGGGGGTGGGCGGCATTAAATGAACTTATTATGCTAGGACAAGAATTAACCCTAGCACAAACAGATTTCCTCCCCTCTCTTTCCCTACCCATCATCCCTGCACCATCCCCAAATCTGCTCTTGAGGGTTGGGGGGGGAACCACAACAGATTTTTGAGGCTGTGCAAGGCAGGGGGGGGGGAAGATCCTTATGTTTTTGAAATGTTCATCTTAGTGCTACACTGAATACCGTGCACTTGCAAAAAGCAAGAGAAATAGTGTTGCAAAGCCAGTCCCCCCACCCCCAACACATCAGGGGCGGGGCGGGCGGAAGCACTGCATAACATTATTGCTTACATCTGAAGTCAAAATACTTTAAATGCCACCTTAGCAGTGACCAATCACCAGGAAGCACAGTGTGATGCAAAGGGAATACCAGTGAACTGACAATGAATGAATCCTCTACACTACAGGACATCAACCTTTTCTATCCTGGAACGGTATCCATCATATTTTTATTTTTTTTTGAAGAGGGGATGAATGAATTTGGGGACAGCTGAAAGGCAAGCGCCACTGTTCAAACACCCTTATAAACAGCAATTCAGTTCTGCCATACGTGAGATCATATATACTTATATAAAAAACCACACCTTGTTGAGAGTGGAACACACACACACAAATCTTTTCTGCTGTTGAGATATTCAAAAATAATTGCTGGATATGTAGCTAGCTCATTTAATTAAAAAAAGAAAAAGGTCCTTAATTAATATGAGCATGATTTGGATAGCTTGGTTCATTTGTCATCCTTTCCAGAAAGAATTTAATCATTTATGGAGCTAACAAGGAATAGTTAATAAAAGGATCCACTTATTTTTAAATAGATAAATAAAGTACAGCTTTAGAATTTACCCTTAAGCTGCCACTGAAAAACGAAAGCCTTGGATGAAAACAGTTTTTAAAATAATGGGGTTTTATTTTCATCCCTAAATTCCTTGTAAGACCAGATGTTTATCATGCATGTTTACATCAAGCAACTACAAGTTCTGAAAACAAAAGTCACCATGTGCTCAAAAAGATAGTCTAACGAACAAACATAAAAGAACTGCAAGAATGTCTACGGATTTGCATCCAATACAACTTTGTTCTCCGTTGTTTACATCATTTCACAAGTATGCAAATTATTGTTTGCCCAAGTAAATGACTTCAGGTAAAATTGTTGAAAGGATTTCAGATTGCTTTGCATTTGGCTGCTACATGACGAGGAAGACTTATGCCAGGGCAGTTACTACTGCCTTTTTACACATTTGCTATGCTTTTAACATCGATCCAAAGTTTTTGAGCAAGACACAGTCTGAAGTCTTTGTGAGCTTACCGTAAAGCAAAGTACTTTTCGTGTTCTTCATTCAAGCTTGGACGTACATCGAGAGACCCAAGAGAAGCAAAGTTCTGTATTTTGTATTGTTTCCAGAAGGATCTCCTGTTAGAAAACAAAGAAGAAATCTTAAGAATTCACGGAGAGAGCACCATTTCCTTTATAACTTCTGTGTTACTCAAACCATACAAATAATAATCCAGCTTCTGGTATACCTTCCAGGTTCATGATCAGCTGAGATAAAACAACACACTGTTCATTTGCACAACATTTGAGGAGGCTGGTTGTTGCTAGCCAGTATGAGGAAGAGGTCATGACAACATTGGCAGTGTTGATGACTTTTGTCCTACTCAGTTGCTAAAAGTAAAAGAATGTGTCTTGCCAAATGCAAGGTGGTTCTTTTTATGAGATTCAGAAGCAATACAAACACAAGTGAGTGAGAAGATTAAAGATTTTATTCTATGCTGAGGAGTGAAATAAGGAGTTAGTTTAAGTAAAATGATTTTTGTATTTTATGTTATTGTGAAGTTTATGAATTTGGAAAACTGATAAAGAGGGAAGATAATGAATTCAGCAGAGGGGGACTTGAGGAAGTCAACCGAAATATGAAATTGAGGAAAGGAGGAATACCTGGCCCACAGAAATGGGCCAGGCCTAAGCAATGATATGTAATTTGTTAGTTACGTTAAATGTACAATGTTTATGGTTACCCCGGTGAGAGAGGGGGATGGAAAATTTCTTCCCTCAGTGAGAGGGGGGAAGAATGAAAAATTTAACGGTAATGTTAAGTGCTTAAAACTGTTAAAATCAATAAAAATTTGATTTTAATCCAAAAAAATAAAAAATAAAATAAAAAAAGATTTTATTCTAAACAGCAAGCATTACAGTGGGACCTCGGGTTAAGTATGCTTCAGGTTAAGTACTCTGCTAAGAACAGAAATCGTGCTCTGGTGGCTCAACGGCAGTAGGAGGTCCCATTAGCTAAAGTGGTGCTTCAGGTTAAGTACGCTTCAGGTTAAGAACGGACCTCCGGAACGAATTAAGTACGTAACCAGAGGTACCACTGTATATACATTACCAAGCAAGCACTTCGATCTGCAACAGGGAAGCCTTCAAGAAGTGACGACGTGAACCCCAAGTAGTCTCAAGTTGCACGAGCTTCTGGCCATGAGTTCGTACATGAGCTTCCAAGCTATGCCTCAAAACCATCTGATTTATAAATTATTGATAGCTAGCCTGTATGGCCTGCCCAACTGCCTATGTGCAGATTATTCATTAGCTAGCTCCCTCTTCCCAGTGGTGGAGCAAGCTGATCGGGTGCCTGGGGGGGCGTGCATGCCCTGCGCCCAGGGGCGGGCCCAGTCACTCAGGGGCGGGTCCAACCAGGGCAGGACACTCTGCGGGGCCTCCAAGGACTCTGCCTGCTTCCCCCCCACTCAGCCACCCTACAACTGAGGGGGAGGTGGCGGGCGGACAGCTTGGGGCAGTGCGGAGCCTGCAAGTGCCCAAGCCACCATGTCTCTCCCAGGCGAGATGCGTGGCTCGGACAGGCTGCAGAACCCGTCGTGAGTGCCGCCCCATCATTTTGTCACCCCCCTCAGTGGTGACACCCGGGGCAGATCGCCCCCACCGCCTTCCTCCACCCCTGCCTCTTCCAATACCGCACATTCCTCCAAACAATGTCTAACATAAAAGAAGGTCAAAAGGTACCCTGCATTATCACTTCTTCCTTCCACCAGATTATGCATTAAAGGCTGCTCTCAGCCATCAAAGAGTAGAACAAGAGACAGAGGGAAAGTAAACAGAGGCAGTAAGAGATGACCAAGTTAGATCACTTATCTCCTCGAAATACAATTGTCTTCTGGATGAATTGCCCCTACAGATTGTCATTGCTGGGATTTCCATGCGTCTTCTTTCCCCCGGACACATCCTCTTTTTCAGGTGTTAAAATTCGGGACAAAATGCTTTTATTTGCTCTGAATGGCACATTGATTGAAAACTGCTTTTGAAAACTCTGGCTATACTTTCTGGATGATACAATAGACATAACTGGTGTTTGAAGACTTGCTTTCCTCTTCACTTCTCCTGCCCCCCTCAGCAATATGTCACAACTTCTACAGCCTACATGTAGCAGGGGTATCTAAAATGAGAGTCGTCATAGCCAGGGGCGTAGCAACGGGGGGTGGGGGGGCGGGCCGCCCCGGGTTCCACCCCAGAGGGGGGTGACAGGTTTTTTTGTTTTCTTTAAATTCAATTTTTTTAAAAAAATTTTTTTTTAATTTTAACTTCATTGAAAAAAAGAAGTTTATTTTTTTTAATTTTTATCATTTATCATTTTTTATTTTTTATTATTTTAACTTTATTGAAAAAAAAGAGATAATAGACACACACACACACACACACACACACACACAAAACCCCCACACCTCGCAAAGTGGCACCATCAGAGGGGGGTGACACTTTTTAATTTTGTTTGATTTTTTAAAAAATTAAAGTGGTGGGGGGTGACAAAAAAAATTCCGCCCCCGGGTACCACCTGGGCTTGCTACGCCTCTGGTCATAGCATCCTCCTTTTTGGTCTTCAAAATATGGCAAACATAGTCATTGCTGCACTGTCTTCCAATGCAGTCGGTAAGCAATAAGGGGGCAGGGTGGGGTGGGGGGTGGGGTAATCATAGTGAGATGTTCAGATTTGAAATCTGTATGTTTCAACACAAAATTAAGTTAGGGTAAGATTTTAGTTTGGTTCTCAAAAAGAGAACCTTTTTAAAAGAAGGACAAAACTCCAACTCTGCTGCAGCAGATGAGAAAAACAAAGAAGGCTCAGGTACGAAAGTGTGGAAAGTAGGGCACAGGAAGCAGTTGCTGAGTCATGCTCATGTGCTGACAGCAACATCTAAACCTGCAACCAACACTTCCCTCTCCATAAAGGTAAAGGTACCCCTGACCATCAGGTCCAGTCATGGACGACTCAGGTTGCCGTTTACCTTCCCCGCCAGAGCGGTTCCTATTTATCTGCTTGCACTTTGATGTGCTTTCGAACTGCTAGGTGGGCAGGAGCTGGGACTGAACAACGGGAGCTCACCCTGTCGCAGGGATTCGAACTGCTGACCTTCTGATCAGCAAGCCCTAGGCTCTGTGGTTTAGACCACAGCGCCACCCGCATCCCTTCCCTCTCCATAGCCTTAGCCAATCTTACCTGACAGCAAAATTTAACAAGAAATCTTAAAACACCAAAACACTCCTGACAAAAGGTTAGGAGTCAACTCACTGCAATGACTATCTGCATCCCCGAGTCATATCTGATGTTAGCGTGCCCACTTTCATATTTCCTGTTACCAGTTGATTCTCTCTCTGCTCTCCGTAGCATATTCAGAAGCACAATTTCACACGTTACCCCTCTCCCCATTTCCAGATCAATAATTAGAACCATGCACCTGAATGCATTTGCACCAACTGTAATCAACAGTTACTCTTTAAGAATCTTTCTTCTTCTAATGTGTCAGGCGGGAGGGGGAACCTGAAATCAAGAAACTGTGCTGAACTATATTAGCCGGCCATCAGCTCCCCTATTTCAGCAACCTAAGGCTTTTGTATCTGACAGCACAGTTCCTCATTAAGCATCTCTCTCTCTTCGGTATATGCAAATATGATGAGATTCTCACTCTTGCATAAGCCAATTAATTTACAGGATGAATAATAAGCATGGCAATCAGAAGAGCGCACTTAACACTGGTCGTCTTTGATATGGGACTGTGCATGTGCCCTTTCCCCCTTCAATTAATAGCTGATGGTCACTTTGCCAACTGTGCTACTGCTGGAGTCACAGAATCATAATAGAACAGTAGAGTTGGAAGGGACTCTGGTCCAACCCTGCAGGGAACTGGAAAGACACAAGGGAGCTCCAAAAAAATAAAAAAATAAAAAATAAAAATTAGGATGCTACCCAAAGCTATATATACACATCTTGTGATCAGCACACGCAACAAGTAACTATCCTCTCTAGATATTGCACATCTTTGATTTTGTAATGCAGTTCTCAGATCAAACAAATACCAAAGTCTTTATTTAATGACAAAATGTGTTTAGAAATATGTGCTTGGCAATAAATAAACTGTATAAATTCTTACTTTGTGAAAAAAAGGTCAAAACAGTATTTAATACCTTAATTAATATCTTTATTCTGGCACAGATATTTCTTCTTTTTACTACAGTGTAATTCAGAAAAAGGATGAAACAGACTTATGAACATGCAAGTCTGACACAGAGCAGAAACTGACTGAATAATTCATTCCTAACAGCAACCATAGCTTGATTAACACCCTGCATGGTTCTCTCTTAAGGATGTTCAGAACCCACTTCCGAAATTTCTCTGAGCTTCTCCAAACTCATAGCACATTCCTCAAAACTCCAACCTAGGTTTGCCTGAGAAGGAATCTCAAGATTCACCAATTAATTTTTATTTGTAAGGAACGTTAAACTGAGGATCCAGAATGCAAAGTTGAAATGCATGGGCTCAGCCTGGATGCGATTTGTCTAAGCCATTACAGAAAGAATCCAGGTAAAATTTTGTCTGCATACCTCATCAAATAGGTATTTAGTAGCAGTGATTAATGTTCCGGGCCTCACTATCACCCCACAAGAAATAGGATGCGCCCCACAAAAGCCGTGGCAGCTTCATATTGCGATGAAGTGTTGGCAATAGTGAAGCAAATGCTTTTCAAAGAAACTTGTTCACCTTACTGGATTTGAGGAATCTGTGATAAGTGAACAAAGACAGAACATAGTACTGATGCTGACTACTAAAGCTAGTAGACAATGGAACCCTATAAGTACTCTGCCATGATCCACTGTTCTGTTGCCAGCGTCAGAAAACTGGGCTACAGTGAGTCGCTGATGTAACTCAGTTAAGCACCTGTTACCCATTTACTTGTTTGTTAAGCACATCTTCAAAGTTTCTTCTCATGCATCTGAAATGTGTCAAATGCATTCTGACGCTATATGAAGTGCAATTCCCATAGAAACCAGGATCTGAGGTTCTCAGAAATTCAGATATTACAATGTTGGCATCTAATTAAATAGGTTAGACAGGCTCTCTGCTCTCCCTAAAGCACAAAACTCTTCAGACCCAGTTGCCTGAAAGCCAATTAGTAAAGACGTTGCTTGTTGTGTTCTGGGAACGAAGGCTATGATCTGAAAAGCAGTGATATAAATATTAATACTTTCACTTGCTGTTCTGACATCTCACTAGTCTGAAACAATAGGCCTGCCATCTTGCGTGAGGGAACGTCTTTTAAGTCATAAGTTCAGATGACAGATTGGGTCCAGGTCATAAACTAAGTTGACAAGGAAAACCTATTAGTATTCTTGACTCTCAAAGATACCATAATGTTTAAAGAAATGAAGACAAGTTATAGGTTCACATTAGAATTTGAAACACAGAGGAATGGAGACGCAAACTCAAAAATATGTCAAAGGTCTTATTCACATAACCATTATAAGCCAGCTGAGCAGATGCATGTACCTCATATTGAGGTCAGACTGTTGGCCCATGTAGTCCAGGGCTGTCTATTCTGATCAGGACTGTATCTTCAAGGTATCACATATTTCCTAAATCTGCTGAGTTCTTTTGAACTACAGATGGTGGCAGAGGCGTAGCGTGGGGGGTGCAGGCGGTGCCAGTCGCACCGGGCGCAACATCTGGGGGGGGCGCGCCGCTGACCCGTTTCCCCCTGACCCGTTTCCAAGCGGGGGCGATTGCTTTCCTTTGCTTTCGCCCGGCTTCCTTCCACGCACACCTCTTTGAGCTGGAGCCGGCACTTGCGCGGGGGCCACGCAGCCAGAGACGGTCGATCCCCGAGCTCCGCGCGTCGCCTGAGAGAGGGGCGGGGCCGCCTCCCCGGGCGGGACCGACAGCTCGGCGCTCGCCTCCGGAGACGGCCAAGCCTGGGCGAAGGTCCGGCGAGGAGGAGGAGGCACCGCCGCGAGACGATGGCGGCCAACCAACCGCCGCCCCTGAAGCCCTGGGAGAACCGGAGGCTGTGAGTGAGGCTGGGGGCGCTGAGGGGGTGGGAGGGGAGGCGGGAGAGTCTGCCGCCGCCGCCATTCCCTCCTCATCGGTTTTTTATGGCTTTTAATAGGTTCCGGGGCTCACTTGCAGCCCCGGGGAATGTGGCGGAGGGGGGGGGAAGGCACTCTGTGCATGCTCAGGGGCCACACTCCTCCAAGGTCGTGGAGTGGCTAAGGGTGGGGGAGGAGGGAACACATTTGGCATGCTAGCTTTCAGTATCTTTTAATAGCATGTATTCCTCTCCCATATTAGAAATTTAGTATCTATTTTTTTGTGAATTTGATGAGGTGAGGTGGCTTTGTGATGTCCTTCCTACAGCAAAAAACAAAATTTCTGCATTAAACTTCATTTTAGCTGACATGTTTGCATTACAAAGGAGTGATCTGTCATCTGCTGAATTATATGTTTGCAGTTCAATTATTTTTCCATTGGGTTTTATGATAATGATTTCATTATCCTATGAATGATGTAGAAATCAATGGGCCAAGGCAAACAGGATGAATTTTAACAGGGAGAAATGTAAAATACTACACTTGGGCAAAAAAAATGAAAGGCACAAATACAGGATGGGTGATACCTGGCTTGAGAGCAGTACAAGTGAAAAGGATCTAGGAGTCTTGGTAGACCACAAACTTGACATGAGTCAACAGTGTGATGCAGCAGCTAAAAAAGCCAATGCGGACACGGAGCAATGGATTCAAACTACAAGAAAGAAGATTCCACTTAAACATTAGGAAGAATTTCTTGACAGTAAGAGCTGTTCGACAGTGGAATTTGCTGCCAAGGAGTGTGGTGGAGTCTCCTTCTTTGGAGGTCTTTAAGCAGAGGCTTGACAGCCACCTGTCAGGAATGCTTTGTATTTTCATAACAAACAATACATGTGCTTAGGGGGTAAGGGTTTCTTTAACTAATCTAGTGAAAGAGACTCGAGTGCTAAAATCCATGGGTTAGGGGGCGCAAATTACTTGCCTTGCCCCGGGTGCTGACAACCCACGCTACGCCACTGGATGGTGGGGATTAATCCTGCACCATCTACATCATGCAGGGAATAAGCTCTGTCATTGAGTTATGTGAAATACAGGGAGGTTATATAGTTTTTCAGTGGTTTGTACCACACACACACACACACACACACACTTAAAAACAAAACCGAGCTGAGTTCCAATAAACACATTATTATTAGCAATTCCTGCTCTATTAAAACCAAAGTGGGTTTGCAATCTATTTCTATCAAAGGACTGCAGCCTTGAAAGCCTTTGATATGTTCTAAGTCCTCCAATGCTGCTAATCAATCACAGGTTTGGGACTATGAAATCATATTTATTTATTTTCTATCCTCTTTTCACAGGAGGTCTCTCAAACTCAAAAAAGAGCTTTGCTTATTGCCACCAACTAGCATCTGGTAAGAAAAGCCACAAGTTTAGCCACTGATGATGCTATAAACTTTGTGGCAGTACTAGAACTTCCTTTGACTAGATTTTCTACCAAATTTCACCTCAAGAAATTATGAGGAAACTTTGTGGCAGCACTAGAACTTCCTTTGACTAGATTTTCTACCAAATTTCACCTCAAGAAATTATATATAGCAGTAGAATGCAGAACCAAATAGTCTAGTATGACTTCTGATTGAGGTACCGGTAATAAAGAAAATTTGGATTTATTACTCCTTAGAAACAAAGCCATCCTGAGTACAAGCTTAGCATGTGGTCAAGAAGGATTCATGAGGTAAACACTAACATTAACTCCCTGGAGGAGGAATGAAGTAAAGCCTAAGAAATAATCTACATGTCAACAAACAGCAATTTAAGAAAGAATCAGCCAAGGGAACAATACCTTGCCTCTCTGTCTATTACCCTCTCCCCACTGGTGCAAGTAAGTGAATACAAATATTCCTGCTTTGTAATAAAATAATCAGATAATTAATAATAATAATAATAATAATAATAATGTGTTATTTATACCCCGTCCATCTGGCTGGGTTTCTCCAGCCACTCTGGGCGGCTTCCAGCAGAATATTAAAATATAATGATTCATCAAAAGTTAAAAGCTTCCCTAAACAGGGTTAGATGTCACAGACCTAAAGCCAGGAGTAGCCAATGTGGTACTCTCCAGATAGTGTGGACTACAAATCCCATCATACTTGAACGTTGTCCATACTGGTTGGGGCTGATGCAAATTGTAGTTCACACCATGTTAAGCTACCCCTGCATTCATCATGTATTAACAGCCAAGGTTGGCCCAATAATGAGACGAGGATGAAGAGGGGCACGGAGAAGACGAATATGGCACTGGGGCAGGAGTGGTGCTGGTGGCATGACTAAGATGGGGGTGACAGCAGCGGCACAACCAGTCACTTATGCCAGGCCTGCTGAAAGCTTTTAACAACTACCTGTTCTCTGCTATTGAAGAAAATGTTGCAACGGTGGTTCCTTATTGAGAAAAACTCAACAAAAAAACTTTCTCAAGGAAAGAGGAAGCTATTGATTTACCAGGCCCTTTCCTATTTACCCATACCAAGGGATCTGGAATGGGGACAGAAAAGCTTTCTCCACAAAGAAGCTAGTTCAAAATTAGGGCTGTCGCGCTTCTTTGTGCTACAGTGGCCACCATCCACTCCCATTTTGTCTCATCACCCTATATTCACTTCGGCAGTAATTTCCGTCAATAAGGAGAGCTTTTCAACGTGCCCGTAGAGTATTACTTCAGCATGGTGACATCCTGTAATAGGAGGAAGCTTTTAGTGTGGGCTTCAAAGAATTCTACCACTCCCACTGCCGGCAGCAATTGGCCAATTTACAGAAATTGGCCCATAGGAAGGAAAAGAATGAAAGAGATATGGGAGACTTGGAAAAAAAGAAATGAGAGAGAAAGGGTAGGATAGTCCTTAATCATTCATTTCTGAAGTATTTCCAGAGAAGGACACTTCCCAAATATTCTGAAAGTGAAGCTTAATGGGGTTTTTTTTTCTAAAAAGAAGAAGGGGGGAGACAATTCCTAAAGGTAGAACTCAAGGAATTATATCTTTTGTGCATACTGTTAGTTAATGTCTTCACTGTAGGTCATAGCAAAAGCAACACCTTCATTCTCAACACAATTAATGTTCAAGCATTTGCTCTGCCAAACATTTCCTAAAGCAATGACCACATGTCACTCCAATTTGTTTGGGAATAGAGTAAAAGGAATGAAATGTTTTATGCCGGGGGTGGGGTGGGATTCTCTTTCTTAGGGTTACAATCAACCATATTATTAAAAACTTATTCTTCTTTTTAAGGACATAACATCTGTTTAATTCCCCTGGTGGCTGGAATACTTAAGATGGTTTTCCAGAGGTTGCAGTTCTAACATCTACAAATTATAGAGAATTAATCAATGACCACAACCCTTTGTCAATATTGGTATGGTATAGCTCATAATGTTCCCTTGCTGATAAACTCAAATGCTCCTTTAGATCAACAACAACAACATTTATTTACCCCATAATGATCCATTGATGGTATTTAACTCCAAGCAGATAGGCTAAGATGTATAAGGTGGAATCAGACTTGTGTTGGAAATGTAAAGAAGTAGGAGGAACCATTTTCCATATGTGGTGGGTATGCAAAAAAGTTAAAGTATATTGGGAAATGATATATAATGTGATAACAAATGTTCCAAACAATTCCCCCCCCCAAAAATGAGACATTTATGCTAGCAATTGTTCAGTATTTCCCAGGAGTCAGGAAAAAAAAAACCATTTATGTATGCAATAACAGCGGCTCAGATTCTGCTACCCCAACAATGGAAAGTGAGAGAGGTTCTGAGTAAGGGAGATTGGCAATTTAAGATGATAGAATATGCAGAATTAGCAAGTAGAATAAGAGAAGAACAGGTAATTAAAGATGAGTGGAATTTTGTTGTTGAGTATATCCTATATAATAATCTCCCTGTGTCCCTGCGTCCACCGTCCATGTGTCAGTGGAAATTTTCCACTGCGCATGTCCCAGACGGACGGACGCAGGGATTGGACGATGGCAGAGGTGGGCGTGTCCGAGAGCGCCGCCTCTCCCGCAGCCCCGACCAGAAGCAGCAGAGGCAGAGGCAGAGGCAGGCAGGCGGCCGCGCGGAGAGGAGGAGGAGGCGGCGGCGGAGGAGGGGGCGCTTTGCCGGGAGCCGCGGCGCCACCAACGGACGGGACTGCCACCTCAGCCCCTGCGGCACCCGAGAGCAGCGGCGGCGGCGCCGCCTCACCGAGCTCGACGCCCGTCCCCCCGCCGGACGCGAACGGCGACTGCGCGAGCTCGCGCCGCCTCAGAGCGGCGGCTGAGGCTCAGGCTGAGGCGGCTGCTGCTGCTGCTGCTGCTGCGGGCAGGCACGCGCGCGCACTCCCAAGCCCCGGCCCCCTCCCCTCCCTAGCCGCTTCTTTTAGCGCGCGCCCCGGGGAAAAAGAAGAAGGGAGAGGGAGCCCCTCTCCACCCCCCAGCGGCCTACCGCCCGTTATTTAACGGGCTAACTTCAACTAGTTGAAAATAATTCTGTACAGTTAAAAACGCTTGCAGTATTAAAGTAATTCAAGAGCATAACATAGTTTGAACTGATGTAAGATATGAAAATTAAATTACTTGGATATATTAAAATATGCAGGAATGGTGGATAAGTTAAATGAACCTTGGAAGGGAGGGAAGTCAATGAATGTATGGTAGAAAAAAAGATGCTTAATTTGAAATGTAAAATTTGCAAATTTAATTATTATTTTTTTACAAAAATCTGTGTTTATTTTTCCGAATGTCGAAATATGAGAAGCTCAGAAGTCTGAGCTGAAGTCTTACTGTTTCTCCTGGCCAAGATTATTCATTTGAACCCAGCGTGTTTATGTATGGAGCAGGAATTCATCATGCAATTCTCTTGTGAATGCCAGTCAAGATGATTACCCTGCAATTTTAAGGTTGACTTCTGTTCTCCTTCCTAGAGATGAGTACAATGATATCAAAGATCTCGAACTTTATGCTGTGAGCCACCCTGAGATCTTCATATGAAGGGCAATATATGAGTTCCAGAAATTAATAAATTATTTTTCTCTCTGAAACATTAGTATATGGAAGAAGTCACCCACAAAAGCCATATTTCTAGAACTTATGGTTGTAGAGAAAACCCTCAGATGTATTGTGTAAGAAGAATCAGGTCTGTCTTGAGTACCAATTATGTTGGGACGGAATATGTGATTTGTAGATGAATCATGCCAATTGATTTTAGAGTTCTAAATCAGCAGTGGGAGAAGACCGGCCTGTGGGCCAAATCAGGCCCTGCATGGGGTCTTAATCTGGGCCACGTGGCAGGGAAAGAAGTGGCTGTAAAGGAACAATTTGAAGCCTTAAAGTGTGCTCCTGATTGTTCCTTAACAGCAAAGCTTGTTATAAGCACTGATCAGCTGATTGCAATGACAGCCCCCATCTGTACCCCAAGTGTTGACGCAACCCAGTAAGTGACTCAGAGACAAGTGCAGGTGAAAATTGGCCACAACTTTCCCAACATGCAGGCAAGGGTGGGACTGGCAATGGAATTGTGGAGAGGGGGCCAGATCTGCTTCCGATCTGAAGCCCAACCATAATCATGGCACACTTGCCAGATATCCTCTTGAAAGTTACCTGGCGCTGAGGTCCCAGCAAGGCATAAAGCCAAATGAATGAGACCACTGGAAGGGTCAAGATGGCTACTGATCAGCCGCCCCCCCCCCAGCTAGGGCCTGGGGCTATTCACTTCTCAAGGACCCCTGAAGGGCACCCCCATTTTGAGCCACCCTAACTGATGCCATTATGGTGCTGGAGGAGACTCTTGAGAGTCCCATGGACTGCAAGAAGATCAAACCTATCCATTCTTAAAGAAATCAGCCCTGAGTGCTCACTAGAAGGACAGATCCTGAGGTTAAGGCTCCAGTACTTTGGCCACCTCATGAGAAGAGAAGACTCCCTAGAAAAGACCCTGATGTTGGGAAAGATTGAGGGCACAAGGAGAAGGGGACGGCAGAGGATGAGATGGTTGGACAGTGTTCTCGAAGCTACTAACATGAGTTTGGCCAAACTGCGAGAGGCAGTGAAGGATAGGCGTGCCTGGCGTGCTCTGGTCCATGGGGTCACGGAGAGTCGGACACGACTGAACGACTGAACAACAACAAAAACTGATGCCATTCCCGTCAAGTTGTGAAAGAGAAGAAATGCCTAAGGAATATTTGCTTCCCACTGGGAGAAACCTCCCAGTCCTGCACCAGTTGTGGCCAAGAATAAAATTCCTTTTTAACAAGGGACTGCAGAAAGTGCTAGTGGAAGTTTCTAAACTGAGGGCATGGAAAGTTTTCCTTTGCTAATGAAAAGTCAAAGTCTTTTGTAATCTAGAATGAATTTTATACTTTTCTTTCTTTCTTTCTTTTTTGAAGTCTCAACATGTAACCAAAGACAGTATGTGAAGAGGTGTTCTATAACTTTTTGGGACTCCTTTTCAATGCTAATTCAAACGCATACTCTCCCAGCTGTAGTCTGAAGTGTTGCAGTTCCAGGAACACAAATGATTTATCTCTGCGTATGTTGTTGACCCCAATATGTCTTCACTCATCACCACCTCATCTCACACATATGGCTCCCCAATATTCTAGGCATCTCAACCTTCCCCTCGTTCTCTCTTTTTAAAAATATAACTCCATCCTCTGCATTCTGCAGCCACTGCTAATGCCAAGTTTTTGTAATTTATTACAGCATATTACAATTCTGATTTTTTTTGACACAACTCCATCTACAAGCGTGTAATTTAAGCAACATCTCAAACATCCATATTTATACACCACTGCTTGCCTTGCTAGAAATGCTAATAAGCATATCATTATTCCATCTGTCTCAAACTAGGTGTCAGTACGAATTTCTATTATCAGTAGCAATACATTTCCACAACTGCAATTTCTAAGATAAAAACTTCATCAATTGATAGGTGTGATTTCTGACTTGACTCCTTTTAGCATTTTACATCCTTCCTCTTCATCAAACAAATCTTTACGCCAGCTTTCATGGAGAAGTGTCAAAAATAAAATGACAGAAATATCATTTAATTCTTAGGCATATGAGCCATCTTTCAAATATGTATACTGTGGTACCTCAGGTTAAGAACTTAATTCCTTCTGGAGGTCCGTTCTTAACATGAAACTGTTCTTAACCTGAGGTACCACTTTAGCTAATGGGGCCTCGCGCCGCCACCACACAATTTCTGTTCTCATCCTGAAGCAAAGTTCTTAACCTGAGGTACTATTTCTGGGTTAGCGGAGTCTGTAACCTGAAGCGTCTGTAACCTGAGGTACCACTGCATTGAAATACAGTTTCGCCAGTCATAACCTATGGTACCTATCTGACTTTTTCTATTTCCTCTAAAATGCTGAGCAAGTGATTCTTCTAACCAGTCTCATAATTGCTCACTTTAAAGTCTGATCCGAACATGACATGGCATGAATGATTTCAATGGAATTTACCTCCATGAATGTTTACAGCACTTGTCATCCTCCCCAAGATTTCCCCCTCACCCACAGTGTTATACCAAATGTGCTGAATCACCACTGATTGTTCATTGCAACTATCAATATGATTTGAGTACCCTGGGAAAATAATTGTGATCAAAATCTAGAGTTTTCAGGCAGGTAAGAAAACTACCCACAGCTCCTGAGCTCTGGGAGTTTTCCCGGTCAACTTGATTTCATTTGGGGGGGGGGATCTCTTACACACACGACCATGCAGTGTTTGGACAGCCAAGGTCACAGAATGAGTCTGAAGTTTATGGAGTTCCTGATCTGCCTAAAGACACTTGTTCAATCCAACTGAGAAACATGAGAACCTTCCCCTTTGCCTTATATTTCGGGGCATGCACTGAGCTGACATCAGTCATGTCAAAGGTGCCGCTGACCCCACTGCCGCATAGCAGCTCAATACAATACATAACATAATATTTTGATATAAGAGTTAATTTTGTGTGCACGGCGCCGTTGAGAATGACAAGCACCGCCGGTTGAGTCAAGTGCCGCCATTGTGAATGACAAGCGCCACTGCTGGCGCAGTGCGTCTTTGGTAAATGAGCGTACAATGTCAAAAGTCCTTTAGTGAAACAGTAGGTATACATTTTGGTAATACCTAGGTATATATGTATTTTGATTTTCTAGCGTGATCAAAATTATTTATTATTTAATAACAGGTAGATAGTTAAGAGCTTAGGCGGCTTCAGCGGCGGGTGCTTGGCACCCCCCAGAATTCGATGCCCGGGTGCCCCGCATCCCTTGCACTCCCAGGTAAAGACGGCCCTGTATGGATTTAAATATGAATTTGAATGATCTTTTAAAATGGAAAATTGCAGATCAATGCGGAAAGGAACTTGTGCATAAGAAGATGTGAAACTGTCATGGACAGTAAAAAGACTGGTCCATCCATTTCTAGGAATGGCCTCTTCTCTTTTCTCGCTCTGCGGCAGCCAGATAGGATGGCTGCTCCTACATAACTGTTATGGAAGAGCAAATGGAGCTCTTTGGTTTCCCAGGTAAGCCAATGGCATGAGCCTTGGGTTCTTACCTCTTCTCCTGCTGCAGCCACGTGGAATGACCAGCAAGCCTACATCACTTCTTCTTTCTCACCTAATACGATGTTGTATTCAACTCAGCAACATTAGGCTAAACCATTTTGCAGATTATTTTGACCACTTTGACTACTTGTTTTGTGTCAATCAAGCAGAATATAAATTGTATGAAATAAAGAAATTATACTCTACTAGCAGCCTCATACCTGGATTGTGTGGGAATTCTATGAAACCCAAAAAAGTAGTGTTTTGAAAGGTTCGGTCAGCCATCTTGATTCAAGCTGGCATCCAACCGTATCCTAACATAGCCTGGATTCAGAAGGACTGCCATAGGTCTGGATTTTCCGTGACATTACAGGGATTTGAAGCACCCGGGGGGGATTTCTAAAAAGCGGTGCTTTGTCCTAGATCCTAGGCAAGTCAATGCGTTTGTTATGCCCTGTTTCGTACTTTTTGAAATATGGCAACCGTAGGATAAGGGAACTATCACACTAAATTTGGGTACAATACTAAGAGCTATCCAAATGCAAAACAAACCAAGAAGTAGATGAGAAACAGGGAGATGGAAACAAGGAGTTTGGTTCATCAGTATTAACCCAGATGCCAGAAATGTGACGACATGCTTTCATTTCCCTTATACTCTCTTTCTAAGTTGAGATGTTAGGCTTGCTCTCTTGGTACAGGAAAGTGACTGAGTTATTACTGAAGTTATTATACCTTCGTACTCAAAATCAGTCTGCAGGCATCTAAAGGGAATAAGGAAACAGTAGGAGAGAGGGGAAAGAACCTGTGTTATTGCCTGGAATACATGTGAAAGCAAGGGAACCGAATGAAGTTTGACGAAATGTTCTTTTATATTCACTCACTGTTCCTTTTCACACCAAGGACCCAAGCAATACTGGCAAAACATGTTTTGACTTGTCAAATATCGGAGTTAGCTCGTTAACTCCTCCTCATTTGCACCCCTCTGTAGGAACAAGATTGACAGCCTGAATTGCCCTTGGGACTCAGAAAAAATATTTCATAGGCCCATTCATTTCCCAATGAAAGCTGTTTATAGGCATATTTGAGAACTGTATAATGGAAACCACATTACGTCATGGTGTGGAGAGTGTTGAAGTAAGAGTAGTGAAATTGCAGCTAGGAAGCTTACATCATATATATGACTGACATCCTCCTCTGGAAATTAAACCCATGTCCAGACTTGCAGAACTTTACTTGCAGAAACTTATAGTAATAGATGAATTAAAAAGTAATATTTACAGTCACATGATTCTCCAAGCATGGGTTTACAGTCCCTTCTTCTAAATTCAAAACAACTGCATTTTCCTCTCTTTCCAGAGCTCAGCACTTTCAGCCTTCTGTATCTCAATTGGGCCATGCCCTGCAGCTCCTATGAGAGATTTTCACTTTTACCTTCTCCTGCAGCATTGCTCTCTTTCATTCAAGCAGAGAAGAAACACAGCAACACTCTATTCAACTTAGCAGTGTTCACAGTGGATTCGAAAACACAGTCCTCTTGCTTCACATAAAATGGGGTCTCTCCTTCACTATATACCTCCCATGTGACCAATATTAGCCAAGCACATGAGAACTCTCTAGAATTCTGTTACCAACCCATCAAATTTAAACACATGGCAATGCATATAAGTATTTACAATTCCAGTGAATTAAATTACTATACTTAACGGAGAGGGCTTCAGCAGGCCATTCTGAATTAGGAATGTCCCTGTGCTGCTTTGACATGTTTCAGTTTTTCTGCAATTTGAACTGGTAGCAATTTTTTTTAAACAGTTGAAAGTATGTATTTCACCCAATCCCTGAAGATCACCAAAAATATATTTGGTCCAAAAAGTTTGGACCAAATACTTTGATCCAGCACTACACATTTTATGACAGGCAAGGATCAACAAATTCTATTCTTGACTTTATAGAACCCCATAAGAGAAGCTCTACAGATGAAGACTGGGTTTATCAATACTTAAAATAACTTTCAGAAAAGAGTGGTCTACCTGTTTAGAGTAAAGGTAAAGGTAAAGGTACCCCTGACCGTTAGGTCCAGTTGCGGACGACTCTGGGGTTGCGGTGCTCATCTCGCTCTATAGGCCAAGGGAGCCGGCGTTTTTCCACAGCTTCCGGGTCATGTGGCCAGCATGACTAACCCGCTTCTGGCGAACCAGAGCAGCACACGGAAACGCTATTTACCTTCCCGCTGGAGTGGTACCTATTTATCTACTTGCACTTTGACATGCTTTCGAACTGCTAGGTTGGCAGGAGCAGGGACCGAGCAATGGGAGCTCACTCCATCGCAGGGATTCGAACCGCCAACCTTTTGATCGGCAAGCCCTAGGCTCTGTGGTTTAGACCACAGCACCACGTGCGTCCTGTTTAGAGTTGTTGTTGTTCAGTCATTCAGTCATGTCCGACTCTTTGTGACCCCATGGACCAGAGCACGCCAGGCACGCCTATCCTTCACTGCCTCTCGCAGTTTGGCCAAACTCATGTTAGTAGCTTCGAGAACACTGTCCAACCATCTCATCCTCTGTCGTCTCCTTCTCCTTGTGCCCTCAACCTTCCCCAACATCAGGGTCTTTTCTAGGGAGTCTGTATAGAGTAGGAGCACCTTTTCAGAAAGCAAATTCTTTCAGACATAAACAGAATCACATACTGATTTCAGAAATAGAGGAAATTCATGACGACGCAGA
Organism: Darevskia armeniaca; assembly: GCA_034641395.1. Classification (NCBI taxonomy): domain Eukaryota; kingdom Metazoa; phylum Chordata; class Lepidosauria; order Squamata; family Lacertidae; genus Darevskia; species Darevskia armeniaca. The sequence continues at coordinate 427,646 of JAWWNF010000229.1, read as the reverse complement.
AATAATAGTAATATAACCTTGGATTTGCAGGTTGCATGCTTGATAAGTAGGCGTGCCAGATCAAGCCCCCATTCTTCCAGAAAAGTCTGGCCTCCTTTCCCTTTCCTGGCAGCCCAAACTAATAGAGGCAAGCAAATATCCCTTCCAAGCATTCATTTTCTAGTGTCTCGCCTGACACCTTGGCACTGAGTCAATCTGTGCACTCCCCCTCAGCAGAAGTTGCCAAGGGAGGCAGGGAACAGCTGGGACAGTGAGGTACTGCTTGCTGATTGAGCTAGCCGCTTCTACTTATTTGTGGTGAGGGTGAGCAAACGGTGTTGCTCTCTCCTTGCTGAACAGCTGGACAAAGCAAGTGGACAGTAGGGAGGAAGCACTTGCACTGGTACAACCTACAAGGCAGCTCTGGCTCAGGATCCGAGCAGAATCCTAAATTTAGCACAGCAGATATCAGTATTGTTACATTACAAAGGGCCCCCTTGACTTTAACACTGTCAGCAACACAGATTGCCTTGCCAGCCGCTAACAATGGTGCCAGGGCACTCTCACTATGGCAATGATGACATTTGTGATAAATTCTGCAGACTGTTATGCTGGGGGCAGCGATTACCTGTTGTATTCATTAGTCATTCCTTCACCATTATAGAAACCTGTTATCAAAAAGTTGATGCCATAGTGGCTTACAAAACACTATATAAAGCAGAACACAATTCACATGAAATACATTATAAAATAATTTTAAAAAACTTTTCGTAATTATTAACTCTAGTGGGTATGCATGCATAGGCATAGAAATCTCACACACCAACATAATTCGGAGGTTAAAAATAAACAAGGGGTCACCATTACACAAATAAGTAATGAGCTCATCAACCCATTTCCTCTTCTGATGTGGATAGGTGGAGAAAATCGGAAGCTTTTGTGTCTTTTTGTAACTACGGTACCCATGGTTTAGTGTTACACCTGAACCCAGGCAAACTGTGGTTAGCCTTAACTATGGTTTACTGAAGCCAGTCAGCTACAAGCTCTGGTCTATGGAGTTGGCTTTTCTCAATAAATATTAAGTTTAGACATCACCAGTTAGGTTTCATGTGTAATGCTAAACTACAGTTACTGAAAAATGGAAACAAAGGCTCCCAATCTCCACTTTTGAGCCATGCCAGAGAAGATGGGTGGGAAAATGCAAAAGCCCATATGTACTGGTCAATTGTTGCTTAGCATCATGTTCAAATATGCATTAATACCGAGTTTTCCACCAACCACTGCAATGCTGAACATTAAGAGATGGAACAGGGAGCGGAGCTGGGCACAGAATATTAAAGTTGCTAACTTTAATAGATGTAAGCTAGACAGGCATGCCTGACCAGGAAGCAGCCTTGCCAATTTAAAAAGACAGCCACGCACATGGCTAGAAGCTGAGGTATTCAATCCAGATTCATCACAGGACTGAGCAGACTCTCAGCATGTCAATTAGTTTCACTGTTTTTATCTTTGCCTACCTGTCATCCATTTTTTACACCGTTCTCCTGCAAATTCCTGTCTGCCATTTCAAAGCAATACATTAAACCCCTTCCTTCATGAATGTGTGCGTACTCAAGTAAATTAATAAGTCCATTTACTGTTGCTGCACAGGATTGCATGCCAAATATATCCATTAAAAAGCTATCTGTAGGTGAAGGATAATTTGGGAATTCAAGCTTTGGGCAACCTAATGAATTCCAAATTTAAATCACCGATCCTCTCCTACCAAGCTCCCCATGGAGGGAATAAAAACCTTTAATGGACAGAGATCGCCACCATGATACTATTATTTATTTATTTTTAGTAAACATAAGAGTAATGGCATCACTCTAAATTTATACCTGCTTACAGATGTGATCAAGAAGAATTTGTCTTCTTTCTGCATATTTTACTCACTTCTCTTATAAAAAGTGCATCCATTTTTGGAACTATTTTAAACAACATTTCACTGGTCCAAGTGAACAAATAAATATTTCAACACTCAGAGAACACACAGTGACTACTCAGTATCAAAACTCAAAAGGAAGAATATTTGGAGAGTAAATTCATACCAGCGCTAGACATTATTAATATTATCCAGTGCTGGAGGCAAACAAAAGAGGATGTATTGCTGTCAGGAGCAGGTTCCAGGAGCAGGTCAGCAATAACTCACACGGCGTCAATGAAGTTAACTCTTTATTCAAAGAAACAAGACAACCCAGAAGGCAGCTCTTCCTGGTAGATCTTGCCCCTATGAGGCAGCTGTCTCCGCCTTCCCAAAGCTCCCTATGTCTCCTCCTCCCCAAGTTTATTTAGCTTACTTATTTAGATTTATATGCCACCCTTTGCACAAGGTGCTTTATGACTTAAAAAAGCCAAAATAAAATAACAAGACAATAAAATTCATTTAAAACACAATCCATTACTAATAGCAGCAGCAACAACAACCAGACCCTTTGTTAAAATGCATTGTGCTCCAAAGACAAACAATGCCTAATCCTAGAAATGAACTTATCCACCTTTGGGGAGATGCACAGCGGGTGTATAAAATGGACAAATATAACAATGTAGAAAATTCATCTGAGAAGGAATGGTCGATGCAGAGCAAAACTTTGGAGCTCTTGCAATAAAGCAATAGGACGAGTACAACCTATTACCTAGTCATACAAAAAAAAAAAAAAAAAAGGTACGGCAGACGAATGTTCACAGCATTTCCTGGCGGTTCTCCTACAACTGAATCCTCCAGATAAGATTGCAAGGCACTTTCTATAATAAGTTCCTCCTTTCACTTGATCATAAAACTCCCTCAGACATTAATCTTGTTAGGCTGCAATTTGCCAAGCTCAGCGCATGCCCTCAAAAGGCATTTCTCTCTGGACAGGCCTTCCGAGTTTCTACCTCTTGTTGCAATACCTGTGGAAATGGCTTGGATACACCACAAAGTGATTGAACAAAGCACATGGCGGGATCCACTGGGAGGCAGGGTTGAGCTGGCCATCCCATAGGATGAAATTCCTGTGAGGATGGCTTCAAGGCCCCAAAGGGGTGCTCCCACCCTGTAATGTTGGAGAGTTCCAGTCTACGTTTTATGTGTGTTCCAGTTCACCAAGGTCTGGAGAAGTTCTAGTCAAGGTCTTACAAAAAGCTCCGGGGTCTCATTTAACCAACAACACCACAACAATGGGTCTGGCTGGATTATTTGTGACATTACATCTACATCACATCAAAAACTCTACGCCAAATGTATTCCACAAACTGACAACTCTGTCATGCATAGAAAAAGGAGATGACACACTTGGGCTTGAGGTTCCTTTCTGGATGGAGTTATGGATCTAGAGAAACTCCCACACAGGAGAGATTACATGTGCCTAGATAACCAACTATTTCTTTAAACTTGTCAACTTTAAACTTGTCAACAAACCACTCAAAGGGTGTCTATCCTGGAGACCTCTTAGGTCTCACAACTGTTCTGCAGTAACTAAACAGGATTTTACTCCTCTGAAAGACACGTTGTTTCTGAGGACCACTTGAAATTCCTACTAATTGGCAATGTATCACATTTTGGTTTCATCCTTTTCCTGGCCAAACCAGCATTCTGCAGCTGTATGCAAGATTAATTCACCAGGACATTTTCGGTGAATCTCGTCTGCATTTTAATTCAATTAGTCTGGAGAATCCTTAATTAATTTAGATGCATAATCAACTTATGCTGATGCTAGCAATTTATGTTAATGATTGCATGTTTTTCAAAACAACTACATTGAAAGGTAGAAATATATTCCATATTACTTAATCTAATATGTCACTTGACAGAACTTTCCTGTCTTTGATACTTTAATGTACATTGCTTATATTAAATGCCAGTTTCCTTTTAGCACAGGTTGCTACTGAGAACTGCCCTATGGCTCAGTTATCTTCCCAACCAGGGTGGGTGCTTCCATAAGCCAGTGTGAGGCAGGCATGAAAGATGCTTGTATGTAGGGTGGGGACTCTCCTGTCCCCCAAGCCATTCCCATCCTTTGGAGCTGGTTCCCAGTGACCTCTGGGTCAAGGCTGGCTGGTTGCTTCCTTTAGCTGCCTTCTTCAAGCACCTTACAGACAGTGCAACTGGGAAAGACTGCCTGATCTGGAGATGACGAGCACACACTGTTCTGCTCATGGGATACACGTTAGGGTCATCACTGCTGCATTGTAGCATTTGGTCAAGGAGTCAGACCGCAGGTGCTAGGCAAAGCAGTGAGCAAGCAGTAGCATTGTCTTGGAAGACAAGAGCTATGATTCCTAGATGTGCCTTCTCTGCAACTCTCCAAAGCCAACCTGCTCCATCAACAATATTTGTGCACCATTCAACTTGAGAGTACTGCCTAACAGACCAGGCCTATGCTCAATTTCCAGGGACCCTGAACTCATCAGGATGTTTTCCTAAGCTCCAACACGTTTAACAAAAATCTGAAATATTTGGAATAAAATAGCACCATACAAAAACAGCTTATAGTTCCCTAGAAGTCAAAATATTTGCATCTTATTGATGTGTAGGTTGTATTTCATAGCACACAGCTGAATCCAACTAGAAATTGCTAGTTCGTTACATGCTAAGGCTCAGTTCAGATGTAATAAACCTTGTTGTATAAACCATGGTTTATTGGCCGCTAGTTTAGCCATATGCCAGGGGGCTTTTTATGTCCAGCTTTGGGAAAAGTATCTTAAACCACCATTTCCTCATGATTCCTGAACTAGGAACCTATGGGTCAAGTGCTTCCTCCAAACAAGGATCAGACCAGAGTTGGAACAACCATAGCAGCAGCAAAAATAACTCATGCAAGAGAACTAAACTACTATTAACTTTCTCTCTAAAAAAGAAATGGCCCCATGAACTAATGGTAATTGGCTCCACCATAAAGAATTTGCTTTGAGATTGGCAGTCCTCTCCCAAGTATGAAAAGTTGGTGACATTTGGGATTAATCTGCCATTTACCTAGAATTCTGAAGTGTTATTTCAGAGCCAGTAATATATATAAACATGATATATCACACATACACTCGCCTTAAAAGACAGATTCTCATGTAGATCCACAGACACCTAATTACAGATCTTCAGACTGAGTTTTGTAGAAAAGGATGAGATTCGTCCATCATTGCGACACTTTTTGTTTAAACCAGTTAACTACCGGCATAGCTGAAGGAAGGCGTTGAAGGGAGGTATTGGTTGGTTCTTGTTTTTTCATGTATTTTGTGCTTTTATATTGCATTTTTAGTTTGTGAACAGCCCTGAGATCTGCAGATGAAGGGCAGTATGGAAATGTAATAAATAAAAATAAACATTAAGTTGGAGTCCAACAAAAATCAGCGTGGAGTCCACACTGCCTATCACTGGCATAGGCATATATGAGCTCTGTTTTCTTCTTCCCCCTGAGTGTGCTGGGCCATTATGGGGAATGAAGGCTTGAGTTCCTGACCAGGCAGCTCATGGAGAGCTGATATGATGTTTGCTCCTGTCTCAATATGGCCCAGCACAGTGCTTGAGAGGCCCCATATTCTGAAGAACATTGAGGAGACCCGACGTGACTTCCTGACCTCACTCTGTACCTGGCTCTGAGTTCAGCCTCAACAATGGGGGATGGCCCCCCTCAAAAGAGAGAGAGAGAGAGAGAGAGAGAGAGAGAGAGAGAGAGAGAGAGAGAGAGAAAAGATTGAGGAAGTCCAAACAGCCTCGGCTTGCAAGCCTTAAAAGCTGAGTGACTAAGCAAATACAATTGCCCATTTCATCTGGCTTAAATTGGGCGCCCTGTAGACCAGCATTTTCCTGATAGCAATCCCTTAGAAAAGTAGAGGGTACAGTCACCTTTGAGAAGAGGAGGCTCAGCACAAGGCTCTGTCAGATTTGCCTAAGCTAGGAAGAATTGCTTATTAAAATAAGAAAAGTCTGCAGGGTTTTGATAACATTTAGACTCTTGGTAGCAAATTACAACATATATCATACATTCGACATAGCTGCCTTTTCTTCCCTTCCAACCTTTCCAGTTCTAAATACTACGACTAAAGCTTCTACTGATGCTGAATTTTGTTAACAGCTCGGTACTGCTCACCATGGTGGCTCAGAGTTTCAGTATGCACAGGCCTGGATCACGGTGACCAGATTTCTGTCTTGTGGGATCAACATTGTGCTGTTGTTATTAGAACTCTACTGCTTGGTGCAAAATTGTGGTGGGCAAGCAAGGAAGGGGGCGAAATATGTCAGGTATCTGGCTTCACCTGCTGAGCTATCACATGAGCCATGCATTGAGATGATGCATATAAGGAAGGATGAATCCACATTAGGTCAACTACAGACCAGAGGTTCTAATGCAAAACTCAGAAACTGAAGGCCTGCAGATCTGGTGAAAGCCAAGCAGATAATATTCAAATTTAGCAAGTAAGAAATACTACTTAGCCTAAGAGGTAAGTGAGTAGATAATAGGATAAGAAGAGCCTTGGTGGTTCAGGTTAAAAGCCCATCTAGCTCAGCATCCTGTTCTCAGAGTGGCGAACCAGAAGCCCATGGGAAACCTGCAAGCTGAACCTGAGTGCAACAACACTCTCCCCATCTGCAATTCCTAGCAACTGGTATTCAAAGGCATACTGCCTCCAACAGTGGAGGGAAAGCATAGCCATCATGGATAGCAGTGGCGTAGTGTGGGTTGCCAGTGCCCGGGAATGCATGCGCATTCAACTGCCTAAGGCGTCCACATCACCCAGAAGATCAAAACCACAGAGATAAGAAAAGAAGAGTCATCATTCTGTTCTCTGGAGAGGTCACTTCCTAGTTCTCATGGAGAAGGCATTTTCAATGGAGCCCAGCGATGAAAGCATGCAGCTTTATTGAGGCAGAACTGGGTGAGGTTTTGCACCCCTAACAAATTTTGCACCCTGGGCAACCACCCCTGTGCCCACCCCCTGATACTATGCCACTGATGGCTAGTAACCACTGATAGCTTTATCATCCAGAAATTTGTTTAAGCACCCTTTTAAGCTATCCAAGCTGATGACCATCGCTCTTGTGGGAGTAGCACGAGGTTATTGTTTTTTTTTTTAAAAAAGGGAGTAGCACAAGGCAAATTTTAAGGAACATTAAGTTACTTAATGTCAGCACCTTAGGATTCCTATTTTGCAGGTAAGGGACACAAGATTGTCCTGTCTCCTTCCCAAAACATGACAACAAAGGCTCTTATCTGTGCCGGCAGATACAACCTACCAGTAGCTCTTAACGTGCCATAAACACACTGTATTTTGCTGCGAAAATCTGATTTTCAAACCAAAACAATACACATTTATTTATGCAATTCCTTTTTCTAACACTGCTACCCTGATAATAAACAAAAGGTTTTTTTTAATTAGGCTAGTTGCCATCCAGACAATATGCATACAGAACGCTTCTCATGATGCATACAAAAAAAAAAAAAAAAAAAACCAGTCCTCTCTGCAGAAACCAATATGCTTCTGTCAACTTAATCCTAAAGAAAGCAACATAGGTTATGTGCAGCAGTGAAATGCACACATTTAGTTTTTTTAGGGTTTTTTTTTTTGTCCAAAGGCGATTGAAATACCAGCCACATTATAAAGAGGAAAGGCATTTCCAAATTAGCAGCAAGAGATCCAAGACCAATTTGCATTGCATAGCTGGATGTTACACAACCCCATGGATTTGCACAATATAAGAAAGAATAATAATCAGGCACCCCTGGTAGATTAATACATTTTCAGCAAGTGCAAGGCACACAAGTTCCTCAATTTACAACTCCCATTTCAGCACTAGGTCCACGTCAATGTTGCAAGCGTTCATAAAGCCATTCCATATGGGTTTTGCATTTTCTTGTGCGTGTGTGTTTAATCCATACAAAATTTTGCATTTAGATATTAATTTAATGATAAAATACATATTAAAATATTGTATTTCATTGTATGTATTTTAATGATAAAATACATATTAAAATATTGTATCTCACTATATGCATTTCTAAACATATTTTATCCTAAAATATACTTTCCTGCAATCTGGTATATTTTTTGAGCCAACAGTCACATTATAAAATTCAGAAAATTTTCCAATCCATGTGTAACGATCACCTTAGAAAGAGGCTTGAGCAAGAAAGGGTTAAACCATCTTGTGACAGTTTAGAACCCAAGGGGAGGGGCTGAGGCAAGTATAAAAACCCACCCTGGGGATTGAGAGGGGAGTTGTTGGTTAGTTGGTTGGTTAGTGTGAGGAGATCGGGTAGAGAGCTGAGAGGTGGTGGTGGCTTAGAGACTTGACAGTTGAGATAAGGCAGGATAGTGGTTTGCACGAAACATTAGTTGATACTTAGAGGTAATAGGCCGGTATAGGACATCTGTTCTAAGCATATGAAAGACCAGTTATCTTATGTAACCACATGCATCTGTACTTTTAATAAAGCAAACTTGTTTTAGTTCAAACCATATCCGAGTCTATATATATATAAACAGGTACCAGCGGGAGAGCTGGTTGGTGGCAGCAGGTGACCAATTGTCGTTGGTGCAGACATCAATAGACCGTGAAACGTCCGGGGGTGCTGCACAGGTCGAGGTGACCGCGACACCATGTATTGTCTGAGGTGAGAATTTTGCCAGTTTTCTTAAAAATGCAGACCTAAAGAAATTTTCCTCCACCCCTATTCACAGATAGTGTAATGAAGTATTCATGCTAGTTAAAGGTTATGTGGCTAAAGTTATGGATTCAGCTGCCATTTATCCCCAAGGCAATCTTGTCCATTGGACCATGAGCTGAAGGCTGAACACAGCAGAGTTATCCTAAAAATGAGCTTGCCCATTGCTTTACCTTCTGACTATGCCCTGACATTCCAGGTGAAGAAAATGCAAGGTATTCTGGAATGGATGGAACATGATACTTATTCCAGTAGACCACAACAGAGGCAGCATATTACCAAAATAGCCCCCATACATTTATGCAAATGGTGGAAATACTAAGGCAGAGGTCAGCAACCTTTTTCAGCCGTGGGCCAGTCCACCATCCCTCAGACCATGAGGTGGGCAAGACTATATTTTGAAGAAAAAAATGAACAAATTCCTATGCCCCACAAATAACCCAGAGATGCATTTTAAATAAAAGCACACATTCTCCTCATGTAAAAACATGCTGATTCCCGGACCGTTCGTGGACCAGATTGAGAAAGCGATTGGGCCACATCCAGCCCATGGGCCTTAGGTTGCCTACCCCTGTACTAAGGGATGTATTCAAAGCAGTGCTAAGGAGATGATTCCACTGCTACAAGCATTTCTGCTTGTCGAACACAATGATCTCCACTCTCCTTCCCCCACATGCTGTTCTAGGGGCTCTCTCAATCCTCCAAAGAAGATTTGGGGAGGAAGGAGGGGGAAGTTCTATTGCAGGCATGGCCAACAGGTCGATCGCGATCTACTCATCGATCCCCAGGAAGTTCCTGGTCGATCGCAGGTAGATCCTGAGTTCCTTAGTGATTGGCAGCCTAAAAGGGAAAAAAAGCTCTCCTCCTAAAAAAAGCTCAACGACTTCTCTTTCTCCCCCTCCCAAAATCTCAATAACAATGGGCAATTGCAGGGAGAGCTCTTTCCCTCTTGCCGGCAAAGAGTTGGCCACTGTGTGTGTGTGTGTGTGTGTGTGTGTGTGTGTGTGTGTGTGTGTTGCGCGGGATGGTCCCGGTGGGGGCGGGTCGTGGTCTAACCCCATTAACGCTTCCCTCCACCTTGCTGGGGAGAGAAGGCTCGCAGACTTTCTTTTTAAAAGCAGAGGAGGGAGAGAGAGAGAGAGAGAGAGAGAGAGAGAGAGAGAGAGAGAGAGAGAGAGATGCACCCCCCAGCGCCTCCTCAGAAAGAAGGCTCAGACTTTCTTTTTAAAAGCAGAGGAGGGAGAGAGAGAGAGAGAGAGAGATGCACCCCCCAGCGCCTCCTCAGAAAGAAGGCTTACAGACTTTCTTTTTAAAAGCAGAGGAGGGAGGGAGAGAGAGGGGGAGAGGGAGAGAGAGAGAGATGCATCCCCCCAGCGCCTCCTCAGAAAGAAGGCTTACAGACTTTCTTTTTAAAAGCAGAGGAGGGAGGGAGGGAGGGAGGGAGGGAGGGAGGGAGGGAGGGAGGGAGAGAGAGAGAGAGAGAGAGAGAGAGAGAGAGAGAGATGCACCCCCCAGCGCCTCCTCAGAAAGCAGCAGCCTGCAAGCCAGATAACCCAGTGAGAGTCTCTCTCAGGCTCCCCAGCGGCAGAATTTCCCCCTTTTGGGAGTTGGCAGCGTGATGTCCTTTGCCCCCCACCCCGATCATTTTTTATCATTTTCCTAATATGCAAGACCATGTGGAAAAAAACTGACTTTGTTTTTCAAACAGAGAAGTATGTGGCCGAAATTGATTCTGTTATTCTGGAATTAGAAAAAAGATTTGTCGACTTCCAAAAAATTGAATTAATTGTAGAGTACATGTCATTTCCATTCAAATCTGATTTGGACATTAAAAAAATTGCAGTCGTTATCAGTACAAATTACTCATTGTGCAAAACATCTCTTGAAAATGAGATATTAACTCTGAAAAATGACATTTTTCTGAGGGCCCGTGCAGAAGAAGAATCATTTTGAAAGTTTGTGCCTAGACAGAAATTTTCAAATTTGAGAAGATGCAGTGAAATTTTACACTCATGTTTTGGTTCTACTTATTTGTGTGAATCTGCATTTTCATATTTAAAAATGATGAAGAGTAAGCAACGTTCAAACATGACAGATGAGCACCTTAAGGATTCCCTGAAGCTGGCCCTGACACAGTACTCGCCTGATATCGAACAGTTGGTTACCGAAATGGTGACACAGGTGTCACACTAACCATGGATGAAGGCATGTATTTTTTAAGAAATCTTGATAGGTAGGTTAAAGGAGTGGGTAAAGGAGTTTGTGCGGCGTACAGTTTTGTGAGTGCTTTTATGCAGCTCTCTCCCAAGAAATCTCTAAAAGTTTCTGTTGTCCTCCATAAGAAAAGTATTTAGGCAGTGCTCCCCCAAAAAAGGTTACCAAATCCGGTCACCCCCTTTTCCTTCTCCCTAATAAAAGCTCAACAACTTTGAGCTGAACCCCAAAAAACAGGGGTAGATCACTGCCAGATTTTAATTCTGAAAGTAGATCACAGTCTCTTGGGAGTTGGCCACCCCTGTTCTATTGCAATAGCAGGCATCATTGCACTGGCTTCTCTTAGTGCAACTGTTCAGTTGAACAGAGCCCTAAGTATCATACTTTCAGATGTGATCCACCATAACATTTACTGCACAGAGAAACTTACTAATGACATTTTATTAACGTTAATATATGGGAATTCCATGAATGCACAAATAAGGTACCATCCTCTTGAAAATCTAGTGGCAGGTGAGTTGGTAAGGAGAGCTCATTTTCAACTGAACAAAATACAGAATTTGCTTCCTTGTGTTCTCACCTCAGGGAAGGAGAGATATCCGTTTCTTTGATGAGGGGGCATGCACAGGTCATGTACTGTGCCCCCAACTGAATAGCAATTATGAGGTAGACTTTATTGCAGCTGTATATTTCAGGGGGGAGATGGAAAATGATGAGGAAGCTATCTTTCAGGGCAGGCTGCCCGTCAGTACTGATCTTCTCACCTAGGCCCCCCTGACAATGCTGAGAAAATTTCAGATATATGCTTAGGATACAATATGAAAACAACTTCTGCATCACATTTTTCTACTACACAATATAAAGGGTGCAAAAGCCCAGCAGTTCTACTAGAGTTCTTCCTAGAGAAAAATATCCTAATATGGTTTCAACAAAATCATATAACTATTCAGAAAACTTACTGCTCGAACAGAGAGAAACATCGATTTCTTACACTATGGCCACATTCAGACATCACACTAAAGAATAGTTTGGCATTACACGAGTGATCCACAGTGATCCTTGGGTTCCTACACCCTCTGTTTTCCTTTAGTGTTGTCTGCAAGGGAGAGTGTAGAAGCTTTAGCTCCCATGTTTGCTTGACCACAGATTGTCAAACTGGATTTGTCACGGTTAAACAAAATCCTAAACAAAAGCTTCTGAATTTGTCCTCATGGCCATTCTGGAGAAGGTGGGAGCATGTGAACCCAAGGGAAACTGAGGCTAATTGATGGTTTAGCATGGCATCCAAATGTTGCCCTTATCTTTTTAATATCAGTGTTATCATTTAAAGAGAGTTGGAAAAAGGAATCTCTCTACATATACAGGTATTTCACAAGCTGAAGAGGCAATGTTGGCCCCATAATTTTGCTATATTTAAACACAAAGTTTCATGAAAGGGGAAATTCATTCTTGCAAAGCAATAGTTACTAATTAGAGTTTCTTATAAATTGCCGTATTAAAATGTTCCCATGGAAATTTAATGGTGCACTGACACTATACAGGTGCTAATTAATTGGATTTCCTACCCTAATCTCCTCAAAAACAAACATCAAATATAAACCACACTTTTACCCAATCCCTTATCACATAAGCACACAAAGCAATGAAGAATAAGCTAATGCATATGGACACATGAGAATTTTTGTCTTAGTTTAATCATCTAAAGTAACTCTATCAGTTTTGGAAGAACGTTATGCAGGGTCAAATCTCAAAACTTAATCATGTTTTCCACTCACCATAATAATTAAAGCATAGTTATACATGAAGCGTTTTAAATGTTATCTTCACATGCTTCTTGTGCTGAGCCTTATATTATATCTTTTAATTTCATTTCTAAACAGCACTTTTTGCTCGTATGTATTGAAATAAGAGGGTTGTGTTCAATAATCAAGATCTCATAATAACCAATACCATCAATTTATCAAAGCCCTCTCCCATTATTTGGCTCTGTGTGGTATCTGTTTGCATTCTGAGTAGAACCACTGAAATCCATGCAGTTAGTCATGACTAATTTGTCCACTGATTTTTGTGTGTTGGCTCCAAGCATGAGTTCATCCGATAACACTCTGTGCACTGTATCTAGCTTCACTGGTGCTCAGCATTCATTATAATAGGAAGAACAGTGGCACCTTCTAACATTGTGAACACCTGAACCATACAAAAGAAGACTTTGCCCAGCAGAGCTGACTGGAAGGTGGCAAAGCGTCTTCTGTAGATGGGCTATTGGGGTTCATAGGAAACTTATGGAATTCCCATGGTACAAAAGTGTGCCTTGTGTGGGGATTACTAGTTTAGAGGTACTGGATCAAATTCCAGACTAGAGAAGTGTTGAAGCAAGAGTAGCAAAAACATAGCTAGGAAGCTCAAATTATACATATGACTGACACCCTTTGGTTCAATGTCCAGATTTTAACATTCAAAAACTTACAGAAACCTATAGTTATAGATGAATCAAAACATAATATTTGCAGTTAAATGCTTTTCAAAGCATGGGTTGACAGTCTCTTCTTCTAACTTCCAAACAATTGTATTTTCCCCTCTTTCCAGAGCTCAGCACTCAGCCCTTTGTATTTCAGACCATGCCTTGCAACTCCTATGAGAGCGCTCCATTTTTACCTCATCCTGCAGCTTTGCTATCTTTCTTTCAAGTTGAGAAGAAACACTCCAACAATCTATTCAACTTAGCAGTGTTCACAGTGGATTCTAAAACACAGTCATCTCGCTTCACATAAAATTGAGTCTCTCCTTCACTAGATACCTCCCATGTGACCAACATTAGCCAATCAACATGAGAACTACTAGATAACTCTCTAGAATTCAGTTACCAACCTATCAAATTTAAACACATAGTAATGCATGCAAGCAAGCATTTACAACTTCAGTGAATTAAATTACTATACCTAACAAGAACACCAATTTTGCCACATCAGAATGGAAAGAATCTTTGGAACCGAAGTGTACAGTAGTTTCTGATTTATTTTGACATTTCTGCATTCTCAGATTTCTTCTATTAAGCAAGTGATGCAAAGGGAAACATATACAGTAGGCAGTGGTATCGACACAGGTGCCTTTAACTTCAGCTAAGCAGGAATTCAGCTTGGAACAAAGAATCCACTTCTTCCAAGAATTGGCTGCAACTGCTAGCCATAATTTTCCACCTATTGTCCTAAGAGGTGGCATATAAACAATTATGTTCCAGTCCCATGTCTCAAAAGCATATGTACTGGTAATGATGCCTTAACATTAAAATGACTGTCTGCTCATGAAAATTGGAATTGCGGTTGGGTCATGCTCCTTATGTCATTTTCATTACCACCGTTATGACTCAGCAAGGGCGCTTTCCAATGCGGTTCATTAAAATTATCATTTTTTTTATGGTCACCCAATGACATACAATTGGAAGTTAATCCAAATAGGCATTTACATAAATTAAAAGCACTTAAGGAGAACCAGACGACATGTGGCTGGTAATCAAAGATTTAGGCAGCAGCCTATATTTTCAAGAGTCCTCTACCATTTGAACTGCTGAACTACATTTTTTTATATATATAAAAAGTTCTCAATTGTTCCCTATCCTAGACTCCAGCTGACCCAACACCAATTCAAATTCATCTGAAGAAATGAACAATCTTTAAGTAGTACTCAGTGCAATCTTTAAGTACTCAGTGCAATGTCTAGAAGTGCTCGCTCTTTTTCTGCAAAACAAGATTTTGGGGGTAACGTTGGGAATCTTAATCTCATAAATGAAGCTGTAACTTTCAGCTGCTATCAGTAGTCCTGATTTTCTATTAACTTATGGAATCAAGTTGTCTCCCATTAGATTTACATTTCACTTAAGGCAGTTTAAACTCCTAAATCCAAATCATTTGTGATTACCTACTCCTTGGTGCTATTGGCATGTGAAGACAACAAGATGACACCTTAATTTGCATCAGATACTGTAGGCTGACAGTTGTCTGAAGGCATATTTGCTCATTAAACTGAGCAAATGTAGACTGTGCATGAATGCAGGATCAAAATGGGCTGCTTTTCATTCGGTTCGGCAAACTAATTCTATGTATCAAAGACTGGGGGATGATCCTTCAAAACTACTTTTCAAATCGAGCAGACAGGGCAGGAAAGGAGTTATTATGGATGAGAGTGAGCAAGCAGAAATTAATTAGGCAATTTCCCCCTCTCCAAGCAAAAGAACTACTTCCTTCTGAACATTCGAAATCACCAGGTTAATTTCCTGCTCCTAAAACATGTTTCCTTGATTAAATATATATTAGGAGTAACACCACTTGAAACAGGAGCCAGTAATAAGATGAAAGAGATAAGATAATAGCTGTCTTTTTTTTCCTTTAGACATTTGGACATCTGAAAAATCCCACTGAAATTTAGCAGTTAGCAAGAAGAAGATTGCCAAGAATTTTCTTTAAAATGACATTCAGTGGAGCATAGATCTGGACTGATTACCCCTTGATACAAATTATATTTATGTGATGCGACCCAAGTCTGACCTACAAGCTTGATAGAAAAAGGTGACAGCAAGTGTAGAGAACTTCTTGCATTCTGTTCCTCCAAGACTCTCAATCTGGCCTTTGGAAGTCCAGGTCACACCCTCTCCGGCCCTCCTCTGTCACTTCTCAAGTGCTTCAACCCGGCAGGAATTGTGCTTTTCAGTTATGATACCTTCTGTTGCCTGAATTGGGGGGGGGGGGTATGGAAGAAACTCCTAGCTTTTGAGTTGGTGAGATCTAGTCTACTTTGCCAAAACGAGAGTCCCATCAGCTGCTCCACCCACTTTTCCCTTTGACCCCTAACAAATCCTGAACAAAAAAGTGACAACCAACTTTTCATAGGCCAACAAATATGTTGGCAGAAAGCCAACATAAAAAGTAAAATGTTTCTGTGATGTGAGTCCTTTGGCAGCTTAGATCAGGGGATGCCTGTCTTGAGCTACAGGGGAGGCAATTCTCCAGTGTCTATATAAGGGCTTGCACATGATTGTTCTAGGTTCCTCTCCTCCCTCCTGCATGTGGTGAGTGAGGAGCCTGTCGCAACAGTTGAATAAAGATCAGGCTTACTAGCTGCTTTGCTTCTCAATATTCTCTGGTTGGCCTCTGTCATTTTCTCCTATCAATAGAGAACCTACTTAAGGACTCTATAGATACCCCATAAGGGAAAGGGAGTAGTATTTTTCTCATAACACCACCTTTTCTCATTGATTGTAACTGTGCAGCAACACAAATGGACCCCCAGGCAATGTTATCGGACACCTTCCTTCCCTCAGGGTTAAAATACTTCAACAGGAAGGTTCAGCAACTGGGCCTCTCGGTGGAATTTCTGCGTTCAATGTCCTTACTTTCTGCCAAGGCCACAATAAAAACTAGGTTGTGGGACATCGAGCGCCAAGAACTTATAGTGGCAGCAGACAAAACATGCTCCCCTCTTTATTTCCATCTTCCGTGGGCACATGAAACAAAATGTAACTATCTCGATTTTCTGCTGAACCCCCCAGAAAGAAGGGCATTTTCGTTGGCCAGGTTCAATGCAAATCCATCGAACCTCCTATGGGGAAGGTTCTCAGGCAGGGCGGAGGGTGAGAGGATTTGCCCATGCGATGACCTCCAAGTGGAAAGCCTTGTTCATATGGTTTTCCATTGTAAACTTTATGATGACCTCCGTCTGCAATTCCTGGATCGGCTCTGCATCCCTAGAGGGAGAGCAGTGCAGGAGGTCTTACAGTTCCTATTATCAGGGAAAGACCAGGAGCTTACCAAATTGGTGGCTCAATACCTACATTTGCTTTTCTCTCGTCGTAATATTCTGCAGTCGGCTGAGTCATCAGGAGTCCCAGAGATGTGACGGCGGACAGCGCAGTCTTTTCTCTTTTCTTTTTTAGCATAGTTTGTGTTACTATGAAAGTGTTAATCTGGTTCTGTTTTATATGTGTGTTTGTTTGATGCCAATAAAAAGGTTGATGATGATGAAATGGACCCCTTCATCTGAGCACACTCCTCCACTGTCTCCCGAGACATATGGATTCCAACTAACACCAAAATAGGGCTAAATAGATATGAAGATGCAGCATCTTAAAGACTAACAAATTTGTTATGAAATGAGCTTGTCAGCTAGAGCCCACTTTGTCAGATGCAAGACTAAGAGTCGGAATTATCAGCTACAAACCACACAGTCCCAAATTACAAACTGATGCAACAAATTAAGTTAAACATTCAAACTGAATTAAGGAGACAGAGCAAACAAATACTCAGATTTGATTCATCAGCTGGCAAATATGCAATTCATTTCCACTTGAGTCATGGTGTTCTCTCCCTAATAAAATTATTTAAAGCCTATAATCATTGATCTCGGTTTGCCTATTGAAACCCAAACTTGGTTTCATTGCAGAATAAGCTTACAAGCCAAATTTAACAGCTGGCTGCCACCAAGAAGTAAACTTTCAATTGCCTGATCAAGTACAGACCAACTTCCAGCATCTTATTTAACTGGATAGTTTGTAATCGTTTAGACTTTTGTTGCCTGTACTAGCTACGATTTTACTAAAAAATGTTCTCTTCAAAACTTTTGGTCATATGTAGGGCTGAGCCACAAGCAAAGCAAATTACAATAGTTTGGGTTAGGCAAGCACTAGCCATGGCGCTCTCATTTGCTCTGGCCTCATAGCAGGCACTTGGCAAGCTATGTTAGTTTGAACTGCTGCCCATATCAACAGACCATTCACATTAGGTTTCATGCCAGAAAGCATTAAAAGAGTTCTGACAGGATTAATTTGATTCTGCGATGGTCATCTCTTTTGTATTTTATGTTGTTGCAATGTTATGATGCTTTAATTATTTCATTGTACAGCATGATTTTTTTAAAGAGTTGACAGTTTATAAAAACTTTTATAAACAAACAGTCAAACTATGGCCCAAAATTAGTAAGCGAAATCCATCTCTGTGTCTTCGCATTTATTCCACAGTCTGCAGGCTACCATCAATCGAGAGGTTTAAATTAACAATACTATGTTACAGAGTTTTTTTATTCTTTGGAAAGTTTTTTTTTATCATCACCTGACATACCTACAAACTCATGGCATTTAGATAATTATTAAACTGTCAGTCTTTTAACAATAAGTGCCTGCAACTTAAAGCATAGCCCCCAGTGATTGACAAATGTGTGTTTGTTCTATGTACAACTGGAGCACATTGGTGGAGTTCAAATAAATGTTAACAAGGAAGGTAAAAGTGGTGTCAGATTAGGAAATGTTTGCCATAGATAGTATTTCTTCTGTCCAGAGACTAAGCTGATGCCATATTTGAAAGGGGAGGCCTTTTACTTCAACTTCCAGACTATTTTTTTGGTTAACTTCTGCTGGATTAGCATCTCATGTGTGGAATGACCAACATGAAACCATTCCTGGTTGTAGTGCATTTAGGAAGTGGGTACCAAAATGATAAAAAAGCATGCTTGGGGCAACTGAGGTTTGCAGAAATACAAAAAAACACATTTGAAAAAGAAAATATAAGAAGGCACCCCCACCCCCCAAAAGAACAACCCAACGATGACTGAGGATGCTCAGTACTCACAGAATGTTGAGGGTCAGTTGGGGGTAAAATAGAATGAAGTATTTTGGGTAAGAGGTCATGGCTGGCAGAGTAGAACCTTGAACAGGAGCAATGTTGTTAGGTGGTGAGATTACACTACAATAGTTTCATGCAGGTCCCACTTGTCGACCCTAAATTTGGGGTCAAAATGCAAATTATCCAAGGCATCATTAAAAATAAATAAATCCATAAGGCGTTTGTGTCACCTCTTGTTAGATCCTGTTCCAGCAATGAAAAAAAAGTGGGGGAGAGCAGGAATGAAGAGTTTTGGAGTTGCAGTGAAATGTAATGAGAACCTATGAACTGCTGTTTACTCACCCAGCCCCTTTGCAAGTTATTCCTTGGAACAGAATGCATGCTTAGTGGGTTCACATTAGGCCACAATACACGGCAAAAATCATGGTGCTACCAGTTCAGTCAGAACACTGTGAAATGTATCAACCTGAGATTCCCTGGCTGATCATACTGCCCATGTTCTACAATTCACCCAACTTTATAGAAGGAAAACATACACGTGACCAAGGATTTAGTTATGCTTTCTCTCACTTACAAATGCACACTTCTTCTTCTTGTTGTTGTTGTTAAAGTCAACATCTAAGTTGTAAAATGGCACTTGTCATCCGTAAAAGACAAAAACTAAAAAGTGGCATAAATTCATCAACCTGCGTTGGATGTCAGAAGTTGTTGTAGTTGGTACAGGCCAAGGCACATGCCCCAGGAAAAAGTCCACTGCTGACACAAAGGCTCTGTTCCTCCTTGCTGTTTTGTCCTGTTTGGCTGTCACTGGACTCTATGGCTCAATGCAAGAGGACATCTCCACTTGCCACACTCTTCTTTCCTCCAGGACTGTGCCCAGAAGGATTGGGCATTGGCAACATGGACAAGGATGGGAGTCCGTTCCGGGAAGAGGCGCTACTGAGAGCATTTCTGAACAAGGGCCAACAATAACAACACTAAATTAAGGCCTCCAAGTTCTTATATGTTCATGAGGTGAACAAGAATATCCTGGTTAACTCAGGGAACATACTTGCAGAACCAGGAAAGAGACTGTGAGCCGTACGAAGTTATTGGCACCATCATACTTTCAGATGGACTCAGGGCTTGAAATGAGATGTGAAGTTTCATCGCAGTTTATCATTAAGGAAAATCATTGGGACTAAAATGTCGTAGGGAAAGAGGAGCAGGATAGAGGAAGGTGCTGCAGAACCAAAAGTCTGGATGGAGACAAAAGATCCCATCTCCTGCAGAATTTCCTCCACAGTGAATTATTTGTTGTTGTGTAGTCATGTCCGATTCTTCGTGACCCCATGGACCAGAGCACGCCAGGCAATCCTGTCTTCCACTGCCTCCCACAGTTTGGTCAGATTCATGTTGGTAGCTTCAAGAACACTGTCCAACCATCTCGTCCTCTGCCGTTCCCTTCTCCTTGTGCCCTCAATCTTTCCCAACATCAGGGTCCTTTCCAGGGTGTCTTCTCTTCTCATGAGATGGCCAAAGTATTGGAGCCTCAGATCCTGGAAGGACTCAGGGATGATTTCTTTAAGAATGGATAGGTTTGATCTTCTTGCAGTCCATGGGACTCTCAAGAGTCTCCTCCAGCACCATAATTCAAAAGCATCAATTCTTTGGCGATCAGCCTTCTTTATGGTCCAGCTCCCACTTCCATATATCACTAGTTGGAAAACCATAGCTTTAACTATATGGACCTTTGTCGGCAAGGTGATGTCTCTACTTTTTAAGATGCTGTCTAGGTTTGTCATTGCTTTTCTCCCAAGAAGCAGGCGTCTTCTAATTTCGTGACTTCTGTCACCATCTGCAGTGATCATGGAACCCAAGAAAGTAAAATCTCTCACTGCCTCCATTTCTTCCCTTTCTATTTGCCAGGAGGTGATGGGACCAGTGGCCATGATCTTAGTTTTTTTGATGTTGAGCTTCAGACCATATTTTGTGCTCTCCTCTTTCACTCTCATTAAAAGTTTCTTTAATTCCTCCTCACTTTCTGCCATCAAGGTTGTGTCATCAGCATATCTGAGGTTGTTGATATTTCTTCTGGCAATCTTAATTCCGGCTTGGAATACATCCAGTCCAGCCTTTCGCATGATGAATTATGCATATAAGTTAAATAAGCAGGGAGACAATATACAGCCTTGTCATATTCCTTTCCCAATTTTCCATATCCAGTTCTAACTGTAGCTTCTTGTCCCACATAGAGATTTCTCAGGAGACAGATGAGGTGATCAGGCACTCCCATTTCTTTAAGAACTTGCCATAGTTTGCTGTGGTCGACACAGTCAAATGCTTTTGCGTAGTCAATGAAGCAGAAGTAGATGTTTTTCTGGAACTCTCTAGCTTTCTCCATAATCCAGCGCATGTTTTCAATTTGTTCTCTGGTTCATCTGCCCACCACAGTGAATTACCAACATATTTAACAGTATAGCTCCACAAACCACAACAAACCACAGCAGAATGGCCCAATGTTATTGCAATGAAGAATCTACCCAAGGGTATGGTAATAATCTGTTCCTGTCATTCTTTTCACACATCAGCAAATAAATATGCCAAGCAAATTATTAGTTTTGCTCTAATACACAGCAACTAATTATTAAGCATTTGCTATAGCGGACCTTGGAAGGCAGGATACAGCTTTTAATTGGCAACTGATTTGCAAGGACAGCAACTATGCCTTAAAGGCAGGAGCAGGCTCTAAGTCCAAATCCTGTAAACTGATGCATCATTAAGTAAGGCAGAGCACACCGTCTGGTAATTACAGCGTATCATCTAGGACACTGCAATCAACCTAGATCTGGGGAAGGCAGTATCAGAAATGGTGGCAAGTGCACTAGGGGCCTGGCAGAGCGTATTTTTTACAACAGGTTAGGACAGGGGGACTGGGGACTCATTTTAACATGAAAAAACCTTAAGGGATTTAAGTATTACCTCACATGAATGACTCCTTGCTGGAGTCATTGGTTTTGAACAACAGCCTCATAGCTGCCTTGCACAAAGTATACACCTACAACTGTTGAATGCACGCCTGATTCTAGTCTGCTTCACGTCCTACCCCAATGTGAAGAGGCGAGACACAATAACTTCAGACCTGGATTTGTAGAGCAGTCCACAAAACATAAACCTGGGCATGGCAGGATCCATGTATCAAACTGAAAGGACAACATTAAGCCCAGATGGGTGGAAAATTCCTTATCTACTTTCAAGTGCAGTTGTTCATGAAAGTCAGTAATAATATCAGCTCTCTCACTCTCTTCTCCCAAAGAGTAAACCCTACTAGCAAGCTGTAATATTACTTGTTGTCAATCATTTCTTTCAAAATTATTAGGGACCAGCGGGATGGGACAATGCTTTTACAGTAATATTTGCAATAATCAAAGCAATGGGAATGGTTATATACAGTGTTTGGCTCATGTTCTAAAGCACACACACACAAGATGGACACACACACACACACACAGAGAGAGACCATTTCACAGGAGGCGTGGGAAGACCCCAGTAGGAGAAAATGGAATCATGTACTCAGGGATTTATTTATATCCAAATTACTTTTACCTCGGAGAAGTATAAAAAAAGTAATCATTATATGTTCCCCATATAAATGAATTGTTTCTTGACATTGTATGCAACTGACAAACAGAAAAGATTTTTTTATTGCTAGAAGGCTGTAATATATAAAGGATATAGGATATTGCACACAAAAAGGGTGGATATTAGAAACAAATAAATTTCCCAACCATTCTTTCTGAGAAATCAGCATCATCAAAAATATTTATTTAGTGCCCTTAAAGGTCTCAAGGCAGTTAACAATAAAATAACCATGTGCAGTACAATAAATACAGGAAAAAATGTATCAACTCTCTATATGATTTTTTGGCCGTACATCGGACACACTGTGACAAAAATGGATATCTTGCACTCATTGTCTATCTTTGTGGTGTCCACATTTAGGAGAAAGGGTTTGTGGGCTTAGCAGCAAAACAAAACGATTTCCTCAACAATACATTTCTACTTATAAAGGAGGTAAAGTGAAATTAGTCATGCCAAGATTTACAAATGAATAAGTATACAAAAAAGCCATTTCTTTGTATAACACGTGGGGAAATGACTTCTACACAATCTAGAGTATTTGCAAGCAGTAAGCCTTTATTTTATTTTTTTTAAAAAGCAGCAAATCCAAAGTCGCAAGACAGCTAGAACAAGACATTATAGGAAAATTGCATTACAGGTTTAAAAAGAAATTGTATTTGCCTTCATTTCATCTTTTAGGGCTCAGCAAGCACATCAAAAAATATGAAAGAAACGGAAAAATTTCACAAATTTAAGGACCTATTTAGTGATAAGATAGACAGGATGAAACCAATGCCATCTCTTTAAGTGTGAATAATGTTGAACCTTCACCCTGCCCACAGACACAACAGAAAACGATTGTTATCCACTGCATAAATGAAAAATGATGTGCCTTTGACTCTCACACCTCTTTTCATCTTCTATGAGCCAGAGGAGATCAGAAGCTTCCACTCCTGTTTAAACTAACCACAGTTTCCCATAATGTCTGAACTCAGGGAACAGTGGTTTGTTTGAACATCAGCTGGTGAGAACAGAGCAGTCATTCTGTAACTGCAGATCCTAGTTTGTTCTTGCTAAGGAGGATGCAAAACCAAGGCTCTTGGAGCTCATTCTGTCTGAACTATAACTTTTCCCTTAGCTAAGATCTATTACATTTATCTGTATTGTACAGTGCCTACCATGCTTAACAACTCTATTTTAGTGCAACGAAACAACATATTACAATCATATTTATTTTATTTAAGACAGAGTGAACATAACTTAATAGTCAAAGTCAAGACTATGAGACACAAACTCCCCAGTTCAAAACTCACAACAGTCAACAACTCACTGCCAAGCAAGCCACCATTTCAGCCCACCATTCAGAGTGGTACCATTCATGTGGGATGTGGGTGGTGCTGTGGTCTAAACCACTGAGCCTAGGGCTTGCTGATTGGAAGATCGGCGGTTCGAATCCCCGTGACAGGGTGAGCTCCCGTTGCTCAGTCCCTGCTCCTGCCCTCCTAGCAGTTCAAAGGATGTGAAAGTGCAAGTAGATAAATAGGTACCACTCCGGCGGGAAGGTAAATGGTGTTTCCATGCACTGCTCTGGTTCACCAGAAGCATACTGTCAACTTTTCCCTTTTCTTGCGAGGAATCCTATTCGGAATAAGGGAATTTCCTGCAAAAAGAGGAAAAAGTTGACAGCTATGACCAGAAGCGGCTTAATCATGCTGGCCACATAACCCGGAAGCTGTCTGCGGACAAACGCCGCCTCCCTCGGCCTATACAGCGAGATGAGTGCCCGACCCCAGAGTCGTCCATGACTGGACCTTTACCTTTACCATTCAGAGATGCTGTAAAGATTACTAAAAACAGTGTATGTTTGAGGCACTTTGTATCTGATGTTCATTTATATTGCTTCCATTGGATCATCTTGACTTTAGTTTTTACCAGTGACAATAAGGTAGTATAAAAAGTATTCACAACATCATCAGTTAAATCCTGACTGGATCACCCCCTCACTGGTTCTTTAATTTATTTTTTTCCTTCACAGGTGTTATGTGAGTTTAAGGGGTATGGGATTAAATCCAATTCTATTGCCCCACAGGAAATGGAAGGAGGAGGGGAACTGATTTCTAAATATTTATAATAAAGGAAAGTTAATTTTACTTACTCTCCAAGAAACAGTGCCTCAACATCTCAAATAATGGCTCACTGCTGAAGTCTTGCCATTATTACCTCACTCTTGAAGTGATAAGTGTATTATGAAGACATTAAATCATAAGATTTCTACCAAGAGACTAAGGCAATTAAAACAGGCTCTGACTTCTTCAAAACTAAGTTCAGTGAAAAGTGCTCAAGGATTCACTGAATATTATCAACTCTGGATTTCAAGTGGGATCTGCAACATCATTTGCAGTGCAGAATGCTCCAGTACAAGATTTCAGCCAGCTAGCCAGTCATGCCCTTTTACAGAATACTCCATCCCACTCACCTCAGTTCTTCTCCATTCATGCCAATCTCACTGGCGGAGAAAGGGGGTGCGGTGGGTGCGACCCCTGAGGGGGGATGACATCACTGCCCCGGCCCTCTGGGTGAGCAGCTAGCTCCGCCTCTGGCCAATCTCCATTCCAATCTGGGTTCAAGCCTGGGCATGGGACTGACTCATGGGGGCCACCGGTCCCTTAACATTTCCACCCCCTAAATCATTTTTAACTCCTACAAATCTTTAGGTTTTAGGTTACCCCAAATCTGCTAATGCTTATATCCTGTGTATCAATGATACCATTTTAGCTACATAAATATCAATTCTCAGAGAATTGAGGTCACTGTGACACTGAAAGGTGTGCAAAAATGCTATCACCGGGAACCCATTAAAGTCAGGGACAACTCTTTTCAACTTGGAGACACACCAAAAACATATTCGTATGTATTCATGTGCTACAACAGCCCTCCCCTTTCCAATACAGAATTCCCAACCCAGCCGCTGAATCCCTCAGAAAATTGGTAATCGAAAGTCCCCCTCCCACAAATTCAGTTTGCTGAGAAAGAAATTAGTATTCACCTAAACGAAACAGAACAAAACTGCAATGACATTGAATTCACAGTAGAAATCACCATAAGGTGAGAAATACAGCTTATGTTTAAAGTTAATGCTCTTTTTGTAAATCTTAAAAAAAAGCTTTAAAAGTATCAGATATGAAAAAAAGCCAATTTCTCCTAAGCAGATCTATCTAAAAGATGACCTCGCAATACCACAGAACATGATTGGAGCGTTGCGGGATACAGCCAGCTTCAGAAGATAATTGCCGGCAATAGATGTTAAATTGATTAGTAGCCTGTGTGAATAGATAGAATTAAAGATTCCCTTTCATTTCCTCCCACCACTGATGACCTCATGAATCAGTCAAAATCTTTCTCAAGAAAGCTTGATTTAAAAGTACACGAAATAGCAAAAATAAAAATATTTATCATGCTTTAGGTACCATTATCCATCTGCCGTTACCTGTGAAAGCTTCTAGTTTCTCTAGTATGTTTGCATAGGTATATGTGTACACACACACACACACACACACGATTCCCTTGATTGTTACCCAAGGAATGAAATTCACACACATAAATTCACACAAGACTAAGCAGTAAAGAATATGCTTCATTTAAAGAGATGCCAAAAACTGAGATATAAATGCAAGCAATAAACAAATAAATATACATTCTGAAATTAAGAGAGCATCTGGATGGGCAGCGACAGAACTTCAAACCTGCATCCCTCTTTTGAGAATTTTAATTAATGTAATGCATGCACACTTCTGTACAATGATTTATTCTTTATTAATTTGAAGTGGTGGTATATTTTTTCCCCAATGGGCCCCCAAATCGGATAGCACTCCCTATCCATTACGTGCAGGAGAATTTCATACATTCCTTATTTACCACCCAAACATCTCTCGACATGAGAGATGCATTCATTGAACAATTCATAATCTCTTTTGTTACCATTGAACCATCATGATGAACAGGACAGACTCTTCCTGTGATCAGTCTTGGCGTTGGACCAAGAAGCACCTAACCACTGGGTTCGGGCAGCCGGAATGACAGTGCACCGCACAAGTCCTCGAAAGGTATTGTAGGAGGGGTATTAGCAGGCATACTGGCAAGGTTCATTCTGTGCCTAGTGTTGATCAGCCCAAGGTAAAAGAAGCAATGTTTCCTGCATTGTTCATGATGTACAGGCACCCTACCTGGTGGCACAATCAGTCATTGGGAGAGGGCAGGAAAATCTGAGCTGCTCATCATAACAACAGATTTCAAGGGAGCAACAGATGAAGCCAGTAATTCATTGCCAAAAGGCAACTTACATTGTAAGAATTCTGATAGCACAAAAATGGAAGACTGGAGAAATTCCAACTAAAGAACAATGGCAAGAGAAATTGATGAACTATGCAGAACTGGCAAAGCTGACGGACAGACCGAGAAAAAAGACAACAGTGGCTTTGAAAAAGAGTGGGAACCTTTGATAATATATTTGCAGAAACAAAGAAAGACCATTGACTTGATGGCAGGATTTAAATAAACACTCACATTTTTATTAACAAAGAACATTTAAAATAATGAAGAAATGATATAGTGGACTTTTTAGAAACAGCAGTATGTAATAATGAGGGAAGCCCGGGAGGGAAGGGGTGAAGTGATGTAATATGTATGTTATTGATATGAGATATATGTAACAATAGGGGGGGGGAGTGAATAAAAATTTAATAATAAAAAACATTGTAAGACAGGTGGCATTCAGAAAGATGAAAAGCATTGGCATTTGGTGAATCAGGGGTAGGGCTGCTTGAAGAATTCAGTACAGTGGTACCTTGGTTCTCAAACGCCGAAAACCTGGAAGTCAGTGTTCCGGTTTTCGAATGTTTTTCAGAAGCCAAACGTCTGATGCGCCTGTCGGCTATTGTTTCAAAAATAAGAAAATCCTTATCAGTGCTATCTTCAGCTGCTTAGAAGTCCCTTCAGCGGCCCAGTAACAAAACCAGGAATCTGGTGCACAATACTGAATATGGTGAAATGTGCAAAAAAAGGCAAAATATCCATTAAGCAGAAAGATATCCTTTATGCCTCACCAACCATCAATTTACCTTGAATGCAAGAGTTACTTAATTATAAGAAATGCCTGCATCATAGGAACAAAGGCGAATGATAAGTGGAGAGCATATTCTGGATTTAAACATAGTCATAAATGATCAGACAATACCCCAATTATGCAGTAAGGTATTTACTTCATAAGCTATTTGCTTTGATTTACACCGGTGCATAAGCAATTGAAATCTATAAAAATAAGTGATTAATGATGAACTGGATGACTTTTATGGCTTCTGTGAAGGACATTCCAACACTTTAAACTCCCACAAAAACAGCAAGGCAAACAGCTAAATGAATTTCACGGCATGGACAATAGGAAATAAATGCTCTATTAAAGCAGAAATGAACCACAGATACCACACGCGCGCGCACACACACACACACGCACAAAATACAAGTTTTAGTTTCACAGGGTGGAATTCAATGTCACACTCTTCGGATTGTTCTGCCTACCCAAGCATTTCTGCTTGCCAAATGGAGTAATCCTTCCTCTCCTTTCTCACCAAGTTTTGTTCTGGGGGTTCTCCTGACCCTACACAGAAGATTTGAGAGGGTGCGGGGGGGGCATACAGAGGGAAGAGTGAAAGCCCGGTTGTGGTAATGGGAACCCCTGTGCTAGCTTCCACTAGTGCACCAGGTTAGCTGAATCTGGGGTACACAGTTTTGCTTTGGGTAACGCGAGTGCAGCCTTCCCTGAGTGATGCTCTGTAGACTGTTCCCAGTCCCATCAGCTTCAACCAGCAGAACGAACCGTCAAGCATGCTGTGAGTTGTAGTCCAAATTACCTGCAGGACACCAGGCTGGGCAAGGCGGTTGAAGTATAGCACCATTTCTGGGGTGACAAGGACTGCATTTGCCTGTTAGCTAACACCATAATAAACACCAACCAGTGAATCTACACCTAGGTCTAGAAATAGTCCCTTGACCCTACACTTGTAGTATGGAAAAATTGCCTCCAGGTGCCCAGGCAAATGGTGTGTGTGTGTGTGTGTGTGTGTGTGTGTGTGTTGTTGTTGTTGTTGTTGTTGTTGTTGTTTTTTAAAAATGTCACCTATGACTAATATATGTATGTGTGGGGCAGGAAGGACAAACTAGTAATTCCTCTGATCTTATTTGCCAGAACCCACATCTATAGGGAAGAGAACTATTTTGAGAATGAGGAATTATTCCACAAATGCAAACTGTATCTCATGACTTTTTATGACTCACCTATATGACCACTGAATTCACAGAAGCTCAACATGACATTTGACTCTGATCAATTTCAATCTCAAGCAACATCTAAAGCCACTTCAAACCTTAGTACAGGTATCTCTCACTTATGTGGTGGTCCTGTTCCGGACCCCAGAGTTCGTAACTGATATCGCGTAAAGTGAAGAGCCTCCTCTAAACACCCTGTTAACGCCCAGTCTGCTGCTCTCTCTTCAATCCATACAAAAAATAACTGTATCCAAAATTATCCACAACTAGAATTGAAGCTCTGGGGCCAGCAAGAGGCTGGAGGCCATGGGGAAAGTGGCTGCTGCGCTATTGCACACATCAGCTGTTAGACGGGTAGGTTAAGCGGCATCAACAAAACGCTGCTCTCTTTGGGGCTTCCTCCACCCTCACTGACGTCTTCTTCAGGCTCTGGGGAGTGGCTCCACAAGGACTCTCCAGCTCTCTCCAGCCATTTCTGGGTTTGAATTGAATTTCTTTATTTCACAGTGTTGCATGCAGACATGGTTGTGCGCAAGTGGAGGGATATAGAAGTAGGTATACAGTTGATGGACGTGGTTGGCACTGTGGTCTAAACCACCGAGCCTCTTGGGCTTGACGGTCATAAGGTCGGTGGTCCGAATCCCTATGATGGGATGAGCTCCCATTGCTCTGTCCCAGCTCCTGCCAACCTAGCAGTTCAAAAGCACGCCATTGCAAGTAGATATGGTGGGAAGGTAAAGGGCATTTCCGAGCGCTCTGGTTTCCATCACTGTGTTCTGTTGCACCAAAAGCAGTTTAGTCATGCTGGCCACATGACCTGGAAAGCTGTCTGTGGACAAATGCCGGCTCAATCGGCCTGAAAGCGAGATGAGTGCTGCAACCCTAGTCGCCTTTGACTAGACTTAACCATCCAGGGGTCCTTTACTTTTACCTTTTATACAGTTGAATCAATGAAATTCATCACAACAGATAATATGGATACACATAACTGACACACCACAAAGTGGCAGTAAAATTTGAGGCTGGCAGTTGGAAAGTATAGAGAAGTCAGATAAAAGGATGGTTTTTCTTTACTGGTATTGTGAATGATGACAGCGAACTTGAGCCAAGAACAAAGAAAGTGGATTCTAAAGCAGTATATCTACTTTTGGGTCAGCCTGTACATTGTTTGACTTCCTCTTTTACGTTCCTCGGGCCCTCTCTTTCTGCTTATGTCCACAGCTCCCTCATAATGTCACCAGTGGTTTATACAAGAACTTCAGCAGATGTTCACCCCATGCAAATTCTAATCCAAAGATGAAAACTTTTTACCATCCAGTGTGTGCACAAAAAATATTTTCCTACACAGTGTATCCCTTTACAGCCAGACCCTCATGTCAACTTGATTCCAGGCTTCTGCAGAGACCCAGGTCTTCAGTACAACTGAAAAGAGCAAAGCTGTCAACACGCCTCCATATAAGAGTCTGGATAATTTGCTGTTATGAAAGAGCTTACTATTTTCTCTGAATACACCTTGCGCTCCTATGTCCTCCTGCACAAAACGGCAGTGTTTGGCTTCTTTATGAAAATTCTGAAAGGGTGTGCCTATGCGGCAGCATTTAAACAATGTGCTTTAAAATTGTTCTATTGCAATCACAGTGCAATCTTGCTTTATTTGACTACTGTAGTTATTTTATTCACATGTACACATCTCTGACTGCTTTTAAAGCATCCAACACCTCAGACAAGTCTGTTCTTGATCCTTTAAGGTGCAGCTAATCACGAAATCCCATTTATCCCAGTGACTTAGAAAACACAGGTGTTAAAAGTTTTAAAGCAACTTGTTTCAGCTTCTGCATTTTTAAGCAGTTCTGATGATTCTGTAGCCAAGTTGATTATTTCATTTAATTTCTTTATTATATTTTGATACCGCCCTTCATCTGAGGATCACAGGGTGGTTTACAATATAAAAAAACACAAAAATACATAACATAGTAACAAGTAAATATGAAACCAAACCAAATCCCACAGAGAAAGTAAAGAAGGTGTAAGTAAGCTGAAACGTTTTGCTTTTAAAAAAATTAATATCTCCGTTTTATTAGTCAGCACACACATATACGCTAGGGGTGTGCACTGAACACAAGATTCAACTTGTATCTGTAGGTTTGGGAAGCTGTTTTGGAGCTGCTCTTAAAAAGGCTGCAACTTCTTTCTCTTTCCGCAGAAGTGGATGAAATTTGCAGGCAGATCAGCCTCTCCCAAGTGAATTCAGCCTGTCATATTGCACAGCCAGGATTTTTTATGAAGGGCATCTGTAACTTTGATTTTAAAAACATTTCTTTTTTCCATTTTCAGGATGAAATTTGCAGGCATGCTTACCCCTTCAGTGGGGGTGAAAACTGCCATGTCTTATAATTTTATGGCTACAGCAGTTTCCCCACAAGAACAGGGTAAAATAAAGAAATAATCATAAGGGGTGGTAGAGAGAAAGAAAAACAAACCATGGTGGTAGTGGGAAAGAACATGGATTCACAGATAGGGCTACGGTGGGGAAAATGTCACATCCCACCCAGAAATGACCACTACTTGAAGGCTTTTTGGTGGGTCATTGGCTTCTTCCACCCCATAGTTCAGTGGTGGCCAAACCTGGACCCCAGCAGCTTTATGACTACAGCTCCCATCATCCCTAGCTAACAGGACCAGCGGTCAGGGATGATGGGAATTGTAGTCCCAAAACAGCTGGAGGGCCAAGTTTGGCCATCACTGCCATAGTTTGTTTGCTTTTTAGAGGATATGGCCTCTTCTTTCTAGAAGAGATCTCTTTACTCCCAAAGCAGTGACGCAATCGGTTTTCTATGTGAAAAACAACTTTTAATCCTTCCCTAAGATTGGAATGCTTAAAAACGATACCTGTCTATCAAAATGAACCCTCTCACCACACCTCTCTCCTTTCCCTCCCCCCTCTTGAGCTCTGGATGTTTCTCAGTCAGTGTGATGGCCTGGGATTCAGACTCAGACGCTGAACCTGAGGGATCCCAGCCTGCACAGGATTCCCTGCCTCCAGAACCAGCAGAGCCAGGGCTGGGGCCTGAGTCTGAAGGGGACTCACCTGTGCTAGATCCTCAGGTGCAGGCATCGGCTGAGTTTGATCTGGCTTCTGATGGGATGGAGGACTCATTGCCTGCAGGTGCTCCACTCCCCGCCCTGTCAGGGGAAGCTGAGGTTGCCTCTGGGTCTGGTAACCCTCCAGCCTCCCCTGAGCTGCAGAGGCTCAGGGCAGAGAGGCGAAGGGAACTAAGTTCCCGCAGGAGGAGTGCTCGCCTCCAAGCCAGGAGAGGTGAGTCACCTGAGGATCGGAGCCGCCCTATGCCTTGGGGCAGATAAAAGCCAGCCAGCCCCAGCCCCAAGTTGCAGGAGCAACATCATTGCTGTCGAGTTCCTGCTTGATCCCTGTCCTGCTGTTTTGCCTGAGCTCCTGACCCGCTTTGGTTCCCTGTTTGTTCACCCGTTCCTGACTTCACCTGACTCCCTGCCCTGTACCCTGCTCCAGTTATTTTGGACTGCCTTTACGTGTACCTCTGACCTTGGACCAGACTTAGACTTCGCCTTCTGGATACCCCACGGGACCAGCACAGTCAGTCTAGTTCCATTCATCTAATTTGGGGGGCGGGGCAGAATTGTTGTATTTTTCAGAAGGTCAAAGTCACAGAGTGAGGCTGAGGGAATCCCTGACCCAAGTCAAGACACCCTGTTAATGGCACAATCTGACTCAAAAATTCATCTCATAATTTGGGATACGCATAAAGCCAATGTATACTCCTAATATACACTGCGGGGGTGTATCTGTGTGCATACACGCACACATACATATATGAATATACACAAACACACACATATGAGAGAAATAAATTTGGACGAGATTTTCCTGCTTTTAAAAAAAGGAAGCACACTATGTATCAGACACAGAGGAGATTTGTCAGAAATAAAGAAAACAATATCTCAATCCAGGCGCTAAAAGGAACATTGTTTACAATAAAAAGAGGAAGAAATAATTGGGCTTATTTTCATTTTACATTCCCAACACAACGAGATCTCTTACAGATAATTGCTACCGTTGTCAATCCTACAGGAGTAGCCAAGAGCAATTAGACTGAATTCTGATGATAACCCAGTAACTGAAATAAGAGAAGATGCAAAGACTTAGAGACTTACTAGATAAAACTGTTGCTAGGATGTATATGCCACTTCAGAAAGCAAATTGGTAAACTGCATGAAAGAAATTAATCAGCTCATCATGTTAGACAGAAGCTTAGACTAGAACCTTTTGGCTGATGTGCCGTTCTCCATAAACAGGTAGAAAAAACCTTTGTAGGGCAGTGGGAGATGGTAATCTGAAGCACTACAGTAAACATTTAACCATGAAATAGGTTGTATGCTTAAAAAGTCAGTTACCATGTCATCAGCCATGTGGTTTCTTCCATTTGCAGCGGCTTACAAACAACATTTCTCCCCTCTTCCCTGTCCTACACTTTCCACAGCACCTCCTGACACCAGAACAACCTGCATTAAACGCTTCTGTGATATGTCTCCAAAAAGCAGCATTCAAAAGTGCTAACCAAATTGGATACACCTCCAATATTTTGGACAATTACAGCAACTGTCACCTCCATGCTGGCAGAAATAACCTCTTGGTGGGGAGGATTCATGGTGAACCTAAAGACTTATTAGCACATATCATCTACTTCTTCCTTCCACCCCAGCTAGGGAAATTAAATACTCAAAAGAAGAAAGGTGAAAAATGTAAACAATGCGTTGTTTTCTCACCTCATTTTCCCTGAAGATATATTTAGAACCAGAATGTGGAAACACTTTCTCACATTAATGAACACATGCTTGTGCACAAATAATTCAACTGAGACCCGCAAGGCTGTTCACTCTGTCCCTTGCTCACTAGATGGAGCGAGAGAAATTTATGGCAGACGTGAACAGGTACACTTTGAGGTCAATGCACTGAGTATTCACAGAGCGCCTTATCCTAATAGCCTTGAAGCCAATGGGAGCAGACAAGGATAAATGCAGCTGCCAAGTGGACAACTCAGAAGCAGCAGCGCCAACTATATTGGAAACATGCAAAAGTCACACACTAATTGTCTGCAAAGAGCATTAATTTGGTTTTGCCAGCATACCTGTAAAGATGCCAGCATGCCAGTAAAGATGTATCGAGAGGAAAATTAAATAGTAAAATATTTATATTTATTAAACATATGTAAATAATAAGGGTCTCGTTTCTTCCATCTCCTGAAGAGAAGAAGAAGAGTTTGGATTTGATATCCTGCTTTATCACTACCCGAAGGAGTCTCAAAGCGGCTAACATTCTCCTTTCCCTTCCTCCCCCACAACAAACACTCTGTGGGGTGAGTGGGGCTGAGAGACTTCAGAGAAGTGTGACTAGCCCAAGGTCACCCAGCAGCTGCATGTGGAGGAGCGGAGACGCGAACCCGGTTCCCCAGATTACGAGTCTACCGCTCTTAACCACTACACCACACTGGCTCTCATGGGCATGTTGCCAGCTGCCCACTGTGACCATGCAAGCAGGGATGAGAAGTAAATGCTCCCTCTTTGCCATGGGTGCCTTGAGAATGTGAACCTGGCATGCACACCCTGCTCCCACTGCCTACTATTGATCAAAGTGCACATGCCAGGCCCAAAGAGTACCCCAAGACACACACACACACAAGTCAAATGCAGTGGAAAGTAGCTAAAGTGTGACATAAACTCAATAATGCCTTAGGTCAGGGGTGTCAAACTCCGGCCCTCCAGATGTTTTGGAACTACAATTCCCATCAGCCCTAGCTAACAGGACCAGTGGTCAGGGATGATGGGAATTGTAGTCTCAAAACATCTGGAGGGCCGGAGTTTGACACCCCTGCCTTAGGTGTTTATCAAACCAGTCCTTAAAAATCCCCTCATCTACCAGAGAAGCCAAATATTCTCCATGCCACTCTGAAAAACTATTTAGAATCACCCGGCAGTGTGGAGTAGACAACATAGTAGAATCCCAAAGGCCAAAACCCCCCAAACAACCCCTACTTGACTCACCTTTGTCTCACGTCCCCTTCCCCCTGGATAAACTATCTGACATTTCTCATGCCCATTCCAAAATGGAGACAAATGACCAATTTTTGAACCATCACCCCCAAAGAGGAGCAGAGTTTGTCTTGGTTTATGTGGGAGCAGACTTGGAAGTGTGACTGAACAGCCACCATTTTATTCATGCTCAGAATCTTAGCAGTTAGCTCTGACATTCATTAGAGATTCACAATTTTTATTCGCTCAGATGTTTTTTATCATCCATCATAACTTGACAACAATTCCCCAAGGGGACTACTAACACAGTTGTCAGAGACCGAAATACTTTAGAGAAAAGGAAAACCTCTTGTGCCACCCAATTTTATTTTAACACACACATCTGTTTCCTTCTAGAATAACAACTTGCATATTGTACACAATTTTAAGTCTATAACGTGGGCGGAGGGGGGGTGCAGGAAGGAGAACTCTTTTGTGACTGACAGGTCTAGTTTCTGACAAGAGGGAATGGTTTAACCAGGATTTTCCAGTCCCAGTGCTTTAGGGCAGTGGTTTTCAACCAGTGTGCCATGGTACCCTGGGGGGTCTTGAATGACGGTCAGGGGTGTTGCGGGCAACACTGGCCTCTGTCCCCCTTTCTTTCCCTCCCTCCTACGATGTCCTCTCCTGTCTCTGCCTCCCCAAGGCTTGCACAGCTGTTTGTTGCAGCAGCCCTGGCTACAAGCTCTGCAGGTGAATGGTGCCTCTAGGGCTGGCCAGGGGTTGCTGGTTGTCAGGAGCTGAGGCAACCTTGGAATAAGCAAGCAAGTGGGTGAGGGAGCCCATGAATGGACAGACAAGTCCAAGGCCCCGGTGGGGCAGGGTGAGGAGGCACCTGTCTTTGGTCTCTCTCCCTCTTTGCTTCCTTCCCTCCCTCCTCTGATGGCCACTTGTGTCTCTGCCTCCCAAAGGCTTGCACAGCTGTTCGTTGCAGCAGCCCTGGCTATAAGTTCCCCAAATGGTGTCACTGGGGCTGGCCAGAGCGTGCTTCCCAGGCCCCTGCGGGCAGTGTGAGGAGGCATCTCTCCTTGTGGGCAGAGGGGACAGCTCAGAGACCAGGGGCGGCAGCTGTGGCTGCTCAGAGGACTCCCAAGGAGACGGGTGAGGAGAGGAGGCTGAGGGAACACTCCACAAGGGAGGGTATTTGAGAAAGGGTAAGAGGGGACGGGGTTGGCGCTGTAGTCTAAACCACTGAGCCTCTTGGGCTTGCCGAGCAGAAGGTCGGCGGTTCAAATCCCCGCGACGGGGTGAGCTCCCATTGCTCGGTCGCAGCTCCTGCCCACCTAGCAGTTCAAAAGCATGTCAAAAAGTGCAAGTAGATAAATAGGTACTGCTCCGGCGGGAAGGTAAATGGTGTTTCCATGTGCTGCTCTGGTTTCGGTGTTCCATTGCACCAGAAGCAGCTTAGTCATGCTGGCCACATGACCTGGAAAAACTGTCTGCCGGCTCCCTTGGCCTGTAAAGGGAGATGAGCACCGCAACCCCAGAGTTGTCTGCAACTGGACTTAACTGTCAGTCCTTTACTTTTACCTTTTTTAAGAAGCTGCCAGCTCTGCAGGCAAGGGGTCTCATAACTGGGGTCCTGAGCCCCACAGGGGTGCCGCAGAAAGAATGTAGTTGGTCAAGGTTCTGGTTGTATTGCTTGGTTGGAAAACTCTGGCTGTTAAAGCTCTTAGGTCTGTGCACATGCCTTTTCACTTAAATTTCCATTTAGTTTCTGTGTCTTTTGGTGCCAAGTGAACAGAACACAAGCCTGAAACTTCAACTCTCTACCTCCTTCCCTCATCCTTCAAAATGCTGAAAGTTACTTTCCTAGAGAAACCTCTGATAAAACCACAGGGAGGGAAGCAAATCCTTTTAGTTCCCTCCCCTGCTCTCAATCAACTTCAAAAGATGCCTGGCACACAAAACACATGGCATATCTGTCAGCAATTCCATCGTCAGTAGTTCCATCATTGCACAAGCGAGTAAACATTATTCACCAGCCTTTCGCAAACCATTCAAGTTCCTGCCATAATCATCTCTTGTCTATGCAAAAATGTTACAGATTTATTGACTTTACCTCTTCATAATTTTCATCTAGTTATTACCTCATGAAAGGATTCAAGCTTTTACAACACAAAACCCCTACTAAGCACAGATTTCTTTTCAGCAGCTACATAACAAGACTCATTTCAGGGTAACACCAAGTATCAATATTCTCTTACACAAACAACACGTTCTCTTTGAATTTCCTAAGACCTTTGTTGCAGAACAGTTACACAAAGTAATAGTATTGATTATGCAAATACACACTGACTAACAAAGGATTTTTATTTTAAAGAAAAATGTTGTCTATAGCAAATATTCTGCCAGTAACCACATTCTTGTTATACAAAGCCCTTTGGGGTAGCAGCTCGAAAGTGAAAGGAATAAAATTTAATGTAGCTGAAGCTTTAAAATATTGCTCCTGGAGTAGCCTCCTTGGGATTTGACATTGTAACAAAACGGTGTCCAAACTAGACCTGTAAATTCTGACCATTTTACAGCCATGTTTTTGCAGCATGATGTCATAAACTATAATTAGACACTGTATCATTGCAGAAGATGTCATGAACTGTAACAATATTGTATTTCATTGTAGAATATGATGTCACATTAGTAGCTGAATAACTTCTACAGCCCATTCACTCTCTGTCACCTTCCCGGCTCACTGATGTAATAAAGAATTATGTTCCCATAATGCTTTTGTGGATGACTGCACAGGAGTTCTTCCTTCTAAAACCTAGTGCTATTGTAAAAGTTCTAGTGTTTATTAATTTCTCAGCCTGCCATTTACTTTTGTCACTGTCAAAAATACCATGAGGCAGGAAATAGTACTTTTTTTACTAGGTTTTAGTTTTTAGTTTTTTAAAGACACACAACAAAAAGCAAACTAAATGCTAGGCAGTTGTGGGTGAGAACTGGGATGGAAGATAGAAGAGAAGCAAACTTGATGATCAGATTAAAAGATGTAGAAAATTTCTTTTAAAAAAATTTATTAAAGCTTTTTCACAATACAGAAAGACATAAGAAGCCTGCCTAAAGAAAAGCAAAAACAGAGAGAAAGAGAAAAGAAAATACCAGAGCCCTTCCTCAAAAGCAGCTCTTAACCCTGGTCCCACACAGAAAGTGGTGGACTGTCAGAGACCAGGCTGAGGAGTACAACTCTGATGAGGAATGGTGGGAGCCTCCCCCCCCCCATGGCCAGGATCCTGAAACTCCACAGGAGCAGTGGAGTAGTGTTGATTTGGAACAATGGTTTGCTGAGGGGCACAGTTCAGAAGACAATAGTTGGGCAGAACTGGGAGGTAAACAGCAAAAAGAACAACAACAACAACAACAGGAAGAGAGTGAACTAGCAGACTCTCTCTCACTGGAAGATGTGCAGCCTCTCAGTCCCAAGGCTAGGAGATTAGATAAGGTGACTTTGCAAAAGGCTCAATGGTTGAGAGGTCAGGTGGCTAGGAGAGGGAAGTGGGCAGGACCTTAATTGGGAGACCTGCACTCTGAGAATGGTCGCTTGTTCTTTTGCTGCATTCATTAAACATTTCTACGGCCAAGGGGGGAGGAAGCTGAGCCCCCGAAGCTTGACATGGACCCTCCCAGCTTTCACCTGGAAGCTTTTCTTTCTTCTCCCAGTCTCTCACCCTGGGAGGTCTTCCCTTTCCTGCCTCTCACCCAGGATCTCTACACCAAGCACCCACCATTTCCATTTTTCTCAGGTACAGCGGTACCTTGGCCCTTGAACAACTTAGTTGCCGAACAAATCGATTCCTGAACGCTGCAAACCCAGAAGTGTTCCAGTTTGCAAATGTTTTTAGGAAGCCAAATGTCAGACACTGCTTCCACTTGAGTGTAGGAAGCTCCTGCAGCCAATCGGAAGCTGTGCCTTGGTTTTTGAACGCTTTCGGGAGTCGAACGAATTAAGTTTGAGAGCCAAGGTACCACTGTAATATGCCTATGACAGAGGCAACAAAGAGTCCATATGAAGGGGACATGTTCTGGACTGACTCCACAAGAACCCAGAAATATGCAATGCAGCAAATTCTCTAGTGGTTGTTTGTACACATTTCAAGTCAAGCTTTAGAAACAAAATTCATAATAGGAACACTGGCGCGCGCGGGGGGGGGAGGGGGCGACATATCTGCATTTTCCTTGGTTTGTTGTGGGGAGCCAGAGGTGAGCAGTGCAAACAGAAATGGGGAGATATTCATTTGGGGCTTCTTCACACTTACCTCTCCTCTGCTCTTTCCAGGCAAAGTCCCCAATTTAAAGCTTTATGTCTCAGCAGCCTTTATTTTGGCTACAGGCTTTCCACTTGGAATACACACTCTTTAAAGCTCAATCAGAGCAAACATCAAACTGCAGAAAACCTGAATTGACATTTGCTCTGATTCAGCTTTAAAGAGTGTGTTTTCGTGGGGAAAGCTCGGGACAACCCCCCCCCCCAAACAAACCCATACTCAGACAAGGAGTGTTACAGTGCAGACTTCTGCCTGGACAGAGCAGGGGTGAAGTAAGTGTGGATAAGCCCTTGGTTTATATTTTAAGGCAAGCCCACCAACTTTACTCTTCCCAAGCCAGTATGTGAACCAAAACACAACTCTCCTTCAAAATTTCCATAACACTGAATTTTGCAATGCAGTCCTCCAGATGAAAGAATGTAGAGACCCATGTGTATGATTCAGAGAATCATAGAATTGTAGAGTTGGAAGGGACCCTGAGGGAATCTCAACGCAGATTCCTCAATGCAGGAATCTCAACTAAAGCATCCATGACAGATGGCCATCCAACCTCTGCTTAAAAACATCCAATGAATGAGTGTCTTCCACCTTCTGAGGGAGTCCATTCCACTGTTGAACTGCTGACAGTATGTTAATGAAAAGCACACAGGGAAATGTGTGTATTAGTGAAAACAATATACAAAATGCATTCTTTTTGGAGGAAACTGCTTGCAAAAATGCATATACTGGCAAAAATTGAAAAAAAAAACACCTGTGTATTATAGAGCAGGGTTTCCCAAACTCAGGTTTCCAGCTCTTGGACTACAATTCCCATCATCCCTGACCACTGGTCCTGCTAGCTAGGGATGGTGGGAGTTCCCTCTCCCCCAGCCCCCACTTCGCAAAAGTGGATGAAACTTGCAGGCAGGGTGGATTAGGTCTGCCAAACTGTATGCAGATCCTACATCCAGGGGTTTTAATCTTTCCCAAAAAGATGAAAATGAGAGAAATAAATGACAGGTTTCAAAAAACAGTTTATGATAAAACAATTTGCATTGACCCAAACTGTACAATAAATGACATATCATGAAAGAGGTGGTGGTGGTCAGTAGGTAGATAAATCATTCTGGTTTGATGTGAGAACGTTTCTTCAAGCCCCACAAAAATATTAAATTATATACTGGAAAAATGCATCACAGAGGATTTAACTGGTTAGATTACTCTGGAACTGGTTTTTAAAACCCCTTTGCAAAACTGTGCTCTACAAATTGTAGCTCAACCACACACTGCAACATTTTGAGAAGAATGGAGTACCTTCAAACAGACTATGGATCATCTAAAATTATATTGCTTTGAATATATATCATTTTCTCCACACTACGCAAGACATCACTTTTTCACTGATAGAAAATGCTCTTCCAAGAGAATGGAAGAATGTCACATGCAGACAGTGGAAATCTATTCATACAGAAAGCAAGATTTTCATTCTGCACAAAGTCATGTCAGATTGAAGCTGGGTTTCCTTTAGGGATCACAGCCATCTTTTATCATCCTGTCTGACTTTTCCCTGCTTAAGCGACTGCACATTAGCACTAATGTTATTGCTATTGCAGGAGGACCAGCAATCATAAAGGGAGAAAAACATGTTTTTCTAATTGTTTACTTGTGTTTACTGTTTAAATAATGTGACCAAGACAGCACGTGCCAAGAGATATACTGTATGAAGGATGACTAGAATTCAAATCTCCTACTTCAAGCTTCAATGTCACCACAAAAGCCACTATTGTATAAAGTCATGGGGCACTGCATTAAGAACCCCATGTTCTTTCAAATTACTGCATGTTATACTTCTTTGTCCAAAATGTCTAGTACATTTTACTGTGCATTTCCTTTCCATTTGTCATGAGGTATCTTACGCACATTTCCGTTGACTCAGAAACATGGAAATAAGCAGATTACCTTTTCTCCAATAATTATGTAATGGCTTTGTGGTCCCACTCTAAAGAAATCAAATTGAATTTTGTTGTTGTTGTTACAGCTGTCAAATTAAAAGAAGGGGGACCCCACAACTTCAAAGTGTTGTTCAATGGTTACCAAACTGAATACCCAGAAGTCACAGATCCCACAAATACAGATTCATTTGGTGGGAATGAAATGGCTTTTTTTAAAAAAAAAAAAAAAAAGACAACATTTTAATAATCTACAGATGTGCTGCACCTATATTTGGGTATCTCAGCATAATTAAGGATGTGAAAGATTCTCCATGGTTGCAGAAACTAGGTATACATTCAAAACCTAGGATGGAGGTCTGACTTTCCCCACCCCTTTAATAGCCAGCTGAAGATGGCTTCTTCAGGGTGGTGGAAAAGAGCAGCCACCATTTTGGTTTGTGAACATACACACACATTACAGATGGAAATGAAGGGTGGTTGATGGACTGTTCCATATCCCACCACTCCTTCTATTATCAAACACAAGTTGCAAGTAGCCAAAACAATAGTCTGGGAGCATTTTGGGCCAACCTGGTATTTTAGTGTGCCAAATCTTTGTTGCTGTTGTTTTTTACATCTCCTTTATATGTATATGCCAAATCTACATGATGCTACCCTCTCCTTTTCAGAGAATTATTATTTATTTATTATTATTATTATTATTAATTATTATTAATTATTATTATTGTTAAATTTATATACTGCCCTATACCCACAGGTCTTAGGGTGGTTCACAGGATAAAAATCACGTTATAAAAACACAAATACATAATTTAAAAAAACCCAAATACAACCCAATATTCCCTCCCACCCCCCCCCAAAAAAAAACAGAGAGGGAAAATAGAATTCAAAACACACAATACTTTCAATAAAACATATAAAAATAAGCACTCATCAGGTATCGTCAAGGAGTAGATTAAAAGGTGAATTTAACTGTCTTTCAAATCAAAACATATTAGCCATTGTCCCCGCCCCCCCAATTGTAACCATTCATAGAAGCTCTTTGATCCAGTGGAGGCTTCCATGAAGGGGCGCTGGGAGGGAATTTTCTATCATTACCCCTTCCTTCTGCAGCCCCTGCCCCCATCCTCAAATCTGATCCAAGGGTTGGGGAAGCCCTCAGGACAGTGGCGGAGCTAGCCGCTCGGGCATCCAGAGCGGCACAAATGCCATGCACCTGGGGGTGTGGCGATCCACCCAGGGGAGGGGGTTGCGATCTTGCATGGTGGATCGCTGCCGGGGGGATTTTGTCAACCCCCTCAGGGATGTCACTCGGGGCGGACCGCCCCCTCCTGTGGCATCGGGAAGTGGCACTGAGAGAAAGGTGGAACTTGCAAAACCCTGCCTCCTTCTGTCCATGCAATCCTCTACTGGATCAGTGGATGAGCGCAGAATTTGGTTATTATTACAAACAACACTGTTTGTATCCCTGGGATGAAAAAAATCTGGACTGAGGGATTGGAAAGTGTGGGAAGGCAATGATTTGGAGCAGAACCTCATAAAGACAACATGGAATTAGAGGAAGATTACCAGCCACACTGAACAACAGCCTGGGTGAGCCAAATGATATGAGTTTTCATTTATTCCTTTAAAGAGGCGCCAACTTGTAAGGGAGATTGGGTGGGCCAATGTCGCATCGGGACGTCAGAAGAGTCAGGGAGTGAAGCCGAACATGGTGGCAGCATGGCTTCAATGGCAATCTGCTTTTCTATATTTCCTCGACAGATGAGTTGAACCACTGCTCTAAACTGTCCGAATTGATTTTGGTATTTCCAGTGCTACAGCCATGACTACTAAACTGAAGTAACAGCCATAATCTAAGCATCTTATGAAATGAAATATTAATAAAACCCACTTCCTTTGAGGTCCAGTCCCTTGGGACCTACAAAGAGCACAATGAGGTATTTTCTTCGCTACAAAATTAGATTTTACATCTCTTCTCCCCAATGAGTCTGGTTGGCAACGAAATCCCTTTTCTATCACTTGCACTGTGCTAAATGTGGAGAAAAAGATTGTCATAAAATTAATAATGTAAGACTGTCCACATAATAAATTTAATCTCCTTGGTTCTACACATAGGTCATAAACTGAAGAATGACTCCACCACTTCCTTCTTGAAGGCAACTTCATTGTGTGTTGGAGGACAACCGAACACAATCCTTTTTTAAAAAAAATAAATAAATTACATTTTATTGAGTTTCAACATTTTTAACATATAGTCAAAACACAATTTCATCTTTCCTCTTATTTTTGTCTACTTCCCACCCCTTTTTCTGTGGAGTTGTTGTTTCTCCCCTTCTGCTGCACCCTATCATCTCTCTATCAAATCATAACCACAATATTACTTCTGTTGCTCACAGCTGAAAATCCTGCTTGTGAGTTCATAATACTATATTTCTTTAAATTGTCCAAAAGTCATCCATTCTTCCATAAAACACTCATAATTAGATTCCCTTAATTTTGCTCTTAATTTTGCCAGTTCCGCATAAACCATTATCATACTTCTCCATCGTTGGTTGGAACTTCTTCCTTCCATTTCTGCGTATATAGAATCCTAGCTGCTGTTGTTACATACATAAACAATCTTTCTGGGGGAGATTTCTGACCCCATAATAAGAAAACACAATTCTTTTCCTTATTATTATTATTTTAAATGTGAATTGATGGTGTTACTTTGCAAGACACCTGCACATAGCTAGTCCAGCATAGTGGTTCAGAATTCAACTGATTCACAAAATCACAAACAGTCTGACCTGGCAAAAAGCAGCTTCCTATGTTGTCCCTATATAGATAAAACACAAAAGGACCTTTCTGATTAAGTCCCTGAAGGCCTGACTTATATCCCAAGTGAGCTGTAAAGGTAAAGGGACCCCTGACCATTAGGTCCAGTCGTGACCGACTCTGGGGTTGCGGCGCTCATCTCTCATTATTGGCCGAGGGAGCCGGCGTACAGCTTCCAGGTCATGTGACCAGCATGACTAAGCCGCTTCTGGCGAACCACAGCAGTGCACGGAAATGCCGTTTACCTTCCCGCCAGAGTGGTACCTATTTATCTACTTGCACTTTGACGTGCTTTCGAACTGCTAGGTTGACAGGAGGAGGGACCGAGCAATGGGAGCTCACCCCGTCATGGGGATTCGAACCACTGACCTTCCGATCAGCAAGCCCTAGGCTCTGTGGTTTAACCCACAGCGCCACCCACGTCCCTAAGTGAGCTCTACATGTGCCCTAAAACATCCCTCAGAATCCCTCAATACACACTGATGCTATGGCGCGTCATT
Organism: Darevskia armeniaca; assembly: GCA_034641395.1. Classification (NCBI taxonomy): domain Eukaryota; kingdom Metazoa; phylum Chordata; class Lepidosauria; order Squamata; family Lacertidae; genus Darevskia; species Darevskia armeniaca. Next base: position 383,626 of record JAWWNF010000229.1, on the reverse strand, counting down.
AAGGTTTTCTGGATAGACAAAAAACTTTCAGCTATGTACATTACACAGTGTATCCCTATTATGAAACCTATGGATAGGAGAAAAACATCATTATTCAGTTTCTCTCCGAAATCTGTTAATCATCTTAATCTAGGGGATATTTCTTTTGAGGCTCACACTATTTTGTTCATTATAATATATTCAGGATAGTTGACATGACATTATTGGGGAATTAATGCTGCAGATTTGTAAGTACGGATAAGTATTCCAAATATAGAACCAGGTTTCCAAACAGTTACTTGATATGCAAAAAGAACCAGCAGCTGCAACTCATAATAACACAAGTTGTTGTACAGATAAGCCAATTGCATCAAATGGAGAAAATGAATAGCAAGCACATCAGCATTTGACTGAATAACTGGGATGAGTGCTGTGCATGGCATGATGCACAACAGCAAGCAAATGAGGAACAATCAGTAATAGTTCCAGTAGATGGCTGCACCATTGCTAAACCAATCTTTGTGCATTTTCAGTCTGCAATCACACTCAATTAAGCTATGATCCAAACCTGTGCATTAACCTGTAAGGCAAAAAGGCAAAGGTAAAGGAACCCTGGGTGATTAAGTCCAGTCAAAGGCGACTATGGGGTGCGGTGCTTATCTTGTTTTCAGGTCGAGGGAGCCAGCGTTTGTCCACAGACAGCTGTCCGGGTCATGTGGCCAGCATGACAAAACCACTTCTAGCGCAATGGAACACCGTGGCGGAAACCAGAGTGCACGGAAATGCTGTTTACCTTCCCGCTGGAGTGGTACCTATTTATCTACTTGCACTGCCATGCTTTCGAACTGCTAGGTTGGCAGAAGCTGGGACAGAGCAACGGGAGCTCACTCCATCACAGGGATTCGAACTGCTGACCTTCTGATCAGCAAGCCCAAGAGGCTCAGTGGTTTAGACCACAGCACCATACATGTTCTGTAACTCCCATCAGACCCAGAAAGCATGACCAAGGTGGATGATGTAGTCCAGCAAATTCTGGAAGGCCACAGGTCCTCCATCCCTCCTGTAAATGAAAAATTCAAAATATCCTATCCTCCAGAAAAGTGTCTATTCTTTTCATAGTTAAGTGTCTCCAACATGCTAGAACACTTTCTAGTGAAGCATAAATGTCTGTGAAAGAAACAGGGAGGTTCCTTCAGGAGCTCTTCATGCCTACAAATTCTCCCAGACTGAATTATTTCTAAAGAAACATGGAACCAGCATTCCACACTGGTGATATAAACTAGAACTTTGTAGTAACCATAAATGGTGAGGTGTGCTCTTCATTCCCATATCATGCCAAAGACAGACACAGTGGGGAAGAGCAAGCACAATGTCCAGGTAATTGAGTTCTCCAGAATTAAAATTCATTATGATTGCAGAAAATGAATAAAGCGGATGAACAAGAGTTGACAATGAGCTCCTGCTACCAAGCTCATTTGAAACTGAGTCAGTATGACTGATCTAGTTATGTTACAAGAAAACTGTCACTGGCTGTATGATTTATTTAATTTATTTATAACCCACTCTTTCTTGTTCACATTGTCCCAGAGAGAGAAACAACATTAAAATAAAGTAATGTATAGTTTGCTTTGAATACAACTTAATGTAATAACAGACGATATATCCAGGACCGGTACTAGGGCTTTTCGCGCCCTAGGCGAAAATCGCGGGGCACCCGGCGCACAGGGTGCGGGGCACCGTACGTCATGCACAATGACGTCATGTGCCCCGCCCCCTGCGCCCTGGGCGCTGCGCGCCGGGTACTGCTGGGCGCTGCACGAGCCGGGCGCTCCGCACTGCCGCGATTTTCGTCTCTGGTTGGGGCAGCGGCAGGCGGGCGGGGGCGGGGGGCAGGATGGCCAGCGCCCCCTCCATTTTGGCGCTCTAGGCAGTTGCCTAGTTCGCCTAAATGGACGCTCCGGCCCTGGATATATCAACAGCAAATTTAGATCAGACAACCAAGGGACACTGCTTCAGTTCCTCCTATTCTTAGAGAGTTTCAGTAAAAATGCTTTTTCTTTCCTCTTCCTCCTCCCATATCTGAATGTTTCCATACAAACCAACAGGACAAAGTCATCACTTCAAATGGATTTGGTTGTGTGTGTGTGCGCGCACACTATATGCTTCACCATCTGGATTCCTTGGGAGTATGTTTACTACAAAAGCAACAAGAGCAAAGGATCGCACATAACTCCCAATGCTTTTGTTTTCTTCTTGTCAGTCACGCTCATTCGTAAAATGTTCCATCATTTCAATTATGCTGCCACATAATGTATGTGAAGGAAAGATGAAGTCCTAGCAGCTGTTGCTCAGAGCAATCAATCATTATAAGAAGCCCTTATGTGTAATTATAACTTCATATTGTTCAAATCCTGTTCGTCTCTTAGTCATGCATTCCGATTGTTCCAGTCAGACATTGTTGAGATCCAGGTGTGGAGCTCCATGTCCATCTGCCCAATTATCTCCCCGGTCCCTGTTATCAGTCACTCTTTTCCTCTGCCCTTCTTCCCACCCCACCCTCACCCAAATAAATGAATAAATCTAAATTGGGGGCAATAAATCTTCTGAAACTGATCCAAGTCTCTGTGACAGCTCCATCCGTCCAATTTATAAATGGAAAAATAAAGCCCTGTGTGCATTTGTTTTCCCCGGCAATCTTTGTTGCTTTAAAGCAACCCATTTCCAAACAATAACATGCTTTGTGGGATAAAAGAGGATATCACATAAGCTTGCCAGCCTCCCAATCTAGTGTTGTGAGGCTGTGTGTTAACTACCATAGACAGAAATTACAGAAAGGCAGGCAAACTTGCTCTCCCTCGCCTCTCTCACTGCTTTACAAGTCATGTAGTAAGTTGTGGAGTAAGTCATATTGCCTTGCAAGTCATGGAGGGAAGCTTCCTGCAGTTGGGAACCTTTTGATCAGGGGTCAGCAAACTTTTTTTTGGGGGGGGGGGCGGTTCACCACCACTCAGACACACATGGTGGAGGGGGGCTTCTCTCTCCCCCCTCCCTCCCCCTGTTTTCCTACCTCCTCCTCTGCTCTGCCTGCGGTTGGGAGCCGGCGGTGGTGGCAGCACCTCTCCTTTCTGGGCCAGCTTTCCCGGGTACCAGGCGTGGGGCCAACAGGTGCATCAAGCTCCAGCCGAAGCCCCGCGACGCTCCCACCATGATGCCCACAGCGTGGCCATGGACAGAGAGGCCTGCCGGCGGGTGGAGAATCTGGGCGTACGGGCGGCGAGGCCTCAAATTGACTGGCACCAATCAAAGCCCAGATCCCTTCCTCCACAGGGCAGGGAGAAGCCAGGAGGAGGGAAGAAGGAGGCACCACCGCGGTGTGAGGGAGGGGGGGAAATGGCACCCCCCAACATTGCAAAAATAAATAAATGGCGCAGCCGAACAATCACGCTGATCCAAGCGGCGATTCCAGGACTGTCCGTGGGTCAGATCCAGAGGGCAATTGGGCCTGATCTGGCCCCCGGACCTTAGTTTAAAGACCCATGCTTTTGAGTGACAGATTATTTATATGCTGCTTTCCCACTATGGGCATCCAAAGCAGATTACAACACACAGAGAGTAAATTCAGAAATGACAAAGTTCAACAATTAAAAAGAAAGAAGGAATAAATTTAATATTACCAAAAGAAGCCAATATTGGTTTCAGTATATAAATACAAAGCAAAACAAAATTTAACTGTCAACGAAGTTTCTGGTACTGGTCTTCCTGCACTCTAAGGAGCCTGGCTTAAATTCAGTTCATGGAATAGGGGTTCTCTCACCAGGCTAGATGGCATACAGCTGGCTTCTATAACCTTGCTTCAGAGGAGGTCTGGAAGCAGCAAAAAGCAAATGTTGCAGAGGCCAACGATGCTCAGTTACTTCCTCAGCTTCCTGGAAGTACCAGCTGCTGGTACCAACTGTGGTGCTGTTTCTTTTTGAACCAAGGAGGTTCCTAGTGAGTTTTAGAACATTGATTTTTGGGGGTTCTAAAATCAAAGGGAGCCTCCATAGATGCAAAAGCCTCTCCACTACAGACAGCCACCTTCCATGAGTTGGGTAATGAAAAACGTGGGAGGCAGTACTAGTGCGCTCGCCCGCACTCCTGCCCCCTATGTTAAAATGCCTATGGTTCAGAGTGGGCTGGATTCAGATACATCTTATAAAAATGGAGAAGTGGCACACCACCTTGGTTCCAAATAGCAGGAACGGGTGGAGGCCAAAATTTCCTTCACAAAATGGCCAGCAGTCATTGGAATGGTTAGTGCTGTGCTTAGTTTCTGTGGGTCATGTTCCCAGGGCATGACGTACCCATAATAGGTACAAAAGGCAATGGAGAGCTTCAGTTTGCATAATGTTTTCCATCAAGCCTGTTGATCATGCATTAAAAGAACATCATTAGCAATCAAGGGAGGGAAAGCATGCAAGGATCTCTGGCACACAAGTCTACTCCAACCCCCCATGTGAAATGTAGCGGTGAAGTGTTATTCCTTTTTAAATTTCAATTACCATCTATTTCTTTGGACAGTTCTTGGTTCCAAAATTAATGAAATGCCTTAGTTTTATAGATTTGTAGGGCCATGTAGCATTAAAAAAATCCCAGAATGTTTAACCTTAGATGCAAATCCCTCTCATGGGAATACAAATAGCAATCTGGGTCCAACTGCTGCCTTACTGCTGTTCTTGCTGGCAATTACCACAATTGCCCAGTCTGCATATGCATATTAGGCTAACATGCTCTAGGAAGCCCCATTCTCAGTATGGTTATGTGAGTTTTGCACCAATGCCTTGACTCTCTTAGGTTTTAGGGGTGAGGAATTGCTAGGCTATGGGTTGGAGACAACCTGCAGTGTCTTCTCAACTTTAGCTCTACCACAAAGAAGGATTGGAAAATGCTTTGTATTGACTCCAATAGTTATTTCTCAAGTCTGTGGTGGCAGCAACGGGGGTAATCTTACTGGAGAGTAGAGTGGGGATCAGGGAAGCATTAACTCCAGGAAGATCACCCCCAATCTGGGACTGAGGCCAGTCAAATATTGAAAAAATAAGCTGAAATGCTTTTTTAAAAAAACCTGTGGGGGTAAGGAGCAGTCTCTGTCTGTCTGTCTGTCTGTCTGTCTGTCTGTCTGTCTGTCTCTCTCTCTCTCTCTCTCTCTCTCTCTCTCTCTCTCTCTCTCTGTGTGTGTGTGTGTGTGTGTGTGTGTGTGTGTGTTTTGGGGGTTGGTGACCCCCAATTTTGTCTTGGCCATGCCCACTACTGACACACAATTCCTGAGAGGTTAGCCAAGAGGGAATATGGCTGAAAAATTGTATCTCTTTTTCCAATACTGCATTTTCATCAGTTAAGACTGCCTAATCCTCACAGTACTATGGACTATTGACCCTTGGCACCTCATTTTCCAACCCCCTGTTTCAATCTTTAGAAGCTTCGATTGAAGGCTTAATGTGCTATTCCAGTCAGGTCAAATCAAAGTATGCGATACAAAGAGAAAAGTTATAGGAAGAACAGTTTATAACGTCCACTTTATTTGTTCAAACTGTAGGTCATCACAAGAGGTTTCCTAAACGTGCAGCATTGCTGTGATGGAATCGCAACAAATCAAATGCAAGGCAAATATACCTCAAGATGCAGAACCAACAGAGGAAACACCGACATCCCATGTGCAAGAAGTCCCTGTATCAAATGATTCCCATGACAATGAACACAAATCAATGGTAGGAATTTTGAATAACCTTCTGACCTACAAATGCAAAACAAACAAACAAACAAAAAGTACAGTTCTGCAAGCAATAAATTTTTGATTGGGAAGATAAACTAGTCTTATAATGCATACCTATAATCCCATTAAACAAATCCATGATTAAGCCTTTTCCTGGGTCTTTAAAAAATGCAATATAGGGTTGATGAGATCCGCAACAGAACTCCAATCACAAATTCTCCAACCCAGTCGATGGAAGGAAAGCAGAGTTTTGGATTGAACAGATCTGATTTGGACCTGAATAAGAAATTGAATCAGAAATACAGATTGGATGCAAACAGATCAGGTTGCATCCCAACACTACAGACACAGATATAAGGCAAACTATGTGATCAATGCACACCTTAGTAATTGGAACGTTTTAAGGAGCTAATCCTACTCCTACATGTTTTCCCCATGCAACAGCTAAGGAATTGGCGCTGACACCTCAATTTGCAAAGCATTAGCACTTAAAGGTATATATTACCCAGCTGATTCTGTGCCTCTGAAGTCCCTGGTTTGCTTTGTACCACTATCTCATATTGCAGGACACAACCTGCAATAACATTTCAAGCAATTAAGACTGGGTGGTGCTGTCATCTCTCCCAGATGTTAGTGAGACAATCGATCATTTGTGTACCTTAATACATTTAATTTTATCCCTATTTAAAATAGACCAAGAACAGAGCCCATTGCACAATCATAAAACAAAAGGAATGAAAAGAATCCCTAAACTACAGGGATCACCAGCGTAGTGTCCATGGGCCACCCTTGAGGTCTTGCCCTGGCAAATGTGAAACTTCTGAGCCTCCCACCCCCAATGCCTGCCCACTTGGTCATGAAGTGGTAAGGGTGGTTACCTCTTTCTATCTACTGAGAAGTACATAGAGCTGAAGCAGGAAGTTGGAAGAGAGATGCATTTTTCTACTGCGCCACCCACAGCACTCACTCAAAAATCTAAATGTGCCCATAGGCCTAAAAAGATTGCCCATCCCTGCAAAATAAATAGAATGTGTTATATATATATATATATATATATATATATATATATATATATATATATACACACACATACATACATACATACATACATACATACCAACTTGAAATCAGACAATGAACTACAGCGTTCACAATGCTACTTAAATCAGAAACTTTGCACACTCTTGTGTGTATGGGTGCAAAAACTATCCATTGGTTCTGTATGAGAGGAAACAAACCACATATTCACAGTTGGTTGAATATAACCACACATTCCCAGTTATTGCAGATCCACAAAATTGGTTCTGGCTGCAGTGAAGCTTACTGCACACGACAGGGAAGATGAACCCATATAAAACAACAGACCAACCAGCCAGCACTTTAAATAAGAACAGAAATTTGTAATTGCTGAACATCATGCACAGCAGCAAACTGGGGGGTTTTTTGGGGGGAGGGGGGTTGTTAAGAAGAAAATGTGTGTATATATGCACTTCTGGTTTGGTTTTGCTTAAAAAGATGACAATTGAGTCATATGTGTGTGTCTTTAAAGCCATTTCCACCCTAAAAGGAAAAAGGGTTGCGGGCGTCACAACCCCTCACGTGCTCAGGGGATGGCTGTCCATCCCCAGAGCCATTGGGGGAACTCCGGCCGCGTCACACCCTTGAGTGACCAATCAGGTCGCTCTGTGGGCGGGGCCCACTGCTTTTAAACGGGTGCGCGGCCGGAGATCTCCCTCTTGTTCCTACACTGCCCAGCTGACTCTTTCCCACCCACCCACCCTTTAGGCAGGTAGCTCTTGACTTTGCTATGGACTACGGTTGGCCGCCGTTAAGGGGCCTGGTAGGAATTTTCCCATTTGGCAAATTGGCTATGGCCTGGTGGTTTTCGCCTACCTCGTAGCAACTCGTCACAACTTTGGTTTGGCGGTTAGGCATTGGATTATCTCTGTAGGGGTGAAGGAAGGGGGGAGGAAGTGCCATCACCTCCCCAAAATACTGAAGGGTATTTTGTTAAAGGAATACGGGGGGCGTGGCCACGTCCAAAGCCTATCAAGGTCAGGGCCAAAGGCACGCCCCATACCGGTGGTCACAGGGTGAGTTCCTAGTTGACGTGCATCAGCAGGGCTCACCTTGGGTGGCTATCCCTTCCCGGACTTCCAGCACAATGGGCTGGAGTCAGATATAGTCTGTTAGTTCCAATGCCTAAGCCAATACCACTCATCATCCATAACCAATAAAGTTGTGGTCTATCTATGCCCATTAACCTTATATTTTGTGTCCTTTGTCTTTATTTCCATGGTGGGGGGAGGGACATCGCCACACAAATAGAAATGATGCACACAAATGCTAGGATCCGAACAAAAAATCCAATTTTGATAACCTTCATTGGGGGGAAAAATGCCTCTCATTGCAGGAAAGAACAACCGTAAGAAGATCTTAGCTGGTTTAGAACAAACGTCCATGATTCTGCTCCTCATAGTGGTCAACCAGATGTCTATAGAAAACCCAGAAGCAGGCTAAGAGAACAAGAGCATTTTCATACTCCCCTTCAATGGATCTTCAGAAGCAAACTGCCTCCAGAATTGAAGATACCATACAACCAAGCATGACTAGAAGCCATCAATAGCAACTCAACACACCAACATGTAATGCAGCACCCATGGAAATAGGGAAGATTCTACAAGTGACTAATTGCATGCAAGGATTATGTTATTGTGATTTTTGTTCTAATTTTCCTCTCTGAGATTGCCATGTGTTGCAGCTACAAAATTAGTAACTTCATCTCATACCTATGTTTGTTTTTCTCCCCACTCCAACCTTTACTTATTTTATTTCATAAACATGCAGCTTAACGACACATTATGCTGCAGAGACATCTTGGGGTTGGGGTGGTGGAGAGCAACACACAATACTAGCCCTTACTGTGACAGGTTAATTAGGAAGCACTCTTAGAAGAGACTTAGCAATCAAGCCAGTCATCCTTGGTAAATTGAGAGAAGATAATTTCCCTATATCTCAGAATAATTAAAAAGGTAAGGTTTCAATTTTATATTACTAAATTCACAAGGTAGCGCCAATGTGTACACAGCACATGCTACCTCTTTTTTAAATCATTATTCCTGCCTTTCTCTTCATAATACATACATCAATCTTGGAGTAGCTTTAGGCGAAAGCATGGAGATAAAAATGAATGACTTTCATTTAAGTCCATGGTCTTTTAAGCTTTTCTCAAGCTGAAAACAGTAACTAAAGGATTGTTTTCCGTAAGATTACATCCCAGCACTGTATGAAGTAAGGACACCCCTAGCTAAAACAGCAAGCCTTGACTTTGCTGAAGTTCATTCACTCTCTGTTGGAGAATCCAAGCAATGAACTAATGTAACAGAAGCTTTCTGGTGATTCTGAAAAGATTGCTTCATACATTAGCACATCATCATGTTTTTAAAAAACAGAGAAAGGAATAGTGTGCTCTATCTTGACACATCTTAAGGAAGGACCAGTAGGTTTGTATCCTCAGACCCATGAACAGAAAAGAAATTTCCCATCACTTCCTCCCACCTGCAGCTCCCCAAATCCTTCCTAGAAGACTGGGAGAAAGAATATTAATAATAATTTTATTATTTATACCCCGCCCATCTGGCTAGGTTTCCCCAGCCACTCTGGGCAGCTCCCAACAGATTAAAAACAGAATAAAACTTCAAACATTAAAAGCTTCCCTAAACAGAAACTCCTGAATGATATGGGAACAGAACAGCATGTTAGGAAAGGGAGATCACACCCCAAACAGAGATAACTCACATGAGCAGAGCTCCAATTCGAGAAGATTTCTCCTTCTGCACTGTGGCCATGCCAGATCACACACACAATTCAGCAAGCTTTCCCAATGCTCCAGGGAGGCTTTCTGGGAAACAGAGAAAGATGCCGGGGGAAGACCAGATTCCCCTTTGGGGAATTTTCTGTAGCTTCTATCATTCCCAATACATACCAGACACAATTATTCCCATAGCAATTGGTTCCTCTGAATCAGGCATTCCAAGCCCTTTCTTTTTCAAAGAGAGAAAGACAGACAGACAGACAGACAGGCTTCACCAGGTACAAAGGACAAATGTCTGAGCACCCTCTAAGCCACAAACCTGAATACACTGCTAAAGCACTGTGAATTCATGTATGCAAGTTAAAAGGTGTCTGTTGTTGGGTTTATTTTTTTAATATTTTTTTTGGCAACACTAATCAGTACATTGTCTTACCTTCGAGGTCCCAGCCCTACCCATCACAAAATTAACAATTACTGAGTAATATGCACATCACCTGCCTCCACAGATCACTACAGAAACTCAGAGCCACATTCCTAGAAATTGCTTCCCCCATGAGAGATTCACAAAATGTCAGCCCACAAAAGTGGCAGACAACCTTTTTGAGAACCACACATTGAATAATGCCTCTCTAGCTCATGCTGCACAGAACATGCAGAGTACCCCATGACTTGGCTACTTGAACCTGGGAAAGTTTGTTTGTTTTTTTTTTATAATAATTTTTATTAGATTTTCCAATTTTTGTCCAGCCCCGATTCAGGCCAGATCACATACATTTTATACATTCTCTGATGACTTCCTCACGCCCCCCCTCATTGTTTTCATTTATCATTATTTACATTCTTACCAGGTTTCTACTTCCACATCTTTAACATTTCCATAGTTCATTAATTTCAAGTCGCTTACCAACCACTCACATCATTTATAATCTTATCTTTTACTTTAAACAAATTCCTGCTCCCCCCCCCAGTCCCCGGCGCAGACTATTTCAACATCAAAATTACTTATCATTACTTATCATGCATAATACCTATCAATCTTATATCATTATTATCAATCTTCATTTTCAATCTTATATCATTATCAATCTTATATCACTATCTTCATTATCAATCTTATACCATTATTTTTCTAAAATCATACTGTAATCATTTCCTCCAAATCCAGATTCAGAAACCAGTAATCCACAAAACAGTTACTTTATATAAATGTTCATCCTATTCCAGCAGGATCCCACTTTGGAACCCAATGTCTTTGCTGCAGGGTGACATCCAAAACAGTGTCCATAAAGATTTTTGGCCTTCCCTTCCACTTTTGGTCCAAATTGTCACGACTTCCTCTCCGCTGCTTATCGCTGAGCTGTGATTTGTTGTCCATTCTCCTAATAATTCTCTTTTTCCTGATGATGATGACAGCTCTTGACTTGAAATGTGTGATTCTTTTGCAGCTGGTTATCTTCTGGGTAGGCTTCCTTTGTTTGGGCACATCGAGTACACTGTTCACAGAGTTGAATTGTAAGTCCTGACCAGTCAGACCATTGTTTATATTTTGCTTTATCTCAGTCACAGTGCTGTTCCCAGCAGCAGCCAGTTCAGCTCTCAGTACTTTCACTCCAGCATTGTAATCCATTCTAAGTTCTTTCAGTTTCTCCAGCAATGTTGTCAAATCCACATCCTGTTTCGCCGCCATTTTTAGCAAACAGTTCTTTTCTAACTTTTCTGACTTTTCCAAACTTTTAGAAATTTTTCAAAAGTTCCAAAGCTCCAAAATACTTCTCTTGCTCTTAGCAATTAAATTTACTTCATCTGCCCCCTAGGACCGGGGGGGATCGCAAGGGTTAAATCTCCGAAACAAAGTGTCAAATTCCAGGCATAACTTCTCAATCTGTGCAACAATGCCCTGTCGTTGTTACACAATGGCAAGGGACGGACCTCCGTATTTTCGCCCTCAAGCCAAGTTCCAAATTGATCAAAAATTTAAGAGTTTTTCTTGCAGGTTACTTACAGTTCCAAATTGAAGAATTAGGAGGAATCGGCGCGCTCGACTGCGGCAGTCTTGCAGCTTCGCCAGACGGGGCTGTAAGCGGACCCTGGAGCTCCGCCGCCCGATCGCCCGAGAGCTCCGCTGAGAGCTCCCTGGGACCGGGACCGGCATCCGAGCTCTTGCGGGTCCTCCAGGTCCCGGGACGCCCTTCCCGGGGGTTTTGGGGGTCGCGGCGCTGGCGCGAGCACCCCTTTACCCGGTCTGGCGGGGGAAAGTCAGGAACGACTTGTCCCCCCGACCGCCATCTCCGGCGCGCCGACCGGAAGTCTGAACCTGGGAAAGTTTGACATGGAAGCAAGTAATGTGAAAGACTTCTGTCAAACACGCTGGAGTACCACTGGACTAGATCAGTGTTTCTCAACCCTGTGCCTCCAGATGTTTTTGGCCTACAACTCCCATCATCCCTGACCACTGGTCTTGCTAGCGAGGGATGATGGGAGTTGTAGGCAAAAAACATCTGGAGGCACAGGGTTGAGAAACACTGGACTAGATGAACAAATATTCCAACCTGATTTAGGTTGCCTTCCTATGGGAAGAAAGCAGCAGAGTAGGGGGTTGGGGAATAAGGCATAGCTCTGGTTATGACATAGCCAGACTCAGAGGCTAGTCTGCTTTTACGTAGGAGTGCCACAAACTCCATCTGCTTATACCACCTATGTCACAGTACCTTCTTTTTTGGTGATCACTCGTAGTCAAGTAAGATTGTGTAAGTGACTGTGGAGGCCAATTCTGGATCCACACGTCCTTCCATGGTGGGGACATAGGTTTCCAGATGGGAATTGATCACGGTGAGGGTTTGCCAAATGTGCCTTCCTCTTAGCACATTTCTCCCTTTCGTCCTGAGTTCGAGCGTCTTCAAAGTCAACAAAGCTTAGGGTCGTGGCAATGAAAACAACAGAGTTGGGTGACAACACAACCCTGCTTAATACCTCATCCCACTGTGAATAGCTCACTTTGAGAGCCATTGTTATCTGTGATTGCTGCTGTCACATTATCATGGAGGAGCCAAAGGAAGTTCACAAATTTATCTGGGCAGCCAATTTTCAGAAGGACAGTCCACAGGGCATTACAATTTACAGTGTCGAAGGCCTTAGCCAGGTCAATATACAGGGGTTGGTTTTGCTCTATGCATTTTTCTTGAAGCTGTCGAGGGGTGAAAATCATGTCCACTGTCCCCCTAGAAGGTCGAAAACCATTTTGGGATTCAGGAAGGGTAGCCTCGGATATAGCTGTATTAATACCATATATTTAAAGCACTTTAAGCATTCATGGCTTCCCCCAAAGAGTGCAGGGAAGTGTAGTTTCTTTAAGGATACTAGAAGTAGTTAAGAGACCTCAAATTTCCCACATAGAGGTATAATTTCCAGACTTTCCTGCAAATGGTGATTGTTAAACCATTCCAAGAATTGTAGCACTGGAAGGGAAATGGGAGTCTCCTTACCACTCTCAGCCCCTTTTGCAATCTATATTTCCCAGCATGCTTTGGGGGAAGTCACGGCAGTTTAGAATGGTATCTCAGTGCTTTAAATGTAAGGTGTGAATGTGATCTAGGTTTAACAGAGGAAAATGTAGAGTTTTTTGTTACAACAAAATGTACAATTTTATGTAACTTCAGATATAAGTCTGTGTTGAATGAAACTTTGATTTCTTTGGGATTCTACCCCTGCCTCTATTTCTATCTGAACAGCTTTGCAAGTTTTTATTTTATTTTTTTGTTTTAATCATTTCACCAAGAGAAGTCAGTCCAATAAGAGATATCGCTTTGCTTGCTTTGGGCATCTCCAACAATGACATTGCAATAGGAGCCATTTATATCAGAAATGCTGACGGCCCCTTAAATTATGTTATCTTGAACAGGAATCCTATAATAAAACAGAATGATTAACATCAGGCAGGTTCAAGTGAGATGCAGTTAATTATCAGGAAGCCTGTTCAATTTTCAGATTTTTATGTAATTAGATTTTCGTGTCTCCTGTTTTTCCTTTTTTTTATTATCAGAGCACTTATGGCTTGCTATTATGCTCAAGATCCAATATGTCAAGAAATACCAAGATATAAAGTAATAAGGAACTAACTTATTAAATCCAAATTCTATCAGTGAGAGTATATAAGCAATAGCGTGTCTGCTACCAAGTATTACGAGCTATTTTGATGGAGCTAGAATGTACACGTTCCAGTATCAAGAAATGAAACATTCTACTACAGTACTAGAACACAACCCCAGCACAACCACCAAAGTCCATGATGGCTCCCCAGGCTGGGCAGCACAGCTATAGCACATGTGGGTTCGAGTCCCACATTGGGCAAGATTCCTGCATTGCAGGGGGCTGGACTAGATGAATTTCATGGTCTCTTCCAACTCTACAATTATATGAAAAAATTCTGTGGCCTATAATTTGCAGTGTCACAACACTGTGCCTAGTAACTTGGCACTCAAAGTCTTTCATCAACTCAAGAGTTAACAGCGGCACACAAACAGGCCACTGTTTCACAATAGCAAAGGGGATGGGTGGATGTAGTAAGAGTATACTAAACCCCTGGCCTACCTGGCAGCAAGTCAGTATGTCAAGTCGCCACTCCAGGGTTAAGCCACATGTCCAAAGTCCAAACTGAAGCACAGTCCCACAGAGATCCTAGAGCATCCAAGCTGAGGTCCATCAACATGGGCTGTTGAGCAGACACAGCAACTCAGATCCGCTTCCCTTTAATACTTTGTATGCTGATTGCAGCATCTGGGCTTGATGAGGCATCTGACCCTCACCTGTTCCAAGTCTTCTCCAGCTGAGGAATCACACACCTTGCAGAGCTAGTGAGCTCCATCTGGCCAGCTAGGGAGCCTCTTCAAGTGCTCTGCCTGCTACTCCCTATGCCTCAGAGCCCGCTGTGTTTGTGGAGATAGGGGCCCCTCTGACTCTGGTGATGGGTCCCATTGCTCTGGTTCCTGTGCACCAATCCCCCATCCTCTCGTCATCCTCCATCACCCTGTGAGTACTTCCTACACCAATCTCTCCTTCCCCACCCCCAGCTTGCCCCGGTGTGTCCAGTCCCAGCTACACCCCTTTGCTGGGATCCTCTTCCTCCTAAAAGTTCATGTTAAAGAGCAAGACATCTCTATTCTACTTACCAAGTACTGGCTAGCAGGTTAGGTACTCAAGTCAGAGCATAAAAGCATGGATAGCCAATATAGTGCCTTCCAGACTCCCATCAGTTCCAGGAAGCATGGCGAATGGTCAAAGATGACGGAAGCTGTGATCCAATAGCTTCTGGAGAGTACCATGCTGGGTAACTGTTCTCCAACACACCAGGTTGCTGAAGGGAAGGGATCTGAACTTGCAAGCTTCCATGCTCTCTGTAGCGTAAATATGTCCAATGAAAAAATGTCACTTTCCTTAACTTGCACTGACAAGATTCACAGTTCACAGAACATGAGCACGCTATTGGTAGTTTGCATGGATGGTGGCTTCAGTCAACAGACATGTGCTTGCAACAGCATGGAATAGAATAAAATATGTCAGAAATGGGCCATAGCTTGGCAGCAGAGCAAACACAGAAGGTCCCATATTCTGCAGTTAAAAGGATCTCAAGCTGAAGGGCTAGGAAATAGTCTGCCCCAAATCACAGAGAGCTGTAGCTACTTGGAAACAGAGCAGGGGTAGCTAACCTTTTGGCCCTGGGGGCCCTAGTGTCACATTGCAACCCATCTAGGGCCTTCACACAAGTGTGGCCAAAAAGTGGGAACAGTCACTTCACAGCCGGCATGCACATTTACATACCACACACACCGCAATCATACCTGTGTGTTTGTACATTCACAGAACCGGGGTGTGTGTGTGTGTGTGTGTGTGTGTGTGTGTGTGATCCATAACATGCTGGCAACAGATCAGTCTTGTGAGCAGTGGGAGGGAGAAATCTCATTACAGATGGTGACATTGGGATGGATGGGGAGGTTTAAACCTCTCCATCCACCTCAATGCCCAAGATACAGACACCCCCTTTCTTAATACACCAGAACAGCCTCCATATTGGCTGCAGTTCTGGGACGGAGAGCTTTAAATCTCTCTTCAACACCATGATCAGGATGCCCATCCTTCCCCATCTTTTACTTTACAGGCTTTTGAAGTTAAAAGTGCTGCCCAGGTGTTTTTTTGAATCCTCCATACACCTTCCCTTGGTGTTATAAGCTGTGGAAGTGTCCATCACTAGGAAATGATGGGCAGTTCACAGGATATCACACTTTTACCACCACTACTGTTCTATGGAAGTTTTTTTTGGATACCCATAACCATGTGAAATGAATGGGAAGTAAAGGTGAATATTATCTAAATATGGAAAAACAGCTGCCACCCAAAAATTGAGGGTTTCACTTGCACCTTGAGATGGAGAGGAGTGTAGATAAGGCCCATGGGTTAGCCAGCCCTAAAGTAGAGAGTATTGGGTTTGATGGAAAAATAGCTTGACTCAGCTTAAGGCTTCAGCACAGGCTGAATAAAAACTACGGGTAGGGATTCCCCAGACATTTTGGCACTTAAATTCATCACACAAATAAGCTAACTTTCAACGTATCTGCAAGAAAGACACTGTCCTCCCAGGTTTAGGGTCAGGCTCACACTGACCACCATACCCTGGTCATCGGGAGCATCCTATGGGTTCACACAGTCTTCTTCATCCAGCAAAGGAATCCCCACCACCACCAAATTTATATAGACTTAGCTTGCTATTGCTGCAGTTGCATCCCAGTACTGGTGCAGATAGAACAGTAGCTGCCATATTTCGCCCTGAAATGGAAAGCAGGGAATTGTCTGTAAGAATGGGATGCTGGCAGAAGAGTACAGTGGTACCTTGGTTCTCAAACTTAATCCGTTCCAGAAGTCCATTCCAAAACCAAAGCGTTCTTAAACCAAGGCGTGCTTTCCCATAGAAAGTAATGCAAAATGGATTAATCCGTTCCAGGCTTTTAAAAACAACCCCTAAAACAGCAATTTAACATGAATTTTACTATCTAACGAGACCATTGATCCATAAAATGAAAGCAATAAACAATGCACTGCAGTCACACACTCAATCACTCAGTAGCTGAACTGGGTTCCACACAGTCACAAAAACAAAACAAAAAGAGCCGCAGAAACAAAAACGCAAAATAAGTAGCAAAAACAGACCTCAGTGTAACACTCAAAACGGAGCACGTTTGGCTTCCAAAAAAAGTTTGAAAACCGGAACACGTACCTCCGGGTTTGCAGCATTTGGGTTCCAAGTTGTTTGAGTGCCAAGGCGTTTGAGTACCAAGGTACCACTGTATGTGAGTGAGGAGAAGGTAGTGTGCAAGACTGCAGGGCACACCCAAAAGCCTAACTGAGCTTTACGCTGGTGTAAATCCACAAGTGCCTGTGCCTTCTCAAGCTCCATGCCATTTGCCTCCAGCAACTGTGAATGGGTGGATAAGCATTAGATTACAATCCCTAAACCCTTGGGTGCTATATGAAGCTCCAATTCTCTCACTTAAGAATGTGGCACCCCCCCCCCCGCCCACCCTCTAGCACCCATGAAAAACCATTCAGTATAATGAATGTTTACTTGCTTCGGGCAAAAAAGGAAAAGGGGAAAGAAGACTAACAGTGTAGAAGCAATATATTATCACAGTGGCACCGCTAGCAACCATAGATTCTAGCTGGCATTCTTATCTAAGTCTCATTTCCAATTCAGCTAAAATACGAAGATGTTGACTAATGACCTGAAACACAGTGGGTGACTGTATAAATCAAGTCTTTTTTCCATTCCTACTTGAAAAGTTTCTGGATACCTTTAGGTCAGGACTTCCGAAAAGCCATGTTTTAAGCAATAAGTAGTACTTGCATCATGCCAAAATGAAATCTTTCTCAAGGACAAAAATATCAAAGGGTAGCATAAACAGAAGTCATAGCAAGCCCTTTTTAACATATGCGTGGTTGGTTACCGAGACCGACAATTCTTCCGTGCCTGCTTAGATGATGGTGGAGAAACGGCAAGGTTTCTATGCTCAACTTCTTCCATTTCCCCCCCCCCTCCACCCACCTGAAGCAAAATGGTACGCAGTTTGTTCTTGCTTTACAAAATAGTGAGCCGAGTGGTAACTTTTAATATCCTGGGGATATATCTGTTATGTAGAACAACAATCTTTCATAATTAGAGCTGGGGTTTGGGGGCACAGGGTCATAAAAACATATTTCAAAACTATTACGAACCGCTTTTGAAAACCAGATGATCAAAAAGCAAGCAAAGCCTAAAAAATGAATAAATAATATACCCATGCATGACTGAGCCATTTTACAATACATTAAGGTTCTGCAAACCCCCACAAAGCTGATCTGAGGTCACAGAAACATGAAGGGATAGGAGGAGGAAAGCCACATTGCACTAGCAGAGCGCATTGTGCTGGTTCTCACTAGCTCACCTACTTAGTTGAATCCAGCCCTAAAAACAAAATCCCTAAATATTACAGGATTCTTTTGCAGGGAAGTCAGAAAGTCCTTTGAAATGGCAACAATATTCTTATAACAGGCAAAAGCAATGACTTTACCTAAGCCTCTTAAAATGCAACACTATGTTGTATGTCAAAAGTTATGATGCCATGTTGACTTTCTCCATTTTTCGCACACATTTGGGAATGGGATTTTGGTTATGTAACATTTCCATGCTGGACATTAATGCCTGCACAATTGTACTTGAAGTATTTAACAAAAAAAAATGATGGTGGAGTTAAGGGCTAGCCCTGCTATCCAGTTAAAGATCCTTCCATTTCCCATCAGTATGGTTGGATAATAGTAAAACTTCCAAAAGCAAGCAAACTATAAGTAGATAATCATGCATCTTATGAAGGTATATTCCAAGACCCCAGGAAGGGCTGTACAGGTACCACCTACATTTGATTTGAGGAGCAAGATACTGCTTTTTCTTAAATAAGTAGACATTTTTACATTATTCCATGTTTGCATTGGAATAACAGCTATTTAAAGCTTGCATTAAAGAGAACAGCAGAGTTGTGGAATCACTGGGGCTCTGAGCTGTCCATGGTGCTGATGAACATACATTGGACTACTGTAACACTTTGAAACTATTAAGCAGGTTTTAGTGTCCTCCTTCCAAAAACTCAAGTACTCGTTTTGAAAGTCAGGCACTTTCTTTACCTAACAACAACAACAACAACAACAACAACAACAATTTATTATTTATACTCCACCCATCTGGCTGGGTTTCCCCAGCCATTCTGGGCAGCTCCCAACAGAATAGTAAAAACACAATAAAACATCAAACATTAAAAACTTCCCTAAACAGGGATGCCTTCAGATGTCAGATAGTTGTTTATTTCCTTGACATCTGATGGGAGGGTGCCACTACCGAGAAGGCCCTCTGCCTGGTTCCCTTCTCGCAGTGAGGGAACTGCCAGAAGGCCCTCGGAGCTGGACCTCAGTGTCCAGGTTGAACAATGGGGGTGGAGACGCTCCTTCAGGTCTACTGGGCCGAGGCCATTTACTCATCAATCCCATCTGCCCTTCCTCTTTGCCTCTCCAACCACTGGTCTTCAATTGGTGGGTGCAGAACCACCAAGGCACCACAGCCTGATCCAAGGTGGTTTGCAGCAGGAGTGCTACCACCAGGCAAATACATGGTAAACGATTAAGAAATGGGTCCCCAAATGCATGTTTGGGTTGCAAGTGGGTCCTGGGTCTGGAAAGGTTGAAGATACATGCTACTAACCTTATGGATAAGTGCCTTGCCAATTCACTGCAGTGCAGATATGGATAGCTTCATAAGTCTGAACTGCTTTTCCTGAATTGCCAGTTTGCAAACACTGAAAATATAGCATTCTTAAACAAGGCACCAGTCATTTCAGCCCAGTGGTTAAACGTTTTTGAGTTAAGACAGGGAAGACCTATGCCCAGCCGATAAAGCTCCTGGGCCAGTCATCTCTTAGCTTCACAGGGTCAGTATGTTACCACTTGCACCCTTTGAATCCCAGCTTGAGTGTACAATTGAAAGCCCTGTGCCATTTTGTAAGGGAGTCTGGTAAACATGCTTTAATCTCTCGGGAGAGCTGGCCATTCTTGAAAGAGCACAAAGGCTGCTAAGGTCATGCTTCCCAGGAAGCCACCCCGTGTGTGCAGCCATCCCTTTCATGCTGGTAAACATCATTTTAGCTGGGCAGGAAGCCATCCCATTTGCGTAAATATATTTGGCCTTGATAGACACAATTGCCTTCATGTGTTTGAATACAAGCTGTAGAAAACAAGTCTTGTGTCTTATGTTTGAGATGGAATCTCAGTGGGCCTCACAAAGTCTGAAGTAATCAGATCTAGGAAGTGGCATCTTTTCAATTGTTCATGGTCCCAGTGGCTATCAAAGCCAACTAAGGCAATAAAATGAGGCCAGTAATCACAGCAGTTTGTGTTTTCAGCAAGAACCAAAATCTGGTAACAACCCTGTTTAATTTATCATTGTAAAGTTTCTAATATTTTGCTTGTTTGTTATTTTCCCTTTCGCCACATGATTCCCTTCATGTGAAAGAAAACTTATTTCTGATTTGTGGGAGAACCTCCTTCATCAACTTGAAGGTGTTAAACAAGTTTCATTCAGAATATTCTGAAATTTAGTGTCTGCCACCCAAGATCCATAAACTGTTAAGGATAATGATTTAATTTCCTGAAATGGGAATGTTTACTTATGTTAAATTACTGTGTACTTTTAATGTGGAATTTCCCCCCTCTGGCAGTATCTCTCATATGATTGGCTGACTGTGAGTCACATGAGAGAGGAATTCCATTCTGTTGTGACTGTTATTCCAGTAACTGTTGTTTTCTGCTGCGAGAGACTTCTCAGGATACTGCTGAGAAGAGTGTTGTGTCTGTATGATCTGTCTGAAGTGAAACAGACAGAGGAAGATCCCTAAACATTAATAGGGAGAAATCTGTGCAGGAGCTCTCTGTAAGGAACAAAGAGGATACAGCTGAGGTGAAAGTAACAACCTTTCATAAGAAACTGTAAGGTCTGAGTGAGGTAAAACTCTGGTGCAAGGGCTCAACTAAGCTTGGATCAATAGTCTGTACTGAGGTTGGGGGCAGGGAGCCCTGCTCACTCTCAGATCAGGATCAAAATTCAGGGGGATCCGGTAAAGGGGTCCAGAGGGAGAGTTCTGTATAGTGGTCCAGACAGGGCCATCAGGGCATAGAACACCCTACTGTCACTCAGGTGGGACCACTTCATTTTATCTGTGTCATGGGGAGATCCCTGAACCCAGAATCGACCCTGAAAGAGTAAACAATCAGCAGGAGGAGTGGTTGATTCACCCAGTGCCTATGCCAAAGCCTAACACATCTGTAATCAAGAAAGCTGTGGCCTACGGTATTACAACAGCAGATTACGGTCTTGCACTCATTTCTGCCTTTATAAAATCACCACCCCACTGTGGTTGGACCTGCAAATATGAATCCAAAGGAAAGCTGAGATAGAGAAGAAAGAAATAATCAACATTCTGGGCTTGCAGCAGTTTGTAACTGAAAAATATGGCTTGCTGCTCCTGTTTTTTATTCCATATATAGCATCATTTCCCACCCCCACCCCCTAACTCTGAACTCTTAAATGTACTGAATATTAAAAGAGCTACATCATAACAAGGCTAAAAACAAATACCGCTAGGAGAGCACCAACATGAAAATACCTCTTTACCGGCATTTCAAGCCTCTCCTACATAATCATGCCCTGCATATACAGCAAAATTGTGCTTGTGTCTCCATTCAGGAAGCAATAACAAAAAACAAAACAAAAAACCCCCAAAGTTTAATTTCATTCATATTTTAAAAGCACTAATGGAAGAGTACAGAAAGTACTGGAAAATAAACTTCATCGCCTCCTACCGGCTAGCTAACAACATATAATCCATAACACCTATTTGCAAAGCTCGTTTAATTGAAGGGTTTTCCTCCACAGAATTGCATGGCATGAAAAATGCGCTTTTTAAACAACAGGAGCTTTCTGGAAACCGCTATGAAAGGGGAAAATATATGAGACCCCTTAAAAGGCACAAGACACTAGAGAGAGAGAGAGAGAGAGAGAGAGAGAGAGAGAGAGAGAGAGAGAGAGTCTGTCTCTCTCTCTGACAGTGCTGAGCAGCTTGGAACTTGCATTTTCCGATGGCTTTTCTTGCCTGCCGGAAGGTTTTTTTTTGTTGGAGCTAGGAGGAGAGAGATATTTCCCCAAATACCATGCAGTGCATGTAGGTGTTAATAGCAAGGGGGAGAGGCTTCAGGCTGAAAAAAAACTAAATCTAAGGAATGCTGCAGTTTGCCCTTTGGTAAGGGACATATTTTCAAATAGAAAGAAGTGGCTGGGGGTGGGGGAGAGAAATAATGGCAGTGAGGGATTAGAAGCACATTGATTTTTTATTTTGCAAGCATTGAGAGAATGTCACAAATAAGTCTCTGAGGCAGAGGCGGTCTGAAACATTTTGGTGCCCAAGGCAGGAAACCCAAAATGGCACCCTCCCACATGGTGGTAAATCTGCAATAATGCACTAAATAATTTACAATTTGCCACTCTTTTTCACAGGGGAGGGAGCTTTTTTTAAAGCAACAACAACAAACTTTATATGGTTTTTTGTTTTGTTTTTACAAAAACAAAGTATAACGTCATAAACACATAAGCAATATACAGGTGAGAGCATTGGTTGAATTTCTGCTGTCCTGTAAAATATCTCTTGTTCTTTACTTATGAGCAGAATTCTCCTGTTTTGTTTATAGTGTCACCTTACACTGTTATTCTACAGAAGACCATATGTGGCCGGTGGTTACAAGCTATGCTCCTTTTGTGCTAAACAAATCTTGATAAAGTAAACAATATTTTACAGGATCCATCTCATCCGGGATATAGTCTTTTTGCACTACTGCCTTTGGGCAAGAGATATAGAACAATTAGATCAAGAACAAATAGATTGAAGAATAGTTTCTACCCAAGAGCTATAACCATCGTAAATGCTGTAACCAGATAATATGACCTTGCAGAGTTGTGATGGGAGTGTACGCATGTGCATGTGTGGCTGAAAATGTGGTTTTTTGTCTTTTGCTTTTTGTGCTGTTTTTTGTTTTGTTTTTATGGGATGGCATCCAATTTCATTGCACTTGTACAACGCTGTACTTGTACAATGACAATAAAGAAATCTTATCTTATCTTATCTTATAAATCATTTTACAGTGGGACCTTGGTTCTCAAACTTAATCCATTCCGGAAGACCATTCCAAAACCAAAGCGTTCCAAAACCAAGGGACGCTTCCCCATAGAAAGTAATGAAAAATGGATTAATCCGTTCCAGACTTTTAAAAACAACCCCTAAAACAGCAATTTAACATGAATTTTACCATCTAACGAGAACATTGATCCATAAAATGAAAGCAATAAACAATGTAGTGCAGTCACACAACCAATCAATCAATTAGTAGCTGAACTGGGTTCCACACAGTCACACACACACAAAAAAGAGCCACAAAAACACAAAATAAATAGCAGAAACAGACAGACCTCATCGTAACACTCAAAACGGAAGTGTGGCACTCAAAACTGAAGTGCAACACTCAAAACGGGGCATGTTCGGCTTCCAAAAAAAGTTTGAAAACCAGAACACTAACTTCCAGGTTTGCAGTGTTTGGGTTCCAAGTTGTTTGAGTACCAAGGCGTTTGAGAACCAAGGTAAGGTAAAGGGACCCCTGACCATTAGGTCCAGTCGTGTCCGACTTTGGGGTTGCGGCGCTCATCTCGCTTTATTGGCCGAGAGCCGGCGTACAGCTTCCGGGTCATGTGGCCAGCATGACAAAGCCGCTTCTGGTGAACCAGAGCAGCACACGGAAACGCCATTTACCTTCCCGCCAGAGCGGTTCCTATTTATCTACTTGCACTTTGATGGGCTTTCGAACTGCTAGGTGGGCAGGAGCTGGGACTGAGCAACGGCAGCTCACCCCATCGCAGGGATTCGAACCGCCGACCTTCTGATCAGCAAGCCCTAGGCTCTGTGGTTTAACCCACAGCGCCACCTGAGAACCAAGGTACCACTGTAATAAAAAGATGCCATGTCACCTGAAGCTTTTCTTTTGTCTTTTTTTTAAAAAAATGTTCCTGTCTTTCCCCCTTTTGTGCCAGTTTTCCCATCAGGTCAGTTGTCCACATTCCTCTTCAGGGGTTGTTGCAAGGATTCCATGTGATGGCTAACTTCTGGGGTACTTTGAGGAAGAGCGGGATACACAACAACCATCCCTTAAGCAGCCTACTTTTTGAGATGCCCTGAACATTTGTATTCAGTACCACGTTTCCAATGGTCCACAAGCATCAGCTTGGCCAGCCAGGTAGTATGCATTTGCCCTTGCTACCAACTTCAGCATTTTGGGAGAAACAGGGATTCCCTTCATTTGCACTGCAGTATGGTGATGGCAAGAAACAGTACAAGACTTTCTCCTACTGCTGCTTCGCTTCTCTAAAGTGTTACACACAGGAGAGGAAACATCGAGCTCTCTGGCAAATGAAGAAGGCTCCACACTTTTTTCTGAGGGGGTAAAGATCTGGGTATCTTCAGGCCTGTTGCAAAATTCTGCAATGAGGACAAGACAGGCTGTGGTGACAGTTATGACTGGCGAATCAGTACTGATTTTAATCTCTGGAATACAGATTTTAGCTGAAGGAGTGTTATTTTTAATGTAAGTTTATAGGGAATTTTTAATTGCATCCACTTCTTCATGCACATGTGGCAAATGTTGTTGTTAACTTTGCTGTCTTATCTTTGACTGCGATAAAGATTGGTTGGTTGGTTGATTTCTGAGGGGGATTTTTGACTTGCACAACATTTGGACAGGTTGGGGAGAGGGGGGGGACTCCTACAACTTCCTATCGCCTTAGACAAACCTCTCTGCAAATGCAACAAGAGCCCAACACACCCTGAAACTTTCTGGTAAGTGCAAAGGCTTTAGAAGAGAAATTCTCTCACTTGCAATGCAAAAAGAGAAGCCCTGGGATCAGTCACTTGTGATAAGCTGTGGTGAATAGAACTACAGTGATCTAGTAATATTATTACTATTATTATTTATTCAATTTATATACCACCCTTTATCAAAAGGTCCCAGGGTGGTGTACAACATCAAAAACACATCATAGAACTTCAATAATAAAAGTATAATTTAAAAACATACTGATAGACAGCCTAATAGTAAAGTAATCCTCATAATAACAGTCCACCTCCCCACACTTTCACAGGCCATAGATTATTTAATAGCCATAGGCCTTGGTAAAGAGGAATGTTTTTGCCTGGCACCTAAAGACATGTAACGATGGCACCAGGTGAGCTTCTCTGAGGGGAGTATTCCACAATAGGGGAGCCACCACCGAAAAGGCCAGTTCTCTTGTTGCCACCCTCCGAACCTCTCTGGGATGGAAGACATAGAGGAGGACGATGCCAAGCACAGGATCCAGGTTGTTTACAAGCTAGAATCAAACTGAAGTTTTATCTCTCTGAGTCCCCTCTCTGGGCTTATTCACATTTATCCACAGATTGACATTTGCTTTGATTTGGAGCTAAAAAGCAGGTTTTCCCCTAATAAAGCAACAGAGGAAGGGGAAACCCACTCAGACCCATACCTAGATGGTGCACAGGTCAATTGGAAAACCACTCAGACTTGTGCTTCCTAGGCTTGGGACAAGTGGATGTATGGACAAGCCCTCTCTCTCATCTTCGTGAATGCCCGTACTGACTCAAATGCACAGAGTGAACCTTTTCTAGTCAAACCCCAATCTTTTATTTTACCATCTCCGACACCTTAGAAGAAGCCTCCTCATAAACTGGATTAGTTTCCCAATACTTGTTTCATGGAATAATCAAAACCAAGAAAAGCAGGGGCAATAGCCCTTTCCTTTAAAACAACAACAGCACTACAATTCCTGCACTTGACACAGCCTATAAATATTAATTGTGATTGCTAGACAAAAGCAACCCTCAACTCTGTTTCTACCCTGCAGTCATCTTGTTTAAAATTAAATTTATCACCATCTGGGACACCAGAACCTTTTTTTATTTTTTTGCAAGACAGGCGTGTGCAGATTTCATTTCTAAAAGAGCTATCACTAAGGAAAAAATATGGTATTTACCCTGAGACAACAGGCTGCTATGAATATTTAAGATGACACATAAAATATGAAGTTGTTTGCTATTCAAATGTAATCTATTAAGTGAAAGCGTGCATTGAATAAGAAAAAATCAGGAGGAAGGCTGCTGACACATAAGTGGGTCAAGCAAGTCTAACACCCACAAGATTGAGGAAATGCTCACTGTGGAGAAGATGTCAATTCTCTCTCAGGAAGACACTGGTTCCGATTTGGTCAAAGTTAGGAAGAAACATAGGAATCTGCCTTCTTTGGGATCAGCATTGTTGCCTGTCTACCTTAGCATTACCAACTGGGTTTCAAATGAGACCATTTCCATTGCTCTGCTTGGCATTCCTGGGAATTGAACCTGGCAACCTCTGTATGCAAAGCTTGCATTTCACCACCAAGATATCGCTCTTCCTCAATCTCAGAAACCAATGGATTCAGGTAGGTAGTCGTGTTGGTCTGATGCAGTCAAAATAAATAGTAAAATTTTGTCCAGTAGCACCTTAGAGACCAAGTAAGTTTGTTCAGGGTATAAGCACACTTCTTCAAATACACTGAAACAGAAGTCACCAGACCCTTATATATAGTGGGAGGGTGGGGTAAGGTTTTTCTCAGAAGTGTAGTAGGAGATGAGTGATTGGCTCAGAATTTCAGAAATAGACTTGAAAGAGAAGTTGCTGAATTACAACTTATTACTAAACTGAAAATTTTGGAGAGACCTGGTCTGAATAGAGATATTGGATTCTTGTCTCATTACACATGCTAAAGCTATTTTTGGTCATTTGCATACCTTGCTTTTCCCTGTAGGACTAATTGCAGTCGTTAACAGTCGTTAACAGGTTTACCATACCCATTGAGTCAATCACCCATCTCCTACTACCCTCCTGAGAAAAACCCCACCCCACCCCACCCTCCCACTATATATAAGGGTCTGGTGACTTCTGTTTCAGTGTATCTGAAGAAGTGTGCGTGCACACGAAAGCCTATACCCAGAACTAACTTAGTTGGTCTCTAAGGTGCTACTGGACAAAAGAAACCAATGGAGTTAGAGCCAAGGATCCTGTCTTCATGTCATGAGTCATCCAAATGGCCTCTTAGAAAAGGTTCCCCACTGGTGGGTGGGTGCTTTGAGTTCAGAGGAACCTTTCCTTCCTTAGCCAATTTATTTCACATTAGTCAGCAGGAACTGACGATTTCCCCTTGCTCCAGCAATGCCTCTTGAAAGACAACATCCTGACATGTGTCATTCCTAATGAGACTCCTAATGAGACATGGGGGAGGGGGGGACAAGAGGAGACACATGGCAGCTACTAGTGATGGTGGTGAAACTTAAGCATTTAAAATAGACACCCCACAAAGCCCAGCCTTGTCCAAGGAAGTCCTTCATCCCCAATGACTTCTGCCAATTTTCCTCTCCCCCCACCCTGAGATATGGTCAAAAAAACCCCTCCCTCTGGGATCCCTTTTGTGGGCTGTGCATGAAGTTTTGAAAGGAAGAGGCTTTTTGCCTCAACACATTTATACCCTCAAATAAAATAAGCTTCAGATGGTACAAGATCTGTTTCCTAAAAAATTAATTCAAGAATTAAAATACTGTCTCTATATAAGAAGTTGGTGATCATATTCATATTGCCTTCAAATACATTTGCAATAGCTATTATGAAACAGCAATCAGTTGTCAGAAAGCTGACTGTAACACATGTCTTAGCATTAACTCATGGTCTGTGTAGAGCTAGAAATGTAAAATCGAATCCATCCACTCATTTATTACTGGCACATATTTTTCTCCTTCTCCCCTTCAAATCACAGTCAAGGCATTACCGTACTTTATAAGCTTGAAAATTCAGGAGTGCTAAATGCCCGGGTTCATACCCCCCGAAGCATTATTTCTCTGTTTCTTCCTGCGCCCCAAATTTACATGTGATTCTTGAGTGTTTGCCAGACCTAAGCTTGGAATAGCTGCCTCCTGGCTTTTTGCAAGTCTGCCCTCTGAGCAATATGCTTTGCTGTCCCTCTGTGACACTGCCAGCTGCCACACTTGTCCATTGTGAGTAATTTAATGTTGGTTTATTAAAAAAGAAAAGATGACTAGAAGGGACAAAAAGGAGCAATGACTGCACTCTAACTGATCTTGAGTGACACTTGAAGATTCATTAGCCAGGAGCCTGTGAACCAACAGACAATTCAACAAGAATGCAGTTTATGCTGACCCAGTCTGCTAAGGTCAGCTGTAGTTGATTTTTTTTTCTCCCAGAGCAAGGCAACAGGTATAGTATCTGCTTTTAAAAAAAAACAACATAAAAAATATGACGCTACAGAACTACTCTGCATAGCTAAATCTATAGCCCCACCACTCTGGGACAACCTTATCAGAAGTTATCAAAATAACATTAACTGGTAGGTTCTCTCACTACATTTAGGAACCACAAGCATACACATAGTTCTTAATTTTTATGAGCAGAGAAATGGGTGAGAAGTGTGTGAGGTGGATGTGTGTCTCCTCGGAAGTAAGCATCCACAAACGCCGTCTGTTACACTAATCACTTTATTGTACAATATTGAATAGTCCAGACTTTACGGCTATGCATCCGACCCCTCGGAGTCAGATCCTTCGAGTGCTGATTTGCGGCTCCGCCCCCAGCAGAGGAGCTTCGGAAACCCTAGTCTCCGCCTCTCCTGTTTCCTCTTCCGTGCCCTTGACCGAGGTGGTCCTACGGATCCCTTTTCCCTTTCGCTTTCTCCCTCCACGCTGCTCGTGTCTGATGTTCCTGCAGGATCTATAAGCCTCCCCTCCTCCTCGGACTCCCTCTCCTGGTCCCGTCCCATGGACTGTGCTAGCCCTCTGGTGGAAGCTTCCTCCCATTGCTGCACTATCTGCTCTGGTGTCAGCAGGGGCTGTGTCTGCTCTTGGTCCCAGACCCTCAGTAACTCCTCAGGCGTCAGCGTGGCTCTATCTAGGTCCGCCGTTTCCTCTGGCACCGCTTCGGAACCCGGCCAGCCCCTGACATCCACCCCCCCTTCCAAGCCCCCCTTCCCCTCCTGAGGAGGCGCACAGGGTGGAGAGTGAGCGGTGTCGGGTTCCCTCTCCAGATCCCCCAGCTCCCCCCAAGACTCGTCTGCTGTGTCAGGGGAGGAAGGGAAACCTAAGAATATTGTGGTGTCGGCACTGGACGATGATGAAAACACGTCTTCCCAGTCCTCCCTGGCCATGGGTGGAGAGAAGGGTTCTGCACTCTGGCTTCCTTCTCCTACCCCAGGGTACCCTTTACCCCCCTCCGATGGTGGGAAACCCCAGAAGTCCCCTTCTTCCGAGTCTGTGGGTTGAAACACGTCTCTTAGTTGCCACCGGTATGGTTTGGGCTTGTGCGGGGATAGTTCGTGAAACTCCCACACCAGATGTTCCCTGGTGACTTCTTCTGCCTGGACCCATGCATTTTCCGATGCTGGCTCCCCCTCCCACGCTACCAAATACTGCAGTTCATCCCCTTGCCACCTGGAATCCAAAATCTCAGTGGCCTCGTTGAACAGTTCCGGTTCCAGCAGCGGTAACCCCTGTGACCCCTGCTGGTAGCCCTGTTGGTACCTGTGAGGTTCCCTGTACTTGGACAGGAGAGACCTGTGGAACACCGGGTGAATCCTCATGTCGTCCGTCAGTCGTAGTTTGAAAGCCACGGGGTTAATCTGCTCCACTACCTCAAAAGGCCCCACTCTACGTTGCTGCAGCTTCTTGCACCTGCCGCGGATGGGCAAACCTTGCGTGGACAACCATACCATATCTCCCACCTGGATGTCCTCCCCCTCCCTGCGGTGCCGGTCCGCTGCCGTTTTGTAAGCCTCTTTTGCTCGCTCCAAATTGTCACTGAGCAATTGGTGCAATGCTTCCAACTCCTCAGCGAAGCTCTGTGCCGCTGGCACGTCTCCATCCCCCTGTTCCCCCCCCCTTCCCGGAAAGGCTCTGGGGTGGCTGCCGTAGTTCGCCTGGAATGGGGACATGCCTGCCGAGGAGTGCTGAGCATTGTTGTAAGAAAACTCTGCAAGGGAGAGCTTGTCACTCCAGTCGTTGTGTTGCTGGGAAGCGTAACAACGCAGATACTGCTGCAGAATTGAATTAACACGCTCCGATTGACCGTTGGTCTGTGGATGACGTGCGGAGGACAGACACACCTGCACCTGCAAGATCTGCATGAGCTTGCGCCAGAAACGGGAGGTAAATTGGGCACCGCGATCCGAAATTACTCTCGCTGGCATGCCATGCAGCCTAAACACATGCTGCACAAATAACCGGGCCGTCTCCTCCGCCGACACCACTTTGGGGCAGGCAATGAAGTGGGCCATCTTGGTCAGGAGATCCACTACGACTAGTACCGCCGTGTTGCCTTTGGACCGGGGGAGATCCGTGACAAAGTCCAGGGAAACCGCTTCCCAGGGCTTGCTCGGGGTGGGAAGCGGTTCCAGTAGCCCTGCTGGTACCCTCCTCTCCCCCTTGGCCCTTTGGCAAACCTCACACCCCCTGACGTATTCCCTGACGTCCTGTCTGATTTTTGGCCACCAGAATTCTCTCGTGACCAATATCATGGTTTTGAATTGCCCAAAGTGCCCCGCTGTGGGATTGTCATGAAGCTGTCTGAGAATTTTGGCCCTCATGTCCTCCCCTGGCACATACAGTGCCCCTTTGTACAACAGCAGCCCCTCCTTTTCCTCAAACCCTCCTGCCTTGGGATCCCCTTCCTTGAGTTCCCTGAGCTTATTCTGGGCAAAGTCATCGGCCTGGGTGAGTCGCACCAGTTCTTCCCGACCACCCAGTGCCGCCCCACACCGCCACTGTTCAGGTTTGAAGATGGCCCTGGCCACTGGAGGCCCTTCGTCTTCCATGTACTCCGGCTTCCTGGATAGGGCGTCCGCCCTGCTGTTCTGCTCGCCCGGCACATACTGGATGTGGAAGTTGAAGTCCGCGAAGAACTCCGCCCATCGCATTTGGCGCTGATTGAGAACCCTGGCCGTGCGCCAGTACTCCAGGTTCTTGTGATCGGTGCGTACCTGGATCTGGTGCCGCGCCCCCGCCAAAAAGTGACGCCAGTGTTTGAATGCCGCTACCACTGCCAATAACTCTTTGTCCCAGATAGCGTAGTTTGCCTCCGACCGGCTCAACTTCCTGGAATAAAACGCACAGGGCCGCCATTCCCCTGCTGGATCCTGCTGCAGTAGTATAGCTCCAATGGCTCGGTCTGATGCGTCCGTCTCTATCCTGATGGGCTTGCTGGGGTTCACGTGCAGCAACTGCTCCTCTGAGGCGAAGACCTTCTTGAGCGTTTCAAAGGCTGTTTGCGCCTTCTCCGTCCACTGGAACTTCTTCTTGCCTCTCAAGCAGTCTGTAATTGGTGCAGTCATGTTTGCGAACGCCGGGACGAACTTTCTATAGAAATTGGCGAAACCGACGAACCTTTGCACGTCTTTCTTGGTCTTGGGGCTCTTCCATTGTAAGATCGCCTCCACCTTGTCGGTGTCCATGGCTATGCCTTCATCTGAGAGGCGGTAGCCCAGGAAGTCCACTTCTGTGGCGTGGAACTGGCACTTCTCCAGCTTGACACATAATTGGTGCTCCTGGAGCCTCTGCAGTACCTCCTTGACGTGTTGCACGTGCTCCTCCGGGGTCTGAGAGTATACCAGAATGTCATCCAAATAGACCACAGCCTGTTTGTACAGCAGGGGTCCCAACACGTGGTGCATGAACGCTTGGAAGCATTGGCTGCCTGACTGGAGGCCGAAGGGCATGACTAGGAACTCGTAAGCCCCCAAGGGCGTGAACATAGTGGTTTTCCATTCATCCCCCTCCCTGATCCTGATGAGGTTGTACGCACCTCTCAAGTCCAGCTTGGTGAAGATCCTGCCCCTGCGTACCGCCGCCAGCAGGTCGTCAATTCTCGGCATGGGGTAGGAGACAGGGAGGGTCTGGGAGTTCAGGATTCGATAATCACAAACCAGCCTCCGTTGAGGGGTGTCACGTTTGTCCACCCAGAACACTGGGCTGCCCCCTACAGCCTTGCTTTCCCTGATGAAGCCTCTGGCCAGGTTTTTGTCAATGAAGTCTTTCAGATCTGCCATTTCCTGCTCCGACATTGAATAAAGCTTGCCTGGTGGCAGCTGAGCCCCTGGCACCAGGTCAATTCGGCAGTCGTAGGGACGGTGGGGGGGTAGCTTGTCCGCTTCCCTTTCACTAAACACCTGCTGAAACTCCGCATATTGCGCAGGGAGCGTGACTTGCCCTGCTTGCACCATGGCTGCATTTGCTGGCTCCTCGGGACGCATCTGCTGCAAGCAATGTTCCATGCAATACGCAGAACCAAACGTTAGAGAGCGCTGATGCCAGCTCACTACTGGGTCATGTCTGTCCAGCCACCCCATCCCCAGTATGAGGGGGGGCCCTGCTAACGTGGTGACGTGGAAAGCAATAACTTCAGAGTGCCGTCCCATCCGCATCCGCATGGGTGGAGAGCTCTGTGTGACAGCCCCTCCTTTCAATTCCCTTCCATCAATTGTGGTGACTTGCAAGGGAAGATGCAACTGCAGGAGGTGAAGCTGGTGTTGCCTGGCAAAGTCCATATCCATGAAGTCTGCCGAGGCACCGGAATCTAAAAGGGCGGGGACTTGCATGGTGAAGCCATTGGGCAGCTCCAGTGTGACTTCCATCACGATGCCTGGCTTGGGAGGGTGGGGAGGGGTTTGCTCGGGCGGGCTGGGGGGGTTTGTCTCTGGCGCGTTGCTGGGGGGACATTTTACTGCTCCTGAGCCGGGCTGGCCGTCCCCGCGACTTGCCAGCCGGCATTCCCGTTTCCCTGCCTTGCCGTCTGCTCCTCCCCCTCTCCTGTTACAGCCCCCGTCATGCCTTGCCACACCTTCCTTTTGTTACAAGCCTTGGCTAGGTGTCCGATTTGGTGACATACAAAGCACTTCCTGGGCGCCTTCCCGCCTTGCGCGTCACTCCCCTTGGCAACCGTTGCGTTTGAAATAGGGCGCGCGCGCGCTCCCCCCAATTCCATAGGCGTTTCTTCCTGGAGGTGCGTTTGCGCTCCAGCCGGTCTCTCTGCTTGTGTTGGAATGCGGAAGTTGAACCACCTTCCCGCCTTCCCCTCCTTTCTGCTTTTGTCTCTAATCTCCATTCTAATGCCGATTGCCATCGCTGCTTCTGTGAGGCTTTTCATGTCATTGTAGGGGCCCCCTCTAGCCAAAGAGTCCTTTACTTCATCGGCCAGACCTAGCTTGAAGAGTGCTATCATTTGAGGGGTATTGGTCTCCCATCCCAGACGATGACTCAACAACGAAAACTTTGCCTGGTATTCTCTCACCGTCATATTCCCTTGCCTCAAAAGCAGGAGTTCCTGCGATTCCAATTCCTGTTCAGAACGGCTAGTATAAACCACGTCCATTGCTTTAAAAAACTCTTTTACTTTCTGAAGCGCTGGGTCCTTAGCCAAAATCAGTGGCCTCACCCAATCACGAGCAGCTGATTCAAAATGCGAAATTATAAAACCAACCTGCTCCTCCTCATTTCTAAATGAGTCTCTGTGGAGTTCCAGGGTATATAGCATGTCCGTTTTAAAACCTATGTACTGTTCCGGCTTGCCCTGAAACCTGCTGGCTAGCATGGTGATTCGCCTTGCCGCCTGCGCACTCCTGCCCTGCTCAGCGTGAATTCTTGCCTCCTCCAACCTGGCTTCACTAATTCGGTACAGTACCTCTAGCTCACGAGCTCTCTGTTCCCAGGTAGGGGCTCCTCCACCACCGGCTCCTTGGGCAGCTAACGCTGCGGCTTCCTCCGCGTTACTCATGCTGGTTGTGCTTTACTCCTGAGGAGATGACGAAGACTCGAAGGATGCTGTGAGGTGGATGTGTGTCTCCTCGGAAGTAAGCATCCACAAACGCCGTCTGTTACACTAATCACTTTATTGTACAATATTGAATAGTCCAGACTTTACGGCTATGCATCCGACCCCTCGGAGTCAGATCCTTCGAGTGCTGATTTGTGGCTCCGCCCCCAGCAGAGGAGCTTCGGAAACCCTAGTCTCCGCCTCTCCTGTTTCCTCTTCCGTGCCCTTGACCGAGGTGGTCCTACGGATCACTTTTCCCTTTCGCTTTCTCCCTCCACGCTGCTCGTGTCTGATGTTCCTGCAGGATCTATAAGCCTCCCCTCCTCCTCGGACTCCCTCTCCTGGTCCCGTCCCATGGACTGTGCTAGCCCTCTGGTGGAAGCTTCCTCCCATTGCTGCACTATCTGCTCTGGTGTCAGCAGGGGCTGTGTCTGCTCTTGGTCCCAGACCCTCAGTAACTCCTCAGGCGTCAGCGTGGCTCTATCTAGGTCCGCCGTTTCCTCTGGCACCGCTTCGGAACCCAGCCAGCCCCTGACAAAGTGCCAGCCAGACACATACATTTTGTGTCACTACCATATACAGACTCTCAGAGTGTCCCTATTTTCCAGGGACAGTCCCAGATTTACAGAAGCTGTCCCGGTTTCTGATTTGACCCCACAATGTCCCACTTTTCCTTAGGATGTCCCTATTTTCATCAGAGAAATGTTGGCGGGTATGTAGTTATGCAACCCCCCGAGCCAAGGAGATAACTATACAACCTTTCAAGGACATCTGAGGGCAGCCCTGTATACAGAAGTTTTATAATGTTTAATGTTTCATTATGTTATTATGTATGTTAGAAGCCGCCCAGAGATGATGATGATGATAATAGAATAGGATGTCCTGATTTTCATCAGAGAAATGTTGAAAGGTATGCATACGGCCATTTCAAGTGAGGCAAATTACTTAATGGCTCAGTTTCAGAAGTTTGGCAAGGCAGACTCATGCCTTGCCACACTTCCGAAAAATAGAAATGGGGGGGCAAGGTTCTCTAGAGTGCCCCAAGCCTTTTTCCTCGGAAGAGGTCTCTCTCTTGGGCCTATGTCAGATGGGATTGTGACACACACTTTGTTCACCAGCCACACAAACCCTGACATACTTACACTAACGAACAGCTTCATAGCAAATAAGATTCACACTGCATGAAGAAACAGAACCCTTAAATGGGGGGATCTGAGTTGCTTTCAAGGCTGCAGTGTATTCTTTGCACTATTTTATTGTGCAAAGTATGTACAGTGTGGAGCTATCCTAAAACATGATCACCTAGTCGCTAGCAGAATCCGGAAGTGCCCCCCTCCTGTTGCGGCGCCAACACCAGAGTCTCGGCACCCTGAAGTGCCGCCTCCTTGTTCCCCTGACCCCTCTGCGCAAAGCAGGCGCCGGAAACGGTGTCTCCCCCTCAGAGTGGGTCTGCTGAGCGGTGCTGGGTCTCTCTGCATCATCCTGGAGACCCCTTCCCACTTGGCTGCTCCCTGGTAACTCCTCCTCCCCCGGGGAGGAGCTGGCAGACTCACTGGGAGACGTGTCCGTCGACAACAGAGGCTGAGGCTGCCGGTACCCACTCAGTGCCGGACTGGCAGGGGAGGGCACGTCCCTGACAGATGTCAAATTCTTAGCACTCCATGAACACATGTTGATTGACCTTTTGTTAGGACTCTACAATGACATTTTCAATGACTTTTTAATATAGGGGGAATATATTTGTGATATGACACTGAAGTACTTGATCTCAAATTATTCTATAAACAGTGTCTCCAGAGATAGCTTCCCTAGTATTAATACCAATAATATTAATACCAAAGTTTTATGAAGATCCCAACAAACCTTCAATGCAGAGATGCCTCTCTTACATAACAGAGATGTGTCAACAACGCCACGCTCTGTTACCAGTCTTAAGACCCATCACTATTGCCCACCATGAATGGAGATCATGCTCTAGAAAAGGGATGGGGAACATTTTTCAACCTGAGGGCAATAGAGACAACCTTCTGGGGACCACATGCCAATCTTCTTTGGCTGGTGGAGTCAGAGGAGAAAGTGGCTGGAGCAACGGAAATGACTCTTCCTTCATATTCCAGCTATGCAGTCAGAGGGTGACACTGAGGCAATCAATAGACTATTACTTTTCACAGAGATGTTCCAGGACTGTCAAGTGTACTTGATAGTACAGAGCACATCCAAAGAGGAGTGTGACCTGGGGAGATTTGGTCTAAGCCTGAGGTCTGCCTCTAGAACATCAAGCACTCAGTCCTGTATACCTGAAGGAACGTCTCCACCCACATCTTTCTGTCCGGACACTGAGGTCCAGCTCCGAGGACCTTCTGGCGGTTCCCTCACTGAAAGAAGCAATGTTACAAGGAACCAGGCGGAGGGCCTTCTCGGTAGTGGTGCCTGCCCTGTGGAACACCCTCCCATCAGATGTCAAAGAAATTAACAACTATCTGACGTTTAGAAGACTTCTGAAGGCAGCCCTGTTTAGGGAAGCTTTTAATATCTGATGAATTATTTTATTTCAATGTTTTGTTGGAAGCCGCCCAGAGTGGCTGGGGAAATCAAGCCAGATGGGCGGAGTATAAATAAATTATTATTATTATTATTATTATTATTATTATTATTATTATTATTGAAAAGAGAAATTTTATTGCCACAAGCATGCAGTCTTCAGGAGAACTTGGCCAGCATTATAAATCTTCTCATCAAGGATTCCTGATAAGCTTAAAAGGAAACCAAGCATTCCCCCAGAAAACCATTGTTTTAAAGCCATCATTGTTACATAATCGTATCCTCCATTTTAATCACCGATGAAAAAGCACACAGAGGACCATGCTACAAATGTATTAAACCATCCCAAAACATGTCACTATTTTTGAAATAGTCTTCATACTCTGCAAGGTCATGCAATGGCTTTCCTGGAGCACCAAGGAAGTTCATGAGCAGGCCAAACCCTGAAAGGCAAATTCCTGATGCCTTAAAAGGCTTTGCTGGGGAAGGTTTGCAGAGAAATTCCAGCTAAAAAAATTCAAAAACGATAACCAGATTACGTTATAGCATAATGAAATGTGCCGATTCACTTGCTCAGTAAAGAAAGCAATAAAAGTACAATGTGTGCCATAACATTTCAATTTGTGGTTCTTATTAAAATAAAGGCCGGGCGGGGGGAGGGAGGGAAGGGAGGGAGAATAAAGTCTAGGTTGGCAATGTAATTCTCAGAGTAGCATCAATAAATATTTTCTTTTACAGAAGTTATACTCCTGCCTCCATCACAAGATTCCTAGGGAAAAGTAGGGCTGGAAATAACATTTATGCTTTTTGCTTACATCCAGCAGAGAACAAAGACAAACAGATTTTTTATTTTTTAAAAAGCAGCTTTGGAAAATATAGGTCTTGCAGATATCAACTGATTTATGTAACAGAGAGTATCTCAATTGCTCGGAGAAAAAAGTCGCTTTTATAAAAACCAGCATGATATTTATAATATACAATGTGAATACACAGGGAGGTAATTTTGATTTGCATCATGGAAGAGTCCTTTGTGTTTCCCCCCCGTGAAGTGAAATACAATGGGCTATTTCTACCAGTGAAATAATTGCTGAGGACTCAATCTAACGATATTCCATCCAGATCTGATCATTCAGCCTTACTTTTTTCACAGAAAAAAGGTTTTATTTCTTTGCCAGATGGACAAGCATTCAAAGACGACTCCTTCTCTAAATCATTCGGGATGCCACTACACTGAAATTCCCACTGCTTTCAATTGCTGTCACCTAGA
This sequence comes from Darevskia armeniaca, assembly GCA_034641395.1. Taxonomy (NCBI): domain Eukaryota; kingdom Metazoa; phylum Chordata; class Lepidosauria; order Squamata; family Lacertidae; genus Darevskia; species Darevskia armeniaca. The sequence continues at coordinate 346,216 of JAWWNF010000229.1, read as the reverse complement.
AATTAACCTTATGAGTTTTAGGATGCTGGAATCTTCGATGAAGCTGGAAGTGACAGAAGCACAACCGTTTTAGACTTGAGAAGTGCCTGGCTCTTTCAGCTATTTCTGACAGGGGCATGCAGCTCCAGATGGTGGAGCTGTTAGGTGCCATGTTTACTTGCTGACAAGTGACCAATAGCCAGGTGCAAAATGCGCCTGGCGCCTGGCTAATTTCTAACTCTGTGTGCAGCATGACTAATGGTTTGGAATATGCTCCTAGATGGCAGAAAGAATTGGTTGAGACTCAAAGAAAAATTCCCAAGGAACCACTGAGGTAGATAGGAGACATTTTCAGCTAACACGTTGAAAAGGGAGAGGGCATAACGTAGCAGAGAGAAGCAAAGAGGGACCCATTGCCTCAACCCTTTCCTTTACCAGTGCTCTGACCTGATGACTACAGACTAAGGGATGTACCAATATTTCCCCCCGATCAAGATGTCCCAGATAAGTGAAGAACTATGGAAATACAAGAAGGTACTGAAACACACAGGGATGCGGGTGGCACTGTGGTCTAAACCACTGAGCCTAGGGCTTGCCGATCAAAAGGTCGGAGGTTCGAATCCCCACGATGGCGTGAGCTCCCGTTGCTCGGTCCCTGCTCCTGCCAACCTAGCAGTTCGAAAGCACGAAGTGCAAGTAGATAAATAGGTACCACTCTGGTGGGAAGGTAAACGGCGTTTCCGTGCGCTGCTCTGGTTCGCCAGAAGCGGCTTAGTCATGCTGGCCACATGACCCGGAAGCTGTACGCCGGCTCCCTCGACCAGTAAAGCGAGATGAGCACCACAACCCCAGAGTCATCCGCGACTGGACCTAATGATCAGGGGTCCCTTTACCTTTACTGAAACACACATAAATATTCACTGTGTGCTAACCCTTGTGCAGTATGTACAATGGTTTCCATTTCTCTCTCCATTCCCCTGCCAAATCTGCTATCTATTAAGATTACTTCTCATGCCGCTGCAAAGAAGTTAGTTTTCACTGGGCAAAAAAAATATAAATAATATATTAGAAATACAACTTGAATAATAATGATAACTCATTGTCTTTGCACACAGCCTATAATGCTCGAAGCAACAACATGGATTTCTTCCTTGGGCCACATAAATATGAATAACACATTTCAGAGCTAGATCATACGCCCAGCTACAAAAGAGAGTAGCTGGGGACTGGACACATATTTATATTTCTCTCCAGAGGGCTTTTGAAAACTCATAACTCTATTAAACAATTTCTCCCAGAATTCGGCAGATGTTTATTTCCTGAAATATACTGCAGGAATGCAAGGAATCTAATGGCCCAAGACTCCTTTACTCCCACATGCTGGTTAAAAAAATGGGAGAATTCACTTTAAAAGGCAGAGTGGTAAAATGGCTAAGCCATCTTATGACCTTTTATAATAACACTGATCCTGGGCAACTTTTCTTCTTCATTCCAATGGCTGGGATCTCTGTCTCAGCGCACAATGCAGTGGTATAGGGAGGGGAAAGTTAGAATCTGCTTAGAACACATGAGCCAAAAAAGGAGAAACCTGTAGTGAGAAGAATGGGAAAAACAAAACAGGAAATGACCAAAATCAGATAGCATGCCTTCTCTGGCCCCATCGTCTCTCACTATCATTGCCACTCAAGTCAAGGTCTTTAAAGTTCTGAAGACTGCACAGTCCATGGGTGGCAGAGCGATGGTTCTGGACTGCAACCCCCTTTAACCTTGATGATTAGGCAATGCAATGTCCCATTGGCCCATTTTCATACCGAACAGTGGTCATATAACAACAACATTCTTGCCTTTAAACTTTAACCCATAAAAATCCAGTTGCAAAAAAAGTGGAGAGGATGATTCTCAATCGGGATCTAAAAAGTTTGTTATGGTAGCAGAAGGAGAACTGGGTAAATGTTAGATGCAAAATCCCATTAGTTTGGGCTTCTGCACCAAGAGCCTGGTTATAAGATTACAGGAGAGAGAAGGACAGGAGAGAGAGGGACAGGTCGAGCCAGTGTGGTGTAGTGGTTGAGAGCGGTAGACTCGTAATCTGGGGAACAGGGTTCGCGTCTCCGCTCCTCCACATGCAGCTGCTGGGTGACCTTGGGCTAGTCACACTACTTTGAAGTCTCTCAGTCTCACTCACCTCACAGTTTATTGTGGGGGAGGAAGGGAAAGGAGAATGTTAGCCGCTTTGAGAATCCTTTGGGTAGTGATAAAGCGGGATATCAAATCCAAACTCCTCCTCCTCTTCCTCTTCTTATTCTTCTTTTTCTACCTTTTATCCAATAAATGTACAGCTGAAGAGGCCATGGATTGCATTAAACTAAGGTTTACTTGGAACAGACCCACTGAAAATAAAGGACCTAAATTAGTCCTAATATTGGGGGTCCAGGTAAGCCCCACCCTGCATAATCGATCACATGACACGGTGCATACACACCATTTGAATGGCAATGCTCATCAACTTTGGGGGGCCCCCAGCCACCTGAAATATTTTGGGGGGGAGGCCAAAGACCCCTCAGCCCCTAAGAGTTGGCTCATGTGTTCCTGAATATGACTTACAACCCTGTAAGTTCTCTCACCTATTCAGCTTTCCACACAGATGAGCATCATTTTAGAGATGTACAGAAAACTCCATAAATGTTATTGAAACTGATTATTTCCTTAGGATATTTTTTGCCCAAGCAGGGACTTCCAGATCACATTGCCTACTCAACAGATTGTTCTAGATAACTCAAGCAATCATCCCACTGATCTAAATTCTCCTGGAACATTTTAAAAATGTCAACAAATGGAAGTTAAAGACAAGGCATGGAGTCAAATTCTCACTCAGCTAGACAGCTCACCAGCTCAGCTTGGGCTAATGACTCACACTCAATTTACCTTGAAGTGGTTCCCCCCACCTTGTTTTCATTATGTATTTTGTGTTTTAAATCTTGTGTTTTGATGTTGTGAGCCACTCTGAGATCTATGAATGGAGGGTAGTGTACAAATAAATAAATAAAATGGGAATGCCTCCATTTTTCACCCTGAGCTCCTTGGAGGAAGGTTGAGGTATATATTTGATGAATAAATAAAAAGAAGCTCAGTTTGTCACTGTTACACTTCCATAATGCTGGCACATTTGTTAGGCAAAGGCAAATTCATCTGATTAGGCTGTTTCACGACTATATCCCCAGTTGGTAAGGAAAGAATTAGCCTCCAATTGTACTTATAAGTTTGGCTGACAGACATTCTGCATTTCTCTACAAACACATCACAAGTAATCAGGAGCCTCTGGACAAAAGCCCCAGACACAGCCGTCATAAGCATTCTGCCTGTACTTCTAAAAATTGAATCATAGCACTGTTTCTTGTACACATCTCCATTATTAAAGAAATGTGGAAGCTCAGAGAAAAATCACACAAGTCCCTGTTTAGAAGATATGGCAGCATCAAGTATACTGAAACAGATTCCAGTCACATTCAGTTTGACAGAGAAAACTCAGTTCCACTCTAAACTGCTAACAGAAGTCTATGAAATAGTATTTGACTCAAACATTCTTTCAACTTGCAATTAATTCTACGAAACAGAACAGTAAAATAGGTTTCAGAGATTGCCAATGTAGTGCTCTCCAGAATGTTGTTAGACTATAACTGGCATGAGCCCCAGCTAGTACAGGCAATGGTCAATGATGAGAGAGTTGGAATCCAACATCATAAATATGGAGAACACCATATTAGCTACTCCTGTATAGAATAGAGCTCACTGCCCAACAGTCATTGCTTGGAAATAGCAGCCTTAGCTTAACCACTTTTACTCAGAAGAAAGGACCTCCAAGCCCATTGGAACTTAATTTTCAACTAAATACACAGAGGATTTTTATAGTTTTTATTAAGTCTCCAAAGGTATTTCAAACCACTTATCATCATATACATACACAACTTCTTCATTTCCCACCCCTCCATAACCCATCAATCGCTCCCATTCTTCCTTAAAAAGTTTGTCATTATGTCCTCTTAGTTTAGCAGTCAATTTTGCAACTTCCCCATAGTCCATCAGTTTTATAAGCTATTCATCCTTGGTTGGTAATCCTCCTTCTTTTCTTGGGACCTCTGTTCCCATTATTCCTAGTAAAAAAGGGGGGTTGGGTTTTTTAGGGGTTGTCAGTTTAAACATCCTTTTCAATTCATTATATATCATTTCCCCAAAAAACCTTCAACTGCACATGTAAAAGAGATGTAGAATTGTGTGTCATCAGCATACTGCTGACAACATACTCCAAAACTTTGGATGACCCTACTCAGCAGTTTCATGTAGATGTTAAACAGCATGGGAGATAAAAGGAAACCCTGAGGAACCCCACACCGAAAGCTCCACAGGGCCAAAGATCACTCCCCAAGCATCACCCCCTGGAAATAACCATCCAAGTAGGACTGGAAGCACTCCAAAGCTGTACCACCCACCCCTAACTTGGACAGCAGCTCCAGAAGGATACCAAAAGCTGTTGAGAGGTTGAGGAGAATCAGCAATAACATATTTCCAGAGACAAAAGCAAGGCAACCAAAGCGGTTTCTGTTCCAAAACTGTGAAAAACAGTTTCCTCCAAGAATGCCTGGATCTGGTCCGTGATCACCTGCTCAAGAACCTTGCCCAAGACGGTGAGATTGGCAACTATCTGGTAATTACTTAGATTTTCTGAATCGGGAGAGTTTCTTCAAGCAGGCAGGGACCACCCCTTCTCACAGGGAGGCAGTAAATCACCTCCCTGGTCCAGCCAGCTGTCCCCTCCCTGCTAGTTTTTACCAGCCAAGATGGACAAGGGTCCAGGGCATAAGTGGTCACCCTGACCAATCCAAGCACCTTTTCTACATCCTCGAGCCTTATTAACTGAAACACATCCAACATAACACGACTAGACACCTCCCGAGATTCATTTGCTATAACAGCGGAGTCAAGGTCCCACTGGATGCAAGCAATTTTATCCTCAAAATGGAATCTCAGAAGTTATCTCCCCACCTTCCTATATCAGGGACCTGCACTGGCTCTCTTATTTTTGTTTATAGAAGAGATGCTTCAGAACCAATCCCATGTCAAATAATCACATTACACTTATTGTTATTGATACTCTTGACATACATATTCATATGCACTTATTTCAAGAGAAAGAGCACTACTCTGGTAAATCCTACTCTAAGGCAAGGGCCAACACAGAATTGCCCTCTCCTAGCAAACTTTTTACACTGAATTACAATGAAATAGCCCGCAGTCCATCAATTAAAAAATGAAAATTCTCAGCAAAGCAGACAGACATCAGATTCAAGGTTCAAAGTGAATTCAAGATTAGCTTCTCATCAGACACATACCTCTGATAAGTTTGATTGCAAATAATCATCACAGGTATTATTTTACGGCTGTTTTCTGTGGAAAGGAGGGGAGGGAAGAATACCAGGAACAAAACAAAACACTTGGCTTGCCTCCTTCCAACAGAAAATGGGTCACTGAAATGTCACTCAAACATGCCAAGAACAGTTTCCATTTGCATGGCAGAAATCCACAAATCAAGCTGGAACTAAGCTAGTTAAGTTTTGAGGAGGGAGGGAGAAGTGGGTTATGATTCACTCTGTGCATCTAACTCTTTATGTGTTAATTTGTGGGAAGCCATGGTGGGCATGCACCACAAGACAACAGAATAAATGAGGAAAGTTTGCAATACAGATGATCATTTAATACTTCTCATTACCATCAAGTTATAGATTGTTATTTGATAGATAGAAAGCATTCTTCCTTAGAAAACATCATATCTAGAAAAGCAGGGGTGTGTGTTTTTGTTCATTAAGGGGGAAGAATAGGTTGAATAACAAACCCAATTAAATTCATTTTACACCAACCATCAGACCAACTCTTCAAAGAACTGTAAATGGATCTAACCCAGAAGGGGTTTTAATTGTATCTTCCATTTGCACAAAGCATTGTTTTCTCTCTTAAACTAGTACTTGCAGATTTAAAAGGTATGAACATAGAAATGTTTCAGTTGATAGAAAGGGAAGGAATGCATTTGCTTGTCTGAAGTCCATCAACCTCAGCATGGCTGATTCTCAGCTTGGTGTAGGAGAGGTAAACACAGAATGTCAATGAATCAGGGTAAAAGCATTTATTGAAGAATTACATCTTACAAGGGTGTGTGATAACAACCTCTTTTAATTTATGCCCATGATGTAGAACAGAAGTTAAATTGACAAGCACACTGAGAAATCTATAAGATTAAATCCATTTGATCTGTAAAATATGCCCATATGTGAAGCATTAAGAAGAGACTCCATGTGAATAAGGAATCCTGGTCAACAGGGTGCAGAAAAGTAAGTTACCAACGTCACATCTAACCAAAGTTCATTCTGAAGCAATGGCTCAAAGGAAATTGTGCAACTTCATGATGAGAAGCTCCTGAGATCTCTCTAGGGATGGACCTGCTCAGCAACTAAAGTACTACCATTTGTAAAGGTTTAAATGTATGTATGTATGTATGCATGCATGCATGTATGTAAACCTGAATTAGGAATGTAGGAAGTGAACTGGAAGGTCTATATTTGGATACCCAATTTCTCATAGCTTGATTTCTCAACTATTTCAAGACCATTCAAGTTCTTCTCACATGCCCCAATTCCACAAACCATCAATTGAACCTTATTCGGTGACTTAGTGAGTTTTTTAGATCAATCTGTGCTCTCACCCTAGACAGTTCCATAGACTCAATATATTAAGAGAACAGCCTTAAATTAATAAAAAAACAGTCCCAACTTTGGACTACATATTGGTGCAGACTTTTTTACATTACCATGAAAGCAAGCCTTCCCTTCCTCCCTGCACCCCCCCTCCACCACAGCTGATGTGTATCTCTCTCCATCCTGAGAAAAGAACCATTAAGGTTCACCTATGATGGTGAAGAGACCAACTTACAACCTTCAAGACCACACGGGGCCAGCCCTACCATTAGAGAGAGTAAAACTGCCACCTCAGGCAGCATGAACTGGGGCAGAGAGGAAGTGAAGCATCACTGGAGATCAAAGATGTGCAAGCTACTTCTCCTGCCCTGATCCTGATAAGTTAGCCTGCTTCCCACAGATACAGTGAAGGAGGCTCTCCATTTGCCAGCATCAAAGTAAGAGCTGCTTGGCAGTGGAACAGTCTCCCTCAGGAGGTGGTGGACCTCCCTTGGAGGTTTTTAAGCAGAGGTTGGATGGCCATCTGTCATGGATGCTTTAGCTGAGATTTCTACCTTGCCAGGGGGGGGGGGGGTTGAACTAGATGACCCTTGGGGTCCTTTCCAACTCTACGATTCTATAAGATTCTATTGCCAGTCTGGTCAGGCTTCTGTATCTGGAAGAGGGAGGGCCTCTTATCCACTGCAGGTAGCAAAGTGCCACCTTCACTGTCACAACTATATCAATCCTGCCCCAGAATATAGAGCTTAATTTGTCACCACTTGTTAAACAGATTATAGGGCTTATAGGTAGCTCATCCGCCACAGACAACCATCTCTACTACTTTTGTCATTTCCTCAGCTCTTACTACACAGGAAAACATTTCCACCTAGAGCCCTTTCACAGAATATCCAGAAACAAAATATTTGCAGAGAGCTATGCCATTGTACCTAAAGAGCCAATCGCAGGGAATGGCAATACCCATATATTTAGCTACACCTTTTACATTCAGTAATTCAGTTTGCGAACAGAAATTTCAGAGGTGTGCTGCCGTCACATGTAATTTATGTGTTATAGGTAACACTGGGGTATAGGTTAGATGTTTCCCTTTTTAAAAAATAAAAATGGAAATGTAAAGGCATTTTAAAAGGAACGTTATATTTAGTAGCCAGGTCACAATACTGGAAAATGAACACACATTCCCTACATTCCCTGTTGCAGCAAGAAACCTTTTCATGGATGTGCTCCTTGGAATGGGAGTTGCCTCCAGCAGAGCGGTGGCATTTTGACAGTGAAGACAAGTGGCACAGAATAAGCTTTATAGATGGTCTGCTCTCGGAGGCTGCATGCACATTTATCTAGGAGTAAGCATAATTGAACACAGTGGGATTTGCTTCTGAGTTACCATGCACAGCACTTGGCTATACATTTACTCTGTCCTGCAATCTAAATGCTGCATACTTCTTTCATCCTGTAGCTTCCCATGTGCTTGCAGACTACTGCCCAATTCCCATTGATGTGAGATTGCGCACTACACAGCACATGACTCACAAGTGCTTTGAGGTATATTTCATGCGGCCGTTCTCTCCATCCCCTCAAAAATCCACAAGAATAATCTTTATTCATTCTTCTTTTTGCAGGTCATGCTTTCTTTCTCTAAAGTACAGCCCCCAGGTGATTAATTTCACACTTAAGGCATTCTCGCTGTGTTTTGAGCTAATATGAAGGCAGCTCTTTTCAACATCAAAACCATATATTTTAAAATGCCTCTCATTTCTTGGCAAACCACTCAAGTTTTCAGCTATATTTGGGAGGAACTTAGTCAGCAAAGCTTCATAATTTCTCATTTAGAAAAAAAAATGTTACTCAAAAATGACAACGGTTCAAACAGCTCCAAAATAAAGAACAGAAAAGCTGGATAGAAGACAAATGCTGTTAAGAGCCTTTGATTTGAAGGCTGAAACCAGCATTAAAATCATATTGAAAACACAATTATTACAAAGGACATGAAACAATATCTCACAAGTACTGAATAAATTTCAAACTTTTCCATAATGGGCAACTGGCTCACAAAAACCAGTGGCTATAGATTTGTGTCATCACAAGCAACATCAATGTGAACACTTCTGTATTTGCTAGACACCTATTACTGCATATTGCAAAGATATGCTTCGTGACATGAACTTGGCAGCAATTAAAACCTCCGCTTTAGAAACAAGACAGTTTCTACATAGCATGTCAGCCCCTCTCGTGTATGAGACAAATAATGATCATTCAAAATAATGCAGTGTGCATCGCAGCCTTTGCATGCAATAGATCTTCCTCGCACCGAAGATACTGGGAAGGCTTACACCACCTGCAAAGAGTAATTCTGCCCATCAATGCTACATTAATAGTTTCCTCCTCCTTTTAAGCTCCTATCGGCACCTTACACCCACCCTCGCAACCTGCAACCTAAGCATTTCTAGTCAAACTGTAAAGCAAATAACTGGCCTGGATGGAGAGAGTGGAGAACCATTAATATTTTTTGTAGCACACACAAATACACAGGAATGGGTTTTCTTTCTGCCAACTCAAATCACCTGCTAAACACACATACCCTGACCATAATATTATAGGGCACAGCTGAAAGCAGAACACTGTGTCACTTGTGAGCTTTATCAATCAAACCATTTCAGCTGGCTATGTCTTCCCCTAGCAGCCTAGACATCAGAAACCAGAGCCACCTAGAGGAAGACCATTTTCCTTCCGTCTCTGCCTAGTGGTCATCCAAGAGGAGATTCCTGGCTTTTCCAGAGCCTTCACTATTTGTTAAGGTGCTGTGATTCTGTGGCACGGAGACACACCCCAAATCCCAGGCAAGGATAAATTATAATATAGGGAAGCTTTTAAATGTTTTATTATGTTTTTATATATGTTGGAAGCTGTCTAGAGTGGCTGGGGCAACCCAGTCAGATGGGTGGGGTACAAATAATAACAATTAATAATAATAATAATATTTGTTTGAGGGCTACATCTGCCTCCACACGGCACCTTTTCAGTACCAACTATGCCAGTTGTATCCTGAAGCCTTATGGTAGAGTGCCAGAAGAAACTCTGAAGGTAGTGGGCAACATGGCAATGTATTTTAGGTTGCTGCAGGTTATTGCTTCTTTCAGAATTTTCCCAACCCTCACCCTCACTCACCCATGGGTGCTCACTAGCTAGATGCAACATACAACACACTGAATCCTGACCAAGCTCTCTCTCTTTTGAAGATCACACTCAGGAAAGGGAGGACTCCAGCTCTGACCAAAGTGGACTACTGGAGGAGCCGAGGATTGAATCATTTCTGAAAATGAATGGAGAAGACCATGTAAGAGGAAGGGAAAGGTTTAGTGAGATCCTGTGTGTAAGAGAGGGTGGGTGCGAGTTATGTAAGCTTCTAAATAAATTTAATACAAAAAAATAGTATTTGTGGGAGGGAGGTTGTTGGTTTGCCTTTGTTTTAAACTTTTGAATATTGCATCTTGTGTGTTTACGTGGTGAACTGCCCTGTGATCTCCGGGTGAAGGGCGGCATACAAATTTATGAAGACTCTCGTGGTGGTGTGTGGAAATGATATGAAGGGGCTGGAATGAGAAGATCTGAGATCCCTGAATTCTGGTGCTTGTTAAATAGAAAATGTGGGGAACAAAAAACCACAGCCTACCCTGCCCTCGCAGGAGGAAAAGCCACGAGTAAGGCAAACAAACTAACAAAACAACAAAAACCCCAAACCCATTCTCCTTCCATCCTTTCTGGTTTTTTCTCTCTTTAACGCCACAGAAAAATGGGTCACCAAAAAAGCTCTTGCCTGGGGGAAAATCAAGAAACAGTAATGTAGGCAAGGGGGCTGAGGAAGGTTCAGAAATTTCTGAAATATTAACGAGCCCTATGCTGAGAGAAACATCTAGGCTGGATTTTTTTCCGCCAACCCGCAGAGAGAAGAGGGGTGTGAGCAATTGGCAGCAGGCAGAAGAGCATTTCCGGAAGGGAGAAACTTAAGAGGCAAGGTAAAGTTTCAGGAGAGAGTGGGGCTGGAAAACGAAAACCAGAGACCCCCACCCACCCCAAATCCCGCTCTCCCTCAGGTGCTGCTGTGCTAATTCTCTCTTTCGCTCGCTCTTTCCCCCCCTCTTCAACCTTCTCCATCTCACGCTCCCGGGGAACCTCTAGTGGACGAAAACGGAGGCGCGCCTGATGAACACGAGTCTCTTACCACCTGAGTTAAAATCCCTCAGACAACTATCTGCTTTGTAACGGAAAAGCTCGACTGCACGATCGGGCAGATTCTATGCCTCTCCCTTCTCCCACAGAGAGGAGAAGCCACAGCGTTGCCACTTTAGGACTAAGACTAGGATGCCGACCGCCACCGCCACCCCACCCACCCATCCTTGCGCGCCGTACATACGGATAGAGCCAAGGGGGGAAAAATATGACAAGCCTCCATAGCTGTGACATTAAACATTGCAAAGTACAAATGGAGGATTCCCCCCACCCCATTCACCCACCTCCCTATCCGCAATCTCCCATCCGATTTATATGGACAATAACTTTCCCTCGGATTGGCATCAAGGGGGCGGCGAGAGAGAGAGAGAGAGAGAACGTCGGAGCAGCTGCAAAGAGGAGAAGGATCGTTTGGTAACTAGATTGCACTTTTTACTGAGAAAGGGTGGAGTGGAATCTAGAACATACATATATATTTGGGGGGTTGGGAGGCATTAAGGATATAATGGGGAAAGCGCAAAGGGAGAGAGATCCCCTTACCCGGTTGCCGTCTGAATTCTCCTCGGCGTCCTTTAACACAACCAAGCTGGTCTCTCTCCACAACCACGCGCGCACACGCGCGACCCGTGCCGGGCTTCTAATTCCACGGTTTCTCTCGCCGACGGGAAGGAAGAAATAGGGCGAAAGCGGCGGCGCAATCCTCACTCACATTGCCACGCCACAGGCAACGACGGAGGGAAGAGGGTGGGCAGGGAAGCCTCGCCGCTTCTCCAAGTTGGCTCGCGTACACGTCTATCTATCTGTTGGCAGGTTTTCCACAATTAAGATCCCCGAGATGAAGGCGACCAAAAAAAGAAACGTGGGGGGAGGACGGGGGAGGTTCCCCAATCAGTTGCTGCTGCCTCCTTTTTTTTTTTTGCTCGTCAATTGGCAACCCTTTAAAAATAAGAGGAAAGCCTTTTTCTCCCCCTTTTTACTCCGAATTGCCTTTTTTGGGGGGGGGGAGCGGTTTGTTCGTTTGTTTGTATGCAGGGACCGGATTCTCAAGTCCAGATTCTCAACGGCTCCAAGGAGATGGCTTCTTCCCCGCGAGGCTTTCGCAACGCGCTCCGCTTGCAACGCGGCTGCCTTCCGCGGTGGAAACTTTCAGGTGGAGACGGAAACAGCGGCCGTAGCGGCAGCATCTAGCGAGCAAGCGAGCAAGCCCAGGTCTAGGTGAGGATGGGCTTGCGCGTGTGCAAAAAAGAAACACACACACACACAAAAACACACACACACCGGTTCTTTCCAGGGCTCGAACACGGGCCGTTGAAGTCCCGCAGCGAGAGGGATGGGGGGGGGAACAGTGGGAAATGCAAAATAAAACCATGCACGCACCTCCCCCCAAAAAACCCAACGACTCTCCGGCGTCCTAGAGCCGTGTAGCAAGCCAGCCAAGGTTCTTCGCGTCCCCTTTCTCACGACCAGCTGTTCCGACGCTGCGATCTTCGCAAACGGCTACAGCCGAGGCGAGCGGCTTAACTCTTTCCCTTCCGCGCTCCGCGCTGCTCCCAGGAAAGGAAGGAGTAGTTGCCGCGTCTGCCCTTGCAGTTGGGCTGGGAGCTCCAGGGAGTGCCGCATTTCTCCGAGTAAGCGCGCAAAGATCCCCCCCTCCTCCCCCCCCCCGGCCGCGGTTCCTCCTCCTTCTCCCCAGCGTGACCTGATTAGCTACAGCAGGGAAAGAGGACGCAGGCAGCGCCTTCCCAGTCAGCAGGAACGCGTCCGCCATGGATGCGCGCCGGCGTCTTGGTGGACGCTTTTGCGGAGACGCTCCTATTCGGAGGTTGGCGGGAGCAGGTGGGACGCTCAGCTGGCGGAGGGGAAAGGACCACCCAGGCGGTTTTGGAAAGGTGGCGTTTCCAGTGGTCTGGGCAGCCTGATCCTGCGCAGCAGCGCAGCAGAGGACCTGGATGCCTGAAGGAGAGAAAGCTAAGGGCTCCTGCACTTTTTTCCCCCGCAGGAGATTCGCTTTTCTCCTTGAGGCACTAGGAGAAGACGAATTCATGAATGGAACTGAAGCTCGTGCACCGTTTTATTTCTGAACATAGGGGATTGCTAGAAACAGACGAATCCTTTGCGCACGCTGCCCGATCTGATATAATACCCACGATTCCTTCAGAGTATCCCTACTTAGGATCGGCTGATAAAACGTTCCTGCTAGGTCCCTTTTCTTCCAAGAACCCACTGAATGCTCATTAGTGTTGTATTCACTTGTAGCACCATGCCCGCCATCCTATGCGTATGCGCACAGAATTGCGGAAATTGAAACTCTTTCCGGCTCCAAGCCTGGGAAGCAAATCACATTGGCCTGACTGAGATTTACTTCAAAGTAAGCATACCTAGGATTGAGACCAGGGGTGCCAACTTGAATTTAAAAAAAAAAAAAATTGGGGGGTGGGGAGCAGAGAAGCAACTATGGAACTGAAAGCATCTTAAGCAGAACTAAAGGAAAGGCAGCAGAAAGATCAAGAAGAATATAGAGACCTTTAGGTTGTGCAGCGAGGAGGTCACTAGCTTTAGACTGCAATCTCATGCACACTTACCTGGGAGTTAACCCCACTAAACTTAATGGAATGCCATTCTGAGCTGAGTTGTATAGGATAACATTGAGAGACTAGGCATACTTATTTTAGAGCAAGTCCCTTTCAACCTGAGCCCTATGGAAGTCCAAATTTCAATGGGACTTGTTTCTGAGGAAACATGCTTCACAATGGGCTGCAGCTTTTTGTGGATTGTTCCAGTGAGTGTGATCAAGTCAAAGGGAATCATAGAACTGTAGATTTGGAAGGGACCCCGAGGATCATCTAGTCCAACCCCCTGCAATGCAGGAATATGCAGCTGCACTTATAAGCCCATGTTGTACACGTGTCAAAATCCTGTGCATCTCACAATGGATGGGCATGGATATATTTATGGAGCGAGCTTGTTTTCTTCTGCTCTGGAGGGTAGGACTCGAACCAATAGCTTCAAGTTACAATAAAGGAGATTCCAACTAAATATATGGAAAAACTTTCTGATAGTAAGAGCTGTTCAACAGTGGAATGGACTCCCTCGGGAGGTTGTAGACTTTCCTTCCTTGGAGGTTTTCAAGCAGAGGTTGGATGGTCATCTGTCATGGATGCTTTAGCTGAGATTCCTGCATTGCAGGGGGTTGGACTAGATGACCCTTGGGTCCCTTCCAATTCTACAGTTCTATAATTCTGTTATATATATAATCATGCACACACACACACACACACAGGCATGATTTGCCATCATTGTACTGGAACAAGAAGTTAGGCCACAAAGAAGCTGAATTCACAAAGCAGTTGATTCTGTTTCAAAGGGAATTCTCTAACTGTTAATTTCTGTATTATATTTGAGCTTTCACATGACGTAAAAGTCACTTCCAGAGATATAGTGCAATATTACACAAGTTCAATGCTCATTCCCATGTTATTTGCAAGCTTTCTTTTTATTTCTGGAAGCAAATAATGCAGAAACGAACCCTAGACTTGCGCTGTACATTTCTGGAAGTGGCTTTCACATCCCGTGAAAGCTCAGATACAATGCAGAAATTAACAGTTAGGAGATGTCAGGAAAATGGAATAAACTGCTGTGTGAATGCAGCCAGAGAAGGGAGCTGGTATATAGCACTCATTAACTCCTAATCACAGCCAGCGCTTACAACACGATCTAAGAATGGTCTCAATCCATCCTTGGGGCTCTCTGCTAGTGTTTTAATAACAGCTGCTTATATAACTCAAGAATTGGATTCCCCATCTCCTGGGTGTCACCCTCTGCTAACATCAGCAGCTAACTTTTTCTTTAGTTCAACCAGCTTCCTGTGGTTTGGGTGGTGCTGTGTGGAGAAATTCAATTTAAAGGCAAACTTACCCAACTTGTATTCTCCATGACTATATGCAAACGGCCACATCCTTCAAGATTTGCTCTTCTCTTGATTCAACAATGCAGGTCTCCAGTCAAGTAATGTTTACAAAGATGCACATCCTACAGTAAAATATACATAGAAATATGCACATACCAGTGAAAATAGGATACATAACATTGGGGTGCATACAAAAAAGCATATATACTAGGAGAAATTTTTAAAGAATTTTTTAATTAATAGTTTTCAACATAAAATAACATAAGTTATTTTGACTGAAATTCAGAAAAAATTCTCAAGGACCCCCAGAATGAGGCAGAAAAATGCATTTTTTAAAAGAAGACTAGAGGACAGATTTTGGCACAGAAATAGTTTTTATGGCAGGCAATAAGGTTTCCTCCTAGACCTGAGCTAGGCACCCTGTGGCCCTCCAGATGTTGTTGAACTACAGCTCCCATCAACTGCAGCCAGCATGGTGGCCATTGGGCAAGGGATGATGGGAGATGTGGTTCAGCAACATCTGGAGAGGTCACAGGCTTCTTATTCCTGCCCTAGACTTAAAGCGTGGGATGGACAAGCATGTGCCAAGAGCACACTTCTATGGATATTGTGTCTTAATCCGAAAATAAAGATCTATAAATGAAATTCTGCTTCCATAACTCTACCTGCAAGATGCTCCGTGATCATAGGAATAGACTCAACTATTTCCATGTTATGCCTACATATTTAAGTCTCTGCTTCATTCCCTCTTCCTTCTGCAACATTTGCTACCCGTTATATTTTATTTTCTTCGCTTCCTCATCTTGTTTTACAACACTTTCTTTGTTGAAGCTTTTTAATGGCTCTTTCTTGAACAAAACTACAGGCATAGATCTATCTGGGTTTTTTTAAAAAAATCTATGGTTTATTAGGGTTTTCCCATTATTGCAATAAAACAGTACAGTCCCTTATTTCCACCCCACTGTCTCCCCCACCTTCATGCTTTTTATATTTATTTATTTTAGTTACAGCATTTTCATCTCTGATATCCAGTACTTAAGCATATTCTAACTGCTCAGAATCACATGCTGAAAGTAAAAAAAATCCTGTTACTCTAAAAAAACCCACCCCTAAATTATGAACATGTTTCATATACATTGTTATAGGATTAATCTGATAAGGAGGAGTCTCAGGTTTTAGTGGTTTGAAGGGAGCAGAAGGGTTGCTTAATGTTCCTTAAGACTTGGTGGCTAAGCTGCAAACCACAGCTATTTTTAGGTAAGTTACAGTCAAATGGCCCTGAATCAAAATCAAGGGGACTTAATTAGTAAGGACTAATTTTTCACATTGATTTCAGTGGTATTTAAGCAGGATATACTTGGTCTGGATCCAACTCTATATTTTGTATAGATAAATTGCAATATTAGGTTGGGTTTGACTGATGCCTCAATGGATTCTGGTGACAGCTACATGTATAGGCTGGAATAGTAGCGATTGTGCTACTGGAAGCATTTTTGAAAGTTTTTCACTATAGCTGATCAAATGCTTGCATCTGCTTTTTAACCTTTTTTTTCAGCCAGATGATTGGCTACAGTGAAAACTTTCAAAACATCTCCAGCTGCAAATGTAGCTATTTGAGACCTCTGGGAATTATCTACTTAGCTTTTAAAGTAATCATTTCTCTGAAAGCACTGTGCTGTAACACCAATACATATTTTGGGGAAAATCTAGAGAGATTTTTTAAAAAATATAACACATTGAGTTAAAATAACCTTCACAACTAGTTTCTTGGAAGTTGAAGGGGGTGGGGAGTTGTGTTGCTTTCAGAAAACATCCCGGATTTTTTGGGTGTGCAGTGAGGAGGTGAACCACCATGGAATAGGAAATTCAGAGTGGAAGAACCACCATCAAGAATACATCGTGGGGGAGGGAGGGAGGAAGGAAGGAAGGAAGAGTTTGGATTTGATATCCCGCTTTATCACTACCCGAAGGAGTCTCAAAGCGGCTCACATTCTCCTTTCCCTTCCTCCCCCACAACAAACACTCTGTGAGGTGAGTGGGGCTGAGAGACTTCAGAGAAGTGTGACTAGCCCAAGGTCACCCAGCAGCTGCATGTGGAGGAGCGGAGACGTGAACCCGGTTCACCAGATTACGAGTCCACCGCTCTTAACCACTACACCACACTGGCTTATGAAAGAAATCACTTATTGAAAGAAATCACACTTATTGGTCTGCGAAGATAGCAACATGCCAGACTTTTGAGATATGAAGGGAACCAAGCTACCTGAGTGATTATAAGCAATGGAGACTGGACTATTAGAGCAGCGTTTCTCAACCGGTGTGCCGCGGCACACTAGTGTGCCGCGAGACACCGGCTGCTGTGCCGCGGGAAAACCGTGGTTCGGGACCCCATGCCGCAGCCACAAACGCGTAGCAGCGGCTGCAGTGGGGGAAAGGGAGCGCAGAAACCCACCGCCGACCTACCACGCATGCGCCAGCTTGGAGCTCCCCGCCGATTCTGATTGGTTGCCAGGGACCAATAGGAAGACAGAGGAAGGAGACGCGAGGGCTGCCGGTAGCCACCCGGTCAAAATGGTCGCCACCCTAAGGAGGAGTGATCTGCGAGCGCTCCAACCGCCAGCCAGCCAGCTGAGAAGCCTCCCCGGCTCCACTCGCCGTCCTCACTCGCTGCCTGGGATCAGCTAAGTCTTTCCTTTCGGGTTTTCTTTCACAGTCCCAGGGGCGGGCTTTTCATACCAGTGGGGCTGCTTTGGGCGCATAACTCCGTGATTTCCGTTACCATAGCGACGTTGCCGCCGCCATTTTGTGGGTGGTGTGCCGCGAGATTTTTTTCATAAAACAAGTGTGCCGTTGCCCAGAAAAGGTTGAGAAACACTGTATTAGAGTGAAGGAGGCACTGCCCCACCAATCTCAGTCTGCCCTCAGCCAGCCCCCATTTGCTTGCCTTACTTACAACCAATCCAGTTGTAAGTTAATACTAGATTTGCTGCCAGATTCATCCGAAATGAAATTTGAGGTGATGTATGGATGGACGCGGGTGGCACTGTGGTCTAAACCACTGAGCCTAGGGCTTGCCGATCGGAAGGTCGGTGGTTCGAATCCCCGCGACGGGGTGAGCTCCCGTTGTTTGGTCCTAGCTCCTGCCCACCTAGCAGCTCAAAAGCACGTCAAAGTGCAAGTAGATAAATAGGTACCGCTCCAGCGGGAAGGTAAACACGGTGTTTCCGTGCACTGCTCTGGTTCGCCAGAAGTGACTTAGTCATACTGGCCGCATGACCGGGAAGCTGTACGCTGGCTCCCTCAGCCAATAAAGCGAGATGAGCTCCGCAACCCCAGAGTCGTCCGTGACTGGACCTAATGGTCAGGGGTCCCTTTACCTTCACTATGGATAATTCTACTGAACTGGAATATCTGAAGGCGTTTTAAGTAAAGTTAGAAGAACATTGATAATGAGGTTCCCTGGGCATTGCTCAGAGGAGTGTGGTGCTGGGGGTGGGGTGGGGGGTTGCACACCCCCAATGAAAACAAATGTATCGTGTGCCTACAGACAGGGCCCAGTAAGTTGTGGGTAGTGGGGTTTGGGGTGGGATCATAATAGTTCTGATGTGAAACCGTGCAAGTATTATAAGCAAAGAAAATGTTGGTTCCCTCCAAATTCAGCTGTTTTGGCAGTGAAGGATTTCCAGAGTTGATTCTGAATTGCACTTCAGTCAAAATCCAGGGGTGTTTTTTTTTTAAAAAAAAATTGAAATGTGCAGAAAACCTCCCTAAGAAACTCTACTTATCTGGTGGACTCACCGCCAAATTGCCGAGAGTCCTGAAGAGGAGCTCACAAACTCACTTTCCTTTTTGCCTTTTGTCAACATTTCAGTGGCAAATCTGTCAGGAGACTGTTTTAATTAAAAGCCTGGGAGTCAGGGGGGAGAGGAACTCTTGGCAGGTGTCGCAGACTGTTAGTTATGTCACTGTAACCATTTACAGAATCAAGGTATAAAAAATGTGAAAAGGCAGAAGGATGCTGTTCAGTATGATTGGCAGGAAGCCTTTTCAATGTGCCCAACATTAAATCAAGGTACAATGCAAATCAATTCGGTTCAACTTGAACCTGCACCACAAGCAGCACTGTGCTACAATTGGACTCCTTCCACTGGATTAGAAGAAGAAGAAGAAGAGTTTGGATTTGATATCCCGCTTTATCACTACCCAAAGGAGTCTCAAAGCGGCTCACATTCTCCTTTCCCTTCCTCTCCCACAACAAACACTCTGTGAGGTGAGTGGGGCTGAGAGACTTCAAAGAAGTGTGACTAGCCCAAGGTCACCCAGCAGCTGCATGTGGAGGAGCGGGGACGCGAACCCGGTTCACCAGATTATGAGTCTACCGCTCTTAACCACTACACCACACTGCCTCTCTTAAAGTCAAAGCTCCCCCCTCACCCCCCATACAGACAGAAAACCAAGCTGCAATAATGGTATCCCTCCCCCCCCCATTACATCCCACCTGCAAGAGGTTCTACAGTGTGTTTTCCCTTCTTGAAATCACATGCAATTGCATGAGAAGTTGTACTGGTCAGTTTCCAACTATCACAGCGAGAATAATAAGATTTGCCCTTCCAAATGAGCCTTCGCTCTGTACTCCACGCTGCAGCACTGCTGCCGGCCTCCGACTCAATATCCCCCACCAACTTTGCAGCAGGTGAGTCTTGGCTGTCATGCACTCAGCCTTTGGCAACTGGCAAACAAGTTGTGAGTGATGATCTTGACCTGCAACGCCAGCTGCCTTTGCTGCAAGGCACACAGGCTGTTGTGCAACAAAGAGCAACTAACTCAGAATCCGGTAAGAGCTGCCTACGCTGCATCATACTAAGAGTCCATCAACAAGGTCGCACGCAAGATGTTATTGTTAGTATCTCAAGTCCTCGACAGCTGGGGACGAGTTTACCCCTACATGCGTCCACTCAACTGCTTCCATCTGTGGAAGCGGCACTTTTGCAAGTGCCATGTGATATGTGTCCCACAGTTGCAAGAAATCAATCTTTCAGTGTCACGCCATGCAATGATAAAAAAATCAAGGCAGCATAAAGCAAACCGCAGAACAAGAGAAGGTTAAACTGTCCAGAAGAAAAACTCCTTTAAATGTCTAGGGACATAAATATGTCTTGACACTGAAACAGCAACAGCCAATCAGGACTCTGAGAGGAGGGTGTTCCACAATAAAATTACTATATTTCATTGGCTGATCCTTCAGACACTTACAGGCCTGTTGTTGTTGTATGCAATGCTCTTGAGAATGAGGGCCACTTTAGATGTCTCAAACTCTCTACAAGTAGACTCAGTTTGCATGGATGTGTATATGGTTATAATGGAGCGAGTGGGGAGGGCCCATGCAATTTTCACACTGCAGCCCCCAGAAGATTAGCCCCAGGCTGAAAAATGTTCCCCATCTCTGATGCAGTACATCACAAGCATCTTTGAGAGATGTACCTGGACAGAAGATGTAAAACCTGAGATAATATATTGCTATATCTGCAACTTCTCAGAAGTAATTTGCATAGTAAAGGTAAAGGTAAAGGACCCCTGACAGTTAGGTCCTGTCACAAATGACTCTGGGGTTGCGGCGCTCATCTCGCTTTACTGGCCGAGGGAGCCGGCATTTGTCCGCAGACAGCTTCCGGGTCATGTGGCCAGCATGACTAAGCTGCTTCTGGCAACCAGAGCAGCGCATGGAAACGCCGTTGACCTTCCCGCCAGAGTGGTACCTATTTATCTACTTGCACTCTTTTGGTGTGCTTTCACCAACTGCTAGGTTGGCAGGAACTGGGACCGAACAACGGGAGCTCACCCCGTTACAGGGATTCGAACCGCTGACCTTTCGATCGGCAAACCCTAGGCTCAGTGGTTTAGATCACAGTGCCACCTGTGTGCAATTTGCATAGTTGTTGTTGTTCAGTCGTTCAGTCGTGTCCGACTCTCCGTGACCCCATGGACCAGAGCACGCCAGGCACGCCTATCCTTCACTGCCACTCGCAGTTTGGCCAAACTCATGTTAGTAGCTTCGAGAACACTGTCCAACCATCTCATCCTCTGCCGTCCCCTTCTCCTTGTGCCCTCAATCTTTCCCAACATCAGGGTCTTTTCTAGGGAGTCTTCTCTTCTCATGAGGTGGCCAAAGTACTGGAGCCTTAACCTCAGGATCTGTCCTTCTAGTGAGCACTCAGGGCTGATTTCTTTAAGAATGGATAGGTTTGATCTTCTTGCAGTCCATGGGACTCTCAAGAGTCTCCTCCAGCACCATAATTCAAAAGCATCACTTCTTTGGCGATCAGCCTTCTTTATGGTCCAGCTCTCACTTCCGTACATTACTACTGGGAAAACCATAGCATACGGACCTTTGTTGGCAAGGTGATGTGTTTGCTTTTTAAGATGCTGTCTAGGTTTGTCATTGTTTTTCTCCCAAGAAGCAGGCGTCTTCTAATTTCGTGACTGCTGTCACCATCTGCAGTGATCATGGAACCCAAGAAAGTGAAATCTCTCACTGCCTCCATTTCTTCCCCTTCTATTTGCCAGGAGGTGATGGGACCAGTGGCCATGATCTTAGTTTTTTTGATGTTGAGCTTCAGACCATATTTTGCGCTCTCCTCTTTCACCCTCATTAAAAGGTTCTTTAATTCCTCCTCACTTTCTGCCATCAAGGTTGTATCATCAGCATATCTGAGGTTGTTGATATTTCTTCCGGCAATCTTAATTCCGGTTTGGGATTCATCCAGTCCAGCCTTTCGCATGATGAATTCTGCATATAAGTTAAA
Organism: Darevskia armeniaca; assembly: GCA_034641395.1. Lineage (NCBI taxonomy): Eukaryota > Metazoa > Chordata > Lepidosauria > Squamata > Lacertidae > Darevskia > Darevskia armeniaca. The sequence continues at coordinate 324,557 of JAWWNF010000229.1, read as the reverse complement.
TAAGCAGTGAGACAATAAACAGCCTTGTCGTACTCCTTTCCCAATTTTGAACCAATCAGTTATTCCATATCCAGTTCTAACTGTAGCTTCTTGTCCCACATAGAGATTTCTGAGGAGATGGATGAGGTGATCAGGCACTCCCATTTCTTTAAGAACTTGCCATAGTTTGCTGTGGTCGACACAGTCAAAAGCTTTTGCGTAGTCAATGAAGCAGAAGTAAATTTGCATAGAGCTGGACCCAAATTATTCAGGGGAGGGGGGAATTGAGAATTTTCTTTTTCAGATTGCCCCTGAATTGTTGGAGAATTTCAGGGTCCTCCTGGAGAGTATTTGGTGACACCCTTCTCCTTCGCAAAAAGGATGGAAAATTCCAGGCAAAATTGCTGCTCCAGTTTTTTATATTGCTTAACATTCTTATAATATTGCTGAAGGAAGCAATGGGGTTGCCTCCCACACCTACCCATTCTCTCTAGGCCCACTAGGTCATTCAGACACCAAAATGAGCTAGCAATAACATTCATGTAGTATTGACCCAAGACAGATTTCTCAGAAGAAAAATTTCCAATAAATTTTCTGGTATGTCCCCTCTCCTCACAACCCCTCCCGAAACAAAGCCTGTCGGGGAATCTGTCACTCTAAAGAATAGTCAGTAAAACCCTCCTCCATTTTCGACTTGCAAATAGGGGGGAATATTTCAGGAAGCCTAGATTGGCACAAACAGGGCATATTTTCTAGCCAGCAGGCTCATGAGAATCGCTGCCAGAAACCAGCACCTGTAGCAGAAGAAATGCCAAATCGAATGTTTCTTCTTCCACACTTCTGTATTCCAGAGATACTCAGGATGCTCTAGATGAGGTGATTTCAAAATGTCTAAACCAACCCTCCACTTACAGTTATGCCTTTTCAAAGAGCCTTCATGAAGCAATTCAGATTTATCTTGTTGTCAACGTAGTTTTTAGAGTAATTTATCTTGATATTTTGTATGGATTCAGAAAGATCACATGTTACTGGCAAGATGTATCCTCACCCATATATATATATATATATATATATATATATATATTCTCTGCCCATTTAATCTAGAAGCATGGGAGAGTTTGCTTATCGTGCACATTATTGGAACAAACAGATCTGAAGCAGCATGTGCAGACATTTTCCTTTATGAAGGAGGAACTGTTCTTCAACTTTTTTTTTTAAGTGGTTGCAGCATGCGAAGGTTAACCATTTCATGATGTTCAGCAGGTGTGTCGATCTAGGCTTCTGGAAATTCTGGGATAGAAGAGCATCCAAACAGGATCTGACCAATGGCCCATCTAGTCCAGCATACTGTTCTCATGGTGGCCAACCACATAAGTGTGGGAAGCCTGCAAGCGGGGACAGAGTGCCACTGTCTCTTGCCAAAGGCAATGAGATACAGAACCAATACAATAAATGCACAAGTGAGTGAGAAGATGAAAGATTTTATTCTTAAACAGCTAGACTACTACATGCATACCAAGCAAGCACTTCAATCTGCCACTTGGAAGCTCTCAAGAAGTGGCCTCATTTTGCAAAGCCCTGCAACCAATCAGTCCATGCATGAGCTTCAGAGAAACTCTGCCCAAACGGTCCAATTTTACAGACAACCTGTGTAGCTTTCAAGATTGGCTACTTCTAGACCACCCATTAGCCACCCCCTCTCAGTGCCTCACTTTCTCAAAACATGTCAAACATGAAAGAAGGTACCCAGCACTATCCTCCCAAACTGATAAGGCACATATTTCTAAGCTTTCCTTGGAAACCATGGAGGTGAGAGATTCGAGCTTGCTTATTTGGACATAAACTCCATTGAAGTTAACAGGGTTTCACTTCCAAGGAAAGGTGTTTAGCACTCGGCTGGTTCTCTTTTAATTAAAGCAAAGGTGGAGGACTTTGGAGAATTGCCTTTGTATACCCTGTTGTTCATCTAATCCTTAACGAAGAAAACAGAGGTTATATTCCAGAGGAAAGGTACTTGGTACAGAAGGAGCGCAGTTTATACCAGCCAATTGATTTACTATATAAGTATATAGTACGTGTTTTGATGCTCTGTGGATCCACTTCCTCCTAAACAGATTTGGACATTGCTGCCTGCAGCAGAGGGGGCTGGATTACAGTGGTACCTCGGGTTAAGTACGCTTCAGGTTAAGTACGCTTCAGCTTAAGAACTCCGCTAAGAACAGAAATCGTGCTCTGGCGGCGCAGCGGCAGCAGGAGGTCCCATTAGCTAAAGTGGTGCTTCAGGTTAAGTACGCTTCAGGTTAAGAACGGACCTCCGAACGAATTTAGTACTTAACCGAACGAATTTAGTACTTAACCCGAGGTACCACTGTATATGCCCAAAGATTTGTCCCCCACCCCCCATTTGTTAGCCTCATGAATGCATACATATTTCTTCTAGTCTAGCTCCACAGAAATACAGAGTTAAATGCAGTATTTTCAGACACAGGAAGTGATCGTTTTAGGCCCCATCTGCACTAAACATATAATGCAGTATCACAGCACGTTAAACAGTCATGGCTTTTGCCAAAGAATCCTGGGCGCTGTTGTTTGTTAAGGATGCTGAGGGTCATTCGGAGACCCCTATCCCCCCCACACAGTTACAGTTGCCAGAGTGGTTTCACACAGTCAATGCCTCTTCTGGGGGAACTCTGGAAATTGTAGCTCTGGGAGTGGAATGGAGTCACCTAAAAACTTTCTGCATCCATAACAAACTATGGTTCAATGGATTCTTTGGTGGGAAGCCACGATGGTTTACAGTGGTATGGCTCCGCTTCAACTACATAGTGCAGATGTGGCCTGAATTGTCACTCACACCTTTAAATTATTTTAAAACTTATGATACTGTTTAATAGGGCTTTTTCAACAGCAATTTTGTGGAACAAGTTCACGACATAAAAATACATAATAAAGCAAAAACAAACAAACAGCAAGAACAAACCAATAACCCCCTGCCACAAACACATTTAAAAGGACATAAAACGTTAATCAGCCAAAAATCTGGTTTTCACCTGGTGCCTAAAGACAGATAATGGTGCCAGGTGAGCCTCCCTGGGGAGAGCATTCCACAAATGGGGACCTACCACAGAAAAGACCCGTTCTCAGGTTACCCAAACAAGGGTAACGATGGAATCTGGGTCTGTTCACATGGGGAGAGGTGGTCCTTGAGATATTGCGGTCCTGAGCCATTGAAGGCTTTATAGGTCAAAACCAGCACTTTTTATTGGTCCTGGGAACTCATTGGCAGCCAGTGCAGTTGGGCCAGGATTGGCAGAATATGCTCAAACCACTTGCTTCAGTGAACAACCTGGTTGCTGAATTCTGCACCAGCTGAAGTTTCCCAACCATCTTCAGAGGAAGCTTCAAGTATAACTGAAAGGGATAGAAGAACCCTAAAATCCTTTTTGCTCCCTGCCACATATTGTTGGTATGCTGAACTGGATAGGTTTTTGCTGTTACTAGTTATTGTATTTCACTGGAGTGAGGAGGGGTTAATATTATGTCTAGTACTGTTAGTGGTCATTTTAGTTTTACATTTTATTGTTTTGATGTTTTTGGTACTATGTTACATTAAAGGCTTGGGAGGGTTTTGACCCCTGAAAGAAACCTATTAATACTTTATATAACACAAAATAAATGTTCTAAAGCACAATTGAAAGAAGATGAAGCTGTTATCTTTTTTTTTATATCTTGCTTCCATGATTTGTTTTCATCTAAGTCAGGAATGAGTTGAGAACCTTAGTGCAATGGGGGCAATCCAACAAACATTAGGCAGTCTGAAGTCCCCCTTGTATCTGCAGAACCAAAATTAACATTACATTGATTTCAAGATTCACTTACATTTCAGTTGTTTGTGCCCCAAGGTGAAATTAATAGAACTTATTCTCAAGCAAATGAGGTTAGAATTCAAGTGCAACGGTGAATTTGCCTTCTCTGGAAGTATGAGAGTATATTTATGCAATTCACACCCCAATTTGAATAAGCATGGACTTGTCAATTCAAATCAGGCAACCATGTAAAACAGTAGAAAACACTAGATTTCCAAAGCTATGATTAAAAAACTATAATACTATAATAAAAGAGTCTCATTTGACGAAAAGAATCATAAAAACAGAAGACCACAAAATATTACATTCCTGTTTAAATAGGTAGGCATAGATTTTCATCAGAGGAGTGGAGATCCAATAGACCTTATTGCGAAGGACATCCTGGAGTTCTAATGCCACAGGCCAATGGGCTTGTTTCATTTTTTCCAGTCCTACCAGTGGAAGTTGGTCCATGATTAGGTCATATAGAGCAGCACTCTGCCAAGTGCAGTCTGCCCCCCAGCTGACTGTTTTCTAACTTACATGCAGTCCAAGGGGAAACACTGAAATTCAGCTTTCCTTCTCCTTAGTTTCTGTGTAGTAGGGATGCGGGTGGCGCTGTGTTTCTAAACCACTGAGCCTCTTGGGCTTGACAAGAAGAAGGTTGGTGGTTCGAATCCCTGTGATGGGGTAAGCTCCCGTTGCTCTGTCCCATCTTCTGCCAACCTAGCAGTTCAAAAACAGAGACTGTGCAAACATTACTGCCTTGTATGGGCATCTACTGACAATGGAGAAGAGGCAGGTTTCCTGGGCTACATGTTCCCTATCTTTTGCATGGGATACATCTTGGGACAGGTCACTATCCAATTTGTCCCTCTCTTCCTTAGGTACGTGGGTGGCGCTGTGGTCTAAACTACTGAGCCTCCTGGGCTTGCCAGTCAGAAGGTGGGCAGTTCAAATCCCCATGACGGGGTGAGCTCCCGTTGCTCTGTCCCAGCTCCTGCCAACCTAGCAGTTCAAAAGCACACCAGTGCAAGTAGATAAACAGGTACTGCTGCGACAGGAAGGTAAACAGTGTTCCCATGCGCTCTGGTTTCCATCACGGTGTCCCGTTGTGCCAGAAGCGGTTTAGTCATACTGGCCACATGACCCAGAAAGCTGTCTGTGGACAAATACCAGCTTCCTCGGCCTGAAAGTGAGATGGGCACCACAACCCCATAGTCGTCTTTGACGGGGCTTAACCGTCCAGGGGTCCTTTACCCTTTTTTTACCTAGTTTCTGTGTTGTATTTGTAGAACTCAGTAGTGGGGAGGATGAAGGTCAAAACTAGAATTAGTTGGCTGTGCCTGCCATTGACTCTGTCTCCATCTGCTGTTGGTGTTTCTACCAATCTCAATGGGCATCAACCCCTACTGAGTCCATTGTACTTCCAGTGGTGATGGGCTAGAACAAGTATCCCCAAACTGCGGCCCTCCAGATGTTTTGGCCTACAACTCCCATGATCCCTAGCTAACAGGATCAGTAGTCAGGGACGATGGGAATTGTAGTCCAAAACATCTGGAGGGCTGAAGTTTGGGGATGCCTGGGCTAGAAAGTAGACTATCTGATGCCACTCTTACGGCTCAGATTGGTTCATATGGGCAAAGGAATCCTCATGGTTACCTGGTCCTGAAATGCTGAGGGCTTTAAAAGCAAAGGTCACTACTTTAATTAAGCCTGAAAAGAAATTGGTGACCAGCACATTTGGTAAAGAATCGTTATTATATATGTTCCAATTAGCAGGAACCAATCAACACCCTAGCAGCAGCGTTTTAGACCAACTGAGAAGTCCAAACTCTCAAGTGTTGGAAATGCAAAGAGAAAGAAGGTACCTTTTTTCACATGTGGTGGGAATGTAAGAGGGTGAAAAGCTTTTGGGATATGATATATGGTGAGATTAAGAAAATGTTGAAATATACATTTGCTAAAAAACCAGAAGCTTTTCTGTTGGGAATTATAGGTACGGACATTGCAAGACAAGATATTAGACTTTTCCAATACGCAGTAACTGCAGCAAGAACTTTAATGGCCCAGAAATGGAAACAAGAACAACTACCGACAATGGAAGAATGGAGGATGAAATTATTGGACTATGCAGAAATGGACAAAATGACGGGGAGAATCCGAGAACAGCGGGACCAGAAGTTCATCAAAGACTGGTCTAAATTTACAGAATATCTAAAAGAATGTACTCAATTGAATATGTTAGTAGAATTGCAAGAGGCTTTGTAGATTAAGGTAGAAATGCTATTGTTAATACGAATGTAAAGTGATTAAAGTAAGATGAGATATAATAAAACAATGGAAGAAATAAGAAATATAAATTAAGGTATAGATATTAGAAAGTCACTAGAAAGGTCTGAAGGAAGTCAAGCCGAAAAGGTATAAGAAGTGAAAATGTATATGAACGTTAGTATTGTAAAAAACTTTTGGAAATAATAAAAATGACATTAAAAAAATGAGAAGTCCAAACTCTCTCTAGAGACAGCCCCAGGTATAGAGAATCACTGTAATGGTCTTTACAAAGGTCCGCCTTTAATAGATTATGTTTCAGTTTGCTTTGATCCACTCCTGAGCTGACAAACCTCTACCAGCTTTCTGGGATCAGAAGTTGGAAAATGATGAATGGGAATGGAAAGAGCTGGAGCTGTGTATCACTAGCGTATTGATGACATCTCAAGATCTTCAAATGACTTCATTCAGTGGTTTCAAGTAGATGTAAAAGGGCCTGGGAGAGATGGTAGATCCTTGGGGAATAACTGAGAAATGGGTCCTAACCTGTCAACCTTTGCCATGCAATTCATAGAATCATAGAATTGTATAGTTGGAAGGGACCCTGAGGATCATCTAGTTCAACCCTTTGCAATACAGGAATCCTGCCTTGGGTGGTCTTGAACCACCAAACTTCTGGTTAGCAGCCAGACACACTTATCTATTGCGCCATCTGCTATTTGGCAGGTCTCAAATTTCACCCAATGGGAAATCATCTTTTTTTTGTGTGCCACTTCAGTGCTATGGTGATACCTGGGCACTCTCCATTAATATATAGCTGAGGCATTTCTAGATAAACTTCACTGGCATGCAGACAGCAATAGTAAAGTGCGGAGTAATTTGGCACCAGATCAAGACAATCTAATATCTAAAATTACTGTTTTATCCCATTTGATTTCAAATGCAGTTTTCATATTGCTCATGCCACACTACAGCACAGCATGTAGTCCCCACACTTCCGTTGTTCAGAATGTGATACAGAGATAAAAACAATTATTTATAGGTAATGTGAGACCAAATGTATCTAGGCAACTTGTATTGTGTCAGAATCATAATATCTAGATCTGGGGGCAGGGGAGGGGCTTTTTACACGTTTTATCCAGAACTTCAACTTGTATCATAAACCAATGTGTACTAAAATCCCAATAATTATTTTGTCCCTAAATAGGCATGCTGTGCTTCTCTGGCTAATGAAATAAGGGAATAGCCTTGCTAGCTTGAAGCAAAGGCAACCTCACTAATTCAGCTCTCTTGGGTAAAACCCTACTGTATATCTTTGCTATGTGGTTTATCTCAAACAAGGAATGATCTTACCATACCCTCCGATTGCCCCTATTTTCCAGGGACAGTCCGTCCTGCATTTACAGAAACCATCCCAGTTTTTTATTTGATCCCGGAATGTCCCACTTTTCCTTAGGATGTCCCTAATTTTCATCTGAGAAATGTTGGAGGGTATGGAGTCATCTGGCATCGAGGCATCTGAAGGCAGCCCTGTAATACGGAAGATGTTTAATGTTTTATTATGTTTTTATATATGTTGGAAGCTGCCCAGAGTGGCTGGGACAACCCAGTCAGATGAGTGTGGTACAAATAATAATAATAATAATAATAATAATAATAATAATAGAATAGGATATCCTTATTTTCATCAGAGCAATGTTGGAGGGTATGCATCACCAAAGCCATTTTTAAAATTGCACATCTAATCAGCTATTTTCATGGGTTGGCCATGTTAAGAAATGGATGGAAGGTAGTGTACTCAGTCTACCTCTCCCCATTATCTGCCTTTGCCATAGTTATTCTCCTGTATCCAGGGTGGCAAGTGAGCCAGGAGAGTAGCTAGGCTTCAATGGCTGATCTGCATCACACAATATAATTTACAACATGTAACTTTCTTCATTTCTGTCTCCCATGGACTTTCTGGCAACAACGAATTTTGCCCAACTAATATCAGTCCTGCAACGGTCCTCGCATTTCAAATTCTGCATCCTCGTAAATTCTTGGATGCGCTTCTCGCATTAATGACTCACATCTGACAAGTTACTGTGTTCTTCGACCAAGAGATGCCATATGGTGATGCTGAGAAAATAAGAGTTTTGTTGCAGTTCCCTCACTGGAAGCCAGATGGTGATGCTAAGGATGCTGAATGATAAATGAGATAATGTCTCCACCTTCTACGGTGCCTCCAACTTTCCATCCCATTACCCTGACCCTTCATTCATTCATTCATTCATTCATTCATTCATTCATTCATTTGCTGTCCTGGTAGAAAAACCTGGATGTGGAAAGAAAGTGAACCAAGAGAGAATTTCTGATCATTCCCATTCCACCCATGATTCCTTTACAAGAAAGCTGCATTGGACTTAGAGCTGGAATGTGCAGGGACTGCTGAGAATAGACTCTGTGTTGCGTTTCAGCTTGGCGGTATCCCATTTCCCATCACTGTTTTTCAGTTATGATGTGGGCAACCCATGTTGTTGGACTACTAATCCCACCAGCTGCAACCAGCTTGGTCAATGGTCAAGGATGATGGGAGTTGTAGTTCACCATGGAGCCAGCCAACACATCATTCTGGTGCATGGCATGGAGAAATTCTAAATGTGCATAACCTTGATCATGTGCTCATTATGTTTACTATTACTGTTACAGTATTAGCAGTATTATTTAATTTCTGCACCACTCAGTGGTGAAGTTATTGAAGTGACACGCGACTAAAACCAAACCAAACAGTACATTCTATAATAAACACAACCTTATAAATATAGATAGCACTGACATTTCCCCCAGTTTTAATCAGGCAAAAGTTGAAAGTAGTGGATTTTGTTACATAAGTGTGGCATTTTTTAAAAAAGGTTTAGTTATGTGGTCCCTTTTCCCATCTGTTTCCCATCCCCAAATCATTTAGAACAGGATTCCTTCTGATTTTCTACCAGTTGGTACCACCTCCGTTTCCACCCTTGATCTGCACACTTTGAAAATTGTCCTGTCCTTGTGATTCCAAGCATTCATTCTGATTTGATTAATTTGATTTCCATTTCCACTCCTGCTGCCTCATTCTCAATTGCCAGCAGCTGGAACATACAGGAGAGCAAACCTATTAACTGCCTTATAGATCTGACTTTTCATTCTGCTGGGCACTCTTATCAAAGATCACTCTACTCAAATTGAATTTCCTAATCTGTTTGTAAATGCACCACTACTGACCCAATCCACAAACTTGTTATGCCGGAATTTTAGATTTCAGATTCATCTCCTCAGACTTCAGTGAGACAAAAGCATCTTAAATTTGATCATTCCAACTTTAAATGGCTTTCAGACCACCAGACTTCTGGCTCCTATATGGGGATCAAACCTGCAACCTTGGCATTATTAGAACCATGCCCTAACCAACTGAGCTATCCAGGCTGAATGAGAAACAATGGGGAATATTCTGCTAAAACCTGTAATATGTGAATAAGCCTCAAAGCTTGACGTGGATAGTAAACTTAAGACACAGTTTCAACTCTTTTTTGCCAACAATGTGTTTGACAAGCATCACATAGCACATGCTGTTGCTTCTAAAATGGTTCTTAAAAAACCAACATTGTTGGTTGCTACATAGGCCGATTACTGCTATGAGCCAGGAGTAGTAATCTTTTTAAGGTAGGGGTGAAATACGGTACTTGTGTTCACCCTACAAAGAGTCACTTGTAAATCACAAATGATTACTGTTAGTGACATTGACTAATGTTGTCTAATGAGTCTGATACTGATAACCTCATGGGAAGATAATGAGGCTCCCTTACCCGCAAACCATATGATAGCCAGCTTGAATGCCTGTGTGACGTCTGATTCATGTTTGACACTATTGGCACTTCCGTCACTGACACACAGAGAGAAACACAGACACAATCTCCAGTGTAAAGTTCCATTGTGAATGGGATGCATAGTCAAAGCGAGACATCATCACATTTCAGTTTATGTATCTGATACACCTTTTGTGTGAAAGACATTGCAGTCCTATGACTGTCTGAAGCCTCAGGGTCATGCTACTGTTCAACAAGTTTTAAGGGCATAATAATAATAATAATAATAATAATAATAATAATAATAATAATTTATTTTTAATACCCTGCCCATCTGGCTGGGTTTCCCCAGCCACTCTGGGCAGCTCCCAACAGAATATTAAAAACATGATAAAACATCAAACGTTAAAAACTTCCTTAAACAGGGCTGCCTTCAGATGTCTTCTAAAAGTCAGATAGTTGTTTATTTCCTTGACATCTGATGCAAGGGTGTTGAAGCCAAACAGCCCCAAATTTAGCATGGCATTGTGGGTTGCAATGGGCTGGGTTGCAAGATTCCCAATCAGCATCAAAAGGGGTTGGGAGGACTGGGGAATGGAAGTAGCAAGGGAGAAGGATTCTGGATAGACCTGCCTTCGGGGACAGAATTAGACCAGAGCGTTTGTTCCTTCCAAAGCTACAACTACAATCTACCTCGAAATTCTCATACACGAGCCTCACCCCCTCCAAAAAAATATGCACAGGATCCAAGCAAAAGAGCAGAACAATGTTTTTGTTCTAGATTTTAGTGCTAGGAATCCTAATGGGCTTTTATGATTACATAAATTTGGTCATTGATATGCCACCTTTCCCTCTTCTCCAAATAGCAGTTTCATATTATTTAGATACTTGGGGAGAAAATACTGTTTGTCAAGTACATATGGAATCATTTGGACATGATAATTCAACACTACCCTCCATATGAATTGTAGCCTCTTTCCTACGTGATCTAATTATCATGCAACAATGCAATGAAGCACTAAAAATTAAAGCTCAAAAAATGTGCACCTCTGATGAATCACTTCCCATTAATCTTATGTAGAACAGGTGATAATAGACAAGAAGGGGAGATGTGCATTTAGTGAGCATGTAGAACTAATGGGAGGAAATGTTATCAACTGGAGAAAAAGAAATGCTTCATTATGCACATTCACTCCCCAGATTAAATCCTGTTAGGAAAAGTGACTGGAAATCCATTTGACTGTGTGTGGAATGAGCTAAGAATGGATAGGTAGCTTTCCATTTACTTCATATCAGATTTATCAGACAACTTTTTAAAAACTTCAGATTTGAAACATGCATTGCATTGTTTACATAATGAAACATGCTCCGAACCACGACCATTTCTTCTAACGTGTTTAAGTTCCTTTAATTGCACTTTGAGGTTTCTGATTTCTCTCTTTCACATTCAAATATTAGATTTTTTTTTTAATCCACTGTCTGAGATAATCTTGTTCAAAAAGTTGGAGTTCTTGATGAATAGATGCAAAAAATAATAAAGTAACAAGAACTCAGACCAATTTCAATTTTGCAAGTCTTTTGTGAATATATTTTTTAATATTTGTCGAATGGAAACAAAGTACCAGGACAAGGCCCTGTTTCAGAGATTCTTCCTTCTTCAGCTAATTAGGTATTGAAGTTTTAAGGTCAAAGTGTACTGATGTGTTGTTTAGGCGAAAAACAGAAAGAAGGCCAGCACAAGGGGTGGGGGAATGGCTGTCATTATTATAATCTAAACAAAATATAAAAAAAATCCTTCCAGTAGCACCTTAGAGACCAACTAAGTTTGTTCTTGGTATGAGCTTTCATGTTCATGCACACTTCTTCAGATACACTAACAGATTATTATTATTATTATTATTATTATTATTATTATTATTATTATTATCTGTTAGGTTAATGCTGAACAGGAACTATGTGTGAAAAATAATGCAGATAAACAAATACAGTTACCCAGGGACTCAAAATACAAGCTTGAGTGGCTAGGAGTTAGTCTCCTCCTAATAACATACTTTCATTTCCCAGTTAAATATAAATCGGGTTCTCCGAGGAGAGCACGCGTTGCGGTGGGGGCCGACTAATTCACCCCCCACAGTTGCTAGGGAGTTTTTGGTCTTTGGCCTCCACTCTGATTGGCCCTGGGTTGTTGTTGGGGAAAATTAAATGTTGCAATTTTGGCTGGGTCTGCTCGGGTTTATAACCCCTGTGCACGCTTGGTTAATTCCTCTTTGCTGCGTGCAACGGATTTCCCGCCCGTCCTCTCCCAATTTATTAGGCCCCTGTGTTGATCTTGCTATGCCTGTCATGGGGTCATCTGCTGTTGGGGCAGGGGCCTGGTAGGAATTTTTCCAGTTGGCTGATTGGCTGGTGCCTTCTGGTTTTTGCCTACTGCATAGCAATTAGTCACAACTTGTAAGGTTGGCGGTTAGGCATTGGTTCGTATGTGTTCGTTGCTGGAGGGGATAAGCCTGGCTGTGTCTGCCCCTCCAATGGTTGCTGCTGCGTGGGGAATTCCGTTAAAGGAATCCAGGGGCTCACCTTTGCTTGTCCGTATCCCTCCGCTTGGGGGCCAGGGCCATCGCAAGAGCTCCTGGGAGCATGTGTGGGGCGGGTTATAGAGACTTGACCCCGCTCATAATCTCAACCCCAATAAGTGCTCTCCCATACTGACGGTCGTCAGTTCTGTCCCTTAGGACAACCACTCACATCGTTTTGTATTTCAATAAAGTTGGGGCCAAAATCATGTCAAAAACCAAACCATAATTACTGTCTGTGGTGTGTGTTATTTTGGGGGTGAATGGGGGACCTCGACACGCAATCTGTGAGTCATCCAGATGGAAGATAGCTACTTATTTGGGTGATCTGGAGAAAAGTATTTTCCAAGACACCCATAAAATTAAACATTTAGACTGAGAAAAGAGACAGACCAATCACATTGACATGTCCTTACAAACTGATTTTTGTAGATGAGAGCAAAACATCAGACTCCAGATTAGGGTTACCAGACGTCCCCATTTCCCAGGGACAGTCCCTGGATTTGCAAATAAGTCCCCGGACAAATTCCATCCCCAGAATGTCCCTTGATTTCATCTAATGCAGCAGCGGCAGTCTCTCAGCAGCCTGGAGCAGTTGGCTCTGGCTGGCATCAGGAGCTGCTCAGAAGTCCCCATATGATGGTGGTGCAGGGGCTCTAAGATGCAGCTTCCGGGCTGCTTCCACCTTCCCTGACCCCAGCAACTAAGCTGTGAATGGAGGCTTCATGCTGCCTATCGGAGCAGCCTCCCAATTCCTATTTGTGTGCAAGCAGGAGCGTGGCGGGGATTTTTCAGCTGTGAAGGGACACTTCACGCTGCCTATCAGAGCTTGCTTGCAAGCAGGACGGGGCAGGGATCTTTCAGTTAGGCAATGGGAGGCCTCCCTTCCCAGCTGAGGGATCCCTGTGCCCTCCTGCTTGCACACAAGTAGGAATGGGATTGGGGCTGCTCAGATGGGAAGGGATGCATTGCGCTGCCCGAACCACACCGCCGCGACCACTCTTGGCCCTCCTTCTCCGCCTTCCATGCCTGACCCACCGTGCACCGCTTCCCCACCTCCACCACCACCACCACCATCACCAAAGAACCAACAACTCAGGGGCTGCCCAGGCTCATGGAGAAAGGAGATAGATGCCTCGGAGGAAGGGGAAACATGGCGGTTGAGGTCAAGGTGATGGCCGCCCCTCTGCCACTACCATCGCTGCAGCATCAAAGTCCTGAAAGTGTAGTTAGTATGTATGTATGTACGTACGTACGTACTTATTTATTTATTTAAAGTGTCCCCAGATTCATTGAAAAAAAAATCTGGTAACCTTACTCCAGATGTCTTATTTTTGCCCAGAGTTCAAATGATTGCTGAGTTCGGATGTCTCACCTCCTTTTCTATAACTTCCGAGTTGTCAAGGCGCTGTCAGGCGAGCACAAATCATCAACAGGGCAGGAAAGAACATGAGGCATGAAATGCAATTAGTTTTTATTCACGGAAAGTAACAACACAGCAGAGTTCCTCTGGTTAGATGTTGCTGAAACTGACCAGTGTCCCCACCCTCCAGCCTCTCACTCTGGATTCCTCCCAAGCAGATCAAGGGGGTGGGCTCCTCCTCTGGGCCTGTCTGGCCCATTGCTCAGCAACATGCAGGACTCTCCTCAATTGGGGTGTCCGGAGGGGGGGGGAGCCAGCAGAACTGGGACTGTTCTGCTGTTGGGTAGCAAATCCTTGTCTTAAGTTCTTTCGTCTGATACCTGCATAGAGCAACTATACTAGTTATACAAACATAGCTATAATGAAAATCATATGACTAGTTATATTGATTGGTTTAGGGATAATCAAGTATTATGCTATGAAGAAAGCTTTAGATTTTGACTCTTCAGCAAAAACTCCTATTGACACAAATCTAAAAAGTAGCTGTGTAATTACAGAACCAACCCAATATATCATTTGATATGAACAAATATGCTAAGAAAACCCAGAAGAAATTTTGGGAGACAGCCAATCTTTGGCTTGAAGTATGAGGCTGAAAGAAAGTCATTTAAATACTTTATTCAAATGGTAATTTAGTCAATGAAACTTTGGGAATACAAGCAGAAAAGCAGAACATACATTCCACAAATAAATAAAAAGAAGCAATATAATTCACACATGAGCTGGAGAGACTGGGCATTTGATGTGGAACCGCTACTATTTTTAGGACAGAAATTAACAGCATAAAATGTATCATTGCCTCATTAAGCAGTTTATTAAGCATAGTTAAGTTGCAAATGGTTATCTGGATTCACCTGCTACCTGTTGAAGAAGGCAATGCCCAATTTAGGGTGGTACAGCTGTACCCCCGCAAAGGGTGCCAAGCTGAGGGGGTGGCAAAATTGAGAAGATTAATAACTGAGAAGATCCTTTTGGGACGCCAAATTTTGGCTTCTCACGGGGCGCTATATTACAAAAGATTACCAAAACCAACCACAGAAGAATGGGTTTGGAATCAAGAATATAGAAGATTTATAACAGGGACGAGGAACTCCTGGTCTTCAGGGCTCTCCTCAGGCAGCACACCCTCCTCAGTCACACCCCTCCCCACCTTCTGTGAGTGTTTTTGTTTAACTGGTGACCGCAGCATTTGCTGAAAGCTGCATAGTGAAGAAGACAGGCAGACCTCTGTAGAGAGGAAATTCCATGACTTGGAATCACCCTCTCCCGGGCCTCTGCCACCCCAAACTTCCGAGGGATGTGGGACAACCAGAAGGCCCCCCTCTGCGGATCTTAACACCTGTCAGGGACTGGACAACCAGAAGGGCCCCCTTCCTGCACCTTCCTGAGAAGAGGAGGACGGTATAGATTTAGAACAGTGGTTTGCAGAAGGCCATAGTTCAGAGGCTGCACAGGGGAGAAGCTGGGACATATTGGGAGAGCAGCAGGAAGAAGAAGCACCAGGGGAGAGACAGCATCTCTGACTCCCTCTCTCCTAGGACCAGGCGTGCACTGAGAGTAGCAGAACAGAATGCTCAGAGGCAGAAAGCACAGCCGGCACAGGGGTGACATACTGTAGTATAGGAGAGATTGAGGGGGTGGGACTTTGCATGGAGCAATGTCATTACCTAGAGAGAGGCCTTATTCCTTTGTCTCTCGCTGTGGTTATTGAATAAACTAATTGGTAGTTTCTTCTTCTTTTCCCAGTGTGGTGTAGTGGTTAAGAGCGGTAGACTCATAATCTGGGGAACCGGGTTCGCGTCTCCGCTCCTCCACATGCAGCTGCTGGGTGACCTTGGGCTAGTCACACTTCTCTGAAGTCTCTTAGCCCCACTCACCTCACAGAGTGTTTGTTGTGGGGGAGGAAGGGAAAGGAGAATGTTAGCCGCTTTGAGACTCCTTCGGGTAGTGATAAAGCGGGATATCAAATCCAAACTCTTCTCTTCTTCTTCTTCTTCTTCTTCTTCTTCTTCTTCTTCCCCCTCTTTTCTTCCCTCCCCACCATGGGGAGGGAAATGATTTCTTGAAGCCTGGCCACACCTGGGGAAGGGTCTATAGGGTATGAGGCAGTCTTTCAGATATTTGGGGCTTAGTCCACTTGCCCATGGCCCCACCCACATGGTATGTGGCCCCTGGAAAGGTCCCCAGGCAAGTAATATGACCCTCAGACTGATAAAGATCCCCCATCCCCGCTTTACAGCGATGAAGGCAGTCCTGCTGGCACCCTTCACCTAACTGTATACCTCCTCTAACTAGAGTCAGCTTTCGCATCAGTAGCCTATAGCAGCATCAAGAACATCACAAAGTTTCATAGCTTACAAACATATCTATGGGTGCCTCTCCACAATATGCGCCGGGAGTAGATGTTACATATTGCTATTGAGCTTGTTAAGTCTGCCATGTCTTACAGCCATAGGAAATAGCAAACTCAGATATTTATGAACATTACTCATTCTAGACAGTTTGAATTGCAGCTGCTCGAGGCATAACACATTAAGTTTTCCTCCCTGCTTCCCCCTGATTATTGCCAATGTGTGGATAATTAAAGGCAATTGTACTTCCCCCCCTTATCCTGACGATTCCAAAAGCCTTTCCTACTTCGTAAACCTTTGTAGATTTGACAACAGTCCAAAAACAAAATCTGCCAGATTAAAGCTGATTGATGTCATTTGCTCTATTTGTTTTGCTTTTTCTTCTTCCTCATGCGCAGTTTTGAACACCCTAGCTTTGTGAAAGGTACAACTCTAATTATAAACTCATGACAAACTTAACACTTAAAATCCATGTTGGGATCATGCGGCTGTTTCAGTCCATTTGCCCAGTGCTTTATTTACTTATGCCAAGCTTTCATGCCTCTCTGGCAATGTCGGTTGGGATTCTCATGGAAATATGTTGCCCAAAAAGGAGCCCTGTGTGCCGTTAGTCCCAAACAGTTATGCCAGGGGTGGCAAAGCCATTAGGTGTCAGCAGCACTGTTTTCAGGTGAGATCTCATCCATTTCCAGCAAGATCTCACTGAAATTATATGAGATCTTGCATGTTACATGAGAACTCATGTCGAAGGCAAGGTGAAACAGAATGTACCACCCCTGAGTTATGCACTAAGGTTCTGGGAAATTCATTTTTGTGAGAAATGTTGGCTTCTGACGGAAGGACAACAAGGAGGGAACCAGTCTACCTTCTCTAGGAAGTGAGTTCCAAAGTCAAGGAGCAGCTACTGAGAAAGTCCTTTCCTGCATCCTCACCAAATGTACCTGTGAGGGCAGCAGGACTGAGAGAAGGGCCTCCTTCAAAGATCTGCTCAGACAGGTTTGTATGGGAGAATATAATCCCTTAGATAGCCTGGGCTATACAGAGGGCTCATACCCTCCAACATTTCTCCAATGAAAATAGGGACATCCTATTCAATAATATTGTATTCCCCAGCAACTGGTGTTCAGAGGCAAACCACCTCCAATGCTGGAGATAGCACACTGCCACCATGACTGGTAGCCACTTGCATTTCATAGGTGATGCATCAATTCTAGGGAACATTATTTCACCCCCTCCCCAATACTATGCAATGTGAGAAGAAGTATGTTGCAAGGCAACCGGGAAGAAGAAAATGTATGATCTTCCTTGACTTTACAGGGAAGGCAAGCATGTATAGGATGGCTGAGTAGACATATATGTGGGAAAAGCCTACCATTCTTTCATGAACACCAAAACCACACAATTAACCTTAAAAAATAAATCAATCACACACACAATTCAACATGAAGTTAATATTATATCATCTACAATATCACTCACACAAAATCACCAGGTTGGAGGAGAGAAGTACTGTCAAGTAGCTCAATACTTAATGACTGAAAATGATGCTGAATAACAGGACAGTCTATTATAGCTCATTCAGAATGGAGACTTGTACATCTGTGAAATGAAAACAGTTTAATGACATAAAAGACCTCACTAGCCCACCCAGAAATCACTCCATCCAATTTTCTCATTGTGCACCTCTTAAAGAAGCTACGGGGCTGTGGGAGAAAAACTTTCTTTGCCCTGAGCGAGGGCAAGAAGACACAGAAAGAGCTTGGAAAGCTGCCAGTATTCATCTTCTGATAGTCCAGTAAGGCGGTCAATGAGGCCCTCCCTCAACTACCACTACAGTGAGAAACAAGAAACTGGTTTAAGAATACAGCATGAAAGGATTCAGCTTTCAAAAGGGCAAGTGGGTGGGGAAGGTTGGTGCAAATACACTGGTGGATCCAATCCAGCTCTACTGCTCACGTGTTTGCATCATGCTGACCTCCCCAATGCCTTACTGAGAACTTCATGGGCTTTTCAGGAAGTATGGACACTACAGCTACAGAGTGTGCATCACCAGAGATATGATTTGCGTCTTGAGGCCCCAAGCCAGCCCCCCATGAAATAACTACACACGGACACAGAATTAAGGTTGATGGGTAACATTAAGGCCACAACTTTATTGATTGCAAATTAAATGTGAGTGGTATTGACATAGGCATTGGCTGAAGACTATAACGGACTACTGCCCCAGTTGACAGAGTCTATGTAGGTAAACCCATCGGGGCAGCAACATTGGGGTTTTGCCCGACAGAAGCTTACCGCGAGGTTCCTGTGATCCCAGCATGACCCTAGCTCATCAAGCAGACTTCGGACAAGATCTGGGACCCCCAGATTCCTTTAACGGAATACCTTTTGATCATTGAGGGGCAGGCGATGGCCACACCTCCCCTCCACACACAAAATTAAGCCAATGCCTAACCGCCAAACCTGGAAAGTTGTGACGATTGCTAAGGGGGTAGGCAAAAAAACCAAGTGGCCAGTGCCAATTTGGCAAATGGATAAAAATTCCTACCTGGCCCCTGTCCCAAGACAGGCGACTCACACAAAGTCCAAAGCAAGGCTGAGAACCTACACTAAGGGTGGGAGGGCGGGTGTTCAGTAGTGTCAATCAAGTGCCTAGGGCACTCTTGCGCTGATGCTTATATAATTCCTTAACCACCCCCACCCCTTTCCTAATTGGCTGTGACCCGTGATGCCTATTTAGAGAAATGAAACTTAGACTTAGAAACGAAACCTACTTAGTCAGGGGTGTGTCCAGGGGCCCAGTCGCAAGAAGGACCACCTTCTGAAGACGATCCCATTTATAGAATGAAAGAAAAAACATTTATGAATACCCCTCAGCTACATAGAAACTAAGTTAGGCATCATAAAAGACTTCCTATACAATTAAATTTAGGTTCAGAGAGTTGGAGGGGCCTCTGAGGCCTTTAACTGTCACCTAACATTCTTAAAGTTGCCCATTATGTGAGTATAACCAGTGGCCAGCTCATTCTTGAAGCTGGCCAATGTTAACATTGGGTTCTGTTGCTTTTGACCTCCTAAATCCATCACTTTGCCACTAAAATGGAGGGCGCATGAAAGGTACAATATATATTACCAAATATCCAAATAATAGCATTAGCACAGCGTGATGCCAATTTGGATAACTGTGCGGCTGTTATTAAAGCTTCAGTAAATACCAGCATGATAATCACCTTGCAAAGTGAACAATTTCTTTCTGTGGCAGTTCCAAAGTAGCGTTCCCCTTCATGTCTCAAAAATTGCCTCCAATGCTTCTCACCCAGCTCTGACATCCAATAAGTTGTCAACATTCAATAACTTCTTGCTCTATCCTTAATTATCCTTTAAGCGGTAGAAGAGACATAGCAACTGCAGTGTGAAGGTTAGTCTATAAATGACAAGGAGATGGCCTCTTTAGTGCTGAATTCTCCCTTTTCTTTTGACAAAGTGCAAGTTTGCAGTTACCCTGTCTTTTGACCTTTCGATAGAGGTTTTTTCACCTCAAAAGAGAAATGTTATTATTTATGTATTGTCACAATGTTCACTATGCACTTAGCATATATTGTGAAGTGGGAATTCCATGCAGAAGATGCAGCATCTGTTTTCTCTTGCTTTACCTGATCAGAGAATCTGTGCTATTTTCTCCCTTTGCCTTTGGAGTCCTGCATCATGAGAAGATCAATCTTCCCCCACACCTGGTTTCCAGATCATCTCACTTTTGCACAGGATCCCAAAGTAAGGCTTGAAGGAATAGAGTGAATCTGTCAATTTCAGTTTCTCAGTTTTCTAAGTTCCCTTCTCCATACTGTATTTCCACATCAGTTTGCAATTAAAAGAAAAATATATAATGAAAATTGATTAGCATTTTAGTGTGGAATTCTCCAGATATACACATTTTTGTATGTGGTCTTTCCTATTTTCACATTTTTGCAAATATCTATCTTTCTATCATCTATCTATCTATCTATCTATCTATCTATCTATCTATCTATCTATCTATCTATCATCTATCTATCTATCATCTATCATCTATCTATCTATCATCTATCTATCTATCTATCTATCTATCTATCTCTATCTCTATATCTATCTATCTATCTATCTATCTATCTATCTATCTATCTATCATCACTTTTGTAAGTTATTTTCACTAATTTAGCACACTATCTATCTATCTATATCTATATATCTATATCTATCTATCTATCTATCTATCTATCTATCTATCTATATATATATCACTTTTGTAAGTTATGTTCACTAATTTAGCACACTTTATCTAGGTATATGCATTTTAGCACAAATTGCTTGGCAGGAGAATTACATTGCAAAATTCAGAGAAGTGCACATTTCAAACAATGGCTGTGTTCTGGAAAGGGCAAATGTGACTGAATTGCCTTTAAATGCGAACTGAACCAACTTTCTCCCACCCCCCTAGTGCAGCTTCTTTTCATCTCAGTCACTCAGATGTAGGGCCCTTTTTTATTAAATTTCCCAAGGAGGAGGTGGCAGCAATGGCAGCAGGTGAGTAGGTGCGGGGAGGCAAGACTGATGGCCCAACCAGCATCCAATTCACTTGTCTGCACAGCTGTCTTTTCAATTGGAAAGCTGGGAGGAATCCAGGCTCACACAGTGTGGCTAAAGAATGCAATGTCCTATTTCTTAATACTATACCCATCATCTCCCCAAGTGGCTACGAATTCTGTGCTATTTGAAATTGTGTTTCAGGTGGCTATGCAATTGCTAACTCTATGCTGCAATGCTTCTAAAAGCTGGTGTCTCCTTTTTGCTGCTGTTTCAATTAATGCTGGTGAAAATCTAAATCGGAAAGAGGTGGCTAAGAGATTTTTCCCCATTACTGGAAATCTAACTGTATACAGGAGTATACAGGACTAGTTAAAAATAAATATATAAATGAGGGCTTTAGCTGCTTGTACAATAGTGCTTAAAGTGAAATATTTCAGAAAGTATTCCTTTTTGTGTGTGTGGAGTGTATGATTTACCTTGTAGATTACCTGTTCCTCCTCTGCTGATTGAACCTGAACTGAATTGTGTGATTACTGTACCGGTAGTAGTAGAGTCCTTTAAGTTCCTGGGCTCTATAATTTCTCAAAACTTAAACTGGTCAGGCAGCATCAACAGTATTATTCAAAAGGTCCACCAGAGGTTGTATTTCCTGCATCAACTAAGGAAATTTAAATTGCCCCTGGAAGTGTTGATCCAATTTTACAGAGGCATCATTGAAACTGTTCTCTGTAATTCTATTACTGCTTGGTATGGCACAGCCTCCAAGATGGACAAGAAAAGGCTCCAACGAGCAGTAAGAATTGCAGAGAGGGTAATTGGTGCTAGCTTGCCTTCAATAGAGACACTCTATGCTACCCGAGTTAGGAAGAGAGCAGAGGGAATTGTCGCAGATCCTTTGCATCCTGGTCATCATCTGTTTGATTTACTTCCATCTGGACGTCGCTACAGGACTTTATACACAAAATCGGCCAGGCACAGGAACAGTTTTTTCCCTTGTGCCATTAAATTGTTAAATTCATAGTTGTGTAGTGGAAGGGGAGGCCAGTTATGGGTGGGGTTTCTTTGCTGTGTCATTGTATTGTGAGTGGAACAGTGTTTGTATGAGGTATGTTTACATTGCAATGTAGCCGAAGCAAAATTCCAAGTATGTTGGAAAATGTACTTGGCCAATAAATTATTCCTTCCTTCCTTCCTTCCTTCCTTCCTTCCTTCCTTCCTTCCTTCCTTCCTTCCTTCCTTCCTGTTCCTAGATCAATTCCTTATCTGTGGTGGAGAGTAGAAGCTTGCCTTGCCAACTTTATCAACTGGTCCACCTTCCCCATCTCCAATGCCCCTAGGCATTCATCCTGATGTATAACATTTGAAGTAGGGCATACATGTGTAAAACCCAAGATCTGTTGGCCCAGATTTTGTAATCACTATTTGAAGAAAAGAAAAAATAAATTCAGGATTTTTTTTATAAAAAATATTCATTATTGAAGTAAGTCAAATCAATACAAAAAAGTATAAATACTGAAGAAAAAGAAAAGCAGCACAGTTTATTTGGATAAGACTTATATCAGGCAAGCAGAGACTGTGCAAACATTACTGCCTTGTATGGGCATCTACTGACAATGGAGAAGAGGCAGGTTTCCTGGGCTACATGTTCCCTATCTTTTGCATGGGATACATCTTGGGACAGGTCACTATCCAATTTGTCCCTCTCTTCCTTAGGTACGTGGGTGGCGCTGTGGTCTAAACTACTGAGCCTCCTGGGCTTGCCAGTCAGAAGGTGGGCAGTTCAAATCCCCATGACGGGGTGAGCTCCCGTTGCTCTGTCCCAGCTCCTGCCAACCTAGCAGTTCAAAAGCACACCAGTGCAAGTAGATAAATAGATACCATTGTGGCGGGAAGGTAAATGGCATTTCTGTGCGCTCTGGTTTCCGTCATGGTGTCCCATTGCACCAGAAGCGGTTTAGTCATGCTGGCCACATGACCCAGAAAGCTGTCTGTGGACAAACGCCGGCTCCCTCAGCCTGAAAGTGAGATGAGCGCCGCAACCCCATAGTCACCTTTGACTGAACTTAACCGCCCTGGGGTCCTTGACCTTACCTTTACTTTTCTCTTCCTTAATGTTGGGTTGTTGGTTTTTTTGCTGGATGGATGGATGGATAGATATGGATATATGAAACTGAAGAACATTTAAATTGGAATTAATTTGGTTAAGTTGGCTGTGAGGGGTCAGGTTACCATCCAATTTGTTCCTTTCTTCCTAAATGTTGTATTTCTTTTTAAAAAAAAAATATTGAAGAAAGTTAGATAAAATAGGGCAAGACCTATATAAAATCTGAGTTGGCTGTGAGCATTATTTGCTAATGGTGTTAAAGTTTAGCTTTATGTCATGCTATTGTATAATGCAATATTGCATGAATAGGGGGGTGGGATGGCAGCCATCCTCTGAATTCAATACATCTGAGCAGCTGCTATGTCAGAGCCCAGACTAGCCAAATAACACGCACTGGAAAATGCAGTGCAAAAGGACACAGTGAGGGAAAGACGCAGCTAGCGAGGAGATCAAGAAACCTGCTAAATGTCATAAGCAGAGACGCTGTTTCACTTTGTGTATCATGTTGCTCAATGAGATTAGTCCAACTGTTACTTGATTTGAAACCCTCCAAATGTCAGAAATAATAATAAAAAAAGAACCACCTCATAGGTTAGTGCTAATACTGGCTTAACGGATGGAATTAGAACAAAATCTTAGCTAATGCTATAATTGGCCTGAGATGCTTTGCCTGTTGCAAGGGAAGCGATCCACACACTTGATTGCTTATTTTGAGGCATATGTCAACGTCAGGTTCCTCTGCGATGTTCGTTCCACCAAAGGAAAAATATTATATATATATTAGTGTATTAAAAATACTGTGTAAAAAATAAATAAACCCTGCAGTGGCTTGCAACAGAGGCAATCACTCCAAAATGAATTATTTCACCTTATTTGCCCGTGACAAATAACATGTTCTCCTTCTCTCCTATTTTTTTAAAGTGATGTGTCTTCAAGGTCTAACTCGGGGATGACTGAATCTGCCTCTGTTGGCTCTCAGCCCCCTCCCCCAATTTTAACTTCAATTGGACACATTTCCACTTACATTTGTGATTATGATGATGATGATTTAAAGAATGAAAATGATTAAAATGAAAATGCGCTAGCATTTTGATGCACATTTCTCTCAATACACACATGGTTTTGAGCAATTTCCCCTAATAGAATGCATTTTTGTGTTTTCAGTAAGGTATGCATTTTCATGTGCATTTTACCCTAGTGCATGCATTTTTTGTACATCATTCAATGGCAAATTCAGTGACACCTAACCCTATTTTTAATAACCAATTAGGTACCTAGACAGAACTTTTAAGGGGCTTGATCCAGCCCTCCCCCTCTCCCGTGATTTAGCAGAAGGATACAAATTTAATTCAATAGTACTGCTATTCCATCTATCCACAGTCAAGTAAAATAGAATGTCCAGGGATGTATTCTGCAACACACACCCTCTAAGATATAGTTGCACTGAAGCTGTAAATATAACCTTCAGGATGTATTCGAATGGTATAGTGCATTGTAAATCGTTTCCACAAATTACAGCCATAAATATGCTAAAGGCCCATTTTTCTTTCTTTTGCTGGCAGAACAATCTTATTTCTTTCTGTGGAAAGGTAGTTCTTTAGATGTGCTTCAGTTGGTTATTTTGAGCACTTGCTGGTCTCTGATGCAATGCTAGTGCTCTAATGTTGCCAAAAAGACTTAAAATAACATTTGAATAGGACGTTCACTCTAGTATCAGTCAGGTAACAAGTTCTCTCTGTGATATCAAAGAAAAGTGATGGGTGAACTCCCCTTGATTCACCTTGATTTCCATTCACTTTTTGCTGTCACTCCTTGCCTAAGTGAGTGTTTTTCACTAGAGTATTTTCTAGAAACTCCAAGGAACTTAAAGGCAGGAGGATGGCATCATGGTGGCAGGCTCAGCATTAGGCAGGAGAAGTAAAAAGAGGGCAGGGCTTTTGTACCTTTAATAGTTGTGTGGAAGAGGAAATTCACTCTACAAAGCTACTAAAGGTATAGAAGCCTTGTCCTTGACTTCTCTAAAAGGTAAAGGTAAAGGGACCCCTGACCATTAGGTCCAGTCACAGATGACTCTGGGGTTGCGGCGACCATCTCGCTTTATTGGCCAAGGGAGCCGGCGTACAGCTTCTGGGTCATGTGGCCAGCATGATAAAGCCGCTTCTGGCGAACCAGAGCAGCGCACGGAAACGCTGTTTACCTTCCCACCAGAGCAGTACCTATTTATCTACTTGCACTTTGACGTGCTTTCGAACTGCTAGGTGGGCAGGAGCAGGGACCGAGCAACGGGAGCTCACCCAGTCGCGGGGATTCAAACCGCTGACCTTCTGATCAGCAAGCCCTAGACTCTGTGGTTTAACCCACAGCGCCACCTGCTACTTAGTTCTAAACTATTCATGCAAGTTATAATGAACATAGAGGCTGACCATGTATACAACTGTATATGTGGAACTATCTAAACATATTTTCAAAGCTTTGCTGGTCAGGTCAGAGCCTGTAACCATAATGCTATCCCTTGTCTACTTATGGTTTCCTACACAGAAAGTTTATTTAGAAAGGGCTAAAGGCAAATAACGAAAAGTATAGGGATCCGTTCTGGTTTTTTACCACTTTTCTTCCAGAACTCATGGACTGTGTGACATAGGAAGGGAGAGAAATTCAATTCAGTTCTCATTAAGAGGTGAACCGACCAAATTTGCTCTTTCCCAAACAAACCGAAACACAACGATCCTTGGAAATTCGCACTTCTCTGAACTTTGCAACCCAGTTCTCCAGTCAAGTAATATGTACGGATGCACATGCACATAAAATGCCTGTACTAGGGAAAAGAAATTGCCCAAATGCATTACATCAGAGGGAATTGCTTTGCAAAAATATGTACGTTAGACAAAATTGCATACAAAGCTGTGTACATTAGGAGAAAATCATATTATTTCATTATTATTTCATTATTTAATAAAAGAATCATGAATTGATATGCAAATGTGGAGAATGAAAACTTAAGAGTGGAAGAATGAGAAATGGAGAGAAACCCAAACTGACATCCTCGCTATGGACTCAAGCACTCTAGAGAACTACATTTCCCAGAGCTCTTTGCACCTAGGACACTGTTTTAGCAATACTATACGTACTGGGAAGAGGACGGGGGAGTTCAGAAAGAGAGAGAGAGAGAGAGAGAGAGAGAGAAATGCCTCTGCATGCCGGTTGCTGGGAATCCATATTTGACATGACCATTTGATCCACTGCTGCCCATAATTCACTTGACTCTCCATCCCTAAAAGCTGCAACAACATGGAAATACTTGAACCTATTCAGGCTGTAAGCCTCCTTAGTTCAAAGCAACAAAAAGGTAAAGGTAAAGGGACCCCTGACCATTAGGTCCAGTCGCGGACGACTCTGGGGTTGCGGTGCTCATTTCGCTTTACTGGCCGAGGGAGCCGGCGTACAGCTTCCGGGTCATGTGGCCAGCATGACTAAGCCGCTTCTGGCGAACCAGAGCAGCGCATGGAAACGCCGTTTACCTTCCCGCCAGAACGGTTCCTATTTATCTACTTGCACTTTGACGTGCTTTCGAACTGCTAGGTGAGCTGGGACCGAGCAACGGGAGCTCACCCTGTCGCAGGGATTCGAACCGCTGAGCTTCTGATCAGCAAGCCCTAGGATCTGTGGTTTAACCCACAGCACCACCTGGGTCCCTTCAAAGCAACAAACTTTCCCCTAATCTTTCTCTCATCCTTGTTTGTAGGTCTGGGATTTTTTGAGAGATAATGTCGTAGACTTTGATGGCTGTAAACCTCCTTCCATTTACCCAGTTGCGTCTCACAGCAGTAACGATCAACTTGCCTGCCCCATTTCCCGCATCCTCTGTGACCAATCTAGAGCTAGCCTTCCAAACAAAGGGGGAGATGAGTGGCTCTCAGACAAAGGGGTGGGGTGAGGGAACGATTCGGATGATTTGCTGCTATGTGGATGCACAGGCTCATTCAAAACCCTTTAGCTGTGCTTGATTGAAAATTGCCAAAAATGGGGGAAACCCATCATTGAAAAATATTTGCCGCCACTAAAGCTACATAATAGCCATAATTTGTTTTAAAGTGCTCCCTTGCACACCTGCCAAGTCACTTGGAAAACTTCACAGGGTAGTAAAATATAAAAAATAAACAGAACAGCACTTGGACTTATCTTGGGAGACTTACAGCTTTTGCAAGTCAACCTTGCACTTCTACCAGCGTGAGTTGTGAATTGTGTCCTGTAGATAAACTCAATTAACTTAACGCTATCAATGCAGTGTTGTCAACTAGACTTATTAAAGGTGAGACCTCTGCCTCTCTGTCAACTGAGTAATGGGGCCAACTGGCTCCAGTGCTTTGCTTTTATCAATCCTGTAGCTGTATATTTAAGTTTGCCACCAAATAGTAGGCGCTGTGTGTGTGTGTGTGTGTGTGTGTGTGTGTTTATATGAATCCCTTCCTGCCCCAGAGGTCCCATGGCTGCTTTGAACATGAGCTGGCCTCCATGAAACGGACAGGGGAGTCTTTGGGACATAAGCTGGGTTTAAGGCATGATGAGCTGATGTGAAGACGTAATTCGTGTTAATTGTGCTAACTTGTGCCTATCACTGGATTCTCCATGCACAGAGCACTGCAAGTCCCAATGACCAGCTGATCATTAGGATTTGCAAAGCACAGCACAAGGCAGTTTCCAGGCTTTGATCACTGGGCTTCTGTGCAGTGCTATTGAAGTCTTGATCAGATGCTGTTGGGGCTTACAGAGAACTACACAAAAATGAGTCACCAGACATCATTGTGGCATATAGTGATTGACAGGTGGGTGGCTCCACCCATCTGTCGAACCTAGCCCACCAGGGTGGGAAATTCAGTTTCCCATACTGCTTTATAGTAAGGGCAGCTCTGTTCTTCCCTCATATGCTGGAATAAATGCCTCTGCTCAAATGGTGCCTGCTGTAAGATGTGCACCTATCATTCAAAATTATTATGATTATAATTATTATTTATTAAATTTCTATATCGCCCTTCATCTGGGGATCACAGGGCAGTTTACAAAATAAAAACACAAATACTGCAAATTTGATCAACCACTTTAAACTCATCAATAAACTAGTCTTTCTCCAATCAAGTGACAGCTGTAGTATGTTTCTATTTTCAAATGTCTATCATTTGAGAGCCAGTGTGGTGTAGTGGTTAAGAGCCGCGTAATCTGGGGAACCGGGTTCACGTCTCTGCTCCTCCACATGCAGCTGCTGGGTGACCTTGGGCTAGTCACACTTCTTTGAAGTCTCTCAGCCCCACTCACCTCACAGAGTGTTTGTTGTGGGGGAGGAAGGGAAAGGAGAATGTTAGCCGCTTTGAGACTCCTTCGGGTAGTGATAAAGCGGGATATCAAATCCAAACTCTTCTTCTATCATTTCCCATTTGAAAGATGCATCGTGTCTTATTTTAAGGAAATTCAGGGAAACGTGTGCTTTCTATTTTTATATTAATGAAAGGAATGATTCTATCAGATAAGTTCCATATATGCATGTTTAAATAAGGAATGATCTAGCAGAGGCATCAGTGGTAAAGGCCTAGGAGTCAATACTGAGTTCCAAATCCACCATGCCATCAATGGTAAAGGTAAAGGACCCCTGACAGTTAAGTCCAGTCGCGACCGACTCTGGGGTTGCGGTGCTCATCTCACTTTACTGACCAAGGGAGCCGACATTTGTCCGCAGATAGTTTTTCCGGGTCATGTGGCAACCATGACTAAGCTGCTTCTGGCGAAACCAGAGCAGCGCACAGAAACGCCGTTTACCTTCCCGCCAGAGTGGTACCTGTTTATCTATTTGCACTTTGATGTACTTTCGAACTGCTAGGTTGGCAGGAGCTGGGACTGAGCAACGCGAGCTCACCCTGTTGTGGGGATTCGAACCGCTGACCTTCCTATCGGCAAGTCCTAGGCTCAGTGGTTTAGACCACAGTGCCACCCGTGTCTATGCCATCAATGTAGAACTGCCATCAATGTTACTTTCCATTAATACCAGTTCTAGATGATGGGATTCTCATTTGTACCTATTAACATCCTCCAGTGAGAAAGTGCTTGAACAAAAGTCAAGAAGAATGGGAAATGTAAAGTATTGTAATTTTGCTCTTGTTTATGCAATGCAACATATATGCAAAGAGACTTCCTGCAGTCAATTATGCGACGAACCCCCTTTGTTTCTCTCTTCTCAAAGAGGGTTCGTCTCGAACCAACTCCCTCTCACTTCTCAATGTTTTTACTATTAATGAGAGTCCATATCCAGCTTACGTGGCCTGGTATCAATAATGCTCTGGGCTATTTAGGTGAACCACCTTTTGCCTACAGTGCCACCCTCAGCTCGGCTCCCCACTGTATTGATTTGCCTCACACTTCTGGCAACTTAATGGCACTCCAGGTTATCACCTTCTAACCCCTCTCTGTGTGACTCTGAGACACAAACTAACACCCTTTCCTCAGGTAAGTTTTGCCCCCTTCCCGAGTACACACCTTTGTGAGCTTTGATACCCCGCTGGATTAATAATGATGATTCCTTTATGGCACAAAAAGAACTGTACTTTATTTCTTAGAGAACATAGTTGATTTAAAGATTCATGCATTCACAATCTTGTTTATAGTAATAGTAACTGTATAGTTTCATGACAAACTAAACCTGCACTCTGAAAATGGGGGCTCTGACCATAAGTGCTCACTGTCTGATTGTGTATGCATGGAATACAGTCTTGTCCATGTTGGATCTCCTATATGAAGTGAAGCTTTTAAAAACTTTTAAGAAGCTATTCCCAGCTGCCCTTTGGCATGCTTTGCTGGAATGATATGTCCTACAGTGTATGTTAAGGCAATTTGTAATAAATCCCTGGAAGCAAATACTCATCAATAGATTTAGTAGTGTTATTCCATTGGGATTGTGAAAGTCATTTTCGTTTTGGGAACCTGGCGATATATATCCCAGGTAATGCATTTTAGCAGGTGGGGTGTATGTGTGTGTGTTGCTGTTACTAACATGTGATCTTCAGAAGTTTTGGTAGTTTGCTTCAGTTCACAGAAGCATCTAAAAGTTCAGCAGGTAATCAGAACCTCTTGAGTCTTCAAAATTGGAATAGCAATCCCATGAAAATAGCTTCCTTCATGAGATTTTTGTTAGCTAGGCTGGAAATAAAGTTCAACCCAGGTTATCCTTTGCTGGGGAGAAAAATTGTCTGAAATTGTGTTGCAAGGGCATCGGAACATAGTACATTTGAAACTAGTGCAGAAAAGATAAAGGAGGCTACAGAGACAAACCCAATTCGATGAATGCAGAGCCAGGGGGGGATCTCTGACACTGAGATTCCTTCCATTGATCCTTCATGCTGAGTTACAGCTGATCAGTGCCCTTGCCATTAAAGGCACTCAGCTTGGATTCTTGACTAGCGCTCAACAGCTTTTAGAGGCATTTAGCACTTAAGAAATATTCAAAGAATGATGGAACTACAGAGGAATCTGTCTTAGACCATGGCTCCACCTAGCTCAGTAGCATTTGCACTGCCTGGCACCAGCTCTCCTGGGTTTCAGACAGAGGTCTCTCCCAGCCCTTCCTGGAGACACCAGGGATTGGACCTGGGAACTTCTGCTCGCAAAGCAGATGACATCCTACTAAGTTGTTACACTTCTCCTGCATATATTTCTATGCTATTTTTAGGGATCACCCACACTTCCTCTTTCCCCCGGGGAAAAACTGCTATTAAGCACTCAATAGGGACGTGGGTGGTGCTGTGGGTTAAACCACAGAGCCTAGGCCTTGCCGATCAGAAGGTCGGCGGTTCGAATCCCCACGACGGGGAGAGCTCCCGTTGCTCAGTCCCTGCTCCTGCCAACCTAGCAGTTCGAAAGCACGACAAAGTGCAAGTAGATAAATAGATAAATCTGGTGGGAAGGTAAACTGCATTTCCGTGCAATGCTCTGGTTCGCCAGAAGCGGCTTAGTCATGCTGGCCACATGACTTGGAAGCTGTACGCCGGCTCCCTCGGCCAAAAATACGAGATGAGCGCCGCAACCCCAGAGTCGGTCACGACTGGACCTAATGGTCCGGGGTCCCTTTACCTTTACCTTTAGCAATATAGCAATTTGGGTTTTCTCCAGGTTGACAATTACTCGAATTTAGCATTTTTTTTTTTGCCCTGAGAAAGGCGTGGGGCAAGGGGGAAACTGCTTTGACTTGTACCTAGAAAGGGTGGGGGTCAAGCCAAAGACAACCCAGAGCCATGCTTTCTAGGCCTGGGACAAGCGAGACCCCTTAGATTGGCAAAGATATTGTGTTCTAGCTCTGGGTCAATAGCGCCTATGTTATAAACCACCCTGTGATCTTCAGATGAAGGGTAGTATAGAAAGTTACTTAATAAATAATAATAATACTTCATTTGCAGATTGTGTGTGGAGCATACATCCACAAGCATGTATTTTCAGACACCCCCCCAAAAAACCCCTGTAATAATGGCCAGTGCCCCTTAAAAGTTTGATTAAAAATATATATTAATTCTTAATGTATAATACAGAATCATAGAAAACAGTTGGAAGGGACCCTGAGGGTCATCTAGTCCAACCCCCTGCAATGCAGGAATCTCAACTAAAGCATCCATGACAGATGGCCACCCAACCTCTGCTTAAAAACCTTAAATGAAGCAGAGCTTAGTTTTTATATTTATTTTAGATATGTTTATCCCTCCCTTCAAACCTTTAACAAGGCTGCCAAAACAGCTTCCATATAAGCAATTAAAATCAGGAAATGCAGCATGCAGGCAAGAAAACCAAGCCAACAATCAACGTCAACAAGCCAGCGTGGAAGCCAAGATCTAGGAGGCCTAGGCTATTAGGTTTTTTAAGGGTTTTTAGGCTTCTACTAAAAAGGTTGGTGCAAGGCAAACGTGTTCCAACGGCACTTACAGTGCAGGAAGATGGGAAAGGGCCTTTTAGAAAGATTGCACTATCCAGGCATATAACAACAACAACAACAACAACAACATTCTTTTGCTGGTAAAGGTAAAGGTAAAGGGACCCTTGACCATTAAGTCCAGTCGTGACCGACTCTGGGGTTGCGCGCTCATCTCGCATTATTGGCCGAGGGAGCCGGTGTACAGCTTCCGGGTTATGTGGCCAGCATGAGTAAGCCGCTTCTGGCGGACCAGAGCAGCGCACAGAAACGCCGTTTACCTTCCCGCTGCAGCGGTACCTATTTATCTACTTGCACTTTTGACATGCTTTTGAACTGCTAGGTTGGCAGGAGCAGGGACCAAGCAACGGGAGCTCACCCCGTCGCGGGGATTCGAACCGCCGACCTTCTGATCGGCAAGCCCTAGGCTCTGTGGTTTAACCCACAGTGCCACCTGCGTCCTCTTTTGCTGGTAGAAGGGAGGAAAATGCGTTTTGCCAATTCCTCCTTTTCTCTTGTATTTCCTTGCACCATACAGGAAACTGCTCCAGAAAGTTGGGGGACGCTTTGGAACAATGTAGGAGGTGACACAGACAGACAAAGGTAGAATCAGCAAAAGTCTCTTTACTTCCCTCTCTTCCACCAGCAGGATCCATGCATTAGATTAAAAGCATTCCATGGGCTATGGGGAGGTCTGGAAGTCAAACCTATTATTATTATTATTATCATCATAATCTTGATTTGGACCAATTAGTTATATCATTCTTAAACATGGTTTGGTGGTTTCTTTGTTTTCTGCTTTGTGTGTGTGTGTGTGTGTGTGTTTGTGTGGGAAATCTTTCTCTCTCTTCTGTAAAAAGATATCATTTCCCCCTCATCCTTCCTTACTACACTTGTCAGCTGGCGGATGGCTTTTGGCTTAATGCCTCAAAATTCGCAAGACTCTCAAGGCATAATCCAGCAGAAATGCATTGCCTTCTGTGTTGTGGTGCTTAATTCACTGCCTCGTACCTGACTCAGAGCCATTGATTTCCTAAATTTTCAGCCTTGCATCTGCCAATGGATACTACGGAAAAGAAAGGAAATTGCTTCTGTATTGGCCTCAGAATCAATCGGCTTTAAGCCCAAGCAATTAACTCCCTGAAACACTGCTGCATCTGCTTGGGGTCTTACCATGTGAGATGAAGAGAATTCTACCACCTCGGTATGAAATGGATGACACTGATTTGAAATTCATTGAGAGAGGATGTGAAGGGCAAGTCTGGGAGTGACAGGAGAAGAAGGACTGTCAAGTGCTTTTAGCGTTTGGTGTCCTCATTATATGCAATCACAAAGCCATCATGGTCTGCTCTTCTTGGTGACAAAATGGGCAGTGCAGGAAGTATGGGGGTGCTTCTTGGCAATCCTGTCATGCAAAGTCTCGTGTTTAGATTCTTCTGCTTTTCAGTGCCCACTTGTCTCCATTTTTAGCCACAGCTCCTTCAGGCAGGATCACATCGATCTACATTATACCATGTAGCCAGTGGTAATGAACTGGCATCATGAGGGTCCAAATAGCCAAACAGATACAATGCTGGCACCTCCCCATCAATGAGCATTAGCAGTGGCCTCTCGTCCAGCCAGATTGTAAACACAACCTATGTGCAAAGATGCTGTATGTGTGATTGATGACCCTGAACATTGCAGAGTATGAGATCAGAGGCGCCACCTTGTGCCAAAGATTGAGGGGCTGGTGACATCATGCACGAGACACACAATGTCATGCGTGGGATGTCATGCGTGGGACATCACATGACCACTGGCAGAGGAGGAGGAGAGTGAGGGGAGCGCACCCCCCGGCAGCATGATCCCGATGGGGTGCCATCATGCCTGTTCCCCCACCCGCGCTGGGTGCCATGCCCGTGCGGGCGGCACGCCCCGCTCCCAGGACGCACACCAGCCCTGCCCCCGCCTGCTCTCCGCCCCCCGGTGTCGGAGCATGAAGCTCCACCACTGCACATGACTTTTGGGAAGAGCCAGGGGACAGAGCTGAATGAAGTGGCCAGCGACTTCTCTCTTGAGCCTGGCAGCCTTCCAGGATCTGGCCACTGAAGCCATGCTTGGCTCTGTGCTTGGCCTCCTCTGTCCCCTGATGGTAGGGAATATGGGTTGGGGAGAGGAGCTCAAAAATTTATTGGGGGACCAAAAATGCTCAGACCCCTGGAGTTGGCGCCCCTGTACTCAATTGTGTGTAGAACTTGTGCACTCTTATTGGCTAGGACATACTTCAGCCATGTTGAGGTGTCCAGGAATCAGGTCCAGAACTGCAATGCCCCAAAGGTGGGCTTACCAGCTTTGGTCTTCATTTCCCTGCCTGATGGCACAAAATGAACTACAACTCCAGCAAAATCTCATCCATTGCTGAGGCAAGAAAGATGCAAGAGAAGGAGCTGCTCTTTGCCTTTAGACTCCAAAGAAACCTTTGACTATTTGTGTGGCTGGAATAAAGTTTGCTGTACAAAGGCGTCGAGTCACTTCCGTTGCTCCCCCACTTTGACATTTGATCTCAGCCACCAGAAACATGACCATGAGAGAATGTGGCCTTTGAGCTTAAAAAGGTTCAACATTCCTACCTTGGAGAGACAAAAGACTTCTGGGTTGCCCAGATGGTGAGGCTGCCACAGTGCCTTCAAATGTCTCTCAGAGATGAAATGGGGTGCATACTTGGTCTGTTGCTCTCGGCAGAAAGGCCAAGGTGAGTAAACTGAAGAGGACATTCACCAATAAGACCTACACATGCCCCTTCTACCCCCTTTGACCTGGGCCTGGCAGTACCCCAAATATAGAACAAACGGGAGGGTGCCGAAAGACTGACAGAAAAGAAAGGTAAGCTGCAACGATTAAGCGAGTTCTCCAATGCAAAGAGAGCTCGTGTTGCGGTGGGGGCAGAATAAGCCACCCCCCCTGTGGGTTTGGCTAGCTGGCCACAGCTGGCTTGACCAGCGTGTTGCTGGGCAAAAGCACATGAATCCAATTTGATGGACAGCCCAGCGTCCTTTAAAAAGAGTCAGCACGTGGTGCGACCTCCCTCTTTGCTGCGAGCTTCGGATCTCCCGCCCCCCCTCCTTGGTATAGGCTTGCGTTGACCTTGCTGTTGCCTGTCATGGGGTCGTCTGCTTTTGAGGCAGGGGCCTAGTAGGAATTTTTCCATTTGGCTGATTGGCTGTGCCATTTGGTTTTCGCCTACTACGTAGCAACTAGTCACAACTTGTAAGGTTGGTGGTTAGGCATTGGTTGTGTTGGTTAATGGAGCGTGGTAGCCCTCCAAAAGTGATCATGGTGCGTGGGAATTCCGTTAAAGGAATCCAGCGGCTCAATATATGCTTGTCTGAACCCAGTAGGGTTGCAGGGCCGTGCATGAGCCCCTGGGACCTCTGGGGAAGGGGGAGGTCTCTGCAGCCCAGCCTCCATTCAACTCTCCCCAGACTGGTTTCCCCCCGCTGACAGGTGGTCAGCTCTGTCCCGCCGGACAGCTAGTCTTCGCTGACAAGTGGTCAGATCTGTCCCGTTGGACAGGTGAACCAATGCCTACGCAACCACTCACGTGTTTTGTATTTTAATAAAGTTGTGGCCAAAACTATGCCAAAAACCCCAACAAAAAATATGTCTCATGTGTGAATTTATTGGTGGGGGTGGCTTGGTGACCTCTACACTCAAATAACAGCAACAATGTACAAGTAATTTTGACTGCGCTACAGCAATTAATCTGCAATAGCCTTAGCCAGTTCTGTACCTGCTATTTTCAGATGTAAAATAATTCCGGGAAACCAAATGGTTATAATTTCCCCTACTGCTACTGGGCCATTTGAAAGCTAGATTCAATTGTGAAAGAAAGACTGGAGAGGGGAGGAAATAGGTTTATTTTTTTAACTCTTGCTAGGGTGAGTAAGAATCTCTGGTACTACAGAGTGACCCCTTTTGTTAATATTCTGTCTGTATCTGTCAGATCCAGCAGGCAAACAACTTATATTGCTGTCTTGCGAATCAGTTTGGATACTTGAAGAAAGTCTGAGTGGCACTAGTTATTAACTCTCTCTCTTTCTTTCTCTCTCTCTGCCAGTGAGCTGAGTGGCAATTGTGTATCTCCCATCTTTTCTGTAAATACATTTGGCTTTGGCTGCACACTGGGATTCTTAGGCAAAATCTTTTGATCAAGACAAGCAGAGCAAGAATCTAGCACAAATTTCTAGGCTATGTTAATCTGAGCATCTCATAACAGTCATCTCCAAGTAAATAAACAGATCGCCTGTTGGGGTAACTCAAGTGTGCATACAGGCCGGGGGTGGAAAACTGGATCCAGGTGGTGGAATAGATCTTTATCTCCCCCACCTAAAGTTTGGCAGGTGTATAGAGCTACCCATGTATCAATCACTTAATGTCATGATGACATCAGGTGGTCCACTTTTACCCATGTGTGGCTTCGAACCCTGATCTCCTAGGTCCTAGTCCAGCAATATAACCACTACCCTACAATGGCTCTTCATTTTGTAGAAAAATTCACACCACTCAACATTTTACCTACAGTCATGGTAATCTATAATGTCCTATAGGAAGCAGGAAAGCCATATAAACTTTAGCGAAGGGGGGGAAAAAACCACTCTAATGTTGATGGAGTTGATACTCTTAGATTAAAACCAGAACACTACTTTTCTACTAGTTTACAACATAGCAAATAAATGATGCTTTCCTAGCAGGAATGTAAAAGATTAAGGGAGAAATGGAAGCACCTTTTTCTGTACCTTTCTGTTACAGAACAACACTCAAAAGGGAGAGGGGAAGATTCTGTTGACTTTTTCACACAGTCCTATTGAATTACTGAAGTGGTGAGAACAAAGACTATTTCTGTTTGTGCTACGCTTCGCACATTTGCTGTGGAGAACTGTAGTATGACCTCACATTACAAAAAAAGGCAGGATATGAGGTCATCAACTGACCGCCCACAGCTAACAATAGAATTTTCCTAATGTGTCATAGGGAAGGGGGCAGTGATATTTGCATGCTGTCTATCGATTGGCTGCTCTCAGGGCTGCCAGCACAATCAACCCCAAATGTAATTTGCCAGAATATTAGATGGTGTGCCTGGGCAGAATTTGCAAGAGAATTTCAGCTGGGCTGTTGCCATTGGCCATCATGTCATGAAGTCTGACCAAAGACCTCTGGATCCAAGAGGCATGCTCAAGCACTGTGTGTGTGTGTGTGTGTGTGTGTGTGTGTGTGTGTGTGTGTGTGTGTATAAAGACTTCTATACTGAGTGAGACTCCACTGGTGTTGCTCAGATGCTATCTGCTGCCCTGGAGAAGTCCGGACATTGAGGTCCAGCTCTGAGGGCCTTCTGGTGGTTCCCTTGCTACGAGAAGTCACAGGAAACCAGACAGAGGGCCTTCTCAGCAATGGCACCCACCCTGTGGAACATCCTCTCATCAGATGTCAAGGAGATAAAAAACTATACAGCTTTTAGAAGGCATCTGTATAGAAAAGTTTTTAATGTTTGATGTTTTATTTTGTTTTTATATGTGCTGGAAGCTGCCAAGAGTGGCTGGGGCAACACAGCCAGATGGGTGGGGTATAAATAATAATAATAATAATAATAATAATAATAATAATAATAATAATAAATAATAATAATAATAATAATAATAATAATAACCTATGACTACTACTGTGACTACTACTACTATGACTACTACTGTTCCACCTCCACTGTTAGTGGTAGTGTGCCTTTCTATCAGTGTTCGGGAACAGATTGCTGGACTAGATGGGCCTTTGGCCTGATCCAGGAAGGCTTTTCTATGTGGCATTGCCAGGCTTTGCCTCGTGGGCAACATCAGGACCTGCACATGCCCTGTTGTTGTATTGCCAAAATAAACTCACAACGAGCCTTGAAACACACCCTTGAAGCACACCCTTGAGGCATGTCTAAAACTTCTGCTTGGCAACAAGTGTCTTTATCAGGGCATACCTGGAGAAGGAGAGATGCGGTGGAGGGTGAGGCAGTCGGCGTTGGTCAGTGTGTCTGCCAGAATATGTGGTCTGTGAGCCTGTCTCTCTGGCCGGATGGCTGAAAGGAGCAGAGATCTGTATATAGTTCTGCATCATAGAGACGTGGATGGCACTGTGGTCTAAACCACTGAGCCACTTGAGCTTGCCGATCAGAAGGTCGGCGGTTCGAATCCCAACAATGGGGTGAGCTCCCGTTGCTCTGCCCCAGCTCCTGCCAACCTAACAGTTTGAAAGCATGCCAATGCAAGTAGATAAATAGGTATTGCTGAGGCAGGAAGGTAAACAGTGTTTCCGTGCGCTTTGGTTTCTGTCACGGTGTGCTGTTGCGCCAGAAGCGGTTTAGTCGTACTGGCCACATGACCAGGAAAGCTGTCTGTGGACAAAAGCCAACTCCCTCGGCCTGTAAGCAAGATGAGCGCTGCTCCCCATAGTCGCCATTGACTGGACTTAACCATCCAAGGGTCATTTACCTTTTACCTTTTTATAGTTCTGCATCTTATTTTATACGTAGACCAGTAGTGTTATGCAACTTCTAATGTAAATAATAAAGAATTTAGAGAAGAACTTGATGGGCGAGGTACCGTAGTAATTCCTGTCATGGGAATTCACCAAGAGAGGGTTGGACTGCTGATTCTGCTGCGAAGACGCGGGAAGACTTTCTGAATAACTCTGTTGAGGTGGAGAAAGGAACCCCAAGAGTTGGAGCTCACACACTAACATGCACCTCAGGCTTCAGAATACCTTTCTGCCTTTCCTGCTTCTTGTCCTATCAGACTACACCTCCCAGCACTCAGTGCTTCCAGCCCTGCTTAACAGGCAATCCTGTTGCTATATCTTAGACCACCATCCCCCTTCAGCTTGGCTTCATCCTATTAAGGCTGCATTTAATATGACACCGAAAAGCCCGTGAGGGTCTGGTAAGTTTTTACACTAATAGGTTTGGATCAGAGTTTCCCCTCACCCTCTAAAATGGATTCCTCCTTTAAAAATAATAAAAAGGACCCAGGTGGTCCAACAGATATTCTAATTTCCCCCTTCCTTGGCCTGAGATGTGCATAGCTTGGGAATGCAGCCAAGACAGATTCCGTCATCCCAAATAACTGCTTTTTCCTTAACCACCCGGCAAGAATAGCTCAGGGCAATGAAAGTTCTTGGAGTCAAGTTGTAGGGCATCTCCAGATTCCAATTTTAAATATTCAATGCACTTTGCTACATGACCTCTGTTTAACACATTATAATCACAGAAATTATTCCATGGCAGAGCTATTCAGGTGACTGCACTTTTTAACTGTAGCATTCAGAAAGGCACTTGCCACTGATTCAAATAGGAGTAAAATTTTATCTCGGTCAAATGAATGTGCTTGAAAGAATTGTGCTGAAAAAGGAGGGGGGGAGAGAAAGGATTTCAGTTTTTAATGGATTTTGCTAAGTATGAAATTAATCCTCTCCTTTTCTTTTAGAAACGTATTGTGGGTTTCCCCCTCCCATGAAGCAGACAATTGAAGTTATGCTTGCCTGCTCTTTCCTGTATGCAGTTTCTGTTATGAACAATAACCTTTAATAAAATGCTTATATACTTTACATAAACTTGAACTTGGTATCAAATATCTCACTTAAAATTAACCCCGTGACTTGACTGGTGTTTATCTGACCCTTGGCACCAGATTAGTACAGTACTTTTCTGCATTTACTATGACATCTGAGAAAACTCTGCATCCTCTCTGCACACCAAAGAGGCGCCCAACAGTGCAGTGGATATGGGTGGCCTTTTTTTCATTGTATACACAAGAGGCACAAACAGCTCTAGGGCATTTTTAGACAAGGCACCTGCACTGTGGAAACTTCCCACCAGAGGCCTATCTGACCTCTTCACTGGCCGCCTTTTGGCAAGCAATTCAAGATGTAGGTCTTTCAGCAGACATTTGTTTTCCATGTTCATTGGCACATAGGAAGGTGCCTCATACAAAGCCAAGAGCAATGGTTAATTTAGATTAGTGACATCTACACTGGCTAGAAATGGTTCTCCAGGGTTTTCCAAGTCCTACCTGGAGATTGTTGTTGTTTAGTCGTTTAGTCGTGTCCGACTCTTTGTGTCCCCATGGACCAGAGCACGCCAGGCACTCCTGTCTTCCACTGCCTCCCACAGTTTGGTCAGACTCAGGTTGGTAGCTTCGAGAACACTGTCCAACCATCTCGTCCTCTGTCGTCCCCTTCTCCTTGTGCCCTCCATCTTTCCCAACATCAGGGTCTTTTCCAGGGAGTCTTCTCTTCTCATGAGGTGGCCAAAGTATTGGAGCCTTAGCTTCAGGATCTGTCCTTCCAGTGAACACTCAGGACTAATTTCCTTCATAATGGATAGGTTTGTTCTTCTTGCAGTCCATGGGACTCTCAAGAGTCTCCTCCAGCCACCATAATTCAAAAGCATCAATTCTTCGGCGATCAGCCTTCTTTATGATCCAGCTCTCACTTCCATACATCACTACTGGGAAAACCATAGATTTAACTATATGGATCTTTGTATACCAATGCCTAAATAAGAGAACTTCTGCATTGACAGCATGTAATTTACTTACTGAACTATGGCCTTTCCTTGAATGAAAAGATTCTCAAATCCAAGGAAGGAAAGAGGGACTCTTGCTTATATGGTCACTTGGTGCTACAAAGATGTTTTGAAGCAAACACCTGACATTAAGTTGAAGAGGTGTAATTTCGACTGTATGTTACTGAATTTGGGATTTAGTAGCTTTTAAGTCACTGCGACGGGGTGAGCTCCCGTTGCTCGGTCCCTGCTCCTGCCAACCTAGCAGTTCAAAATCACGTCAAAGTGCATGTAGATAAATAGGTACCGCTCCAGCGGGAAGGTAAATGGCGTTTCTGTGCGCTGCTCTGGTTCGCCAGAAGCGGCTTAGTCATGCTGGCCACATGACCCGGAAGCTGTACGCTGGCTCCCTCGGCCAATAAAGCTAGATGAGCGCCACAACCCCAGAGTCAGACACAACTGAACCTCATGGTCAGGGGTCCCTTTACCTTTACCTTTAAGTTTGTTGAAGTTGTTGTTCTTTTGTTTTTACTTGGTGTTGTAATCATTGTTCATCTATTTTGCTTTTAGTCTCATAGGGGTGGGTGAGGGGGTCTTTTTGATGAAAAATATGCGACAAAGAACATTTCAAATAAATAAATGAACTTTTCAATGATTCTTTTTAAACTTAAAAAAAAGGTGAAAGAATGTATTGAGGAGAAACATGACCTGCAGCTTGTGAGATATATAAACGAAATGAGTTGTTTAATGCACAATTGCTAATTGAAAAAAAAACCCCACACAACAGAATCTCATTGACACTGGAGAACAAATTAGTACAGAAGCTATCTAGGCAGACTTCCTTTACACAAAGTGTAATTAAATTAGAATGAAGAGTACATTTTTATAGTTTTTCTTTTCTTTTCTTAAGGCATAAGTCCAAATCAGCAAAACAATGAGTCCATGCACAAGGTTCATCTTGCCACTTGCTGCTACAAAGATGCTTTCAAGCAAGCAGATGATACTGGAATGGATTTAAACAGAACAAATGCAATTATATGCTGCATCTGCCCACCCCATCAGAAGGAGAATTGCTTTGGGAGGAAAAACAGTGTGCAGCTATGATCAAAGGATAGGAAGCAGGATGTGGGATTTGTGATTTGGGTGAGTGTTACATAAATATCACTGATGTGTATCCACCTCAACCCCTCACACTTTGCTACAGGGAAGTGGCAAGGTGTTGGGGGAGGGAGAAATAAGTTTGGGGATAGATCCTCTGTTTTCTGAAATAAATTGGAAATATGTTTGGGGAGAAATTTAATTCACATTTATAGGTGAATCTACCTAATTCGCACTTTTCAAAGCAAGACACAGATCGGAACACAGCCATTCCTCAAAATGTACACTTCTCTGAATTTTGCAGTGCACTTTGCCAGCCAAGTTACATGTGCAAAAATACATATACTAGGTAGGATAAAGCATTCCTGAAACGCATAAATTAAGAGAAACAATTATATTAGGGGAAATTGTTTGGAGAGAAAAAATGTGTTTATTATGAGAAATTCACACTAAAATGCTGGTGAATTTTCAGGAGCATTAAAATAAATAAATACAACCCACAAAATGATGTGGAAGTGGCAAATTGAACTTATGATTTGAAAAATGACAAAATTAAAGAAATCAAGTAGATGTATTTGTCCATTTCTACCTTGCACCTTTCTGACCAATTATAGTTCGCACCCTAAAGAAAATAAACTGAATTTGAATTACCCCCAGGTTGACCCTTGCCTTGTGGGGTCTCATCTGTAATTGTGAATGAGCATTTAGGGGAGAGGATTTGCTATCTTAACTGCTTCCTCCATTCAAATGTTTCAGAGCCTTGCATAACTGGAGTGCCTTTTTAAGAGACAGATAATTCAATGGCACGCTCCCTTCTTTACCATTAAGAAGACTGGGCTGGCATTCAGGGGCCAGACCTCTCAGAAGGAAGCAGGATCTCACTGTGAAAAAGCCAAGGCATCTAAACTGTGGGGCAAAGCAAAAACAAACATCAAATAAGCAAGCTGAGGCTGGTTCCAAAAAGGCTCCCCAGATAAGTTGTGGTGTTTTGTGGGTAAATAGGGGCTGGGTGTAGAGAGAAAGTATGGCAGGGCTCTGGGGAATGAGTGCAGGATCAGGAACAATGACAGAAGCCCCTTTCTACTCTCATGTGAAGGGCACAGCTTGGAGCAAAAGTGAGGTTGCAGTTCTCACCCAACCCTTGATGTGTTCCCATGCTAGACTATCCACTGATGTACAGTCGTACCTCTGGTTACGGCCGCTGCAGGTTGCGTTCCTCATGGGATACGAACGCGCCAAACCCGGAAGTACGGGAACGGGTTATTTCCGGGTTCGGCAGGGTGAGCATGCGCAGATTCAGAATTTCAGGTTGCGTGCTGCTCAGGTTGCGAACGGGCCTCCGGAATGGATCCCGCTCGCAACCAGAGGTACCACTGTATGTGCACTGACTGCAGTTGGATGCAAAGGAATTACCAAAGGTAAAGAGTGACACCATGTTTAGCAAAAGCATCACATATGATGTGGACCTGATTCCAGGAACAGCGCTGCAAGGTTCAGCTTTTGAGGAGATGAGGGAGCGCAGTGGACTTGGCAACCCTACCTACAAGGAATACTTGCAAGGCAATAGATATCAGATCCCCAGATCTCTGTGGAGTATTAGCTTCAGCCAACTTGGAGCCCCCCCCCCATTTCTTTGTCTTTGAAACTGCCTCACACACAATCCAACTGGCAGTCATCTCAGGTCCTGTCCTTGCACGTGAATTCCCCGTGCCATTAAAGGACATTAAATGTTATTTCATCAAATTTTGGAATCTAACCAGGCATCACTTGAAGGTGAAGCCATAGTGACAGGCCCGTTTACAGCAATCAGTCAACAAACTCACAACAGCAGGGGGTCCCACATTCAGACCAAATCTAAGTATGCTGTGGCAGATTAACATTCATCCAAGTGACACTTGTAGTCATTTTTAAGCACTGACATTTCATTCTAAGCCATGACTGAATAGACTTTCAAAATGGATGGTCATGGCAGTCCAAATTTCTGATCTGCCATGCAGGAGAAGTTTTGGATAAAGCAGTGAAGTCCCTCTTTTCTCAGATCTTCCTGGCTGTGATACGAAAGTTCCACAGCTGAGCTGTGGAGATCCCCATTCCATCGGCTGGAATCATGGATGGGTAGAAACTGCTGCCAACAGCATTTCCCCTGATAACAGGAAGTATTAAGACCAAAAATGAGGCCATTGGGAAGCAGGGAATGGAATGGGAAGTCCTGGGGTTGTCAAGGAGCCACAGGTTCTTTAAATGGCCAAATTAGCTGCAAATGACATCATGGGGCCTGATGTTGGTCTGTTTGATGCACCAGCTTGGACCTGACACAGCAAAACAGCCTGTTTTTCCTGGTTGGCATGAGCAGCAGGGCAGCAGATGCAGAGATGTCTCCACTGTTCTGTCAAGCACCACTGCTGCCTAGATGGGGTTAGGATCACACCCTAAACCAATCACTTAAAGCAGGGGTCAGCAACCTAAGGCCCATGGGCCACAAGCGGCCCACGGGTTTGTTTAACCGG
Organism: Darevskia armeniaca; assembly: GCA_034641395.1. NCBI lineage: Eukaryota > Metazoa > Chordata > Lepidosauria > Squamata > Lacertidae > Darevskia > Darevskia armeniaca. The sequence continues at coordinate 280,503 of JAWWNF010000229.1, read as the reverse complement.
CCCACGAGTAGCCCCGATGCTGAAAATCGCGGGCACTCACGCTCACATGCATGTGCAATCCGGCTCACGGGGGGATCTCCGCTGAAGTGAACCGGCCCAGGTGAGGTAAACTTTGCCGATCCCTGACTTAAAGCCACAGGATTGAAAGTGTTCTTTTGTTCTTATGGTCAAATTCCAACTTCATTTCTAACACAATGTTGACACATTTCTTTACAGCTGAGGGTAAGCACACCAACTCTGTATTGAAAAACTCCTGCAGTTTATTTGTTTTAATCAGGGATTTAGGATTGCTCAATTTGAAATCAATTCAGCATCAAAAGGACACCTGACTGTCTCCTGAATGGTGTAGACCAGTGTTTCCCAACCTGGTTCTCCAGCTGTTTTCAGACTACAATTCCCACCATCCCTGACTACTGGTCTTGTTAGCTAGGGATGATGGAAGTTGTAGTCCAAAAACAGCTGGAGACCCAAGGTTGAGAAACACTGGTGAAGACATTGAAGTTGTCTACCAACAGTCTCGGTGCTAACCGAGCCAGCAAAAGTTACTTGGTCACCATCTTCCCCTTTATGGTGAAATATATTACAATTCTATTTAAATGATATTCTCTTCCCCCTAAATATACCGGCATATATTGCATACTTTATGTACTGTATCTCTATGCTCTGTTTAGTGTTAAAGGATAATTTTTGTATTGACATTTTCCAGAAAAGGAAAGGAAAGACTTCCTGAGAAAAAAGGTGTGTATTCAACAACACCTGAATATTTAGATATTTGCAATTTGACAAGCGTTTGGAGGACTTTAATACCAATGGAACAATGAATGGTAAGCAATTCTGATTTGCAAAACTTTGGGAATCCAAAAGATAATTACACCTTTCACCAGCCAAGTATCTTATTCATAAAAATTAAGTGTACCATGGGCTGGCGGCTGTGTTTAGATGGGTATTAGAAAAGACACATATTCCCTTTGCAATGTTTTCAGTAGTAGAATAGGCTCCCTTGGTTAAAGAAAAGTCCTTTATTTTATCTTTCTAAGTGAGAATAAGAAAACAATTTTGTACCAGCTTTATCAGCCTTAAGTAATCAAAATGGAATGATTTTCCCCTGGCTTTTCCATGGCCTTAATTTCTGACAGATTGGCTGCTGGTTGGTCGCAATGCACGATAAGCCTGAATACTCTCTCCCAACATCTATCTGATGTTCTGGTTGAGACACAGATTATTAAATCATGGAACTGTCTGTCTGTTCAGGGTGAACATGCTGCATCTCCACAGACTGCAGAACATTTAAGAGCACAATTGGGAGCTCGAATCTGCCTGCCCCTTTTCCAGGTGTTGTTTTTGCAGTCTGCATTCTCTATTCACAGAGGGATTCTGATAGGCTAATAGGGTGTATGACCGAAATTAGGCACGCACTACTTTTTATTTAAGAGCTACAATGCACACTGGGCTGCTGGGAGGCCACGTGTGTTACTTTACAGAAGGCAATCCTTTATTGGAAAGCTCGTAGCATGAGAAAGGCAACCTTGTTTAAATAAGTATAATTAGGGAGAGCAGCAACCCTTAAGCTGTCCATCAACAGTTAGCCACAGAACAATGCACTGAGCAGGCACACAGGTCACCTAGTCATAGACATCCCCTTCAGGTGTGAAGTACTGCATTTCTGTTTAAATTACAGGAATTATTTCTAAATGTGCATCTATGCATATGCAACTGTTCTGCAAATCTATCCCTCTTCTTTGGCAATGCATTTTTTGGGGGGATGCAGAAGTGGTCACCTGTACTGGTTAGTGATGAGTCTCATATCTGTTACACACAGTGCCAGGTTTACGCATAAGCTAAACAAGCTATAGTTTAGGGCCCCACTCTCTTGCCCCCCCCAAAAAAAATCAAAAGAAAAAAACTGGATGTACATTTCCAAAATATAAGATAAAAAACAAATAAAATAAAACTTACATACAGCAACAGTGTTTTGTGTTTTGTAGGCTCCTATGATGTAAGTACTGCCTGCTAGCCTGCTCCCTAAAATATCACTGGTTTGTTGACTTCTATATAGAGAGAGCTGGACCATAAAGAAGGCTGATTGCCGGAGAATTGATGCTTTTGAATTATGGTGCTGGAGGAGACTCTTGAGAGTCCCATAGACTGCAAGAAGATCAAACCTATCCATTCTGAAGGAAATCAGCCCTGAGTGCTCACTGGAAGGACAGATCCTGAAGCTGAGGCTCCAATACTTTGGCCACCTCATGAGAAGAGAAGACTCCCTGGAAAAGACCCTGATGTTCGGAAAGATTGAGGGCACAAGGAGAAGGGGACGACAGAGGACGAGATGGTTGGACAGTGTTCTTGAAGCTACCAACATGAGTCTGACCAAACTGCGGGAGGCAGTGGAAGACAGGAGTGCCTGGCGTGCTTTGGTCCATGGGGTCATGAAGAGTCGGAAACGACTAAACAACAACATATATAGGGTGCCTACATTCTGCATAGACTGGTCCATAAATTACTATTGAAAGGAGGAGGTTAGGTTAAGCTAACCTCAAATTCCTATGTTACAGGGCTAACCTGTAATTCCTATTTCACACACCTCTTTGCAGGAGGCTACACATCCCCTAAATTCATAAGGAAAGTCTCCGGCAGCAGCAGAAGACTGCATAACGAAAGTTCAGAACCACAGTGCAAGGGCAAAGCATGCGTACTCTCTTATCAGCATGACCTTGCTAGTCTGGAAGGATGGCATCGACCGCCCAAGTACAGACAGAGAGTCTGTACAGGGTGCAAATGTCCTGATCACCGTGACGTACAAAGGGCCTAGGCAAAGTTCACAGGATGTAATGTCCTTATATGGGTTACAGGATCTCGTGATGCATGGAAGCAGGAAGGATTTTCCTAATATGGTCATAGACCTTTTGGGAGGGGGAGAGAGAGCTCTCTGAAAGGTATATAAGTTTTGCCTGGACTGATTGTTTTTGTTCCTGTTTTGGATGACCAAACAGGATCCTTCTGCTGCTCCGGAAAGCAGGAATAAAACCTTTCTCTTTTGAACCAAACCTCGATGTCTTTTTGGCTCCTTCTTTCCCTACCTGGGAGCAACGCAAACCCCTGAATTTCCTGATAAGGCTACACTATATAGCATATATTCAACACAAAAAACAGTGACAATTTCTTGTTGACAAAGGACAGCTGAAGGGCCCCATTACCTTCAGAAGCTTAGGGCCTCATCAAACCTAATCCGGCCCTGGTTACACAGGCCTGTTGGAAGCTCTTTGCTCTCTTTGGGAGCTCTTTGTCAACAATAGGGGGTCCAGCGACATGCCTTTTAAATAACATATGACACTGGGAAGTTAAACATCAATATTCCAGTTCAACGGTTCCAATTCAAGCAGCCCAGTTTATTTATGTGTCATGGACTGGTTGGACTCAGAAAGATGGTGGCAGAAAGCAGATGGGGAACCACCAAGGGAAGAAGACTCAGAGCCTGGGAGTGGTGTTCACTTTCCTTCCTTTGCAGAAGCTATATCTCTTGGGACATCAAATCAGTCTTTTCCAGTACTGGTGCCTCCAGATGTTTTGGACTACAATTCCCATCATCCCTGACCACTGGTCCTGTTAGCTAGGGATCATGGGAGTTGTAGGCCAAGACATCTGGAGGGCCGCAGTTTGGGGATGCCTGCCCTATGCTGTAACATGATTTTCTGAGGCAGCATTAGGCAAAAGTAGTAGCTGCTCTCAATCTGTGCATCTTCTCAAAACGACAGCGCATTTTCCTGTCTCTCTGGTCAAATTGCTCCAGTATCTAAATGTTTTTCCTCCCAGGTCCAGCCACTTTCCTCAAGGTACAATATCTAAATCTGTAGTTTTTAAGCCTCACATTTTAAGTAGGTCATATTTTTTAAAATAAATAAATAAATAAATAGCCAAATAAAATACATACCTCATTTGGCCTTTCAATTTTCTTTTCATGTTCTTTTCAGGAATATACATGACTTGTTGATTGTTAAGACACCAACTACTTTTCTTTTCTTTTGCCTTTTGCCTTCATTAACACATGTTCAGGAAGAAAACCTGAAAAAACATGAGCCCCAGGCTCCTACTCTTGTTAATCTGGCCCTCTGCAACCAGTCTAATGCACTCAGCCTAACAGCTTTCATTAGCTCTGGAAATGACCTTAGAAAATCTAATCAGGTTTTAGCTGTCACAGACAGTTACAGAGGAAATTTGACTTTCTTTTGTATAGAGTTTTCGCATTTATAGGAAAGTATTGTTCACGGGAATATTTTAATCTGCTGCTCTGGGATCTGATCTTCTACAATAGGCCCAGTTTCAAAAGCCCTCTGCAGGTGATCTGTTCAGACTTCAACAAAGAGTGATCTCTCCCTTACTTAGCAGACTACTTGGATGAAAGAGACAGTAAAAGTGTGTGTGCATGTGCGAGTGAGAGAACGGGGGTGTCAGAAAGAGAAGCAGGAAATAGGGGTGGCAGAGAGAACTGCTAGCAGATGCCCAAGGGAGGAGGACAGCAGCGGCTATGGAGAGGCCATGGAGAGGCAACTGGATGCTCCTATATGGAGATGTTGTCTATGATAGGGAAGAAGAAGAAGAAGAAGAAGAAGGAAGAAGAAGAAGAAGAAGGGTTTGGATTTGATATCCCGCTTTATCACTACTCGTAGCAGTCTCAAAGAAGCTAACATTCTCCTTTCCCTTCCTGCCCCACAACAAACACTCTGTGAGGTGAGTGGGGCTGAGAGACTTCAGAGAAGTGTGACTAGCCCAAGGTCACCCAGCAGCTGCATGTGGAGGAGCAGAGACGTGAACCCGGTTCACCAGATTACAAGTCTACCGCTCTTAACCACTACACCACACTGGAAGGGAGGGCAAAAGGATAAAAGGTTATGTGGTGGCAATGTAAAATTATTAAAAAGGCCTGGGGAAAGACATATAAAGATTGGAAAGGAATGTGGGGGAAAATGTTGTTAAAAAATTGAAGTTATGATATTGAGATGCACAGGTCTTGATGGACTTATTGAATGCAATACTTTGTTCCTTTACTTAAAAGTGGACGCCAGGCCACGATCAGTCCGCTCCTATGGAAGGAAGGAGCCTCTGCCAAAGAAGATATAGAAGACTGGCAAAATAAATTATTGAACTATGCAAGACAAATTAATCAATCTGAAACCCAAGAAAGACTTTTGAAGAAAAAAAGGGGGCAAACGTTGAATGCATATCTTTTGAGCTTCGTGTATAGTTTTTTTTAATATTAGTATAAGTTTTAAAAGTCACTTGTAACAAGATGAAGAAAGTTTAAAATTGAATTATTAAGAATATACGGCTTTAAGGACGTGCGTCAACGAGTACTAAACAATGGAACCAAGATGGTGAGTGGAGGGAAGTCAAGCAGAAATTATGGTTAAAAATCTGCTCATGTTGCTTTTGTTGTTATATTTGGAAAATTAATACAATGTTATCGAAAATAACACTGGCTCACCCGCCGCCCCAAGCTCAAGCACTGGCAGTGCTAGCAGGGGAAATAGTGACATTCCGGGATCAAATCAGCAGCCAGGATGGCTTTCTTAATTCTAAGACTGTCCCTGGAAAACAGGGAAACTTGGAAGCTATGCAGTGGCTTGTGGGCACTGTAGAGAAAAAGCCTGCATGCAGAGAATATGACATTTAAATTCAGGATTCTTTATTAATAATAATAATAATAATAATAATAATAATAATTAACTTTATTTTCATTCATAATTGATAGTGCAAAATAATACAGAACAATACAAAACAATACACATCACAAGACGGACAACAACAAACATAACATAAATTCTGCTTATTCTTTACCGTGATAGTCAGAAGGCACAAATATAGAAAAAGATACTATTATTACCAATACAATTCCATTTATACATTGATCCTAAGCGGAAAAGAAAAACAGATACAAAATCATTTAAACTTACTTAAATAGAATTGTAAACTTCAGGATTCTTTTGCCCCTGAGCTATAGCCGTGCTGTCAGCTGTTGGAGAACTAGGTTGCTTAACTGATCCCCTCCTTCAACTGGCAAGTGAACGGGGTAATAATAAGCCTTCCAAGTTTGTCTGCGAGAGATTATCACCGAAGTCAGGAGTATGAGGGCAATAATTTTGTTTTCCTTTCGTTTCACGGGGTTCTGGTTCCAGGCGAGCCGTTTAAATGGCAACATGTCTTTGCGAGATGATTTAAATTTCTAATTGAAAGCTATAAGGTTGCATTTAGATTAGCAGCCATGAGTAAGCACTACTGATTTCAATGGAGTTATCCCCCAGGAAACTATGTTTATGATTACAGTCATGCTGATCCTAATAAACTGGACATTATACAGTACTGTGTACCGCTGCTCTTTGGTGTGTGCATATAAATAAAGGACAGGTGCAGATACCTGGGTTTTTGGACTCTTGTTGGACATATGGCTATGGACTCTCATTGGGCTATGGGTAGAGATGGAAGGGAAATTAATGCAAACCTAGTTAATTCCCACTTCTCAAACCAATACATGGATCAAAATGGAGGTGTATTTTAAAATTAGCACGTTGATGAATTTTGCAATGCAGTTCTCCAACAAAAAATGTGTACAGAAATGTATATATTTGGGGAATGTGTGCATGAAAACAACACTAAAAACACTACATGAGAGGAAATTGCTTGCAGAAAAATGGTATCTTAGGGGAAATGCTAACTAAAATGTTGGCAAATTCACTCAAGGAAGGTGTGGAGCAGGGCTAGTGTTGGATATGGCTTGGGGAGAATTCTGAGGATGTGATGGAAAGGACTGGAGAACTATGTTTGGCCTCCAGGACTGAGGTTCCTTGCCCCTGCTATTGATTCAACATACTTGACTTGAATCATAAAGATATGCTGGAAGCTTCAATTCTTAAATTGTGTTTGCCTTCATTGCATGTCTGACAAAAAAGATAGCCTGTTGGGCTCTTAGAATCATAGAATTGTAGAGTTGGAAGGGACACCAAGGGTCATCTAATCCAATCCCCTGCAATGCAGGAATCCTTCTTCTTCTTCTTCTTCTTCTTCTTCTTCTTCTTCTTCTTCTTCTTCTTCTTCTTCTTCTTCTTCTGTGATCACTCATAGCTGAGTACGATTGTCTTCCATAAACACGGTTTTAATAATGAGTCTGTAAGTGACTGAGGAGGCCAATTCTGGATCCACACGTCCTTCCACAGTGGGAACATTGGTTTCCGGGCGGGAGTTGATCACGGTGAGGGTTTGCCAAGTGTGCCTTCCTCTTAGCACATTTCTCCCTTGTGTCCTGAGTTCGAGTGTCTTTAAAGCCTCTGGCTCACAGTTCTTACTATCAGAATGCTTTTCCTGATGTTTAGCTGGAATCTCCTTTCTTGTAACTTGAAGCCATTGGTTCGAGTCCTACCCTCAAGAGCAGGAGAAAACAAGCTTGTTCCCTCTTCCATGTGACAGCCCTTGAAATACTTGAAGATGGCCATCATAGCTCCTCTCAGTCTCCTCTTTTTCAAGCTAAACATCCCCAGCTCCTTCAACCATTCCTCATAAGACTTGGTTTCCAGGCCCTTGATCATCTTGGTTGCTCTCCTCTGCACATGCCCCAGCTTGCCAACTTCCTTCTTAAATTGTGGTGCCCAGATACAGGAGACAGCTGTGAAACTTGCTGGATGACTTTGGGCCATCTGGTGAACATCTAAGTCCAAATAGTTCTCTTCCCTTGTCTGGAAATGTCGCCCCACCCACATCTATTTTTAATTTTTAATTGCTTGTTTGTATTTTGATATCACGACAGCTTATGGCCAGGAAAATAAAACCCAACTGCTTGACTGATAAGTCCAGTTTCAATCATAATAATTGACAAGGTGGGTGGGTGGTAATTAAATCCAAATTACACTGAATGAAAAAGTTTGGAATAATTTATCAAGAGCAAACAAATAAATATGCATATTAATATGTAGACTGAATTATGATTAGTGAAGTTGCATGAAAGAGTGATTTATTTCAGTTGCAACATTGATTTGACAGTTCTTTAACATATAGATTGCAACTCATATTGGTTTCAGATGACTACATTTTGGTCTTAATGCATTTAATTTGGTATGACCATTGAGTGTTTCCCACATTTCTTAGAGTAGATATGTACTTTGCTTCTGAACTGAAATAGAACACACACTTTATTTTTACTTCCCAAGAAATGTATCTTTTTATAGAAAATTAATCTCTCACACACAAGCCTGAATTTCTACATCAGTCTAAATTCCAAGCATGCCAATATGGGTGTGTTTTATACTTTTAGGATATTTATATTCCAGTTTTTGACTGCAGCCCTCAAAGATGCTCACAACATTGATACAAGTGCAGCAGGCACACAAAGAACTAGGGAGGATAAATTTGATCAGCTTGCATTTTAATGGGAGCCTAGTACCTAATTGGCGTTTCCTAAGCAGCATATTGAATATGAAAACTAAAACAGAACTATCCTTAGACATTTGCAGTTTGCGCAAAATCTAGAGGCCTGCAAAACAAATTTACTAGCCTGTAGGGGGACCCAGGTGGCGCTGTGGGTTAAACCACAGAGCCTAGGGCTTGCTGATCAGAAGGTCGGCGGTTCGAATCCCTGCGACGGGGTGACCTCCCGTTCCTCGGTCCCTGCTCCTGCCCACCTAGCAGTTCGAAAGCACGTCAAAGTGCAAGTAGATAAATAGGAACCGCTCTGGCGGGAAGGTAAATGGCGTTTCCGTGTGCTGCTCTGGTTCGCCAGAAGCGGCTTTGTCATGCTGGCCACATGACCTGGAAGCTGTACGCCGGCTCTCGGCCAATAAAGCAAGATGAGCACCACAACCCCAGAGTCGGACACGACTGGACCGAATGGTCAGGGGTCCCTTTACCTTTACTAGGGGGTGGCAGTGGCGAGTTCTGCTTCTCTTCTGTCAGCTGGCTTAGTTTCTACGCTGATAACAAAAGAGGAGAGACCATGCGGTCCATGCCTCTTCTGCCAGCTCCCTCCCTTGTCTACATGAAATTTACAGAGCTACAGTTTCCATAGTTCCCTGGGAAAAGGAACTGACAGAATTGTGGCTCTGGGAGGGGAATAGGCGCAGAGGCAGATTTAGGGCAGAGTGACTGGTTTAGAAGCAATGGGCGCCACAACTATGATGTAGAATGGAAGGCCAGAGGCTGGGGGTGGGCACCGAATTTTGGCATCACACAAGAAGCCGCTGACATTTGAGACCCCAAGGTCCACCACTGATAGGAGTCTCCTAACAAGTCTCAGCCCCCTTAACAGACCACAGCCTTCAGGATTCTTTGAAGGAAGCCTAGTTGAAGTGGTTATTATATTGCTTTACATGTATAGTGCAGTTGGGATCATAATGTGATCATATTCTACATGCAGTTTTTGCCTCTGTTGATTACAATTATTATTCTTTTGCTAACCTGATCTCAGGTTGTTGTTTTTTTAGGGAAGATCATTATTGCTTATACAGTGGTACCTCTGGTTGCAAATGGGATCCGTTCCAGAGGTCCGGCCGCATCCCGAGGAATTCACAACCAGAGGTGCCACTTCTGCGCATGGCATGGTTTAGCACTTTTGCGCATCTGTGCCACGCGTAGAGCGCTCCTGCGCATGCACGCGGTGCATAGAGCGCTTTTGCGCATGCACACGTGCGGCAAAACCCAAAAAAATACTTCCGGTTTTGCCGCGTTCGCATCCTGAAAGATATGCAACCAGAGGTGTGCATATGTAGAGATACCACTGTAAAGTTGTTTTTTCTTCACCTCAGCACATTTAAGTCTCTCTTGAAAGTATAACCTAAACTTCTGTGCCATTTATTAATTATGACCCTACAGACCCTGCTAGCATTTTTATTGTGGCACTCAATGACCACTTCCAATTTGTGCTTCAAGGCTCAGCGTGTTTGCATTATTGGATGTCAAGCTGGAGCCCCTGCTTGTCGAAAACGAATATGGAATCAACTCTTATTATGATAGATTTTTAAACCAGGCAGTTGAGAAGCCATTGAACCAATGCTTCTGACATTGTAATACAGTATATTTCAAGCAAGACCTTGAATGTTTGAAAGCAACTTACCGTGCATCGAACAGAGACTTCACAGTGACTTTACAAAATAGGTATTCATCTGTGGCTAAGGTACTCATTGTTAGCTATGGGCTCTTCATCAAACAGCAGGCTTATATCCATGGTGATGGATAAAATACTAAGAGGACACTCCAGGCCACATTTTAGCTGACACTCTTTCCAGAAAGATTATTTTGGAAGTTGAGGGAAAGTTGTAACTTTATTTACTTTTTATTTATATAGAAAATTGATTTCCTGCCTATCAGGCTCCAAAAAGTGTTTTATGAGCAATACATTTTAAAATAGGTGAAATGCAATTAATCAACAACAAAAGTATAAGCCAGAACATCAGTCCAAAGCAGAAACAGCAATAAAGAAGAATTACCAAGGCAAATTGCTAATGATCGGATATCACAAATGGCCTTGAAAACAACATTTTGAAAACTGGTCAGGAGGAAATAAGGAACTGGTTGCTGCTGCCTCCATGATTGTCTCCACACCAGTCCATAACTTTACAAGCCACATAAAATTTTCTCACAAAATTTTTACAAGGCCCTTTCGGAATTTTGGTGTTGTGTGTTTTGTAAAAACTCCAGGAACGAAGGAGTTCTTTACATTTATTACTTGTTCATGCTGAACCCTTGAATAGTTAGAATGGGCAGTGGTGAGAACATACTTAAGGTGGATCTCCACACAGGAAAAATGCTATAAATAAGTCAGAAATTAAATCATTATAACAAAAGGGAAAAAAACCCACTATGGAAAATCTCTTAAAATAATTTTTTGCTCTCCAGCACTCTCTGGTGGTGCATTTTTATAACACATTCAAAACACTGTTTTTTGACCAATGTAGCTGACACCTTAATTTTCTACCTGGGGTAAGTTTCCTTTGTTTTTGTTTTATTATTTTCCAGTATTAAGATTTCTAGCCCCTAAGTATATTAGATGTAGGGCTGATGAGGGTGCTCTTCAATCTCTCACTTGGAAAGGCTTTCTTCTTGCCCGCCTATATTCTGATTTTTCTGCCTTATATTATTTTTGATTGATGTTTGATTTCTGGCACTTTATTGTATATTTTGTTGCAATTATTTGCTCTTCACTGCTTTGGGACACCTTTGGGGCCAAAAGGTTGTATATAAACTATCTGTAAATTACAACACACATACACATAGTCCTGGTCAGACCATTGCACCATCTAGTTCAGCACTATTTATACCAAATGGCAGTTTCCATAAGTTTTTCCCCAGCCCCGCCTGGAGAGCCAAGAGACTGAACCTACAAAACATATGCACGACTACCAGTATACCCCTCTTTCCAATTTAAGAGGTACTAAAGATACTAAAGGGATGCAGGTGGCACTGTGGTCTAAACAACAGAGCCTAGGGCTTGGCGATCAGAAGGTCGGCAGTTCGAATCCCCATGACGGGGTGAGCTCCTGTTGTTCGGTCCCAGCTCCTGCCTACCTAGCAGTTCAAAAGCACGTCAAGTGCAAGTAGATAAATGGGTACCACTCCAGCAGGAAGGTAAATGGCATTTCCGTGTGCTGCTCGGGTTCGCTAGACGCGGCTTAGTCATGCTGGCCACATGACCCGGAAGCTGTCTGCGGACAAACACTGGCTCCCTTGGCCTATAAAGCGAGATGAGCGCACAACCCCAGAGTCATCCACGACTAGACCTAATGGTCAGGGGTACCTTTACCTTTACCTTTAAATGGATGGAAATCTTTATTTATACCCAGGCCAGTGGTGCAGTAACCAGACCTTCCAAGTGTCCCTATTTTCCAGGGACAGTCCTGGATTTACAGAAGCTGTCCTGGTGTCTGATTTGATCCTGGAATGTCCTGCTTTTCATTAGGATGCCCCTATTTTCATTGGAGAAATATTGGAGGGTATGGAGTTATCTGACCCCCAAGCAGATTATATAGCTTATAAAGATTATATAGAAGACATCTGAAGGCAGCCCTGTATAGGGAAGTTTTTAAAAATGTTTTTATATATGTGGAAGCCATCCAGAGTGACTGGGGCAACCCAGTTAGATGGGTGGGGTATTATTATTATTATTATTATTATTATTATTATTGAATAGGACGTCCCTATTTTCATTGTATAAATGTTGCAGTAACTGCTGAGATGGTGGCAACCAACTTGAGTAAGGTATATGTAAATTGCAGTCTTCTGTTACTAAGAACAGTGGGAGATAGAGTGAAGAGGAGGAATGAAATGTGACTATAACATACTGTAAGAATCAGGCAACAGGAAAATTCATCACAGCAGCAAATACCCAGCAGGTGATTTGAAGCAGAGTAGCAAACAGACACTCAATTGGCAATACTAAAACAAAAACCCTTCTAAAAGATACAATGCTTCAGTTAAGAATCAAAGAATAAAATCTCTAGTTTTGCAGAGATAATCCTAGCCAGGTGAAAGAATAAAGCTTTCCCCTGAAGCCTCTGCAGATAATTCTACTCAGCAGAGCTTTAGAAGGCCCAATTGAACTCTGAAACATTCTTAGTTGAATGCTGCTAATTCTCTCCTAGTGCCTAATTGCAGACCAGTGTGAAAATGGCAAGGTCTCCTGAAAGGAGGGTGCTTGTAGCAGGAGTGGATGGGATTTTGACAGCACGCCATGCTAAGCATTTCACTTTCTTAAGCCTTTGTGAGCAAGGATCAGAGGATCTCAAGCACCTTCTCCTTGTTGAGTATTAATTTGATTAAGCTTTCTGGAGTGCACAATTAAATTGCAATCAACGGCAAATTATTAAAATGGAGCCCTATCCCTCTCTGCTATTTGTTTTAGCGGCATTCTGCACAACATGGATCCCAGCCTTGCAGACATTTCAGCTACAACAAGTAGCTCTTGACTTAAATGAAACACATTTCCTTTAGTTACAATTCTGTTAAGATTAGTAATTTAATTGACTGAAATTGTAAATACTTGCATGCATTACTATGTGTTTAAATTTGATTGGTTGGTAACTGAATTCTAGAAAGTTCTAATGTGATTGGCTAACATTGGTCACACTTTACTTGCAGCAACTTAATTATAGATGAATTAAAACTTAATATTTACAGTCACATGCTTTTCCAAGCATGGGCTTACAGTCTCTTCCAACTTCCAAACAACTGTATTTTCCTTTCTTTTCAGAGCTCAGCACTCAGCCTTCTGTATCTCAGTTAGGCTATGTCTTGCAGCTCCTTTGAGAGATTTCTACTTTTACCTTCTCCTGCAGCTTTGCTCTCTTTCTTTCAAGCAGAGAAGAAGCACTCCAACACTCTATTCAACTTAGCAGTGTTCACAGTGGATTCGAAAACACAGTCATCTTGCTTCACATAAAATGGAGTCTCTCCTTCACTAGATACCTCCCATGTGACCAACATTAGCCAGTCAAATAAGAACTACTAGAGAACTCTCTAGAATTCAGTTACCAACCCATCAAATTTAAACACATAGTAATGCATTCAAGCATTTACAATTTCAATGAATTAAATTACTATACTAAACAGGCATGACCTGTTAACCAAGATCCAATGAAGCAGCTGTACACAGGGTCAACAACAACTCCTATGCTTTTCAATATTCTTGTTGCCTTTTAGAGATATTAGAAAGCATCAGTTGTGGGTTGCAGTCTATGGTAGACAAATCAAAAATAAAGATGAGCCATATTTGCACACTCAGCCAGGTGTGCAACTTCCATACTTTCATGTTGAGCTGCCATTCCAAAACCAACAAGCCCTTTGGCTATCCAAAAGCTGCCTGTCACAAAGAAACTTAGTTCAGATGTTAAAATATCTATGAGAATGGGGCTCAGATACTACTTCTCCCCTTTTCCTTTTCCACATGCACTCCACTCAACCCTTCTTTATGGTTTGCAGAAAGCCACAATTTACAATTTTGTCCCAACTAAGCAAACCAGAAATCATGGTTTGATAGTGGTCCTCAATTGGAATGCACATTCCTATTCTTAGTATATGCATCTATCAAGTTTAGTGTACAGTAGGAACCACCTGATTATTATTATACTCATCAGCATCAAGAATGCATATGGGTCTCTATTTCCAAACTCATTGGTCAATGCATTTCTACAATGAACATGATCATCACTAGCTCCCATACACTGTGGCTATAGTGTTACCACTAGCACATTGAATAAAACTCAGATCAGCAAACTGGGTTTTGTTGATGCTTTAATGCCCCACTGCAGATTTTACAAGTAATTCATTCATTTTTGTCAGTTTGTGAATTATTTCACCATCAGCTTAGCCATACATAAAGCAGAGCTCTAGCCATCTTGAAGCTATATTTGATAGCATAACTCAAAACGTTTGCTTACTGCAATAAGTCAAAATTCATTATCTTTCAACTCCATTTGCAAATGTTTGAGGGGAAAGTATATAAAATAGATTTCTGCGCATAATTGTTGCTTTCTTGTATATTTATATTAAACACTAAAGCTTCTGATCCATTAAACGCAGAAAGAAGTGCTGACATTTTAGTTTGAGGTAATACTGTAATTTGTTCTTGTAAAGAAAGTTATGCCCTTTTATTCCCCCCCTCCCGCCGCTGCCGTTATGGAGGCATAAAAGTCCTTTGATCAACTTTAGCTGAAATGTATTACTGGGTATCATATGAAGAGAGAAGGCTAGAGAGAGGTAACATAATGTTTAGGGAAGGCAGTGCTGTCAGGAAGTGTTTTCTCCATGCCCCCTCCATTTGTTCAAATGCTGAACACCTTGTTTAACAAGGCTTACAATATTGAAGTAGGGCTCTTATGCTATGTCATTCTCCTACCTCACAGAATGACTTGACATCTGATGTCCCACCCCTTATATATCCCAGAGGGCATGGCTAGGAGCATTCTGGGAGCTTTGAGGAAAATGAGTACACGCAGACCCTCCAAATGTCCCCATTTCCCAGGGACAGTCCTGGATTTACAGAAGCTGTCCCGGTTTCTGATTTGATCTTGGAATGTCTCACTTTTCCTTAATACGTCCCTATTTTCATTGGAGAAATGTTGGAGGGGATGGTAAAGGGACCCCTGACTGTAAAGTCCAGTCACGGACGACTCTGGGGTTGTGGCGCTCATCTCGCTTTACTGGCCGAGGGAGCCGACGTTTGTCCGCAGACAGCTTCCGGGTCATGTGGCCAGCATAATTAAGCTGCTTCTGGCGAACCAGAGCAGCGCACGGAAACGCCGTTTACCTTCCTGCCGGAGCGGTACCTATTCTGGGCTGCATCAATAGGAGTATAGCATCTAGATCAAGGGAAGTAATAGTACCACTGTATTCCGCTCTGGTCAGACCTCACCTGGAATACTGTGTCCAGTTCTGGGCACCACAGTTCAAGAAGGATACTGACAAGCTGGAACGTGTCCAGAGGAGGGCAACCAAAATGGTCAAAGGCCTGGAAACGATGCCTTATGAGGAACGGCTTAGGGAGCTGGGTATGTTTAGCCTGGAGAAGAGAAGGTTAAGGGGTGATATGATAGCCATGTTCAAATATATAAAAGGATGTCATATAGAGGAGGGAGAAAGGTTGTTTTCTGCTGCTCCAGAGAAGCGGACACGGAGCAATGGATTCAAACTACAAGAAAGAAGATTCCACCTAAACATTAGGAAGAACTTCCTGACAGTAAGAGCTGTTTGACAGTGGAATTTGCTGCCAAGGAGTGTGGTGGAGTCTCCTTCTTTGGAGGTCTTTAAGCAGAGGCTTGACAGCCACCTGTCAGGAATGCTTTGATGGTGTTTCCTGCTTGGCAGGTGGTTGGACTGGATGGCCCTTGTGGTCTCTTCCAACTCTATGATTCTATTATT
The DNA here is from genome assembly GCA_034641395.1 of Darevskia armeniaca. Classification (NCBI taxonomy): domain Eukaryota; kingdom Metazoa; phylum Chordata; class Lepidosauria; order Squamata; family Lacertidae; genus Darevskia; species Darevskia armeniaca. The sequence goes on along the minus strand of JAWWNF010000229.1, from coordinate 264,612 downwards.
CTATGATCCTGTTCACACAGTGGCCAACTAGATTCCCATGGAAAGCCTGCAAGCAGGCCCTGAGCACAACAGCAACCCCACCACCACCTGTCAGGAATGCTTGACAGCCACCTGTCAGGAATGCTTTGATGGTGTTTCCTGCTTGGCAGGGGGTTGGACTGGATGGCACTTGTGGTCTCTTCCAACTCTAGGATTCTATGATTCTATTTATCTACTTGCACTTTGACGTGCTTTCGAACTGCTAGGTTGGCAGGAGCAGGGACCGAGCAATGGGAGCTCACCCCGTTGCGGGGATTCGAACCGCCGACCTTCTGATCGGCAGGCCCTAGGCTCTGTGGTTTAGACCACAGCGCCACCTATGGTATGGTAGGAAGTCCCTGTTTTCATCAGAGAAATGAGTACGCAGTTATCCGACCCCCGAGCCATCTGAAGGCTGCCCTGTATAGTGAAGTTTTTTATGTTTAATGTTTTTATATATGTTGGAAGCCACCCAGAGTAGCTGGGGCAACCAGTCAAATGGGTGGGGTATAAATAATAGTATTATTTTTATTATTATTATTAGGACATCCCTTTTTTCATTAGAGAAATGTTGGAGGATATAGTACATATTAAATGTATTTATTCATTTAAAAAAAAACTCATATAGAAAAGATCTAAGCAGTGTATAAAAACTACAAAATCACAGAAAATGAAAGAAAAATCTATAAAAACAGAGGAACTGGCCAGCCACATGGCAACCTACGATGTTTTGCCAGCCGTATGAGCAAACACAAAACCATTGGACAGTCAGCTGATGTATGGAAGGTTGAATGGCTAGTTGAACAGATAGACCATGACAGGCACACCCTAAGTGCCCCAGGGCAGTGACCTGGGCTGCCTGCCCTTGAATCTGGCCTGAAGGAAGAACATTGCCCATCAGACGCTCCACAAGCTCAGTGCCCTAGGCAGTGACCTGCGTCACCTCTCACTACATTCAGCCTGCAGGGAAGGCATTGCCCCCAATTTTGTAGCTATAGGAAGAGATGAGCTATATTCCTGGCCAGGGCACTGTGCTGACTACAGTTGTAAATGATTAAATAGGCCTTTGTAATGGCTAAGTGTGTGCAAGTCATAAATCCCTTTGGTTAGGGTCAAAAAGAGGGTACCGCTTGAGCTGTGTTCCTAGGGTTGCCAAGCAGCCAGGAAAATGATCGGGTCTGTTCCTGCGGTTTTAAACAGCAGGTGAAACTTTCAAAGCCTGTTGGTAAACATGGCCAGCTGCAAATGTGTGCATGGGGCATCACTGTTAATACATAGCTAGAGAGAATGGTTACAAGGCTGACAACCCAATATGCTAACAATTTGCTACATTATAAGATATAAAAAGGAATCCAAGCAAACGTACTGGGGGGGGACCCCTCTGTTTTTGTGCCTTAACTTTGAGCGTATGCAAAGTAGGCCTTCAAAATGTAGCAGAGAATTATTGATTCATTTATTTTTTGCACACATTCTTCATAAACGAAGCTGGCTATGCATGTTCAGGAACAAGGTCTGAAACAAAAGAGATTAGTGCCTGCACATTTTGCCTCATATCACAGGTTCTAAAAATGCTATAAACTTATTCTCTATGAAAGTTGCAGTTGGTATACATGCCTAGGCAGAGCAAGAGTGTTCCTGGATATATTATGATCGGACTTTAAATGAGTGGGCAATGCCAAAATAAATTCAGGGTTCACAGCAAGTTCAGTCTGGTCATTACAATTAGATTACAATTGGTCATCTAATTGTTTCATTGCAAGGCAGTTTGGGTATGCAGGATACAAGGAGAGAATATGTCTCTGTTTCAGCTTTCTGTGTGCAGAAAATTAATGTGGTTGCATGGCAGAGCAATTAGATGAGAACTTCACCACAAGGCCAAGAATAATGCTCACTGAATAGGCTCAAGTGTAGGGTTGCCTTTGTCAGATATATAACCCAATTCAGCTTCCTTCAAATCCAAAAAACCAATCCAGAAAGCTCAGGTGAGGTCTGGGCGAGCATCCCAATATACATGGGGGTATGTATACAGATGGCCATCTTCACCAGTATTGGCTACCTGTGTAGAAGGCTGTTGAGTGCCACAGTTCCCTCAGGAAATGAATAACCACACAGGATAACACAGGGGTCAGCAACCTTTTTCAGCCGTGGGCCGGTCCACCGTCCCTCAGACCATGAGGTGGGCTGGACTATATTTTGAAAAAAAATATGAACGAATTTCTATGCCCCACAAATAACCCAGAGATGCATTTTAAATAAAAGGACACAGTCTACTCATGTAAAAACACGCCAATTCCTGGACCGTCCACGGGCCGGATTTAGAAGGCGATTGGGCCGCATCCGGCCCACGGGCCTTAGGTTGCCTACCCCTGGGATAATAGCATATTCTGCCCAGACACTGAGGTCCAGCTCTGAGGGCCTTCTGGCAGTTCCCTCACTGCGAGAAGTGAAGTTACAGGGAACCAGGCAAAGGGCCTTCTCGGCAGTGGCGCCTTCCCTGTGGAACGCCCTCCCATCCGATGTCAGGGGGATAAAGAATTACACAACTTTTAGATAATATCTGTAGGGTTCCCTGCTCAGGGCAGTTTTTAATGTCTGACATTTTATTATTTTTTATATGGAAGCCACCAGGGGGCTGGGGAAAGCCAGCCAGATGGGCAGAGTATAAACAATAAAATTATTTATTTATTTATTTGGGTTGAATATGGCCACAACTTTATTGGTTACAGTAGAGAATGGTTTGGCATAGGCATTGGGTAGAACTGTGAAGTCTGCTAGGCAGGCCGCAATTTAACGACCCCTGGGAGAGGGCCCAAGTGTCCCCATTGGCAGGTAGTGGGTCCGTTGCCAGGGGAACGTCATCCAAGATCTGACAGCATTGGCCAATAGCCGGCAGCCAGGCAATCCGGCTGGGCAATCCCCTGGCCATTCGTGTGGGTGGGTGGGAGTGTATCTGAGTGCGGAGAGCCAGTGTGGTGTAGTGGTTAAGAGCAGTAGACTTGTAATCTGGGGAACTGGGTTCGCGTCTCCGCTCCTCCACATGCAGCTGCTGGGTGACCTTGGGCTAGTCACACTTCTCTGAAGTCTCTCAGCCCTACTTACCTCAGAGTGTTTGTTGTGGGGGAGGAAGGGAAAGGAGAATGTTAGCCGCTTTGAGACTCCTCCTTCGGGTAGTGATAAAGCGGGATATCAAATCCAAACTCTTCTTCTTCTTCTTCTTCTTCTTCACTTACGAGGCCCGAGGCCTGGCCACAACACTGCCCAGCACAGAAGGAGAGTGGACACCCTATTGCAGATGTCTGTCACTTGATCAAATGCACCTTTGATGTAATTTGATGCATTGTTTGATATTACCAGCTGACGAATGAAAATTTAACCATTGCCTATGTTTAGAGCTTATAAAATTGTAAAATCAATAAAATTTTTGTTAAAAAAAAAAAATATTACCAGCTGACAAAGACATCCATATCGAAACAGGGCCCTGACCTGGTTGCTTTTCCTGAATCGACTCTTCATTCCGGCTTTACTTATAAAACGATCCTTTTGAATACGGACTGATATACATTTATTGCTACTTGAAATTTCTCATGTTCTTATACTGTAACATACTACTGTGAATTTGAAGTTGTATTTTTCATTTGAAGCCACACATATTATTGTGAACTTGAAACTGTTTTTCTTATTTGAATTGATATTCTCTGCCTAAGATTGTAATTCTTACCAGAATACATACCGGTACTTTTATTTAACTGTAACTCACGAGTAGGAATTATTCCTAGTATTGACATTTCTGGCCAGAGCTCTTGGTGTGTATTTCCTTTGCCTTCTCCAGCATTGTTACTTTGTGCGAAAGCAAAGCCTGTTTTCCTTTTTCAAACAGAAAAATATGGAAGGAAAAAAATGTCCAAATGAATGTACATCTTTAAATATAGACAAGAAGTGCAGAAAGGAATTGCCACCTGCTCCCTTTTATCTGTTCTAGCAAGCATCTTACATAGCACCTTTCATCCCAATTTAGCAACCTCATATAGTATACAGGAAGCATTCAACCCAACTGCTGCAATGCAACAGCTGTTTAATGGTGCAGATCAGCACTCAACAATACCTATGGGTATACCGAAATAAAAAGTTATGGGCTGCCCGGCTGTGAGAAAGTTGAACAAAACATTTGGTAAAATATTATATCTATCATTAAACACAAATGTTTTCCCCAAAGGCTGTGCTATTTTCTTTTAACTATGTGAGTTACTGAAAGATTTCTGGACATCAAGGACACATGGGCTATGCATATTTACTCAGAAGTAAATAGTATTGGGTTTAGTAGGATTTATTTCCAGGTAAATATAGTCTTCATTCAGCCTAGTCCTGATGACCCAGAATTTGGTACTTTCCAGATGCTGTTGGACTCCAAATGTTGTTGGACAGATGGATAGCCATCTGTCATGGATGCGTTAGCTGAGATTCCTGCATCACAGGGGCTTGGACTAGATGACCCTTGGAGTCCTTTCCAACTCTACAATTATATGATTCTAACACCAGTCAGCTTCAGCCTGTATGGCAACTGGCCAGTGAACCTCAGTCCAACCATATCTGAAGGCATGTATGGAGCGTACTTTCCCTTATGGGAAATTTCAGAAAGTTGACTAGGACTATGCCCTATACTTTCAGATTATGCAACAGGCCTACTTCCCCATATGGACAAATGCCAGCCATTCATGGTCAGGGATGATGGGAGTAGTGGTCAAAAGACCTTCCTTCCTTCTCAAGTTAGGGAAGCCTACGGCAAGTTAGGCATCTGGTTGGCCACTGTATGTTAGGCATCTGGTTGGCCACTCTCATCCAGCAGACTCTTCTTAAATTCTTAAGCCTGGGGTTGTTTCCAATGGCAGCCATACTCAGGCTAGTCCAGGGGTCGGCAACCTAAGGCCCATGGGCCACAAGCAGTCCACGGGGGTCGTTTAACCGGCCCACGAGCCGCCCCCGAACCGAGCTGCCCGCTCTGTGAGTCCCCGCATGCTGCGCTAAACCGGCACAAGGCAGTGCGGAGACTCGCTTCCACACTCGTCTGCGCAGACGCCAGCACCGGAAATCTTGTCTGCGCGATCTGGCCCACAGAGTGGTCTGCGCTGGAGTGAACTGGTCCAGGCGAGGTAAACCTTGCCGACCCCTGTACTAGTCCCACTCAAATTAATGGGCATGACTAACTTAGGTCCATTAATTCCAAAGGAACTTCTTTGAGTAAAACTTAGAAAGTTAGACAAAAGTTTATTTTATTTATTTATTTTATTTATTTATTGAATTTGTATACCACCTTTCATCCATAGATCTTAGGGTGACTCACAACCTAAAATTACAGTATAAAAAAACTATCCTAACTCTAACCCCTAAAGAAAATCATCTCCAGTGGCTGAGGCAGCAGTGAGCCTACTACTGCCAGTTTTCAGGTACCCCTCCAGGTAAGGTTGTCCAATCCAATTATGGTCCTCAGAAAGGATAAGAAGACACTAATATAGCTTCCTGGGCAGGATGGCTGCAGGGAGCATACAGCCATCCCTCATGAGAAAAGGGTAGAAGACCCACTTTGGGAGGGAAATACTATTATTCCAAGGAAGCATCAAGCATTGAAGCCAGATCATACTTGGTGTGGAAAAGGGAATCCTATCTACCACTCCCTGTCATCAAAGAGTGATCCCTAATCCTGAAAGATCCTGCAATGAAAAGGCACATGTGTTGGGTTGACAGCCAATCACCTAAGCAGGGGTCCTGTGCCTTGGACTGTATGGTAGAAAACACAGTGTCCCTTACACAACCAATTCCCTGATGCAAACATCTTCACCTGTTGCATAGCTGCATGCAAGAATGAAGGAGTCTACCTGGAAAAAGCAGGTCAACAACCTTACAGAGGAATAGCCAGGAACATCTTGGTCACTGCTACTGGTCATTGGGAGGGAGCTCCTCCCTGGCCTCTGATCCGTCTGTGTTCCATCACAGATTAAGCCACCAGAAACATAACGTTCATATCACCAGACATCATCTCAAAGATTACACTTTCCCAAAGAGACAGTTCATACATTCAGCTGCAAGGCATTTAGTGCTAAATAAGCAGAATGAAGTCAGATCAGTCAAGTAATGCTCATACATGTGTGAACTGGTCCTCAACTATTTTTGGTTCTGGTGATGAGTGTCACGTCTGTCCCCCCCCCCCCCCCGGGCCTCCAGGTTATTTGAATAACAGGAAATCATCAATATGTGTTGAATGAGTCAAGGGGAGAAACTCCACACACAGCAGCCACCCAGAATAACAGAGATGACAGTTTATTCTGGCATGGAAAGAACCCTCCGTCTCCTATCTTTTTCCTCTGTTTGTTTTTTTCTGTTCAATTCACTTGGCTTCTGGTTCACTTCACTCTGACATATGACGGAACAAAATTGCCAAGGGCACAAATTTTGATGGATGACACAGATGATGACAGACTTATTTTCATTCCCATTCTAAATTCTTGTAAATAGGACATTTTTCTTTCTAAGTTTTGAGTATGGTTTGCATTCATTTCAACAAAGAAAAGAGTTAGCTTTGAAGGGCTTTGGAGCAGGAAGTGTGTGGGCTCTTAAGATTTTGTATCCATTAGATTTGAATGTAACACAAAGACCGTCAGCCAAAAAAAGTGACACGTGTGCATTTGCCACATCTGCAGGCTGGTCTCAGGCATATTTACTCTAAAGTAACCCACACCACGTTCTCTATAGTTCCCCCCCAGTTAAAATCCCAACAGCACAATCCTCTGCATGTCTTTTCAGAGGTAAGTCCCATTAAGTTCTGTGAGACCTACAGAAACGTGTATAGGATTGCAGCCTTATAATGTACCAAGGATCAGTGCCCGGAAGCTTAAGAATGTTTGATAACCTCTTAAGATCTGGTACTACTTCTAGAACTGATGGAAAACAAAACGTGGCAACATTGATTATCAAGACAAGGCAAGGTGGTTTCAGATGAACCCCCACCTGCACTGAATGAACTGACGAAGGGGTTTCAGGTTCATGTAGGTGCAAAGTGCCTCATGCAGCCACCATGTCCACACATACCTTGCCATCCATGCTAAGTTTCCCAAACTTGGGTCTCCAGCTGTTTTGAATTCCCATCACCCCTGATCCACTGGTCCTACTAGCTAGGGATGATGGGAGTTGTAGTCCAAAAGCAGCTGGAGACCCAAGTTTGGGGAACACTGGCTTAACCAGTATGAGCTGGGGTTGTATGCATGTACATCACAAAGAGCTTAAAAGCTCCTTCACACAAAGGGGACCTAGACTGGGATTCATGTAGAAGAGCTCTACACGAAAACTTATGTAGAGCTCTTTTGAATGCAGGTTGAGGACGTGACCACCAGGCATGTCAGCAGTGGGGAGGAACCTTTGTGGTCTCATCACCCCCTCCTGCTTTCCTTCAGTGCATGTGCATGGAGCAATCTGAACCCCCTTCCTTTATGGCTAAAAGAAGAGGAAAAGGTGTTTGGAAAATTCATGTCTCTCTGTGTGCATTTATTTACATGCATGTGTGCTAGAGGAATGATGATCTACTTTTCAGTTTTAGTTCTTTAGAGCAGGAGTGGGAACCTTTTCTGAACTATAATTCCCATCAGCCCTAGCAAGCATGGCCAATGGCCACAAATGATGGGAACTGCAGTTCATTTTTTTAAAAAAATAATATTTATTGGTTTTACAATTTTATATGCACATTACATTTCATTTCGGTCAGGTTTACATCCCTGACCTAATTGCCATTTCCTTAACTTTGCAGGGGCCTGGCCCACTGTCCAGGCCAGGCCACTTTTGTCATCTTAACATTTTCTTCTGACTCCCTCACATCCACCGTATTGGTTCTTATTTTAAATCACAACTACTAAACAGTATCATACTTCATCATCAATTACATCATCTTCAATTATTATATTTTTCTTCTAACTTAAATCCTCCTTGGCATATTTTTATTTCTACATCTAATAAGTAATTTCCCTCTGCCTCCCCCCAGTCTCAGGATACGTAGCCTTGATATTATCCATACATATTTATTCCTTATCATATCCATAGTCCATGTCCTAAAACCCAAAATATAAAAGACTGTCCCCTTGTTCCATAATAATGTACTTCACCCCACACCAAGCGGTTCCAAAGACCAGAACCATATTCCCTCTTGTAAGGTCTTTTCCAAAGTCCATAGCTGGACCTCAGCTTGTTCAGTCTGGTCTTTCTTCAATTCTTCTCTCTGCTGCATCCTTTTATTTTTGATTTGATTTGTTTTCCTTCTTATCATGTTCCTCTTGCGTCGTTTGACGGCTCCATTTCTCTTATGTTTATAGAATTTCTTCTTGCAGCTGGATGGTGTCTGTTTACTACCTTTCTTTTTGTCCTTGACAGGGTTTTTTTCCTCCCCCTCTTCCTGTGTAGCCAGCTTGGCCTTCACTTTGTTTAGGCTCTGTTTTATAGTCTTTGCAAAGTCTCGGGTTTCAGTTCTCCATGCCTCCAGTGCCTCTAAAATTTTCCATAGATTTACATCACATTCCTCCGCCATTTTAGAAGGCACAATTTCCCACAGTCCAAAAATGTCACTTTTTAGGTATAAATCCAATATTTTCCAACAGTTCAATTTAATCCACTTATCCTGTCAATTTTCCAGCTTTCCATTCAGCTACCCCCAAGACCAGAGGTGACAGATGGATTAAATCTCTGTACACAGTATCGCTTTTGTTGCAACTTAAATGCCACGGTTACACAATTTCTGTTCCATTGTCTCAATAGCAGGGGACGGACCTCCGTGTTTAGAGTCCCAAACCAGTTCGAATTAAGTCCAAATCATTGCTTTTTGTACTCACACGTCAAATTCTTGTTGCTTCTTTGGAGGAATCAGCGCGCTCAGGGAGGACGGTCTCGCAGCTTCTCCCGATGGGGGTTGCAGACCCTGGAGCTCCGCCACCCGCTCGCACTCGGGAGCCCTTGCTAGGGTCTCCCGGGGAGCAGGATCGGCGTGGAGAGCTCAAACGGGTCCTAGAGACCCCGGGACGCCCTTCCCGGGGGGTTTTGGGGCCGCGGCGCTGGCGCAGACACCCCTTTCCCCAGTCGGGTTGGGGAATGTCACGAACGACATGTCCCCCCGACCGTCCGCTCCGGCGCGCCGACCGGAAGTTTCCTGGGAACTGCAGTTCAACAACGTCTGGAGGGTCAAATGTTTCCCACTCATGCTTTAGAGAAAATACCCTAGCATGCCAACTGGAGGAAAAAATGTTATCACTGACATCACTCCAAAAGGCAAAAAGGAGACTGGCCTTGATAAATAGGAACAGCTGGAACATATGTGGCACAATTTTCTGAATGAGACCGCTCCACCTTATGCACATTAAAGATTGGAGCTTTGGTTGATTAATCATTGAGGAAACAAATTTAATTAGTAGATCTGGGAATTGAGGTCACACTTGTTTATTTCTAGAGTCAATTTTGATGTTGAAGCTGTGACAGGAAGTGAAAAAGGAAATATTCAAGATGGCGTCTAAAAGCAATAGAATTATTAAATAGTTTTCTCTAAACATCATTATGTATTGTAGTTGGGGCAATATGCTAGTCTAATTAAATGTAATTTACTTTAATCCATTAATTGGTTTAATCATGACCAGTGGATAGCTGTTCTAAAAAAGGGGGTGTGGCGTTCACACAGGGACCCTCGGATGTTTGACGGTCTATTGATCCCTGTGCCACCATGGTTTCCCTATCTCGCTGCCACCAGTCAGGATCTTCCTGACAAACACCGAGTCCAGTCGGGTGTTAACAGTAAAACAAAAGAACAAGTTTATTTTTCATCAAGTACAAGCGTATAGTTTCAAAATACACAACTTTCTGACTAAACTTCACACTGACTGACTCTCTACTGACTCACTTCTTATCCACCCCTGCTCCCAACTGAACTACTACTCTCCACTCCCTTAACTCCCCCAAACTCAACTCTTTCTATGCTGCCCTTTATTTTCCAGTAACTCCTCCCCCCTGGGTTCCCATTGGTCAGTTACTTTCATTTATTTTAACCCTTTCTTTAACCTCCCTGGGTGATGTCACTATCACAGATGGGCCAACGCCACGGGGGGCAACTTTTGAAGTATAGACACAGCAGCCAAGGACCACAGCTAAGATTAATGACAACTGAAATTGGGATATACAAAGTTGCCCATTTCACACAGAGACAAACCCATATGTGACATTGACCAACCCTTGATAGACTCCTGAAGCCAATGACGACACCTTGAAAAATGTATACCTATAAACTCATGCTTGCAAATGTGGTCGTTTTTTCTAAATTTTTAGGTGTGCGTTTAAAATGCCTGAGATGTATAACAACCATAATATGAAACATGATATTCTATAATTAGAATATGAAGTTTAGAAAATAAAAGAAGCTTTATTACACAGAGAGATAAGACCCATCTAGATGCTTATTGCTGCATTATACCCTCTGTGTGTCTGAATTTACCTATAATTCAGAGTAAGCATGTAGGGTTGCCATATCTTGCCATATTTTGAAGAGCAGAAAAGAAGACACATTTGCCAACTTCTACTTTTAACTATGGATCGCTATGATGACTCTCATTTTACATACCCATGAAAAAGAGGGTGTGTCCTGGAAAAAGAGGACATATGGCAACCCATTTCAACACATACTGTTCACAACTCTGTCAAACATTGCTGGCCTTTAACTAATGAAAGAGGATAAACAACCTATCACCATGATAACTGATGGCAACAGAAGTGCTCTGGGATAAAGTATCACTGCCATATTGGTCCCTGAAAATATTGCACACTATTCACATATAACGTGATTCACATTATCAGGCAAATTAATTTTGCAAAAATTCAATTCAGGTTTTCCACAGGACTGTTTTCTAGGCAGACAAAGAAGTAGAAACTTGATTCAGTTTGCATTTAAAGGTGAACCTACCAAATCTGCACCAAAATATGTACCAAAATATGCTCTTCTCTGAATTTTGCAATGCAATTCTCCTACCAAGTAATGTCTATGAAAATGCATATAATTAGGCTAAGGTGTGCACATAAATGCATTTTTTTGGTGAAGACAATATACAAAAATCCATTATATTATAGAATATTGCATTGCAAAACTGTGCATACAGAAAGTTGCCTACAAAAGGAATGTGTATATTAGGAGAAAAACATGAATCCTTTTTACACATTGCAAACAGATGTGGAAATGTGAAGAACTGAACTTAAGATTGCAAAAAAAGGAAACAGAGAGAAACGTAAATTAACAGATTTCCCCAGCCCTACAAAGAATAAGAAGCACAGTGACTTGGACTTGGCAATGGGTGGCATATTCTGTGGAATAAGATCAAAAGAGGGGGAAATTAATCTTTCTCTGGGCGACCTTCTGTAGTGGTAAGGAGGTGTAGCAATGGAGTTATAAACAGCTCTTCATGAGGCAGAATGATAAGCCGTGACTCTCCCACATTCTAACTGTAGATCTGAACTTCCATACCAAATGTATTCATTATCAGTGCTGACAAACCCCTGCATTTCATTCACTTTAACCAGACAACGATCTGACAAGTAGCACCTAAGACATCAAAGTCGTATCTAGAGTGGCTCACCATACAGGAAACTTGCATGTATGGATAATAGCTCAAAATAGCACAGTTTGCAAATCCGGCTATCCAGCTTTTAGGAATACTACTTCAAGCACACCTATGCTAAAATAAAAAAAATTATGACTGATTCTTTCAAAAACCCTGGTGGCTGGGAAGCTTTGTAAAGGGTGGGGGGTGGGGAGGAACACAATATGAAAATGTCCTTTCCATTTTGACATGGTCTAGATGGACAGAAAGCGTCTTAGTTTTTTTACCTCTTGACAATCTCAGAAGCTGAGTCACTAACAACTTGGCAGCCTCCAGAAAAGAAAAGCCGATGGGAGAGCTTTTAATTATGATTTCAAAGTCAGAGAAATGCTTAATCCTCCCACTCAGTCAACATCATATACTTCTAAATAATAATAATAATAATAATAATAATTTGCATCTACCACCTCGGAACAGATTATCCTGAGTGGAAAACTATTTGCCCCAGAATCAATACTATTAAAAGTAACCTTTTCATCATCCTGCATATGGCAATTGAGGCACTTTGATCTGAGGTAGACCTTCATCTTTCAAAGAACAGCTTTCAAACAGGGCCGGAATGCCAAGGATGAGTTCAACTCTGAAGGCAGATGTGGATATATGCAAGGTGAAAAGGCCATACTACCCATACCTCTTCTCAAAGGTATATTCTGTACTTTCATCCAAAGATGAGACCTGTTGGAAATAATGTCCCAGCTGCATCGATCAACTCATCCAAAAAAAAAGAACAGTTTCCATGGTCTTTGAATCAACGGTACCTTTAGATTTAAGATAAGGCACACAATAAAAAAAGGTTAGTATCTGGTTGGATGGTAGCAATGAACTCACAGTGCTTTTGGGCTTGTGCCTAATTCTCACAGAGGTAGGGCTATACAGTGGTACCTCAGGTTAAGAACTTAATTCGGTCTGGAGGTCTGTTCTTAACCTGAAACTGTTCTTAACCTGAGGTACCACTTTAGCTAATGGGGCCTCCCGCTGCCACTGCACAATTTCTGTTCTCATCCTGAAGCAAAGTTCTTAACCCGAGGTACTATTTCTGGGTTAGCAGAGTCAGTAACCTGAAGCGTCTGTAACCTGAAGTACCACTGTATCACTACAGACTGCAGGTTGGGATTCTCATAGTGAAATGCTCCTCTGTATTCAACAATAATCTGCACTTAGGAAAAGAGCATGTTGAAAAGATGATGTTGTTAGACACCAAACAGAGGAAGTATTTATTTTTATTTTGTATGGAGGAGGAGCCCATCATGTAAGCCTCCGCTTGCCTCAAGGCCTAGTTAAATGCTCATTGCACAAATGGGAGATAGGTGCAGCAGTCATAGTCAGTGCCGGATTTACGTATAAGCTAAACAAGCTATAGCTTAGGGCCCCACTCTCTTGGGGGCCCAAAAAAACTTTTAAAGGAAAACAACAACAACTTTATGTACATTTCCAAAATATAAGATAAAAAACAAATAAAATAAAACCTACATTCAGCAACAGTGTTTTGTGTTAGTTCCAGGTAGGTAGCCGTGCTGGTCTGCCGTAGTTGAAACAAAATAAAAAAATTCCTTCCAGTAGCACCTTAGAGACCAACTAAGTTTGTTATTGGTATGAGCTTGCATGCACACAAAAGCTCATAGCAATAACAAACTTAGTTGGTCTCTAAGGTGATACTGGAAGGAATTTTTTTAATAGTGTTTTGTGTTGTGTAGGCTCCTATGATGTAAGTATACCAGCACCAGCTGCAAGCATTTAATTCTGCTCTTGAGTTCTTTCATCCCAATAAACCCCTTACCCCCAAGTTGTTCTGTTTTCTTGGGTTTATAATAGCATGCTCCTTCAAAATGGCCACCTGAGCCTGAACTTTCTGGTATCTATACTCTCTGGGGCTGGGAGATGGTCTGGCTTTCCCCTCTGACATGAAAAGGGGTATTTCTGCCACAGGTAACTTGTGGACTCGCCATGAGAGTTCTTCTAAGGCAGAGTACAGTGGTAGGCCTAATGAAGTCCCTTCCTACATACAAATGTCTTCTGGTTCACTTCAGGAGTTGAGGGACATAATCTGGCTGCTTCCCCAGATTCCCCTAATATTTTGTCAAAGGACAGGTTGTCTGAAGTTGGGTGAAAACCCAGAATGATGCCCACCCTCTTTTTAATCCCACAAAATTTTACCTTGAATGCCTGAAGAGGACTTTCCTGAATGTGTTTTGAAACCATTTCTGCAAGACTTAAAAGGTCTTTCTTCACCATTATAACTTGAATCAAGAAAGCGAAAATCAAACAAAAGCAAAACTTTGCCTAAATCAAGTGATACCTACTCTACAGTAGGCCAAACAGCAAACCCATGATAGGTTAATCACTTCCCAGCTTGGCTCCCATTACTGGGTAATTGCTGGAAATGATAGGAGACATTACTCATCACATGATAACTGATGACAGCAGTTTTACACAATCAGGCCGTCAAATTGCAGCAGTTATCAAGTGAACAACACGGTGTGTGAACTCATTAAATGTGTCTCATTCAATTTTACTCAAAGCGAATTTAAAAACAAAGGTATTCAAAACTCTGAACTTTCAGATTCTATAGTCATCGGGGAAACAAAACATGGGTATTTGACACATGATTCTGGAAAGGATTATATGGTTATAGGTCTTATGACATATTATCATTCATGGATTTGCCCCCCCACCTCTAGATAATACACCTGCCACCACACAGGCAGCACATACAAACAGACCATTTTACTCTTACATATTCACATGTAAAAATGGCTACTAATTATAATAGCTATATACTATCTTCACTATCAGAAACACTAACTATAAATTGAGTTCATCAATCAAACACTACATTTGGCAACCATGTTGTCATTAGAATAAAAATATCCGGCACTATAAGGATCCTCGCCTCTGGAAAGCAAGGACAGTATTGGAGATAGAAAATCTGTCCTTTGCATGTGCTACGGTATCTGTCTCTACTACAGTGCTTACCCAGCTCATCAACTTCGCAAAATCAGCACAGTAGTTTTCAGTGGCCTACCACCTTTAAGCCTATTTTCATCTGCCTATATATTGCCAGTTCTTGTCCTCCAACTCCTAAGTAGTCCTGCCCTTCTCTAGAAAAATGAACAATCTTCCAACCCAGGCTGGATATGAAGCTTTCTAATGACAACTTGGAACTTCCAGAGTATTTCTTTAGTCAGTCCCTCTCAACATTTTCACAGCAGCAGTTGCCATTCTTCCGGACTTCAAAGCCAAAAGCTTCAGCCTTTGGGGAAATCTCTTATATTGTTTCAGGGGGTAAAAAAAAACCAACACACACAGCCCAAGCAATCAGTTCCCGCAGTTTGGCACACTGTTATCTTGATTAACCCCTTGAAGAATTCACTGAACATGCTGTACAGAGTGAAGTTGATATCCAAGTGAACAGACATCCAAAACAGAGCAGTGATGAAACTATTCTTCATCATAATCCTTGGGGGGAATGTTACTGCCATTAATTCCTTAAGATTTGCTACTAATGCAAATGATCAGAAGCCTGCAGTCAAACTGGCTTGTTAGTTCAAATAAACTCAGTCCCGCTCCAGCCCTTCAAATCTGCTTTGTCTGTCTATTCTTCTTCTGCCAGGAGTACAAAGCTCCCCCTCTACCTAATGCTGTTTCTTCCCCTCCACCTGACATTTCCCTTGGGATCTTATCTTATTATCTTATCTTATCTATCTCATCTTATCTTTCAGAATTTATAAACTGCTTCACATTCTGGATTAGTTGTAGTCAGTGCTATTTTTCTAGAAATAGAAACGCCTCCATGAACGCCTCCCTTGTTCTCTTAGAATGGCAATGGTGCCCACCTCAGAGGTGCCAGAACTGAAAAAGCCTGGAAAACTGGAAAAAAAGCCCTGGTTGTGGTTTCTTAGTCACCTTCAAAGGCACCTCCATGCAGAGTGCTATGGCCACTCCTCAACACAGCAGTCTTTGTTGCTCTGGGTAATGGTGGAGGTCAGAGTGCCCTTAACCTTGCTTTGGCAGTTGCAGGACAACTGGGAATTGAGCAGAATTCTTTCTAGCAGGAAGAGAGAAGACTGGTCCCTACAAACAAGCTCATTTGCTGACAGTCTTCAACTTGAATAAAATATTGTCAGGCCCAGGTAAGCCCCGCCCCACATAACTGATCACATAATGCAGTGCACACACACCATTTGAATGGGAATGCCCATCAACTTTGTGAGGGCCCTGCCCCCCAAATATTTTATTGTGGGGGCTGAAGCTCCTACGGCCCCTAGGAGTTGGCTCTTATGGTCTTCAAGCAGAGACTGGATAGTAATCTGTTGGGAATGTACAAACCCTGGATTCCCTGCATGGAGGAAAGGGGTTGGCTTAGAAAGCACTTCTAGTTCTGCGACAGCTAACCCTGGCATGCAGAGTTACTCATTTTAACTGCTTTAAGTGGTACAAGTTAGTGCATGCTACAATTGACAGGGATATCAACTCTTTTAAATAAGCTAGGCATGTTTTTATTATGTATGTTCTTGTGTATGTTCATTCTATGATGTAGGTGGTGCTGTGGTCTAAACCACTGAGCCTCCTGGGCTTGTCAATCAGAAGGTCGGCGGTTCAAATCCCCATGACGGAGTGAGCTCCCGTTGCTGTGTTTCAGCTCCTGCCAACCTAGCAGTTTGAAAGCATACCAGTGCAAGTAGATACAGTAAATAGGTACACTGCGGCGGGAAGGTAAATGGTGTTTCCATGTACTCTGGTTTCCATCACAGTGTTCTGTTGTGCCAGAAGCAGTTACCGGTAAGTCATGCTGGCCACATGACCTGGAAAGCTGTCTGTGTACAAACGCTGGCTTCTTCAGGCTGAAGCGACATGAGCGCCGCAACCCCATAGTCGCTTTGACTGGACTTAACCGTCCAGGGGTCCTTTACCTTTTTACCTTTATTGTTTACCTTCATTCTATGTAATGTATCCGTGTCCTTGTGTAACTTATTTTCTTCATAAAAAGCCTTGAATTCTTCCAGCTGAGCTCTGAAGTACAACTCTACATCTTTCTCTTTATAAGATGCCTTTATCTTTATGCAATATTGTGTGCCATTAGTTTCTCTATTCCCCTCAATGCAATATGAATCAATCATAAATTGTGTGAGGGATGAATGTTTAGCTTAGAAAAGAACACTCTGTTACCACACGCAAGAGGCAACATTAGCTTCGTCACAAAGCTTGGCGTTTCAACATTACATAATGATAACTGGCCCAGAATGCACTTCAAGGCTGAGATGTCTAATCTCCTTGGAACAAAAAAGGAACAGCATCTAGCTAGGCCCCTATGAATGTGATCTCAGTCCAGATGAACACTTCAAGATTAGCATGCACCCAGTCATCAACATTACAAGACTAATGCCTCTCTCACTATGCCAGGCAGCCTGTGGTCAAGATAACAAAGAGGATGAAAGGAGGAGGGTTGAGCAATTGATTCCCCAATAGCTGACGAAAAGAATATGAGCCTGGGCAGAAGATAGCATCTTTTGGCAAGGTAGCGGATAAAACTTTGGCATCCACCTAGAGCTGTGTGACACATCAGATGCCACAGTTCCACTCCCTCCTCCTTCTCCTATTAATCTGAACTCAGAGGCTAGAGAACCTATCCTGGTAATTAAACCTCTATAGAGTACGATATGTGTACATGTGATGCATAATTTGGTTTTCTGATCTGTATTCAATACGTGGAGTGTTCCTATCTTTTTACATATATCAGAGTACTGCATAAAGGTTGGCCTTTATGCTCAATAGGTGGTGGAATGTGTATCTATAAGGCAAAGACTTGCTCTATAATTTAGAGTTGCTTGAGGCTTCTGAAAACCCTGTGCCACACTTAGGGATAGAGGAGGAATCAATATCTATATCTATATCTATATCTATATCTATATCTATATCTATATCTATATCTATATCTATATCTATATCTATATCTATATCTATATCTATATCTATATCATCTATATCTATATCTATATCTATATCTATGATGGAACCTGTTGGTTTCATACCAGCTGAACTTTGAGCCCTCTTGCATCAAGCACTTGCTTATATCCAAGCTGCTCATAATTTGTTTTTAAAAATGCCTAATTATCTGAAAAAAAGTCTATAAGGACAAAATAATCAATTCAGGAATCAGAGGTGGAGGTGGGAAAACAGGCATAAGCTTTCGTTTCCAAGCAGAATTCAAAGTGTTGGTGCTGACCTTTCAAGCCCTAAATGGCGTCGGCCCTTTCTACCTGAAGGAATATCTCCACCTCCACCTTCCTTTTTTTTAAAAATGATTTTTATTAATTTTACAATTTTATACGCACATTACATCTCGGTTAGGTTTTCCATGCCTCCCCTCTCTCACCGTGGGAGGCTTAAATCTGACCCCCCTCTCACAGAGGTATACCCATTCCTCATACCCCTAACCTTAATAATATTATGCCTTAACTTTGCTTAGGCCTGGCCCCAATTCCCAGGCCAGGCCATTCTTATCTCTATTACATATCTCATATGACTCCCTCACGTCCTCCCCATTGATTTCATATTTTGTCATCTTGTCCTCTTATCAGATTCATGCTTCTTCTATTAAATCATCATCAAGTATATCACGTTATTATAACTAGATTCATACCTCTGCAATCATATACTTCTATTTTATCTACTTAGTTCCCCCCTACCTCCCCTTAGTCTCTTAGCGTCTAGCCTTGTTGTATCATTTACTTATTCATATCATTAGCCGTGTCCGTAATCATTGTCCTTAAAACCCGAGAAATATCCCATTAATATCATATAAAGTCCTTCACCCCACACCCAGTCTTTCCGAAGTCCATCTCCATGCATTCTCTTGTGTGATTTGGCCTTTTTCTTGCTCCCTTCTCTGCAGCTCCCTCTGTTTTTTTCTTTCCAATCTTTCTTCTTCTTTTTGGATATTCCTTCCTTGTTTTTGCCTTTGTCTTCTATCTTTTGGTAACTCCAATTTTCTTACGCCGAAAAACTTTTCCCCTGCAGCAAATTCTTTTTAATCTTTTTTCCTCTTTGACCTTGGTGGGTGCTCCCTCCTCCTCTTCATGTTCAACTGGCTTGACATCATTCTTGTTTTGGCCACATCTTATATTCTCTGTGCAGGCTCGGATTTCAGCTCTCATTTCCTGTATTGTGTCTAATATTCTTCTCAAACCAACGTCAGACTTATTTTCCGCCATGTTCAAGAACACAGCTTTTCACAGTCAATAACAAATCCACTTTCAAATTCAAGTCCAACAGTTCCAATTCAATTCCCACATTTTCTACCACTTTTTCCACTAGAAACTCCCAAGACCAGGAGTGGCAGGGGGATCGAATCTCTATTACAAAAAGTTTTCCTTTTAAATTACACTTCAGTTGCATCGGTTACAAAGTTCCTGTATAAAATGTCTCAATAGCAAGGGATTGACCTCCGTGTTTAAAATCCCCAGCAGTTCTCTAATTACGTCCGAATTTCTTTTTGCTTACTTTTCAAAGTCCAAATGTTGCTTCTTGGAGGAATCGGTGCGCTCAGAACGGCCGGTCACGCAGCTTCACCCGACGGGGTTTTTCGGATCTGATGAGCTCTGCCTCCCCTCGCTCTCTCTCTTGGAGCAGGGAAGGCGTCCCGAGCTCCGCCGGATCACTAAGGTCCCGGGACGCTCGACCCGGGATTTTTGGGGGCCGCTGCGCTGTCGCGGTCTCCCCTTTTCCCGGTCGGGTCGGGGAATGTCAGAGCGACATGTCCCCCCGACCATCTGCTCCAGCGCACCGACCGGAAGTCTCTCCACCTTCCAGCCCAGACACAGGTCCGGCTCTGATGGCCCTCTGGTGATTCCCTCACTGCAAGATGCGAAGCTACAGGGAACTAGGCAGAGGGCCTTCTTAGTAGTGGCGCCCGCCCTGTGGAACACCCAGCCACATTCTCAACCTCTTACATTCATTAAAAATACGTTATTGCTATTTTACATGTAATAAGAATAATTTAAAACACAGTAAACAACAACAGTAGCAGCTTTTGGAGACAATTGTCAGGAACAAAGGTCTGTGGAAGATTTCAGTCCTTTCCTCTCCAGAAGATTACCAAGGCAAGGGGAAAACCATCATTCCATTCATTGGCGGAGCTTCATGCTTCGGCACTGGGGGGGCGGGGCAGAGAGCAGGTGGGGGTGGGGCTGGTGCACATTCTGGGGGTGTGGTATGCCGCCTGCGGGAGCGGGGCACCCAGCGCGGGCGGGGGCAGCCACAATGGCACCCCACCGGGATTGCGCTGCTGGGGACAGTGAGCCCCCCCCCCACACTCCTCTTCCTCCGCTAGTGATTCCGTTATATGGCAGAATCCCACTTTCCCTACTAATGTCCAGACCTTTAATAGGAAGGAGCTGTAAATATACCCCTTCTGACCCCAGATCTTGCACTCTTGTACCCAGAAGGTTGCATCCACAACATATGAAACAGACCCAAGTTACAATACCTGTAAGCGGAGTTTATTTGGGGGTACTCAAGGGTACCCGTACTGACACCTTTTCCCCCACCCAAATGTTAAAAGTGTGGTAATTATTTCATGGTGAGAACCAGCACCTTTTTTAAAAAGAAAAAAGAAGAAGAAAAAGCACTGCATAAACCTTTTTTCTGCTATGCACTGCAGCTGTTTAGCTAGCTAAGAAACAATTAGAATCTCTATACTTGGCATTGTTATTAGTTAAATGGCATTGCAAAAGTTCCACCTGGCATTCTTAGATTTAGGCAATGAACTTCCACTTGGAAAATTTGAGAAGTATTCTTTGACAAAACTTCATGAACATATGCTATATTCTCTCAGGGGCCTATTTTATCTCTCCCTCTCCATTGGCTGAGCATTTTAATTGGATTTGCATACTCAAGAGACAGACTGTTAAATTTGGCAAGCATTTGCTTAGTATTTGGGAAGAAATTGATTTTGCAATGGAGAGAAGGTGCTAGAAGAAGCCAGGAAGATACTCTCACTTCAATACATTTTCCACCTATTTTAATTTTACTTAACCCAGTGCTAATCGTTCTCGAAATGTGGGGTAGGTCTTCATAGGGATGGATGGAGGGTTGCCAATGGTAGACCTGAGCTGATTAAGCACCTCACATTGGCTCAGAGAAAACTAAACTTCACAGCAAGTTCTGGTGTGCAACAGGTCCATTGTTTGGGGAAGCTGGCCCACATATTGCTTGGTTATGTGAAAAGCGGGTAGGGGAGAGAAGCTGGTCTATGCAACCTAAAAGGTTTGTTCATTTTGGAGCCATAGAACAGGAGTGGGGAACCTTTTCTAGCCTGAGGGCCCCTTCTGCGGGCCACATGACAGTGGCAGCTATGGCCAGAGGCATAACTGGGTAAACAACAGCTGCATCCCTTACTGTTGTACAGTAGGCAACATTCCAGTCATATACTACTACTAATAATTTATTATTTGTACCCCGTCCATCTGGCTGAGTTTCCCCAGCCACTCTGGGCGGCTCCCAATCAAGTGTTAAAAACAATACAGCATTAAATATTAAAAACTTCCCTGAATAGGGCTGCCTTCCCTCTCGCAATGAGGGAACCGCCAGAAGGCCCTCGGCGCTGGATCTCAGTGTCCGGGCTGAACGATGGGGGTGGAGACTCTCCTTCAGGTATACATTGGGGGGGGGGGTGGACTTTAAAATTGTGCTGTTGTCTTACATGGGTAGCCTCTAAAGAAACATTGGAGTGTTATCTGGAATTAAGTATTTTTGATCTTGTGTGTTTCCTATTATTTTTCAGAGATTCCTGTAGTCTTTGGAGCTCTGAAGATGGTTTGCAATGCAAATATCAGAGGTTTTGAACCTTTTTGAGTCCACGGCTCCCTTGACCAACCACATTCTTGCTGAGAAACCCCTGTGGGGCCCAGGAGCCCAGTTATCCCCTTGTCTGCAGAGGTGGCAGCCTCTCACCCTTTTTCGAACACTCACAGCCTCCTCTCCTTGGGAGTCCTCCAGGCAGCTGCTGCTGCCACCCCTGGTCTCTGAGCTGCTCCCCACCCCAAAGAGAGGTGCCTCCTCACATTGCCATACAGGGGCCTGGGAAGGCCAGTCTTAGTGGCCCAACAGCAAGCATAAGAAAGGCCAGCTCAGTGCCTGCCTGCCTGCCTGCCTGCCCGCTCGGCCTCTCACTTGTCCATTTCTAACAACAACAGTGACTGGGCTCCCTTACCTGCTTGCTTGCTTACTCCAATTCCTGGCAACCAGCACCCCCTGGCCAGCCATGGAGGTACCTGTCACCTGCAGAGCTGCTGTAACAAACAGCTGTGCAAGCCTTTGAGAGGCAGAAGTGCAAGAGGTTATCAGAGGAGGGAGGGAAAGAAAAAGGGACGGAGGCCATTGTTGCCCGTGGCACCCCTGACCATCATTCAAGGCATCCCAGGGTGCCATGGCACACTGGTTGAAAACCACTGCAATATATATATATATACACCGTGGTCCATCAACTTACGAATTTAATCCGTTCCGAATGGACTTTCGTAGGTTGAAAAAAATCGTAAGTCGAGTTCCCATAGGAATGCATTGGGAGAAAAATATTCGGAAAAATTCGTAAGTCGAAAAAACCGCATCTAAACTTCGTAAGGCGAGGAAACCGCATCTAAAACCGGCAACATTTCCATTCGGATGTCGAAAAAATTCGTAGGCGCGCGGCCACTTTTTTCACTCGTAAGTCAAAAAATACGGAAGTCGAGTACTTCGTAAGTCGAGGGACCACTATATATATATATATATATATATATATATATATATATATATATATGGTCTTTATGTGTGAACAACATTAAAGAAGTCTCAATATTTGATCCTGGAGATCAATGGCCAAGCCTTGATATTATCAGGGTGTTCATAAACACACTCAATTTATCTGTCTTTCACTCTTTTCCTTCTAACCCTGGGAAGGGGCTGGATACTGTCCTTGTGACTTTTTTTCATTATATAACTGTATTGTGGATGAGACATGGAAATCATTATTTGGAGACAGCACAGTGAAATCTACATTTACGTCTGAAGCCCCAAAGGTCTTGTCAGTGCAAACTCCAGGGATTCCGAAGTTTGACTAGTGCTTGCCAGTGCAAATAGCATTCTCTAGAAAGCAAAGCCATACAACAGATCTAAAAATAAACAAAGCACATCTCCAGGTTTGTCCTTCTCCCCTACCTGCCACCAACTGAGACTATCGGCTTATTCTCTGAAACTTTTTCAAATGTCACAAAAATACAGCGGTTCTTAGTTTCTAGTCCTATCACCTGATCTTGGTTAATTGTTAGATTAAATTTGCATACATTTTGCTTATGCATCAAACAACACAAGAGGCATTCCCCTCCTGTGTGTGAGGGGGAAAAATCCTTAAAATTTTATAAGTACTCAAGTAGGAACTAATCATCCAACAAAAGATTGGAAAAAGAAGAAATGCAGAGAAACTGAAACTGTCAGATTAATCCATCACTATCCTCATTGTCTATTGACAAACAATAAAATGAACAAAACTAGTTTCCACTTTCATCACTTGCAAACCCAGCAACATCTCTGTTACACCAGCTATTGATGCAAACCAAAAACAATATTAATAAAAATGCAAAAGGTCCACCATGTTTTAGAAGCACGGACTACAGATGCCTGTTAAACTCTTTTGTGCAGTGGAATTCTCAAGTATGAATTGTATCTATGTGTCTTTATTTTATTTTTAAAGTACCTGGGGATGCTTTGGAAAAAGAGGAAGTGTAATATTACTACAGCCCTTGGGTGCTATCTGAAAATAGAGGCATTTTATGTGCCTCTTTATAGACCAAATATATTAACTCTGATAGTCAATAATGTATATATACATTTGCCATAGCATCTGCCAAATGGCACATGTAACCCTTTTCAATGGGGGAAAAACCCCTCTCTAAATTCAGTTTCAAACTAGCAGCCAAAATTCTTTTCTAAGCTATTGAAACTCAGCCATTTAAGATATTGGTTCTGCTCTCCCAAAGCCCCAGATGTTTGCTGCTTTATGTTCATTTCACAAGTCATTCTACACCATTGCAAATAACCAGTAAGATTACATACACCCCAACAATGCTGCTTAGTTAAAGTAACGGTGAAACTTTCTGCTATATGTCAAAGCAGGGCCCTGAAGCTCTTGAATTTACTGGACTGCACTGAACACAAACTGCAGTAGAATTCAAATGAATATATATATTATATATCCCTAAATATCCCATTATATCCTCGTAGATTAGGCTGGTGGCATATCCTCACTCCATCTTGAGCTGGTTTAAAAGCAACTTGTTGAGGAAGAATCTTTTAACAGATTTCTCAGCATTCTTACCATATCCACGTTGCTTTTTGCAGGAAGCCATGATATAAACTGTAGCCTTGTTAGTTCAGGAATGAGCAACCCATGGCCCTCTAAATGTTGTGGGGCTGCAGCTCCCATAATCCCTGATCATAGGACATTTTGCCTGGGACTGGTGGAAGCACCAGAATAAGATTTTTTTTTAATGTTATTTTTTTGCAGGCACAGAGGGGGGAAGTATATTTCTAAGTGGATGAGTTGTGTCCCATATGCTAATATGTCTGAAAGAAAATCAACAGTATATGTTAAAGGCAAGAATCTGATAATGGGGAGGGAAGTGAGGGTGAGCACTTTGTAGTGCCCCCCCTTTGGCGCTTCCCTGGGGTGGAGCCCAATGTATGAAGAAGAAGAAGAAGAAGAAGAAGAAGAAGAAGAAGAAGAGTTTGGATTTGCTATCCCGCTTTATCACTACCCAAAGGAGTCTGAAAGCGGCTCACATTCTCCTTCCCTTCCTCCCCCACAACAAACACTCTGTGAGGTGAGTGGGGCTGAGAGACTTCAAAGAAGGGTGACCAGCCCAAGGTCACCCAGCAGCTGCATGTGGAGGAGCGGGGACGCGAACCCGGTTCCCCAGATTACAAGTCTACCGCTCTTAACCACTACACTACACTGGTATGTTGAGAATGGGCTTTTTAAAAGTCACTTAGCTAAAAAGCTAAGCAGGAATTTCAGATTCCCAATTCAAGCCTGGTGTTCCGCTCACCACACCACATTTGCTTCCATTGTTATTTATTTAATGAACATCGAAATTCTAGTGAAGCGGAACGGATTTGAACTGGGATAAGCCCAGAAGAGGCATCTCTCTAAGACAGGGGTAGGCAACCTAAGGCCCGTGGGCAGGATGCGGCCCAATCGCCTTCTCAATGCGGCCTGTGGACGGTCCGGGAATCAGTGTTTTTACATGAGTAGAATGTGTCCTTTTATTTAAAATGCATCTCTGGGTTATTTGTGGGGCATAGGAATTAGTTAAAAAAAATATCAAAATATAGTCCAGCCCACCACATGGTCTGAGGGATGGTGGACTGGCCCACGGCTGAAAAAGGTTGCTGACCCCTGCTCTAAGAGAACAAACAACCCCACCAGCTCATCCAAAATCAAAAGAACAACGCTCTACTGGGCGTATGGCTGCTGCACTCCATTGAAATCTGATAGTGAATGAAAAAGACGGTTACTACAGATACGTATCAGAAATTAAGATCCTAGCCATGCCAGCTGGTTACCATTGGCTTCCTAGCATGCCATTTTCTAAGAAGTGTTAAGCAGCAACCAAATTTTGTAAAGTTTGGTAGACACACAGTACCTGTTAGAACCCAGTGTGCCTGTACAGAAAGGTCAAAGGCTCTGTTCTCTACCCTTATCTTTATTTCTGAAATATTGAAGAGGAAAGCTGGAATGCAGGCCAGGTATACAAAGAAAAACGATAAATTACCATAGACAAAGAGCCTCCGCTATGGGAAGTGGGCTGCATAACATTTCCCTCCCCTCTCATACTTCTAAGAAGAAAGTAAGTAATCCAAAATGCCAATATGTGTACCGAACTATCCAGCTGCTCCGAGACTCAGTCTGCCCCCAGCTCATTTAGAGAAGTGTTCCTGGCAGAGATTCCTTGGCATTTTGGCATTTAGATATATTCCCTTGGAAGTGGCTGCAAGATGTGCTACGAGGCTCTAATGGTTTACAATGTAAACTCATTGTCTGCGAGGGAGTAAATCCTGACAGGAATCTGGATTGAGGGGGGAAACCACACCCACCGGCCAATGAGAAGAATGGTTCAATCCACCCCCTGTTAAAAATCAATGGTAATTCTCCCATAAGACTTTAATGGAGATGGATTGCTCCCAATATTTGCTTTCATGTTCCTCAGGCACATTTCCCAACTTTCCAGAGGAAACCCAAGCAGTGTATGCAAGAGAATTGCTACATACCGTATATTTCTGCAATTTATTTTAAAGGTATGCTGAGCCACATATAATGACATCAATACATTCTCAACGGGATGTTTGTGTTTGTGTGTGTATAGATTCTCACTGTGCTTTAGATCAGTACTGGGAATCATCATGTACAAATATATTGAGTAAATAAATTTATTATTTCTTCCCTTACACTTTTCATGTATCCTATTAAAATCATTCACACAGAGGAGAGAACAAAGTTAATGGACAAGATGAATGTAGAAGGTTTTTTGTTTTGCTTTTGTTTGTTTTAACTCCAAGGATTTCAATAGAGCTAACCAAATGAGGCTTTGAAATTACTGTCTCAGAATGCAGGTAGGTCATGCATGCATTACAGATAGTGATACTAACAGCCAAATCTGATGGGCATGTTCATTACTTGATGCAAGTGATAACTTGCAGCTGTGAATGTGTCATCACAGATCTAACACCACAGACAACATGTGATGCATGTGTGAATCAGCCCTAAGAAGTCATCTTTAAAAAAAAAGAAAATCGTCATTATATAGGTGCAGTAGTTTGTTTTCTGTCAGTTATTCTTTTGATTTTACTAGTTATTTGTATGCTCTTTCAATCTGTTTATTGACAATTTGGCTATATGTGTTTACTCGTAAAAATTGCAAAGCACCTATGAACACCAGGCCAATGGTAAGACCACCACAAAATAGATGAACATAGCTCATATGTTTTCCTTCTTCCAAGTAACTATGCCACATGATCTAACCTAAACTAGATATTGTGGTAAATGTGGTAAATGTGTTTCCATCTCTGGAATCTGGCTATGGGGGACCTCTCGATATTCCCAGCAAGCATGCCCAATAGTTGGGGGTAACTGACGTTGTGACCCATCATCAAATTGAAGGTCACAATCAGGGACAGATTTAGGTTTGATGAGGCCCTAAGCTACTGAAGGTAATGGGGCCCTTTATATGTCCAGCTGTCCTTTGTCAACAACAAATTGTCGCTGTTTTTTGTGTTGAATATATGCTATATGGTAATTTATGGACCTAATAGGTATCTAAAGCCATTTGCACATAACAAAATATGTATTTTATCAAAGTAATTGTTGAACTGAAATACAGTTAAGAAGAAGTACCGGTATATTGGGGGGCAGGGCAAGAGAGTGGATCCCTAAGCTATAGCTTGTTTACTTATATGTAAATCCAGCACAAGTTCCCTATAGGGACTCAAATGACTAGGAAATTATCTCATTTTGTGATGTCAGACCTCTATCCACTTCTCATCCACATCATTGGTTGCTAATTGGGGAAACAAAGAAGATCAGTGCATTTTGATATAAGAAACATGAGATATTATGTGGCTGAGCTTTCCAAACTTTTCACGTTTAAACGAACCCCTTTCCAACCCCAGGAGGAGTTTAGGGAGCGTTTGCATGACACAACCACACACTGCAACCAACACACTAATGTGTCACAACACACAGTTTGGAAAGCTCTGCAGTATGGCGTAGTGGTTAGAGTGTCGGATTATAACCTGGGAGACCAGGGTTCAAATTCCCAATCAGCCATGAAGCTCACTAGGTGACCTTGAGCCAGTCACAATTTCTCAGACTGTTCTACTTTACAGCTATCTTGTGAGGATAAAATGCCATCCCTGAGCTCCTTTGAGGAAAAGTGGGATATAAATGTAATGATTAGTAAATAAATAAAGGCAGACAAGAAACAGCAGGAGGCAAGCTCTTCAATAAGTTACAGACAGAGAGGAGGGGGGAGATAGATGCTTACTGTAATGTAGACTACAGAGAAGTATGTAGCAGCCAAGAAATTTGATCACATCTGTTCAGTGCTATTATTACCATCCCCTTTCTGTATGAAAAAAGCAATGTCACCCTGACCTCTAAAGGTTTTGTGGAAAACCCAAAAATATCACCATAAACTTTGTGAAACACATCCCCTCTGGAAGAAAACAATGCACATTAATCTCATTTTTTTGTACATACAACAGATGGTGTAGAGTGATGCACCCAGGGGAAAGAAACCCTAACTGTACGAATTTTTATTAATATTTTCATCCATTTTTTTTGCTGCATCCCTCAGTTATTTATTTATTTATATGCTTCACTCATCTCTGAGAGCGAGTGTGGTGTAGTGGTTAAGAGCAGTAGACTCATACTCTGGTGAACCGGGTTCGCGTTTCCGCTCCTCCACATGCAGCTGCTGGGTGACCTTGGGCTAGTCACACTTCTCTGAAGTCTCTCAGCACCACTCACCTCACAGAGTGTTTGTTGTGGGAGAGGAAGGGAAAGGAGAATGTTAGCCGCTTTGAGACTCCTTCGGGTAGTGATCAAGCGGGATATCAAATCCAAACTCTTCTTCTTCTTCTTCTGAATTTTGCCATTTTCTCCAATGTTCATACCAAGCACTTACTGAAGTTAATTCACTATTAATTCACAATGGGAAATGGTGGGTCTGAGGGCTTATTCCTGGCTTCTTTCCTACCCATGGAGACCACAACCAATGACTATGAACGGACGCTAATGAACAACAACACATCCCCTGCTTAAAAGGGATCTTGAAATTATGATAATTGTACCAATCACTTTAACAACATTCCTCATTGGAAATATATGCTCATTGTAATGATTTTCATCTCATATAAACCTTGCTACCACCCAGTTACAGACATTAAGCTAAGAGATTGGGATTTCCCTAAATGAAGGTGACTCATTTCCTCAGTACGTTCCATTCAGAGAAGAATATTTTATACTCTGCATGAAGCCAAAACTGAATTTGTCAGCGAGTGTATATTCATGACGGAGCTGCAGCCAATCATGGCTCCCTGACTGTGGTATTTATATGATGCATATGTTTGTGGCATTCACAGTCAAAGTCAATGAACCCAAGGGTCTTGGGGACAAGGCATGTGTCCATGATCCTGCCACCACCCACAATTTGAGCATTCCTTTGTTCAGCGAAATGCTTAGAGTTTCTTTGAATTCT
Source organism: Darevskia armeniaca (assembly GCA_034641395.1). Classification (NCBI taxonomy): domain Eukaryota; kingdom Metazoa; phylum Chordata; class Lepidosauria; order Squamata; family Lacertidae; genus Darevskia; species Darevskia armeniaca. The sequence continues at coordinate 235,640 of JAWWNF010000229.1, read as the reverse complement.
ATTATTCAATTATGAATTGCCTTTCATATACTGTACAAGGTTAATAATAATAATAATAATAATAATGTTTAAAACAATACAAATAAACATGTAAGAAAGAAATCTGTTCTTTTTTCCAGCTGGAAAAGCTTGTAAAAGAAGAATGTCCTGAACTGGACCCAGAAATTACAATGTGATGGCTGAACCTGATGGCTGAACCAATGTGATGACTGAACCTGAGGGATCCCAGCCTGCACAGGATTCCCCGCCTCCAGAATCAGGGGCTAGGGCTTGAGTCTGAAGGGTCCTCACCTGTGCTGGATCCTCAGGTGCAGGCATCTGCTGAGTCTGCTCTGGCTCCTGCTGGGATGGAGGACCCATTGCCTGCAGGTGCTCCACTCCCAGCCCCGTCAGGGGAAGCCGAGGTTACCTCTGGGTCCTGTAACCCTCCAGCCTCTCCTGAGCTGCAGAGGCTCAGGGCAGAAAGGCGAAGGGAACTAAGTTCCCGCAGGAGGAGTACTCGCCTCCAAGCCAGGAGAGGCAAGTCCCCAGAGGATCAGGGCCGCCCTATGCCTTGGGGCAGATAAAAGCCGACCAGCCCCAGCCCCAAGTTGCAGGAGCAACATCGTTGGTGACCAGTTCCTGCTTGCTACCTTTCCTGCTAGAGTTCCTGACCTGCCCTGGTTCCCTGCTTGCCTACCTGTTCCTGACTTCGCCTGCCTCCATGCTCTGCACCTAGCTTCAGTGACTACGGACTGCCTTTCGTTGCACCTCTGACCACGGACCGGACTTCGACCTCGCCTTACGGGTAACCCACGAGACCAGCACATACAAGCAGGGATGTTACGCCACAGAACAAGGACAGCTACACTAAAAGTCCTGCTTCACAATGCTGTGGAGTGGGTTTCTGATACTGTGAGAACTTCAAAAGGAGAGACTCTCTCACAGAATGTAGTGATCTACTAGAGATATACGGTGAAAGTTGGCCTCTCAAGTAATCTGGCCCTGAGCTGTGCAGGGCCTTATATCTCAGTATCAAAAACTTAGCCCTGTTACAGATTGGCAGCCAGTACAGATCCCACAGTAGTTGCCCCCATAAGCAGCCTAGCCACATAGAGTGTGTTGCCATAATCCAACCTTGTTTATGGACAACTGTGGTCAAGCTATCCTGATCCAGGAATGGCTGTAGCTGTCTTACCAAGGCAGTCCTAGTGACAAAGCTAGATTTAGGAGCAGCTCCAGACTACACACCTACTCCTTCGGGGAGAGTGCAACCCCAATCAGGGCAGGCAGCTGATCAACTTCCCAGATACTAGGACCACACATCGATAGGATCTCCATCATGCCAGGATGCAGACTCGGTCTCTTAGCCTTCAACCAGTCCACCTCTGCATCGAGACACTGGTTCATTACCTGCACAACCACTTCCAATTCAGAAATACATTTGGGTATCATCAGCATAGTGATGGCACCTTGCTCCAAATGGCTTTAAACAGATGTTAAATAGCACTGAGAACAATGTAGTATCCTGCTGAACCGCAAAGCTCATGAGCTGGAGTTCCAAGAAATACCCACCCAACCTACTGAAAAGGTCTCTTGAAACAGGACCAGAATCATTACAGAACAGTGGCCCTGATACACATCTACCAGAGATGGCCCGTGAGAATACTATTGTCAATGTACATCAAAAGCAGATGAGAAATTGAGCAGAAGCAGGACAATTGCACCCAGCTCTCCTGATGTAGAAGCGGAGACCAAGGTGATTTCAGTTCCAAACCCAGGTCTAAGCCCAGATGAACTCTAGATTTTGTTAGTGTTGATCTTACCGGAGGCTTCTTTAGTACAAAAGTTGTGGGAGTTTTGTTATAAAGGATATAAAAATAAAATGAAAACTCTATTAATCACAATGATCATCAGTGCCAACCTTAAGATTGTCTGAAACAGATGTTTGGAAATTGACACTAGGAACCAATGTACTTCATTCAGTCTTTGTGGATTAAGCATTTCCTTTAAAATTAATTTATTACATCCTAAAAGTGGAATGTCCTCCCTAAACTATCATACTGCTGGCTTTTATGAAATGGTTTACTTGATCTTGTAAGTAAATTGCACCATTCTATATTCTCAGCGGATTGTGCCTTTGAAGTTTATTTTTATTATATATAATGTGAAGTGATAACATATTAGTGCGGCTGTTTATGTGCCAATTGGTTTTTATTTAATTCTCCTACACTTGTAATTGGTTATCTGGGCCTGATAATTTTCAGTATCAATTTAATGTAAAATTAGGAAATCACATTAGTTAGTAATATTTGAAAGCTCCTTTCTGAAGGTGCTGACACAGAAGATGAGAAATGATAATCTCTTGTCACCTGAGAAAGTTAGTTCAGGCAAAGGGATCTGCCTAACAACTTCTACTGGGAAAACAGATGCAAATAATTCATTCAGCCTCTCTGCAATCTCCTTTTCCTTCTTGTAACATATTTTTGTCAATAGAATAGAAAAGAATATTAGAGTTGGAAGGGACCCAAGAGATGCAGGAATTTCAGCTAAAGTATCCATGACAGATGGCTATCATTGTTGTCCAAAATTTCAACCAATTTTTTTTTCAGAGGTGTAGCTAGGGGGTGGGGGGGCAGGTCGCCCCGGGTTCCACCCAAGAGGGGGATGACACTTTAAAAAAAAATTATTTTTTTAATTTTTATTTTATTTTAACTTCATTGAAAAAAGAGATAATAGACGCACACACACAACCCCCCACACCTCACAAAGCGGCACCATCAGAGGGGGGTGACACTTTTTATTTTTTTATTTTTTTTTAATTTTTATCATTTTTTATTAATTTTTTTATTTTAACTTTATTGAAAAAAAGAGATAATAGACACACACACACACACAACCCCCCACACCTCACAAAGTGGCACCATCAGAGGGGGGTGACACCTTTATTTTTTTTTAAATTTTTTTTATTATTTTTTATTATTTTTTATTTAAACTCTATTGAAAAAAAGAGATAATAGACACACACACACAAAACCCCCACACCTCACAATTTAATTTTTTTTAATTTTTTTTAATTTTTATTATTATTTTTTATTATTTTTTATTTTAACTCTATTGAAAAAAAGAGATAATAGACACACACACACAAAAACCCCCACACCTCACAAAGTGGCACCATCAGAGGGGGGGTGACACTTTTAATTTTTTTTTTTAAATTTTTTAAAAATTAAAGTGGGGGGGGTTACAAAAAAATTCCGCCCCGGGTACCACCTGGGCTTGCTACGCCTCTGCTTTTTTTCAGCCAGAGTGCACCGGAGAGCAGTTCTGGCACCTCTTAGGTGGGTACCATTTTGGGCTGGCACTCCCCCCCCTTTCTGCAAAGAAACAAAAAGAAATATTTGAGGGTACCCCAAATGGCTTTTATATATATATATATATATATATATATATATATATATATATATATATATATAAATTTTTAATGAAAATTACCTTTGTTCTTAGTTATAGAGCTCTGATGACTCCCATTAAAAGGGTGAGTCTTTCTTCTCTTCCATTAGTGCCAATGAGTCTCCCCCCCCCTTTTTTTTTTGGTAGAACATCTAAGAAAAGAAACAGTTAAGTCTACAAAAGAAAGGAAATGATGTAATAGAGGGCTCTTTGTTACAGCAGTGGCCCAGAACAAAACTGGAAATGCTTAATGGACTGAAAAACATACCCTGAGGGATGCTGAAATGTGAGCTTCTGTACTGCACGAAATGCTAAACGTTCTCTTTTCTTGCAAGCAGAGAACTTGCTGTGGTATTTTGACAATGACGTTCTGCTAACCATATTTACACACTTTCCAGGCAAGCACTTATTGATACGCATAAAGGTGGAAAAGAAATATTTCCCCGCTAAAAATCCCAAACCGCTTGCTCTCTCTCTCTCTCTCTCTCTCTCTCTCTCTCTCTCTCTCTCTCTCTCTTCTTTCTTTCAAAGGAAAAGAACAACAACCTTGAGCAGGAATTTAATTGGAAATAATGTGACCCTGAGATGCCAAAGGAACATTTTTATTTTATTTTTAAGAGAGAGAGAGAGAGAGAGAGAGAGAGAGAGAGAGAGAGAGAGAGAGAATGTCAAAACAGCCTCCTATATCTTGAAGTTCTGAAGCAGTAGCCAAGCTAATCGAGTGTGGGCAAACGAAAGCTGTGCAGACAGCAAGGGAAGGAGCATCTCCACCCCATCGATCTACCCAGACACTGAGGTCCAGCACCGAGGGCCTTCTGGCGGTTCCCTCACTGCGAGAAGTCAAGTTACAGGGAACCAGGCAGAGGGCCTTCTCGGTAGTGGCACCCGCCCTGTGGAACGCCCTCCCACCAGATGTCAAAGAGAGCAACAATTACAAAGACTTTTAGAAGACATCTGAAGGCAGCCCTGTTTAGGGAAGCTTTTAATGTTTGATGGATTATTGTATTTTAATATTTTGTTGGTGGGTTATAAATAAATTATTATTATTATTATTATTAATTATTATTAATTATTATTAGGCCAGTCTGCTTACCACCCTTAGCACAGCTCTGGCTCTGAGCCATCACCATTAAGTGAGTTATGGGAGCATATGAATTCCAACTTTCCATATACTGTAGGGGAAGAGTGGATTTGCAGGATCTGATATGTACATGCTACCCCCATTGTCTAGCATTCAGCGGGGCACATATACCAGGCCCCCTGAGCATCAAACCAGGCAGCTTCCCAAGCTAGTTGGCAGCAGGGGGTGGTTGATGAAATGCCATTTACCTAAGAATATATCGGGATAGGCAAGAAGAAATCTGCCAGTTTCTCGATTTCTCGTTTTTTCCAATCTTATGCTCAGTTCTCCACACTAGTATGCTTTAAAAAAGGTAAAGGACCCCTGACAGTTAAGTCCAGTCGCAGACGATTCTGGGGTTGTGGCACTCATCTCGCTTTACAGGCTGAGGGAGCCGGGTTTGTCCGCAGGCAGTTTTTCCGGGTCATGTGGCCAGCATGACTAAGCTGCTTCTGGTGCAACGGAACACCGAAACCAGAGCAGCGTACGGAAATGCCGTTTACATTCCCACTGGAGTGGTACCTATTGATCTACTTGCACTTTTTGGCATGCTTTCGAAGTGCTAGGTTGGCATGAGCTGGGACAGAGCAAAGGGAGCTCACCCCGTCGTGAGGATTCGAACCGCCAACCTTCTGATCGGCAAGCCCAAGAGGCTCAGTGGTTTAGACCACAGCGCCACCTGCGTCCCTATTTTGCTTTAAAACCCCCAAAAACTGTCCTCATGCAAATTCATCAGTTTTCTAGGGTGCATTCGTCTGGAGAGGGGAGAAATGCTTGAACTGATGGGATGTGATAGCTGAATACTACCCTTTGTTTTGGTAGATCCATGTTTTCTCCATAGCTGCTTTGGTGGGACTACTAAACTGCCTTCTGACTTGTCAGATAGCTCTTGGCCCAAACTCTGCCACTAATATTCATCACTACATAATCTATAGTTAGTATATTTTCCTAAAGAGTATAAGGGAAGCAACTGCTATTGTGACTTATATTATTTAGAGCATAATCTGTCAAGAGGCTTGCTTCTGCAATGAAATGAGCAGGAGGTAGGAATAGAGCTCAGGATAGAATTTCAGTTTCCGTGAGTTCAAGATGCAAACTGACTTGATCTGTAGCTCCTGGATTAATATGTAGATCGTAGTTATCCTCTGCATTTTTGTCAAAAACATGCCCCCCAAAAGCATTAAAAATGCATGTTTTAGGATTAAATATATTTAGAAACAAGCTCATTGAGATAAAATACATATTTAAGTAGGCATTTTGTGGTTAAATATGTATTTAAATAAAAATTTCATGCACATTTTGCAGATTAATGGAGAAAAGGGACGGAACAGACCTCTCCTTTCAGACAAAACTGACAGACCGGGAATATACTGATTCATCCATCTCTAGGTGGAACTAGATGTTATGAGAAAATGCAGGGATGTTTTTCCCTCTTGAGGCAAAAGGCGATAATAGAGGTGCTGGCAGAAGAGAATCAGGGAGACAGTGGCGGAGCTTCATGCTCAGGCACCGGGGGTGGAAAGCAGGCAGGGGTGAGGCGGGCGCACATCCCTGGGGTGTGTGGCGTGCATCCTGGGGGCATGGCACACAATGCAGCCACAATGGCACCCCACCAGGATCGTGGTGCTGGGGGTGGTGCGCTCCCCCCGCCCCCTCTTCCTCCACCAGTGCAGGGAAAGAGGTCTTAAGCCAGGCATCCCCAAACTCGGCCCTCCAGATGTTTTGGGACTACAATTCCCATCATCCCTGACCACTGGTCCTGTTAGCTAGGGATGATGGGAGTTGTAGTCCCAAAATATCTGGAGGGCTGAGTTTGGGGATGCCTGGCTTAAGCCTTCCATTTCCCAGCCCCACTGATTCTCCTTGCAAATACCTTCCCAGGACTGCTTTGTATATGCTCACCATGCATCAGCCATGTTAAAAAGACAGAAATACATCCCCACCCCAATCAATAATTCCTTGCATGTACATCTCTCCACTGTATTCACATTACAGTGGTACCTCGGTTTACGAACTTAATCCATTCCGGAAGTCCATTCTTAAACCGAAACCATTCTTAAACCGAGGCGCGCTTTCTCTAATGAGGACTCCCGCCGCCAGTACCCTTCCACCTTTCGGATTCCATTCTTAGACCGAGGTCAAGTCTTCAAACAGGGACACTACTTCCAGTTTTGCGGAGTTCGTAAACCGAATCGTTTGTAAACAGGACTGTTCTTAAACTGAGGTACCTCTGTACATTGCCAAATTGGGAACACACATGCACTGAGATCACGCATCATTTCCTCCAGTGGCAAGATATGAAATAGTGTATTTCTCACTCAGAGCTCCTTCTTTCATCCATAGACAAAGTTTGATTCTTAGTCAGTTAGGAAAAAAGATCAAATCCAAGATGCAGCCTTTCGCTCCTAATGCAACAGGTCTATGCGATTCAGCCCCATGATTTCTGTGTTATGATAGGACACACTTTGCCTTTCCATAGGCGGCTGAGGTCAGATCGTAGCCTTAGCTTAAATAAACGGTCTTGGCGGAAATGTCTTCAATAAATACAATTGCTGTTGGCAAGGGTAATCTTTTGTTCACGCCTCTACCCATTAGCCTGCCAGTGACCTGGTGGTATTCAAAGCTTTGCAGATAATTAGGCTCAGAGAGAGACCTAAATTGTTCTAATTGGATAGCTCAAATGCTCTTCAGTGCACATTCAGGATCTCTATTATTGGCACATAGTACTTCTCTTCAGAGAAGAATAAAGTGACTGCAATGACTAATCTCACATAAGTCCTGAGGTGCAATCCTGCCCGTAGGCCCAAGGACGATGGAGCTCCTGTGCCTTTAATAGGGAGGGGATTTCAGCATCTGACAACGTATGCCTTATTTGCTGAAGCTGCCTCTCCTGTGCACCTATTAAAGGTGTGAGAGCCCTGTCCATTTTGGCATATGGCCATCGTACGCTGTGTGCACAGAGAGAGCAGAAGAATGGTTCCCATAGAGCACTACTGTAGGCCCTCTCCACCAGCTGTCTCTTTGTGCAATGTGCTCCTTTTTCATCGCAACTCATTTTTATGCCATTGCAGCAGGAGCTGCCTTATACAGTCAGGTAATAGGTTCTCTTTACCCAGTGTTGTCTATAGCAGGAGTGCCCAACATAAGGTAAAAAAGGTGAAGGTAAAGGACCCCTGGATGGTTAAGTCCAGTCAAAGGTGACTATGGGGTTGTGGCGCTCACCTTGCTTTCAGGCCGAGGGAGCTGGCGTTTGTCCACAGACAGCTTTCCGAGTCATGTGGCCAGCAGCACTAAACCGCTTCTGGTGCAACGGGACACCATGACGGTAACCAGAGCTCACAGAAATGCTGTTTATCTTCCCACCACAATGGTACCTATTTATCTACTTGCACTGGTGTGCTTTTGAACTGCTAGGTTGGCAGGAGCTGGGACAGAGCAATGGGAGCTCACCCTGTCATGGGGATTCGAACTGCCCACCTTCTGATCAGCAAGCCCAAGAGGCTCAGTGGTTTAGACCACAGTGCCATCCACATCCCTCTAGTGCCCAACATACCCCTCCCCTCAGATGATGCTGGACTACAACTCCCATTCTCTTTGACTTGCTGGTTGAAGCTGATGGGAGTTGCATCTCCAAAACGTCTGGAGGGCCTACAATTAGCCTCTGAGAGCCAGTGTGGTGTAGTGGTTAAGAGCGGTGGACTCGTAATCTGGGGAACTGGCTTTGCGTCTCCACTCCTCCACATACAGCTGCTGGGTGACCTTGGGCTACTCACACTTCTCTGAAGTCTCTCAGCCCCACTCACCTCACAGAGTGTTTGTTGTGGGGGAGGAAGGGAAAGGAGAATGTTAGCTGCTTTGAGACTCCTTCGGGTATTGATAAAGCGGGATATCAAATCCAAACTCTTCTTCTTCTGCCTCTTCAGATCTACACTGATCTACCTATATCTGTATCTGATCTACACTGATCTACCTATATCTGTATTCCTAGAGAGCAATGGCTCTCTAGGAATACAGATATAGGTCTTTCCCACCCTTACACTCCCCTCACAGAGCTACAATTCACAGAGTGGTTTAACAGTCAATCTCTCTTCAGTGGGAACTGTAGCTCTGGGAGGGAAATGGGAGTCCCCTAACAACTATCAGTACTTTTAACCAAATTATGCCCCCCCCCCTAATTCTTTGGAGAAGAATTTACTTTAACATGAGTGTTTAAAGTAATATCATATTGCTTCAAATGTATGGTGCGATTGTGGCCACACACCAGTTCTTCAGATCTGCTGTTTGCATTTCAGGGAATGCCTCTGTTGGCACCTTGAGAGAGAGAGAGAGAGAGAGAGTGAGTTTTGGGCTAAAGGTAGAGTAAGACAATAGTTTTTCAATGAGTTAAAGGTGGGGTGGGCTTTGAAAGAGGCATTGCTGTTTACCTATTATAGGCACTCATTCTTGCTTTCAGCTGTGGCAAACAGGTTCGGTTGGTTATTGTATTTTTGGAGATGGGAGTGGAAACCTACAGAACCTGTTGAGGCCAGAAAGTGTGGAGACACTTGGGAGAAATGAAGGTTCTCTAAATAGTCTTTAAAGTGCCTTCTTATTCTCCAGCCTAGGATGCAAATATATTCCCTGAGGTTGTATGCCCCATTCAGAAAGACAAACTGCCAATTAAAGCAGCTTGTCAAATGTTGGGAATGCCTCATTTGTGGTAGTAACTTTTGCTATAATCTCAGTTAAAAGAATAAGAATAAAAAACAGACGCTGTGTTTGAAAGTTACATAACCTTCTTTAAAATGAAGCTTTCATAGTTGCTAAAGAATGAAAGATTAGTTGTGCTAATAAGCCTGTAAAATGCTCCCAAGCAGCAGAAAACCTACTAAAAAAAACCACCCCCATAAAGAAAACCTGCAATCTATTAAGGGCAAGATAAAGAGAGAGAGAGAGAGAGAGAGAGAGAAAGAAAAAAAACCCCACTCCAGACAATTTCTCTTGGCAGAAGAATTTAGGAGACAGAAGCAATAGTAGTAGCCTTCTAAATTGGTTTTCCTGAGGAAGAAATTATTACTAGAAAACGGCTGAACAACCCTTGCAAGTTCTTGCTCCAATCCAAATTAAATAGCATCGGGCAGGAATGGTCTTATATCCTTATAGAGTCTCATTGCTCAGGCTATTGGCGAAGTACAGACCCTTAAACAACAAAAGATTCTTCTGTGTTTTTAATTCGAGGGCTTGAAATATGCAGGATCTCAAATGGAAGATGGCAGGACATGAATTCACCGGAGGAGGCGAACAAACACATGCATTGCTCCTTCAGCTAAAGGAATGCTGGATAACAAAGCACTTTCTCCTAGTTTCTACACATTTGCCTCTTCTATGGATACTCTCCGCACTTTCAATTTGGTTGGCCCCTTTTACATATCCCCAAACAAGATGAAGGACCAGGGAGGATTGAAGGGGGGGAGGGAGAATTTGAATTTGCATATTCAAATTTAGAAATAATTACTATAATTTAAATAAAATGTATCTCACCATAGATAGAACCTGGGCAAAAGACTGAGCAGCCACACCAGGTCACAGATTTCCCTATGTCAGTAACCCACCCCCCTTAAACCAGGCATAGGCAAACTCGGCCCTCCAGATGTTTTGAGACTACAATTCCCATCATCCCTGACCACTGGTCCTGTTAGCTAGGGATGATGGGAGTTGTAGTGCCAAAACATCTGGAGGGCCGAGTTTGCCTATGCCTGTCTTAAACTGAATCAGACCATTGGGTCAACCTGTCTGCAGAGACTAGCATCAACTTTCTCAGATTTCAGACAGGGAATTGTCACAGTCCTTCCTGGAAAATAATAAAAGGGACCCCATGGATCATCTAGTTCAACACCCTGCAATGCAGGAATATGCACCTCAAAGAGGATCAAACCTTGGTGTTATCGGCACCACTCTTTAACCAACTGTGCCAGGGATCGAGTCTAGGATCTTCTGCATCCAAAGCAGATGGTCTATATTTGAGTGCCTGTTTGTGCCCTACATAGTAAGATGTGCTGTATTTCTATTTCAATATGCACCTAAGCATACACTGCCACAGTGTCTTTTCTCCTGGCAGATCAAGAGGAGCAGATGACAGCAAAGGTTGCAAGGTTTTTAACTGGGGCAATCAGAATAAGGTCCACTATTTGACTGCTGATTCAGGAATGTAAACTGTGTTTTATATACCATAATCGACTTTTTATTTTGTTCTGTGTATACTGCAATGTTCTTTTGTTGCTATGGCCGATGGCTGATGCAAATAAAGTTTCATTCATTCATTCAAGCATACAAATCAGCATAGGGAAATTTTGTGTGTGTCTTTTTTGGGGGGTGATGCCTTTCCTCTTGTTTGGCCATGGCTAAAGTGGCCACCCATAATACAAGTGTAGGAAAAAGCCTTGGAAGAGGCAGTAGCCTTGAATCTTGGCGTACTGGGTGACAACCCCGAGAAGCTGGTGGTTGAAAGTGCCAGCCAAGGAATCAGAAACTGACCCATGTCACTGCGGCCTCATGTGGAGTATATCAGATACTCCACCCCCCCCCCAAATAGGGCAAGTTGATGTGTGTAGGGAAGACATGCTGCCATTGCCTAACTCTGGCCTTGGTAGCAACTTGAAGGGAAATTATAACCACCTAAATCCTCCTAATTGCAGAGCCAGCTGTGATCTGGTTACAAAAAAGAGTTGATTTGGATTGACCAGATGTGCACATATAGCACCGTTATAGTAAAGAGACATTGACTACCACTCTGAAAGGGATGCAGTCTAAATGTGCCATTGACCTGGGTCTTAGCAGCAACTGATGCTCTGCTGGATGCTATTTCATTAGTAAAGAAAAAGCTTGCTAGCATTTTTTTTTTAATTCCTTCAAAAAGGATGGGAAATCTGCTAGCGATGCAGAATTTTCTTTCCTTGACCACATATATGATTTATAGCTCTAATAAAATCAATGCCATTGAGGTACGCATGCTTCCAAAGAGATGAATGCCAAGATCTAGCTCGGGTCAGCTTGAAATCTAACCCCCAGCAGAAATAAAGTGATTAGGGTATGATTAATCCTCTTGGTTAACAAGACAGCATCTAACCTACATACAGATATTTAAAGATCATCTTGTTTGCAGACTCCCCTGCTTGCTCTTTATCATGTTAGTATTTCATTGGTGATAGAAAGTATAAATGCCCAGTGAATTCTGATGCGCTAGTAACACAGTGTAGAGAGGCCTCACTCCAGCTGGTACATCATGGCTAATTTTGCATCCTCCTCTTTGAAAAGTTGTATAGGTTTCTAACCCTGACCACTGTCAGAAGCAGTATGCTTCAGAATACTAGTTGTTGTGGTGGTGGTGGTGGTGGTGGGGTTGCTGTTGTGCTCAGGGCCTGCTTGCAGGCTTTCCATGGGAATCTAGTTGGCCACTGTGTGAACAGGATCATAGAATAATAGAATCATAGAGTTGGAAGAGACCACAAGGGCCATCCAGTCCAACCACCTGCCAAGCAGGAAACACCATCAAAGCATTCCTGACAGGTGGCTGTCAAGCCTCTGCTTAAAGATCTCCAAAGAAGGAGACTCCACCACCCTCCTTGGCAGCAAATTCCACTGTCGAACAGCTCTGTGGATGCTAGACTAGATGGGCCACTGGCATGTTCCTGCAGGGCTATTCTTGTGGGCATTGAGAAACCTTAGGCCCTCCAGGCCTCTCAATCAGACTGGCCACACCCTTCACTGGCCCTGCACAGGTGTCTTCCATAGGTACATGGGGACACCCATTCTTTTTGTCTGCACAATTCCTCAGGAGGGGGCGGCATAGCCTGATCCAGCAGAGCTCATCTTGTGTTCTTATGTCTTTCAGATGTACTGATCCAAGCACAACCCTCCAAATTCGCCTTGGATTTTGCTCTAGGTGAGAACTTTAGTAGGACAGACCAAAAAATAAATAAATAGATAGTTATTTGAGGCCAAAATATGCAGATGTCCACAGTCACCAGGCTTTGGCCAGTGCTGTACAACTGTTCACACTTGTCATAAAATTGGGAGCTTTCTTGAGGTGGTAATTACTTTGTGTGATTTCTTGTAGAAGATGCTTCCACTAAATAATGATGCACTTCAAAACACATTTAATGTATTTAAATCGTATTTATATCCTGCTTTTGCATTGAAGCAGGAAGATCAAAAGCATATTACACTCTAATCAAGCAAATTACACTCTACGAATCAGACACATAGAATGGAAACAGAACCAATGAGACAACATAATTCGCCAGCGTTAACACTTATCTTCTTCAATATTTGTTGAGTCAGGAGGTTCCATTATTATTTCAGAATGGCTTTAACAACTCATAAGCTTCAGCTGGCACAATTCTTTCTCTCCTCCCACTTGTTATATACAAGGGGCGGGCAATCTTTTTTCAGACCAAGGACCTAATTCCCTTATGAGTAATTAGTCAGGGCTGCATGCTGGTGACGAGTGGAGCCAGAGACAAACAATTTTCTGGATGAACTGAACTATCCACACTGCTTAAATTTTTGCCATTGCTATTTCAAATTAGGATTGCCAAATTCCTATGCATGTCTGTTCAGAAAGGAGGGGAGGAGCCACAGAGCCAAGTATGGGGGGCCATAGGGACCAAGCCCCCCCCCCCCAAGTTCCAAAATAGGGGGTCAGTATCTCAAAAAAGTTCCTCTCTGAAACCCTGGAGAACATTACCAGGCAATGTAGACAATAGTCACCTAGGTGGACCAATGGTCTGACTCAATACAAGGCAGTTTTCTGTGCTTCTATCTTAAAAAGAAGAAGACAATTCCGACTTCTATAACCTTTCTGTTCTGCTGCCTTAGTCATATGTAACCCAACCTGAATTCACATTGCTCAAGGCATAATTTAGGGTGACATGCAGCAATAGTGGCACCTGCACCAGAGTAGGTGAGACTAATAAGAGACCTTTGCTGGACTTGCTTTTTCCCTTCCTGAGATCTCTTTTTTAAAATTTGGGTGGGTTTGTTCTGGTCTTTCAGGCCATTCCTGCTTCCCTTATGTCCAGATGACTTTGCAAAAGAGAGCGAGAGAGAGAGAGAGCGAGAGAGAGAGAGAGAGAGAGAGAGAGAGAGAGAGAGAGAGAGAGAGATGGATGCTAAGTGCACACAGTTGACAGTTCCTTTTATGAGCTTTGATCGAGCATCATCTCTGACTATCAAAGGGGCTGCTTTTCTTCCCCCTCATCCATTGTTGATTTAATCTCTGTGCTTCAAAAAGGTGAGACTGTTTTGCTTCTGCCAAGAATGTGAAATGCTAGCTTTGCTTCTTGGATTTCCCCCAAATGATGAAAAACCCATCTTTTCTCCCTCTTTGCCCCAGCATTTCTTAATACCTTCCTGCGCAGTGAGCACTTTGCCATCTGCTGCCTTGATGACATGGCAGTAGGGAGTGAGCGGTTGGGGTGATGTTTCCTGAACCATGATGAAAACGTGTGTCTGCATTCCCCTGCCTTGCTGTGCCATTTTAATGCTGCATTCTTCCTGCTGATGTTTTATGGTCTGTCTTCAATCACCAGCCGTGGTATCTTTTGGTCTAGACACTTGCATTTTAAACGCTGCTCCTCTTATTGCCCTTTATCCACTTATCTTCTAGGCATCACTAGGTCTGCCTTTTTCATCAGCAAGAAGAAGCCATTTTCCCTCATTGACATTGCTACTATTTGTTGGCTTATATCATCTACAAAGGAGGAGTCCTTTAAAAAATCATTTAACATCTATTCACTGTTCTGCTGTTTACCACATTTTAAAGCATTCACTTGTATTTGTAACTTTCCCATCCTTCAAGGTGCTTTGAAACTTGTGCACGTAACTATTCCATTTCATCATTACTGTTGAAATTAGCAACAGCCTTTAATTAACACCCATTGTATTAAAGGGAAATGGCTAATGTATCTAGGCAGTGCTTTTTCCCAAAACGAAAATATTTAGGGGTACTCTCATTTTCCTACTCATATTGAAATACTGCCCCTCAATGAAGCCAAACTTAAATTCACAAAATGTTTAGGGGTATGTGTACCCCTGCGTACCCCGAGGAAAAAAAGCACTGTATCTAGGAATAGAAAGCTAAGTGGCTTGTCCTGAGTTGTCTGTTTTTAGTTTCTCTTTCAGCTTCTTGTTTCCTTCTGTTGTATCAACAAATACCTGATGATGTTAAGTAAAATTATCCAGTTTAAAGTTTACAGCTGTGTCTGTCTTCAGTGTGAGGAGACTGCTCTGTGGCACTTAGGACAGTTCTATGTGGTCGGTTAGCTAGAGAATTTTGTGGGAGCTTTATGCTACCTGGGAATTACAGAAAATAGTAATAATAATAATAATAATAATAATAATAATAATAATAATAATAATAGAATAGTAATAATAGTAATGATAGAATCATAGAGTTGGAAGGTAGAGTTGGTCATCTAGACTAGGCACCCCCAAACTCTGCCCTCCAGAAGTTTTGGGGCTACAATTCCCACCATCCCTGACCACTGGTCCTGTCAGCTAGGGATGATGGGAGTTGTAGTCCCCAAACATCTGGAGGGCCGAATTTGGGGACGCCTGGTCTAGACCAACACTCTGCCAATGCAGGAAAGGCACCTTCCCTGACAGGTGTATATCTAACCTCCGCTTAGAAACCTCTACCAAATAAGAGCCTGCCATCTTTTGAGATGGTCTGTATCACTGATGAACAACTAGCACTGTCAGGTCATCCTTCCTACTGTGTAGTCTACACCTGTCCTCTTGTAGTATGAACCCATTGGTTTAGACACCATCCTCTGGAGCACCAGAAAGCAACTTTGTTCCATCACCTATGTGTCAGACACCTTCACATATTTGAAGTTGGTTATCATATTGCTACTTTAATAAACACGTTTCCACATTGTTAGGAAAGTTGGTTCATTGATGTGTTGTAGTTGTTATTTGCCACTCACCAACACTTGAGGTGTAGTTGGAAGTTCTGGGCTGGTAAATAAATTCTTTACTCACTGAGCAAGGTTTATAAAACTTAAGACTTCTCTTGTTACTGGGTTTTATTTTAAGCCAAATTTGAAGATATGCAAAAGGAAACTCTGAATAATTTCATAGGATTTGGTTTTTTTTAATGAATTAGAGAAAACATCTTACAGAACGTCTGCACATTCCTAGTTCTCCTTTCACACATTGCCAGGAATGATAGAAATTGGAATTGTGAGTATGGTTGTATCTCTGCTTCTCAGTTCTTTTAAATTTCATCACTTTATGATCAGCAGCAACCAGATGGTTCATGCCACCTGTATGAGATATCACAGGTTCATGTATGTGGGTTAATCACCACTATTGGATTTTTACTTTATATCTCATAAAATATTTTTCAGTGAGTTAGTTTACCCATTCAGTTGCCATCACATTTTGCTATCCTGTTTCAAGCCTAGGAAAGAAGTCCAAAGAGCAAGGCAGAAAAGCAGGCCAGCTGTTTCAGCACCATGGAGAGTTCTAAGTGCTCAGCTGACATCAACAAAAGCTAGAGGTGAAGCTTTTTGAGCTTCTGCTTCCTGTCTACCTCTCTTAGACTCTAATCCCTTTGGGAGAACTACACAGACAGACAATTTTACACTGCCTGGCCTCCCTCTTGTTGCCCTCCCTGCATTGTTGCACCAGGCAACACTCCATTCCTCAGGTCCAGGGGAAGGCACCTGTGAGGGTCCTAGGTCTTCCTCTATGGACCTGTTGTTCTGGGGGCTGGTTCAGGAGGCTTCTGCCCACTAGCCTTGGAATTAGTGGCACTCTCATTCAGAGTCAGATACCTTGTCTGTATCATAAAGTGGTGATTGCTGCTACACTCTGAGGTCATGACAGTTACATCATCAATTGATAAAAGAAATCAGCTGATATACCTGCTTGTGTGAACTGGTTCTAAATGTGCCAAAGGACCACAAAACAATTAATAACATTTGGTTTCATGAGTAACTTTGGGAAAGTTTGATTTTTCATTGGCATGATTAAAGAGTTCTCATTAGTGGAATTACATTAGTGGAGAAGCGTATCCAATAACTTGAACTATTTGGCTCTCTGGGTGAAAAAAGACACACAAACATATGTGCATGCACGCACGCACGCACACACAAATATTTGACAGTACTATTGGAAACTAAGAGAGTTAAGGCTGATGACAGTTTCTATTAACTAGCTATGGCACCTGCCCAGTTTCTCACAGAAGCTCATTCCATCCTGCTGAAATACATCTTGCTTAGATTGAAGATTTCTTTGAATAGTGAGTACATCTCACACCCTACATTACTGTGGTCTCACTTTTCAGAAGATGATCTCACCAATTCTTTCCCATTCAGAAGTGGAGTGGTCTCGTGGATGAACTTCTGAATAGATTTCTCTCCTTTTTCTTTCTTTTTCTTTTTTTGTCACTGATCGGTCATTGTGCTTTGCAATGGTGATAAGAAGGAATGAAAAAGCACTCAAGACCTGGGAAAACTTGAACAGTGTCACAAGGAAAGGAAAGTAGCAACCTTGGCAATATCCTGACTGAAGAAGTGGGCTAGTTCCAATCTTGTACATCAGTTAAAGTGGTTCCTTTTTCAAATGAATGAATGAATATTTTTGAATCATTCATTTTGTGTGTGGATAAGGAAATCCCTAATCTTCCATGTATGTATGGGCTATTCAAAGAAGGCACATTTGCCTCCCCCCCCCCCAGAATGAAACCATGCTGACTGTAAAAATGCCCAGGGCTCAAGAGGGGGTGGGGTGTGTGAGGTGTGATCTTTTGTTTTGATGGATGGGTCTTCTAACTTTTAATTGCAGTGAATTGTTTACCCTTGGCACTCCAATCATGAGAAGGATTAAAACTGTTTGTTTTCCATGTATAGCTATGCTTCCCTTATGCAAGTCAATGGAGAAATTTCTATTGTATCCCAAAATAATCCATGGGGGTGGTAGAAGCCAACTCACACCTGTGACCGTTGGGGTAACAGAGTCTTTGCTGGTGGGCATTGACATTTTCTCCATCCCAGACTCATATTCAAGTCAATGGATCTCTCTCTCTCTCTCTCTCTCTCTCTCTCTCTCTCTCTCTCTCTCTGTGTGTGTGTGTGTGTGTGTGTGTGTGTGTGTGTCAGACTCGAGGGATTCTCTCCTGCCCAAGGATCAAAGAAAAATCAAGAAAGTTCATATTTTGTGGTTTTCATTCAGCAAATGTGGAGCCCAGCAAACAGCTCCATCTAAACACCATTGTGACAATGCTCACTCTGAGCCCCTCCCCTTCCTTCACCAGCAACAGCCTGTAGGAGTCAATTGTGCCAACAGATTGCATCAAAACAAAATAAAAAAAATTCCTTCCAGTAGCACCTTAGAGACCAACTAAGTTTGTTATTGGTATGAGCTTTCGTGTGCATGCACACTTCTTCAGATACCATGCACACGAAAGCTCATACCAATAACAAACTTAGTTGGTCTCTAAGGTGCTACTGGAAGGAATTTTTTTTATTTTGTTTTGACTATGACAGACCAACGCGGCTATCTACCTGTAACAGATTGCATCAAGTTCTGGCAAAAAAAAATGGGGGGGCAGCTTTTCTCTCTTAAAAAAACCAACAAATGAACAAATGTTGCATGGAAACTTCTGGATGTATTCACCTACAATTTGGAAGGCTTAACCCACTCTGGTGAGGCTGCTTTGCCTACAAAATTCCATCCATTTCTCTCTCTCTCTCTCTCTCTCTCTCTCTCTCTCTCTCTCTGTGGGGAAATGTGGTCATTGTTAGATGCCCCATGAGAATGAAGAAGGGGGTATCAGATCTTCATTTTAAACAGATCTAATTTGGTCCAGAATAATGAGCTGAATTGGAATGACCAAAAAGAAGAAGAAGAAGAAGAAGAAGAAGAAGAAGAAGAAGAAGTAGTAGTTCAGGCTGCTTCCCAAAGCTACAAATTGAAGTTGTACATTAGTACACACCCCTAGAAAAAGCTGGAGTGTGCAGTGGACATGAGCTTCTGCACTGTGTACAAAGGCCAGGACAGAAGGTCAGACTTCAAATATCTATTGGTTGCACTGGCCAACCTAGAGGTATCATGCTGCTTGCCAACCAGAGACATCCATGTTGCACATCTCATTCCTTTGGGCTTGTAGAAGACATTGGAGGGCATACTGTGTCAGAACAGCATGGACAGAACTGTAAACAAAAGAAACTGACATTGAGGAGCTTTCAGTAACAAGGTAGCAGGGGATGAATGTGCAGAAATGTTATGTATGTTTAGGCTTTCTTTCAGTTGTGGATGAGAGAGAGAAAAGAGCATTCAATTCCCATTCAATCCTCCATCCTCAGTTTTGTATCGTTCAGATTGCAAACAGGGCAAACTTGTGGGGAGATTAATCCTCTCCAATATCAAACACTTTTTTACACAAGGAAATTTAGCACATTAGAAAGGACTTATTTTGTCACTGGCAATGATGCTGTTATTGTTTTTTTTTTTAAATCACAATTATTATTATTTTTTAATTTGAAGTCTCTTCCTTTAAATTCCTAGGAGTTTATCTCAGTGAAGACCTTACTTGGAAAATCAATACAACCCAGGTGGTGAAGAAAGCCCCACAGAGACTCCACTTCCTCAGAGTATTGGGAAAGAACAATGTCAACCAACATTTGATGATCTGCTTCTACCGGTCCACAATATAGAAAGTGTCCTTTCATACTGCATCACGGTGTGATACACCAGTTTGACAGCCATGGATAGGAAATGCCTACAAAAGGTGATGAATGCAGCACAAGATATTATGGTCTGTCCCATGAATCCACTGGATGACATCGCGGAAGACCATTGCCTCAGGAGAGTGAGGAAAATCCTCAGGGATGATTCACATCCTGGCCGGCACTTTCTTGATCTCCTGCCCTCGGGCAGAAGATACAGAAGCATGATTAGTTGCACCAGCAGGGTAAAGAATAGCTTCTATACATGGGCTGTTGGGCTACTGAATGAAAAGATAACAACAGGGCAACTGACTTCCGGGTTAGGTGGGTGTGCATCAGTAAAAGAGGGGAATTAAGATTAAGAGAGCTGAGTAGGGGGTGCTCGTGTAATCTCACTGTATACAAGTTGTACAAGTGACAATAAAGTATTTCAATTTCAATTTCAAAAATTACATCCTTACAAAAATGAAATAATCCATTTGGATTGGTGTGGTGTCAGAAACATGTGCATGCCTATTGCAGGGTTTCATTGTTTTCAATTGCTGCTCTGCCGTTCCACATAGAGAATTATTCTGCCTTGATTCCATTGGCCTGCAGAGTGAATGAAATGTTTTGGCTGAACACACTCATCAATATTTCAGATATTTTAAAAGTTTCTTAATGGGCTGTCCCCCGCAGTGTTAGGATGAAGTTAGGCACTGTAATTTATCATGATAAATTAATTATTGAAACTCCATGGCATCCTTACTAATGTTATGAATTCTTATGAGGAATGGGTGATGATCTTTCTAAATGTCCCTGGAACATTCTTGGTATTTGTAAGCAATGGCAGACATCATCCTCAGGCCCCCAATGAACAATATAAATGTCAATGGCAGTGTATCTAAATTTAGTTGCCATAGAAATAAGCACTCCCCATTGTTAAATGCTAGCGATAGTATTCTAAACTTTGCTAGGCCCATTCCTCTTGGAGAAAAATGTGTAAATAAATAGGGTACATTCACACATAGCCTCAAATATAATTTTGACATACAGAGGGGTGCAAGTGGTTGAGCCTTGCAGAGGGGACAGAGAGGGAGACCACGATGATCTGCAACGGCCGCCCACCCCTGAGCAGGGTAAGTGGCTGTTGAACTCATTATTATGGCTTGATTACTTCAGTTGGGGTACAGTGAGTCTCCTGATAAAGAAGTGAATTGGAAATAAATCTGCTTTGCATTTGCTGGAAGCTTGGAGAGAAGAGAATGTTCAGAATCCTGCTTTATAATTTAAGAATGGGACTTTTATAGCTGGAGATCCCTGTCCATAGCTAGTTTGATTTAATTAATTATACAGCCTGATTCTCTTTCCCATAATCTGCTTGGCAAGCGATTGCCCTCTAGCTCTCTCTAGTGGATCATTAGACTGCACAATAACTTACCACTAAGGTTGCTTAAGTGAGATCGCCTTTGGTGTATTACCTGAGATGGAATACATGAGAATAGAAAGTCTGCTCTATGTCTTAGCAAATGCAGCCACTCTAAATGCATTTTAATTTTAAAGGAGCAGCATATTATAGAAATTATAAATGTTTTAGGATAGAAAACCCAATGGCATTCTGTCAAATATCTGTCGAGAGCATGTGATAGACTTCTGGGAGCTGAGGATGGAAGGGCAGATCCTCTTCAAATGTTACGGTATGTTTGGAGAGATAAAAAATATGATATCATACCTGCACATACAGGTAAGTCTACTGCCGAAATTGGAAACATGTGGGTCTGACAAAACAGTGCTAGTTCAAAAATATTCTTTTTTCTATTTCTGACCTGCCATTCACCACAAGGTCCCAAGACAGGTTACGGCACTTAAAAAAGACAATATTGAAATCAATCTAAAACAAATTACAGTCAAAAGAATAGAGTGGGTCCATATATCTACATCTATAGCTATGGGTGTGCGAAAGGTCAGGGTAAAGAGGTTTATCTTCAGTATAGGATGGAAACTATATAATGAAGGTGCTAGATGAACCTGTGTGAGGATGGAATTTCAAAACATAATGGCTGCCACAAAGAATGTCCTCTCCCAAGCCACCAACCCCTGAACTTCTGAGGGCGATGGACCCAGCAAGAGCCCCCCCCCCCCGTCAATCTTAATACCTAAATGGGTCTGGAGAGAAGGAGGGCTGACTTCAGGTGTCTTCTAAAGGTTATCTTTTTGGCTTGGGGTTGCATAACTCCATACCCTCCAACATTTATCTGATGAAAATAGGGACATCTTAAGGAAAAGTGGAACATTCCAGGATCAAATAAGAAACGCGGGTGGCTTCTGAAAGTCTAGGACTGTCCCTGGAAAATAGGGACACTTGGAGGGTCTGATGCCACTATAGTATCTCATATCTCATACATCTTAGTTTGGACTGTCAATGTAAATACAATGAATTGTGCCAGCGCAGACATCTAAAACCTTTATAGTTTGCAGTATGTGGTATTATCACCACCTAGTTGATCTGCAGTTCTTGACAAAAGATATGCCCGATCTGTCAATCAGATGCAGATTTCATGAGCAGCAAAACATTTGGCTCCAGCTCCCTCTTCAGACAGACTCTCAAGTGCCAATTTACTGAACTGTGAAAGAATTTGGCTGGCTTTAAGCACATCCAGCTCTAAGGAATCTTGCCCTCCAGCTGCTGTACTGCAGCTTTGGGTTCCTAGAAGCTCAGTATTAGTGAAGGAGGTGGCTCAACTGACAATGGGTTTGGCTTATTTTGGCCCAGGAAGCCACAGCAGAGGCTCAAGGAAGCAGTGATGAAAGACACCCTTCTAAACAAACCTCAAAGGAAGCAATTCTCATTGAAAAGAATGGAACTCCCTTTTGAGTAAGTACGTCTCTGTGCTGCTAAATCACGAAGCCTGGGAACAAGAAAACTACAGACACCACCCTGAAACCACCACCCTTCCAAGATGCAGACTGGCAACCAAATACCTTCATCACATGTTCAAAGGTAAACATTGAGCATCAGAGCAGAGAACATTCACTGTTAATGATCAACCAGATCAGTAGACTGCCATGGGCAAACCCCAATGTTAGTGATATACATTTAGCCATTCTCCATTTCAGCGCCAATTAAACAATTATACTTAACAGGCTTCCCCCCTTCTGCTCTCCCTATGTGGCCCCCATGCCTCTCTGTGGGGGTCAGAAGAGCATGTAGAGAAGGAGGAAATGCTTGCACAGATGGAACATTTGTCATAGGTAAAGGTAAAGGGACCCCTGACAATTAGGTCCAGTTGTGTCCGACTCTGGGGTTGAGACACTCATCTTGCATTACTGGCCGAGGGAGCCGGCGTACAGTTTCTGGATCATGTGGCCAGCACAACAAAGCCACTTCTGGCGAACCAGAGCAGCACACGGAAACGCAGTTTACCTTCCCGCCAGAGCAGTACCTATTTATCTACCTGCACTTTGACATGCTTTCGAACTACTAGGTTGGCAGGAGCAGGGACTGAGCATCGGGAGCTCACCCCGTTGCAGGGATTCGAACCGTCGACCTTCTGATCAGCAAGCCCTAGGCTCTGTGGTTTAACCCACAGCGCCACCTGGGTCACATTTGTCATAGTGTGATGCTAAATCCCACCTATTGCCTATAGTAAATTCTGATTACTCCTGCCAGCCCTAAATGCTAGCGACAATAACATCCATGGGAAAGATCGTACCTGTAGTGCCTGATGTCCCTATTGGGTCCATGTGAAATATATTCCCTCTGCTTCTTGACACCTTGGATACCATTGCTGTGGAACACTGCCCACCACTCCAGATAGGTTTTAAGGAAACAGCAGCATAGGAGCCAACTCCTGGGGGCTGTAGAGATTTTAGCCCACCAATAAAATATTTGAGTGGGTCCACACACACCCAAGTTGATGGACATTGTCATTCAAATGGTGTGCATGCACTATGTCATGTGATCAATTATGTGTGATGGGGCTTACCTGCCTGTCCCCCCGTCCCCATATTTTATTCAAGTTGGCAGCCCTGAACAGCAAGAAGGCTTGGGGTTGGGAAGATCATAGAATTGTTGAGTTGGAAGAGAAGTCAGAGGTCCCTCTAGTCCAATCCCATTGACCTCAGTAAGGGCAAAACTTTGAGGGCAAAACTTCAAAACAGGCTCAGATTTTGAAACATTGTGGTGGAGACACCTCCCCAATCTCTAAAATGTACACATTTTAGGCGACAAATTAATAATATAATATAATAATATAATATAATAATATAATATAATATAATAATATAATATAATATAATATAATATAATATAATATAATATAATATAATATAATATAATATAATATAATATAATATAATATAATATAATATAATATAATATAATATACAGTCATACCTCGTGTTGCGTACACTCCATGTTGCGTACGTTCGGGATAAGCACAGCAGCGATCAGGAAGTCCTACGTGGAGTGCGCACAATGCGCAGGTGCGCAAAAACTTTCTGCACACTTCGCGCATGTGCAGAAGAGCTCAAATCACGTTTCTTCCGGGTTTTTTTTTTTTTTTGCGTTCATGTTACGCACTCCTGTGTTACATAGCGCGACCCCGGAACAGATCGCGTGCGTAACACGGGGTTCCACTGTAATATAATATAATATAATATAATTAATATAATATAATATAATATAATATAATATAATATAATATAATATAATATAATATTTGGCTAGGTCATCTAATTGTCTATTTAATATTCTGCACATAATTTATATGACAAAAGATGTGTAGAATGTTAAATAGACAATTGGATGCTCAAACCAAATGGATTATACTGTGACTGTACCCAGTTCTTGCCGTTATTAAAAGCAGAAAAAGGATAAGGAAATTTAAAATTAAACAAAGAACTTTGTCTGCTCAAAGACATGAGTTTTAATAAAGCTTGGCGTATAAAATATTAAGACCCATTTTTAATGTCATGCTTTAGTATGTTATTAGCATTAACCAAAGACAGGGTTGTACAACAAAAAAATGTCTTTAGAAAGAAAATACAAAGTGAATGTCACAACAACTGTCAAATCTCTCAGAGGTTGCCAAAGTAAAATTGGGAGCCAATGTTATGTTACAAATGTTGATGTATTTATATTAAACCAAAAATAAAATAAGGTACTATGGGCATGACCAAGTCCCTGGTAGTAGAGCCCCCATCTGTGGATTCAAGAGGCACTTTTGTGCATACACAGGCAATGTGCAAGGACATCACGGGGAATGAGAGATCTATGTGCAACACTCTCCAAACTGCTGTAGCAGAGACGGAGGGATCCCGGCACCGTACGTACAGCGCTGGAGCGCCGCCGGCAGCAAACCACTATATAGCGCATGTGCGTCGCTGCTACGTACAGTGCATGCGTGCGACACCACACATGCGCTGTACATAGCAGTTTGCCACCGGCGCTGGGATCCTCTCCTCATGGCTGCAGCCGTGAACGGAGGATCCTCCACATGCGGCTGCAGTGATGAGATGGCTGCTCGCGCCGCTGTGAGCCCCCGCGGGGTGACTTCTTGTCACCCCCTGCCCCCATTGCGACACCACTGTAAGGGGGCGGCCCACCAGGAGGTGGTCTAGTGCTTCTTCTAGTGCCAATGCAATTCTGGGCTGCATCGATAGGAGTATAGCATCTAGATCAAGGGAAGTAATAGTACCACTGTATTCCGCTTTGGTCAGACCTCACCTGGAATACTGTGTCCAGTTCTGGGCACCACAGTTCAACAAGGATACTGACAAGCTGGAACGTGTCCAGAGGAGGGCAACCAAAATGGTCAAAGGCCTGGAAACGATGCCTTATGAGGAACGGCTTAGGGAGCTGGGTATGTTTAGCCTGGAGAAGAGAAGGTTAAGGGGTGATATGATAGCCATGTTCAAATATATAAAAGGATGTCATATAGAGGAGGGAGAAAGGTTGTTTTCTGCTGCTCCAGAGAAGCGGACACGGAGCAATGGATTCAAACTACAAGAAAGAAGATTCCACCTAAACATTAGAAAAAACTTCCTGACAGTAAGAGCTGTTTGACAGTGGAATTTGCTGCCAAGGAGTGTGGTGGAGTCTCCTTCTTTGGAGGTCTTTAAGCAGAGGCTTGACAGCCACCTGTCAGGAATGCTTTGATGGTATTTCCTGCTTGGCAGGGGGTTGGACTGGATGGCCCTTGTGGTCTCTTCCAACTCTATGATTCTATGATTCTTTTTCCCACATGTATTTTCTTGGAGCAGTCCTGGTTTGCTTCCAGCGGGAGAGGGCGATTGCTGAGGCTCCCATTTTGACCACTGCTTGTAGCTGCTGCCAGTGCTGGGCCAGGTGGCAGCCTGGGCCTGACTTCGCAAGGCGCGGGGTGCAATCCACCCCAGCGCCTAGCAGATGGGCAGGACAGGTGCTGGGGATTTTGGCGCCCTAGGCGAGGGGGTGGGTCACATAACGTCATTGCGCATGATGTACGGTGCCCCGCCCCCTGCCCGCCGGGCGCCCCTTGCCGCTGCGGTTTTCGCTGCTGGTTGGGGTGGCACCGGGCGGCGGCGGGGGGCGAGGGGCAGGCTGGCCAGCGCCCCCTCCATTTTGGCGCCCCCGCCACCACGGTTTTCACCCCAAGCTACTTGCTCCGCCGCTGGTTGGGGCGGCGGGAGGCGGCGGGGCGCAGGCTGGCCAGCGCCCCCTCCATTTTGGCGCTCTAGGCAACTGTGCGCGGCCCTGCAGGTGGACGCGCCGGCCCTGCAGATGGGGCCGGTCGGCGCGCCGGCGAGGATGGTCGGGGGGACATGTGGCTCCTGACATTCCCCCGTCCGACCGGGAAAAGGGGAGCTCACGACAGTGCCGCGACCCCCAAAACCCCCGGGAAGGGCGTCCCGGGGTCTAAGGACCCGCAAGGCTCGGACGCCGGTCCTGCCCCCATTGCGACGCCACTGTAAGGGGGCGGCCCACCAGGAGGTGGTCTAGTGCTTCTTCTAGTGCCAATGCAATTCTGGGCTGCATCAATAGGAGTATAGCATCTAGATCAAGGGAAGTAATAGTACCACTGTATTCCGCTTTGGTCAGACCTCACCTGGAATACTGTGTCCAGTTCTGGGCACCACAGTTCAACAAGGATACTGACAAGCTGAAACGTGTCCAGAGGAGGGCAACCAAAATGGTCAAAGGCCTGGAAATGATGCCTTATGAGGAACGGCTTAGGGAGCTGGGTATGTTTAGCCTGGAGAAGAGAAGGTTGAGGGGTGATATGATAGCCATGTTCAAATATATAAAAGGATGTCATATAGAGGAAGGAGAAAAGTTGTTTTCTGCTGCTCCTGAGAAGAGGACAGGGAGCAATGGATTCAAATTACAAGAAAGAAGATTCCACCTAAACATTAGGAAGAACTTCCTGACAGTAAGAGCTGTTTGACAGTGGAATTTGCTGCCAAGGAGTGTGGTGAAGTCTCCTTCTTTGGAGGTCTTTAAGCAGAGGCTTGACAGCCACCTGTCAACAAAAAGTAATTTCGTTGTCCCCGAAGGGGACAATGACAATAAAATATATTCTATTCTATTCTATTCTATTCTATTCTATTCTATTCTATTCTATTCACCTGTCAGGAATGCTTTGATGGTGTTTCCTGCTTGGCAGGGGGTTGGACTGGATGGCCCTTGTGGTCTCTTCCAACTCTATGATTCTATGATTCTATGAAGTTCCCCCATGGATCATGTAGAGCTTTGAAAAATGACACTCTGTATGAAGGCAGACAAATAGTGGGGAACCATTTCAGCAAATTGTCCCAGAGGCTGAAGAAATGCAACAACAATAATGATAATAATATTATTATTTATACTCTGCCCATCTTGGGGATGGGGCTTACCATTAGCAGTGGGAGCAGCAGCAACAAAGCTTCCCCACTTTCTTTTTGTTTTTGGGCTGCTACTGTGAGGCCATTTTGCACCTGCTACAACGTGCCAGACCTAGCATCATTCTGAGTCATCGTGGGGAAAAGAATCATAACTCACACAAAACATGGTGAAGAATATTTGGAGAGGGGAAAATTGCAAAGTGGTCTTCTTTTTTCTCAATGGGTGAGAAAAAGAAACAAATTCAGCTACCCATCAGATAAGCATCCGGGTGGGGACTGGGGATAGTAGCACCAGCGCTGGATATGGGGGTTAAGAGGACAGTGGGTATGCACTGAATGTGGGCTCAGGCCAGTCTTGGAGGGGAAGGGAGGGAACTGGAAGAACAATGCAAATGGTTTGCTAAAGGTGATGGGTGAGGAGAGAGAATTTTTTTCCAGCTTCCTCAGTCAGAAGGGTGTGTGAGAGTTGATGGTGAGAGCTGGCCTGGAGGTGAACAGGGCTGGCAGCCACAGAAGTTTTAAGCTTACAAAAACTCCCCTTGTTTCCACAGTTGCTTGGTTACACCTTTTTTTAACTAACTGTCTCGATACCTGTTTTATTTTTGTTCTGTTCCATTGTTAGCAATATTGCCTGCTATATTATTTATGTGTACTGTAATTTTATAAGATAGGTGGCCTTGTTGCTAAGTTGATATTTGTCTGTGTGTCTGTGGCATTTTATGTTTGCTGTTATTGTTTTAGCTTTTTAAGGAATTATGATATTATGTATCGTAATTAATGGAAGAGTTTTTAATCAAACTGTTGCTGATACTTAATTAGTGCTTTGTTATATTATATATGAAATAGATTACTTATGACTTTTATGTAATCTGGTTTTAAATTGGCATGTTTTTACTTACCCATTTTTTTATGACTGATTTTCATCAGATTGAATTGTTGTGGGATGCGATTTTTGCTGTATGTTGTCGGTTCCCTCAGTGCACTGAGTTCAGTAGCTTAGAAAGGCAGTAGGCAGATTCAAAAATGAAAAGAAAAGGGATTGGGAGATCCCCATTGAACTGTGGTGCGGAGACTGGTTTTGCCCTTGTTTCCTGTGCAGCAAAGTGTCTACATCTCACTGGTAGGGGAATCATGAAGGATGTAAGCTCAAACCCCAGAAACTCCACATTGACTAAATAAACCACCTCATTTGAGAAGAGCCACATTTTGTTAACTTTTGCTGTTTCTCCTACTTTAGCTCCAGCAATTATGCTAGTAGCCATTTTGTACTTGTACAATAAAACTTTCTTCTTCTTCTTTTAAATCCCCACAAGGGAAATACCATATCAAACTCCTCCCCACCCCCCGGATTTATTCATTCAGAGGAGTCTCCCTTGGGAATTTATGCAGTGATTTCTGTAGAACTTTTGAGGGTTGGTTGCAGGTGGCTAACTGAATTAATTTAGAAGAAGCCCACAGGCGGAGGAATTAAATAGACTCCTCAAGAGCCCTTCAGACAACAGCTGGTGGCTCTTTCGTCACATGCAGAACATATGTGGGGTTTCGGAGGCTGTCCATTGCCTAGTAGTACTTGCTGCTGCTTGAAAGCATGACAAATGTAGTGGAGTGTTTGTTTGCTTGTTTTTCCAAAGTCAAGTTCTATTAAGGCCTGAGCTGAAAGTTCTGAGGTGAATTTCGCCCCACTCAAATCAGGAGCTTTGGAAAATGCAGTTTAACCCACACACCACTCATTTACAAAGAGGCTAGGTGTGTGCTTGTGGTGGGGGTAAAGACACCTTTAATAGTTTGTAGAAGGAGGAATTGCAGTGGGGGCCTTGGCATCCCTCCCACGTGCCCCGTGCTCAAATTTTTGAAACCATCATGCAAAATTGGGTTATTGTATCTCAGAAGGTGTGCAAATGCATAATGAAATCAACAGAGTAAGAGACAAAGAACTTTCTGAAGTATAGTGGTACCTCAGGTTACAAACACCTCAGGTTACAAACACTTCAGGTTACAAACTCCACTAACTCAGAAATAGTATACCTCAGGTTGAGAACTTTACCTCAGGATGAGAACGGAAATCGCACACCAGTGGCTCAGTGGCGGCAGGAGGCCCCATTAGCAAAAGCACACCTCAGGTTAAGAATGGGCCTCCGGAATTAATTAGGTTCTTAACCCGACGTACCACTGTATATAGTAGATGACATCTCCCACTTGCAGTGCAAAGTGAAACAATTAGCCCCCTCGGGACTCAAGCATCTCATCTGCTGCATATGTAGGTGATGCTTGAAGGTCTGCCTATTTGAAGGATCGGTAAGCACAACTGTCTATAAATGCGATGGACATTTGGGTTCCACCCTTGACCAATAGTTGCCTCTATTAAGGTATTCTGAAAGCAAAGATGTGTCCCAAGAGACAAAGAAATTGACTGAAGCAGTGAGCCGAGATATGGGATCTATCAAGTCGCATCAAAAAGGGTGCCATGGGGTCATGAGGGAAATGGGTTTTATAGAGCTGAGACACTATATTGAGGAATAGATGGCTGAGTTTAGAAAGACCAGTGGAGAGAGAAAAAGTATACACTGCTTTGCAATAAAGATGGCTTTAGCTAGTTATTCTTTTGGCTCCCATTTTCAATTGTCCTGAAAGGCAACTAGGCCCATCGTGGCCTCAGGCAAGTAATATTGAAACATGCTTTCATTCACAAATATGCTTGAAGGAATAGGTTGAGCCGAAAGCAGAACAAATTACCACTGCAAATGACAATTCCACTTATTTTCATGCCACTCAGTCACTTCCCTCCCCCACATCAGTCCTTCCACCAACTCATTTCCTCCCCACCTTTCCTTCCTCTCAGCTTTCATGGGGTTGAGCCACACTTCACCCTTCTGCTCACTTCTGTAGTCCCAAATGCTTTGTACTTTTCTAGGCTACTATACAGTTGTACCTCGGAAGTCAAATGGAATCCGTTCCGGAAGTCTGTTCGACTTCCAAAACATTTGGAAGTCGCAGAAGCCACTTTGGATGTTCTAAAGAACGTTCGCAAACCGGAACACTCACTTCCGGGTTTATGGCGTTTGGGAGCCAAAATGTTCGACTCGCAAGGCGTTCGGGATCCAAGGTATGACTGTACTTCCTTTGGACCTTGTATTTTGGAAAAGACGCAGAGAGAGATTTACTGTGCTTCCTTATACATGTTACAAATCCCTGGGCAGAGCGAAGAACTCATAGGGTATGGTGCGCCCAATGACCACTACTTGTATTTTCTGTTGGGTAGAGAGGTTTGGAAGAGAGATCTCTTCCTCTCAGAAAAAAAGAGATAACACAATGGCAATCACTCCAAGCACATTCATACTTGGTTAGATTTACATCTACCCTCATACCACGTTTCATGTTCCTCATGAAAATACTTAGAGTAGAATAGTTCACAGACATTTAGATTTGCAAAAAAAGAGAGAAGATTTACTCTCAGAATTTACAGCAAAGTTACAGCAGACAAGTCTCCATCTGTTGGCAGTAAAACAAAGAAGAAAAATGGTTCTAAATGACTTAAAAGAAAGAACTTGGTTTCCTTACAAAAAAAAAAGGAATCATGCAATCTTGCCAAAGATGCAGGCTGTAAATATCTATTTTATATATAAAAAAACATTTCATTCACATGCAGCATTTGCTGAGCTAGAAGCCAAGCCACATGGCTCCTTTCTTTGAGGAAGGCAGGAGAGAGAAGGGGGGGAAAGGCGGGGACATTGGCCTTCCCCAAAGTCCTCTCAGTAAAAAGCTTTCTACAGTCGTACCTTGGATCTCAAACTCCCTGGAACTCGGAGGTTTTGGCTCCTGAACGCCACAAACCTGGAAGTGATTGTTCCAGTTTCATGGGCGTACCCAGCATCAAAACTGGGGGGGCAAGCCATGGTCGTTCAGGTTTGCTTTGAACGGACGCTGATCATTTTTGCTTCTTGGGGTGGGGGCAGCTGCCTTCTAGGGGGGGCAGCTGCCCCCACCTGCCCCCCGTTGGGTACGCCCATGTCCAGTTTGCGAATGTTTTCTTTTGGAACCCGGACATCTGACAGGGCTTCCTCAGCTTCAGGTTGGCTACAGGAGTTTCCTGCAGTCTCACTGTACTTTTGACAGAGTCTGCCCACAATAAATATAATGTTTTTTATGTAGACAGCTGGTCCATATTTCTAGAAAGAGAATTGTGTTCTGAACCAACCTAGCCTTCTTTCACCTATACAAACAGATGTTTCCAAAAAAGGAGCACTAGGTGCTTAAAGAAAGAACTCAACACAGCAAGAACACAGGAAGTTGCATTATACTGAGACAGAGCATTGGTCCATCTTACTCAGTATTGTTTACACTGACTGAGTGTGACTCTCCAGTGTTTCAGACAAGGAACATCCCCAGTCATACCTGCAGATGGCAGAGATTGAGCCTGGTACCTTCTGCATGCAAAACAGATGTTCTACCACTGAGCCGCTGTAAAAAAACATAACACATACTGTCTTTCATTTGTCCACTATTGAAACTGAAATTGCTGTGTAGGAAAACAAGAGTGTATATTGGTATTAAGTGAGCAGACTGCCCTCACTCCATATGTAACCATTACAAATGATATGGCTAGATTTTCATTATTGGATTGTGGTTGCAATTAGCCATCGTGTTATACTAATCTTGTATTCACTGATGTAGTGGATGACACTTTACTGTATGCTTGTGAAACATGGACCACTTATAAAAGCCATTTCCAACTCCTTGAAAGATTCCATCAATGGTGTCTCTGAAAAAAAATTACATTTCACTTGGGAAGACAGGCAAACTAATGTCAGTGTACTGGAAGAAGCAAAGATCACCAGTGTCTAAGCAATGTAGTTCCTATGTAGTAGAAACACCAACAACTGGGAAACATTGGCCTGC
This sequence comes from Darevskia armeniaca, assembly GCA_034641395.1. Classification (NCBI taxonomy): domain Eukaryota; kingdom Metazoa; phylum Chordata; class Lepidosauria; order Squamata; family Lacertidae; genus Darevskia; species Darevskia armeniaca. The sequence continues at coordinate 203,636 of JAWWNF010000229.1, read as the reverse complement.
TGTTGCTCCAATTGGAGAATAGCCTCTACCAAAGGCATCATGGACTTTGAAGAAGCATAAACTCAGGACAAAAGGGAGAAACAAGCTAAGAGGAAGGCATGTTTAGCAAATCCTCACTGTGATCAATACCTGCCTGGAAACCTATGCCCCCCCCCCCACTGTGGAAGGATGTGGTCACAGTCACCTACGGACACACTGTTAAGACCATATTCATAGAAGACAATCTTACTTGAAGACAATCTTACTCAACTACGAATGATTGCCAAAGAGGAGGACATTTGTCATGTTAAAAGGTAGCAATCCTTTATCATTTGTGTCTGATGCAGCCTAAGTCACTGTTTTCAATAGTTTTGTGCTAGAGAACACTCTGCATGGTAATTGTTCAAGCCTCCCCCCCCCCCAGGTAGCTTGGCCTTCCATTACTGTGAATGCTGCATTCTGTATTCAAATCAGGAATGAATGTCCCTCACAATAAAAACAGAACTGCATAGATCACAAGCTCCATAAAGCCGGACATCACTATAACTAGCAAATTGTCAGGAAAGATGGATCAACCTGAATTCTAGTGGCCTTGTGTTTCAAAGCAATGCGGGGAAAATGATAAAAATGAATATGAATCAGTGAAATATAATAGCAGTGGAGGCAAAAGCTCTGTCTTCAGATTTGTAACAGATGGGGAGAACTCAGAGCCTCTTGCAGTTTTAAATGTCACACAGTACCCAAGTCCAGCCGGTTTAGTTTATTCATAGCACTGGACTGCTTCCAGCTTCACATCTACAGCCAAGTTATAGATTTGTGTATTCATGGGAAGAACTTTAAGCACCAGGGAAAGAGACCTTACAAATGTGAAACTCAAAAGGACTGAATGAGAAGACTTGAACCAACTGGGGAAGTTATGAGCTTTGTTACAATATTGGCCATGGTATTTTCCCCTGATAATGCCCTCAGTCTTGTTTTGTTGCCTACATGCCACTTCTAAACACTAGTGGCATCTTCTAGCTTTCAATAGGCTGACTTGCACCCTTGCCTTGATACATGGGCATGTCTATCCAACTGAAATTCAGGAACAGGAGTTTTCCACCTTTTCTTCCCCATGGTGCATAACCAATCGTCCTCCACAACTGGGTTCTACTGCTGATCTGGCAGGTGCAGCCCTTGAGCTACCTATCCAGATACAACAGCTTTCTGTGGTAACTGCTGGGATTCCTGCCTCCTTTGTTTGGTCTTCTGCTTCCTCTACTCTCTTGCCACGAGTTTCATCTTTCTGCCTTCTCCCAGTCTCTGGCCCTTCTCTCTCTTTCCACTTCTCTGCTCAGCTGATCTCCTGAGCACCCCAGGTTTTCCAGTTTCCACTCCTTCCTCCTCAGCTGGCCCTTCCCAGGTTGGCTTGTGGTCATTCAGTGCCTATGTCTGATGGTATCAATGGTAATGAAGCTCTGCGACCACCTGGTGGCTGGTCCATGACAGCTGAGGAAAGGTGACCAGGCACCAGGCACCTCATCCCAGCCCCATCATACTGGCATTTAGAATTTATCACCCACAAAACTTTCTCAACACTAGAGCGCAAGATTGGGTGCAAACTGGAGAACAACTGGAACAACAGCTGGAGAACATTTCACAATATGACACCAAACAGAAACTTGAAGCAATTGAAAGGAGGAAACAGAGCACAGCACACATCCACCCAAATTTGATAAACCTCTTATAATATATATACATGAAATTAAGAGGTTGCTTGTACCCTTTGGCTTTGGAACCCCACTTAGACTACAGTGGTACCTTGGTTCTCAAATGCCTTGGTACTCAAATGCCGAAAACCCAGAAGTAAGTGTTCCGGTTTTCAAACGTTGTTTTGGAAGCCGAACGTCCAATGCGGCTGTCGGCTATTGTTTGTTTTTGTGACTGTGTGGAGCCCAGTTCAGCTACTGATTGATTGATTGTGTGAGTGCGGAAATGGATAAAAGCCCCCCATCCAAACAATGACTATCATCGGTGCAAGTAAGAAAAATAAATAAATTTAAATTTTTATCATCTACAATACTGTCTCATTTATTTTATAGTACAGTACATTGATTATTGCTTTCATTTTATGGATCAATGGTCTCGTTAGATAGTTAAATTCATGTTAAATTGCTGTTTTAGGGGTTGTTTTTAAAAGTCTGTAACGGATTAATCCGTTTTGCATTACTTTCTATGGGAAAGCGTGCCTTGGTTTGGAACGTTTTGGTTTTGGAAGGGACTTCTGGAACAGATTAAGTTTGAGAACCAAAGTACCACTGTACAGGCTTATTATTATTTTTTAAAAGATATATAAGATCTATAATCTCAATTAAATGAGCACAATTCTCAGTGATAATGGGAATACAATGTGAGTCTATTGATTCTGGTGTATAGATCCCATTAAAATATGGATTTAGGTAGCGAGGACTAAATCTTCCAAAAAAGAGAACAAGGTAATTGAGCATACAGGACCAGAGCAGCGAGTGCATCCATGCAAATCTAAATGTTTTCTCAACCACCAGCAGCAGCTCTGAAGACAAAGTGCTCTCTCTGCCGATATGCCCAGCGATGCAAATGAGTTTAGGAGACGGCCATGCATTCAGCTGTGCAAGTGCATTTTCAGATATGCTAAGGAGCAGAAACAATAGTCCTAAGCTTATGCGTTGCCACATCATCATCTTTAATGAACTCATGAATGATTGAGCAGCATTTGGTCAAGCTATGCTCTCCCTTCCTAGAAATGCCTCTCATTTGGGGAGGAACATATATTAAGCTGTAAATATCTTTCCAAAAGTGGCTTTTCCCTTTGCACTTCAAACTTTTGCAAAATAAAAATAGAAATACTTGACATTTCAATTAGTTTCTCTCTCTTAAAAAACAAAGCCTTTGTTCTTTTTCTCCCCCCCCCCTTTTTAAAAGAAACAATAGACAGGCCCAACCAAACTCAATATACACGGGTTATGCAGGTAATGTAATCATTTCCTAGCAAGAAAGAGTCTCAAAATTGATTTATATCTCAATTTTGAGATATACATATCATGGAAAGTACATATCATGGAAAGGCAGATAACATTCTCTATAAATATTACTGGTCTCATATTTTTGTCTTTAAAATATTATGACATTCTAAATCTATTCTGGTTGTTTCAGGTTTTTTTACTTGGTTTATAAATATTACTGGAGACTTTTACACATCTATATACCTTAAGGGTGCTTGGGGATTGAAATATTTCTGCTGGGTGCATGATAAAAAGAAACTTCCATAAAAATGAATCACTATATTGTACTAACAAGGTCTGCTACAAGCAGTGTCTCCTTCTGTTGTTGATGTCAGTCAATAGGCTAGTATGAAAGAGATGGAGAGGGTACCTTGCTTGAGGGCCCCTTTACCTTGCAATTCAGCAATACTACCATACAGGGCAAATTCCTGGTGTTCTCCCAAGACAATTATTCTCCCAGCCATTGTGAAATGCAGCACTGAAACCCCTCATCTTAAAGTTAGCTTTTCCGTGAGTGTGGATACATCTTACCATAAAACTGGGTTTATGAAGCTGAATTGTTTCAATAAACCATAGATACAATTGACCACAGATTAGGGTTAAAACATAACGTCGAAGTATGGCTAACTGAAACTGAAAACTTCAAATCTTCTCATGGCCATGTTCCATGTAACAATAAACCGTAGCTTATCGCTACCCCCCAATCTAGCCAATGCCATCAGGACAGAGAACAATTTGAGTTTGATGAAGGGCGGGAGCAGTCAACATAGGGCTACTATTTTTGGCTACACCCTTGGCTAAAACATATTTTATTTTATTACATTTATTTCTTACTTTTCCTCCAAAGAGCTCACGGTAGAATACATGCTTCTCCCACTTCCCATTTTATTCTTAGAACAACCCAATGAGGTTGGTTAGGCTTATAGAGAAAATGATTGCTACAAATTCTACCCAGTGAGCTTTGTGGCTGGGAATCTGCTAGGGCAAAAACACGAACAAACTTGTTTTGTGGTACTGTCAAGAGCTTAACATCAGGAACTTTTCTTGAATGGCTGGTGGCTTATTGTTATGTCTGAACACAGCTGTTACAATATGCCATGCCTGCTTATTGGATTATAATTTTTTTTAAAAAAAGCTTTGACTCTATATGCTAGAACACAGAGAGCCAGTGTGATGCCTTCCTGATGCTGCTAGACTCCAACTCCTATCAGCCCCAGTCAACATGTCCAATGATCAGCAATGATGTGAACTGCAGTTCATTGGCAACTGGAGGCAGGGGTATACAAAGGGGGATGGGGCGGTTCGCCCCAGGTGCCACCCTGGGTGTGTGTGTGACAAGATGGCCCGCTGCTTCCCTCCTAGCTGTAGAGCGGCCAAGGGCGCATGCACAGCATCCGTACGGGCTGCTGCACATGCACCGTCCGGGCGGGCTGCCGCTTGAGAGCCGTCTGGATGGGCGCTGTGCGTGTGCCGCCGGGTGGTTCGCCCACCCCGGGTGCCGGAGAGGCTTCCTCCGTCACTGACTGGAGGGAACCATGTTGGCTACAGTGGCACTAGAACAATACATGCTACAGAACAAATGAAAGTAAATATAGAGCAAGGCATAAAGAGATTTAAAGAAGAACTGAAGTTTAGGTACAGCTCAGATCTATAATGAATGCAAGGCAAGCAGCAGCCTTGCAAAACATAACTGAGGTTAGCAAAAGGAGAGTGCAGTTTGTTTGTTTTTGTTTTTGCCATGCTTAGGATGGCAAGAAATAATAAATCTAAATTGATGGTACTGGTAAGGAACTCAGCAGCTAATTTTACTTGAACCCCCAGCAACATTCTTTCCAAAATGCAGATTAAAGAAGAGATGAGTCAAAGGCAGATCTAGGGGAGCGTGACTGGTGTAGTCTCTAAAATCTGAGAAATCAAGGTCTGCTGACCACCATTGGGTCAATTTCTCCACTCCAAACTGCCCTGAACCTGCTTCTCCTTCAGGATTTAAAAATACAGTTGAAACCTCTTTGGGGTGTTGCAATTTAGCGTGGGGAAACAATGAATGAGGAAAGACAAAAGCATAGGATGCTCATCCCTCCTTTACACTGAAAGCCAAAGTGGAGGTCATAGATCATAGAGCAGGAAGGGATCCTGAGAGTCATCTAGTCCGACCCCTTGCAAAGCAGGAATCTTTCACCCAACGAGGTGAATTGCATATTTTCTTTTCTTTAAAAAAGAGCATATGAGGGAACCCACCAATCCATAAGTCTGCTTCTTGTATTTTAGTCAAATGTTTATCACAACCAACCAACCATGAAACGAAGTGCAAAATATAAACTAACACAAACTGGATATTAATTATTAAAGGTGACAAGTTAGAAACTAATAATCACAGCAAGTCTGAAAGATATTGCCACCTTGTTCAGATTTATTTGACCCCTCAAGGAAGATACTCAAAGGGTCTCTATGGAGATGAATTATGCATTCTCTAACATCTTGATAAAATCAACAGTAGAAAAATGCATGAGAGACTGTTCCGAGATTTGAATGGTTATAAGGACAGTAAGAGCTGTTATTATACAGTGGAACGGTCTCCATCAGGAGGTTGTGGTGTCTCCTTCCCTGGAGGCTTTTAAGCAGAAGTTGGATGGTCATCTATCCTGGTTGCTGTAGCTGAGATTTATGCATTGAAGGTGGTTGGACTCTACAATTCTATGGTACTGTGATTCTGTCCTTGAAGAGAAATATGGCAAAACTGGCATCTAGGATCTTGGAAGGTAAAATACAGACCATTTTTCAGTGATCAAATCCGGAGGTCATTAAGGCATGAATATGAATGGCTGTGCCAAGGTTTGAATTTAGGGCTGTCTGAACATAGTGTGAATGCATGGACAGAACTGCTTCAAAATGTGGAGAACAGATTGGGTGCACCATTGCACACTTGTTGAATGTCCCCATGTATGTTTTGTTTTTGTTTTTTGTTTTTGGTAGTGTTTCCAAAATTCCAAAACTGGAAATGCTGTTCTTCTAAGAAACTGCCCTGCTAGAAAGGTAACATTGGTGTCTTATAAGCACCTTGCATTTAAATTCCTAATATGGTCTTCTATATCCACCCTGGTTTTAGGAACAAATCCATCTTACACCTTTATGAAAGCTAGAAGACGTAGCATTTCCAAAATAACTAAAGTTTTTAAATGACGATGATATTCGGCTGATTATACTTAGGTTCCTTTTGCTGTCCAATTAGCTGTTACAAACCATGCTATTTTTTGCTTTCTGTAAAGCTCTTGCTTACATCTTTCTTGAAAATAGCAGCGGGGTGTTGTTGTTTCTTTAAAATCTCCAGGTCCAGATGATTCATTATCAGCTGAAATTTCAGAACCCACAGCCATCTGTGTTCCCATTTAAGGAGAAGAGGTGAAGTTATAATTTGTTTTTGCTTGTTTACTTGAATTTCAGTGGCAAAAGCCAGTGCTTTTTTTTTCTTCTAAAAAAATATGTTTCCTACTCATATTGAAATACTGCCCCTCAATGAGGCCAAACTTAGATTCACAAAATGTTTCGGGGTATGTGTACCCCTGCGTCCCTCCAGAAAAAGGCACTGGCAAAAGCTATTGATGTCTACCATTGATGTTGGGCAGGGAAGTACAGTATACTGAACCACAAATATGAAACAATAGTTACCCAGAGAAAATCAAACAATTACTGGCAAGAACAATTAGGAATGGTTGACCAATGTACAAATGGTCATGGAAGTTCTTTAGCTTCTTAACTCCTCCTCCTCCTCCTCCTCCTCCTCCTCCTCCTCCTCCTCTCTCCCCCCCAACATTTTCCTTTCCTTTCCTTTTTTCCTTTCCTTTTTCCTTTCCTTTCCTTTCCTTTCCTTTCCTTTCCTTTCCTTTCCTTTCCTTTCCTTTCCTTTCCTTTCCTTTCCTTTCCCCTCTCCTTTTTCTCTTTTTTGCCTTTAAACTAATGTTTTAGTTTGGATCTCTCTCTCTCTCTCTCTCTCTCTCTCTCTCTCTCTCTCTCTCTCTCTCCACACATACACACACACATACACATATGACAATAATCTTTGTATTTTTCTTCATAAACCCTAATAAAAATATTTGGAAAAAATGAAATAATATGGGATGAACATCAGATGTTGAGACCGAGTGAGACTCAAGTGAGACTACTTGAGGATAGCCTTTGCTAACAGAGAAGCCACACTGAATATTGGAAGATTTGAGACAGGTAAATGAAAGTAATTCCCTGTGCAGCACCTACTGTAGTTAAACTATGAAACTCAGTTCTAGAGGAGGTAGTGATGGCCACTAACTTGGGTGGCTTTGAAAGAGAATTGGACAACTTTGTGGAGAACAAGGCTTTTGATGACTACTCATCATTATGGCTATGATGAGTCATGGTCTCCATGGTGAGATGCAATAATGCTTTTGAATATTAGTTGCTGGAAACAACAGGATGGAAGAGTGCTCTCGTGCTGAGGTGCAGATTGAGGGTTTCCTTGAGGGATCTGGGTGGTCCCTGTGAGAACAGGGTGTTGAACTAGATGCGTGATTGTCCTGGTCCAGCCATCTCTTCTTTAGTTCCCTGCTTTCTGCTCTTCCTAGCCTGCAAATACTCCTACATTTGCATTAAGCAGACACATGTTTAGGAAAAAACAGATTTGTCTGTATATTGACATGCGAGTCTTCAATTAGAGGTGGATATTTCAGAGGATGTGGCAATGACTAGGATGTGAGAGGTGGATTATCTACAAAGCTGTGACTGGGTTTTGCCTAACGCCAGAGCTCAAGACAAATATGGGGGCTTCTTCTTGGATGAAACATTTGATGGATTTCCAAGAAATTTTAATAAGAACGCATTAATACACTGCCACACTTGAATGAGTGCAGCAGCTTTTAGGGCATCAAGCATTTAGGACATCTACAATATTGGTTTTTTTTTTTAACTGATCTTTCCCCCCTGGCTAAACTGTTGTAGACTTCCAATCAATTTCGGAAAAAGTTCGTTGAAACACAATCCTCACCGACAACTTTCCTGAACATACATAAAGTGGTTTGGCTGTGGTTCCAGCTTTAATTATTGTTAATATTATTGAAGAAAGCAACAGGTTTCAGTCCTCTTCTTTTAGCCCACTGCTTCTTTTACACACCAGTAGGACTGCACAATTCAGTATTAATTGAGAAAACTTACCAGAGGAGAAATTTCTGAGCTCCTTTCTTTTTCTGCACTTTTGAAATGGTAGCAGAATTTTGGTGCTGGAGGAGACTCTTGAGAGTCCCATGGACTGCAAGAAGATCAAACCTATCCATTCTTAAGGAAATCAGCCCTGAGTGCTCCCTGGAAGAACAGATCCTGAAGCTGAGGCTCCAATACTTTGGCCACCTCATGAGAAGAGAAGACTCCCTGGAAGTCTTTTAAAAAAATGTTGCAGGTGATGTTTCTCTTTATTTAAACATAATTTAAACATGAAGGCAGAAATCTGCCACCTGAGCACAACAACTGAGCACCCTGGCAAATGGCACTTCAAAGAAAGGCGCCAGGAATAAACTGTTACTCCTGCAGCGGATCCTTTGAACTAAGGAGAGCAAAAGTTGAAAGCAGCATCGAGCTCACTTAGTGTAGCAAGAGGAGCAGAAGGCAGACAGGCTACAGAAGGAGTGCCAGGGAAAAAAGCGCAGCTGGGAGAGAATAAAAGCACTACAGAGATGTGTAAAGGAACAAAAGCACCTTTTATAGAACATATCAGAAGTGGAGCCTTGGTTAAAGAGACCAATATATATATTTTCCAGAATGTTTTTTTTTTAAAAATCATTAAATAATCATTCCCCCCTTCTTCTTAAGAAGATAATTTAGAACAGAATTAAAAAGAAGAATGCACTTATCGAGGTTGTTTTAGTGTTGTCTGGTGCTTTAAGTCACATATTAACCGATTACAGCTTTAACACAACACATACAATTCCACATCTCTCTGTGTACCAGCACACTGAGTGCTTTAGTTTCTGCATTTGTTCCAAGGGCTGCTGAAAATGTTTTTTCAATGCACATTGGAGGAAATATAGTCTTGGCATTCTACCTCCCTATCTAATATCATTAGATGCACCATCATTGGGCTTGCGACTATCAGTTTGCTTGCTGGAAGTATTTGAGAAGTCTGTTTTAAATAACGTTCTGATTGGGCATATTTTGTATAAGCTGCATGAATCCGGCTGCTTCTTTCTTCAGACAATAATCTATTCAAGCTGCGGACAGTCAATAGTGTAATGTTGGGTTTGTGCTGGCGGTGATGAAGCCTCTGGCAGGGATTTATTTGTTTATGTGTGAATCATTAAGACATTCCCCAGCACCACCACTGCTAAGAATAGTTGCAGGAATGTCTCTATTTTATCTGTGAATGCTGGGCGTAGGGCTGGATCACAAGTCTGCCATCATCAGTGACTATAGCATGTGACTATATCATCCCAAGTGGCACATTAATAATAATAATAATAATAATTTTTTATTTGTACCCCGCCCATCTGGCCGGGTCTCCCCGGCCACTCTGGGCAGCTTCCAACAAATATTAAAATACACCAAAATCACAAGTTAAAAACTTCCCTAAAGCCTTCAGGTATTTTCTGAATGTAGGATAGTTGTTTATCACTTTAACCTCTGCTGGGAGGGCGTTCCACAGAGCGGGCGCCACTACCGAGAAGGCCCTCTGCCAGGTTCCCTGTAGCTTTGCTTCTCGCAGTGAGGGAACCGCCAGAAGGCCCTCGGCGCTGGATCTCAGTGTCCGGGCTGAACGGTGGGGGTGGAGATGCTCCTTCAGGTATACAGGACCGAGGCCGTTTAGGGCTTTAAAGGTCAGCACCAACACTTTGAATTGTGCTCGGAAACGTACTGGGACTTCTTCAAGGTGTGTGATGGTGGAGCCCTTTGCCCAGTCGTAACCGTGTTAGGAATAAGCTCTTATTCATTTACTTGAACAAAATGTTTGTGGCTGTAGCAGCTCTTAGCCCTGTTCTTTATTGGTGTGTGTGTGCGCGTGTGTGCATGCAAATTCTGCATGAGCTTACATGCAAATGATCAAGCTATGAGGAAACCTCAGAGGCCAGCCTACATCTGCTTCCCTCATTAAAAAGAGCTCCGTATGTGAAGAAGTTGTCAGATGAATAGTGTAAGAAAGGCGCTGTGTTCCTCCATCCTGCCTTATTTTTAAAATCTCCACGGCAGCCCCCTCCTGACTCATTCTGCACACCAGATATTACACTGAGTAATCCCACAGGTGTGAGTTTAAAGTTTGAATGGGCCTAATAAGACACAGGCTGTAATTTTCCTCTCTCCATGTCTCTGACAGGCAGAGCACAAAATATTGTTTATCAGTTCCTATAACCAAACATTTATTCATTTGGCTTCGACTGAGCTAACCAGCTAAGTACACAGCTTATTTTTTCCCCATGTATACTTCAACAGTCAGACAACAAGCAAAGAGTCAGAAATAGCTCTCAGTACAGCCTCAGCCAATAAATTATGCAGTGCTACATACCATTAAGAGGCAACATTTGCCATTACAGCTACTGCGGAGAGCTAATATCCATACCAATTTTTTATCACTCTGTACAAAGACAATGACAATGTGGGATGTGTGGATTAATGGTAGCTTTCGAATGGCACCCACTTCAGCAGAGAAGGCTTTCATACTTTCCACAGCAAGCTTACCTTAGAGATAAATTGGACTGGATAACAAGCCACCCTCATGTATACTTATGGTGGCTATGTGTCACACTTTACCGAGTACAGTTCTCCGTGTGAAGGATTGTCCAGTCTAAATCCAACTTTAAGAGAAATAAGTACAGACCCTCCAAGTGTCCTTGATTAGCAGGGACAGAGTCGGATTTCCAGAAGCCTTGTGTTGTTGTTCAGTCATTCAGTCATGTCCGACTCTTCGTGACCCCATGGACCAGAGCACGCCAGGCACGCCTATCCTTCACTGCCTCTCGCAGTTTGGCCAAACTCATGTTAGTAGCTTCGAGAACACTGTCCAACCATCTCATCCTCTGCCGTCCCCTTCTCCTTGTGCCCTCAATCTTTCCTAACATCAGGGTCTTTTCTAGGGAGTCTTCTCTTCTCATGAGGTGGCCAAAGTACTGGAGCCTTAACCTCAGGATCTGTCCTTCTAGTGAGCACTCAGGGCTGATTTCTTTAAGAATGAATAGGTTTGATCTTCTTGCAGTCCATGGGACTCTCAAGAGTCTCCTCCAGCACCAGCTCCAGCTCCAGCACCAGCACCAGCACCAGCACCAGCACCAGCACCAGCACCAGCACCAGCACCAGCACCAGCACCAGCACCAGCACCAGCACCAGAAGCCTTAGCGGTTTCTGATTTGATCCTGAAATGTCCATCTTCTCCTTAGGGTGTCCCTGTTTTCATTGGAGAAATGTTGGAGGGGATGGAGTTATCCAACTCCTGAGCCATCTGAAGGCAACCCTGTATAGGGAAGGAGTTTTTATGTTTAATGTTTAATTATATTTTTATATATATTGGAAGCTGCCTAGAGTGGCGGGCGCAACCCAGTTAGATGAGTGGGGTATAAATAGTATGATGATGATGATGATGATGGAATAGGATGTCTCTATTTTCATTGGAGGAATGTCAGAGGGTATGCTATGCAAACAGATCTGAGAACACCAAATGGGCCATGATGTCACAGAATGGACAAGCGGTGGAAAATGGAGGATGAAATAAACTCTCTTATGTAGAGGTTGTGAGTTTTCCAGTGTCAGGCTATTCTGCCTATTCTGTCAGCTTCATATTCGGATGTGAAGTCAGGCCTGCCTTGACTCAAGGCACAAACATGCCCTCTCAATTGCCAAAACAGCTGCACATGATGTGCACAGAATCTTCTCTTGAAGACCACAGTACCGAGTCAATTTCATCATGTAAATCCTGCCTCTTGTGTCAGTGGATTACAATGAGCATGAAGCCATTAGCAAGCAAAGGGCCTTTGAGTCTGTTGTTCTAATTGTCTTATTTCCAGACGCGCTTTGGAAAAAGGTGGGCGAGGAATAGCATATGTAGCCATGACATTTTTTTTTTAATCTTCCAAAAAACCCACATCATTGAATCATTTGTATATCACCCGCCTGGGATGAAGCATCTGTTTGTACATGGAAGCACTTCTGATTGGTGGTTCTGTAGTGTGGACATTTCTTTGCTGACAAAAAAACCCGAAAGGAGCATCTAAATCCTGGAAGAGCAAAACAAGACCACAGAGAATGGGATAAGAAGAGAAGGGAATCGTAAGACACCTGTGCAATTATATGTGCAAGAATTTATTAGTGTTGTTCTGCAGCAGCAATTCCCCAAATCTATGCTTCTGAAGCATGCAAACCATGAAATCTGTATCTATATCTTAATTAGGGCCACCATGCAAAAATAAAATGGAATGGAAGTTGTAGCACTGTTCTTATCTACTGCAGTCTAGGACCTGTAATAATGTAAGTTTAGGCAAAGACACTTCAGTATTTCATACCACAGAAGATTATTTCTCAGAGGCACCTATATTTGTGGCTCAGAGCATTGGCCCAGAAAATAGATTGCTTGAGATCCTGGCGGGAGTGAGGGGAAACTCCATTAAAATAGCTTCTGACAAAATGATCCCCAAAATGTACCTTGAAATTTTATTCAGTGTGTGTGTGTGTGTGTGTGTGTGTGTGTGTGTGTGTGTGTGTTTGCTGGTCATTGCTTTTGCATGCATCCATTAATTGCCGATTCCTTTGGAAAGATGCTGAATATTTTGTGTGTTTGACGATTCTTGTTTCAAACTATTTTTGTGCAGCTTGATGGCAAATGCTCTCAAATAAAAACAAATTGTTCTGAATTTTTTGGGATATGCTTTCAATGTGTATTCTATCTCCTGTTGTCTTTTAGCATCTATGTGCAAGAGAGATGGACAGTCTTTAGTTTCAGTGTATCGTACCATCAGTGTACCGGGTTGATAACCCCCAGCTCTGCTTGAGTTTAATTGGGTCAAAGTATAGCTTTCTTGGTACCAGACCAAAGTCTGGAAGCTCTAGAGAAGTGGATGAGGGTTAATAAGCTGAGGCTGCCTCCAGACACAGCAGAAATTATGATGGCCAGAAGTCATACAAATTCAGGGGAAAGTGCTCCTTTTGATGATTGTCAGGATGCAAGTAAGTAAGCCCCATTGACTTGTTCCCAAGGAAGTGTGTATAGGATTGCAATTGGCAGATAAAATATAGTGATTTCCATTGTTGACATCCATCTGTCTCAAGAGATAATGGATTGTGCCTCCAGGGGTGAAATCAAAAGCAGCATCGAAGTGGCTTCCCCAGGGTGCAAGCCTGGGAAGTGTGTCTGGAGGTTTCAGGCTGTCCTCTTGCCCATGTTGATGTGGTCCAAAGGAAAGAAGAACAATACATTTGGCACCAGTTTGGCTGCAGGAGTTGCTGGAAGGAAGCATCATCCAACCATCTTAGGAACTCCATTCCAGATTTGTGTAGCATTTACATCTTAGCCTTTTCTTCTCCCGAAGATATCCCACAAGGCAGTGGAGGTTTAGGATCAGAGTTTCCCTTCTTCTAGGTGGACTACCTTCCCAGGTTGATGAGCCCCATCTGCCTTTCAATTCCTTCTACAGCATGTGCAGAAACCACCTTTTTGACTATTGGACCCACTATCGGTCACATCTGCTCAATCCACCAGAGCCTGTCAACAAATGCAGTGGAAATCCCTAAGTCACCAAGGACTTGAGCCCCATCGGCTGCCCTCACCTGGTTTAGCCATACCCAGGGTGCGGCTGTTGTTGCATGCTAAGAGCTTTTAGGGACCACAGGTGAGAGTTAAATGTTGGGTGGGGATGAAAGGTGGATGAACTGCCCCAGAAGGAGCACAACAGGTCCCCCACCTGTACTACCCCTCCTCTAACACCCCATATATCTCACACGCCTTCCATAGACATCAGAAATATGTTCTTACTCAGTTATGTTCTTACTCGAGAACATAAGTTACATCAGTTATGTTCTTACTCGAGAACATAACTGGCATGATAGGAGTGTGCTGTGAAATGTGTGAAATGAAAGAGAAAGTCATGTGAGGATCCTGCATCATTTTGCCAGGTAGAGAGCATCCAGAATGCCTTCACCCTCTCCCTTAGAAACAGCAGTAAAGGAAAAGTTTCACATAGGGCAAAGGAAAAGCCTGTTATGACACCAGCATCCAGTAAACCAATCCCTTTCCTTTGCCCAATTTGCATGTTTGAACATTCTGAATTCACACTATAAAAGACAAGATGGGCTTTGCTGCAAATTTCGAAACACTTCTACCATTTGGTGGGTATTTAAAACATATTTTTAATGTGCATGTTGTGTTTCAAGTTCTTTTCTTCTCATATTTTGTTTGGCCATGCGCATTTATAAATGGGAACAGATGTAATGTTCTTCCAAAAAAAAAAAAAAGTATTTTAAAAAGGTTATGAAGGATCATCAGAGAGAGATAATTTCCTAACAATGCTTGAGATGCAAGATTAATTGCCATCTCATTTATTTTTATTAAAAGATAACAATTGAGTTGACAGGCTAATTGTTAACAGCGGTCCATGCCCCTCTATCTAACATGAGAGCCTAACAAAAGCATAACCTTTATTTACATCTGTTCTAGATACCGCCGACCACATTTAATTGTATCATACAAACTGAAGCAGCTCTTCAGTAGAAGCAGGAAATATATTAAGTGACCTTAGGGCTAGAAAATGAAAGTAGAACAGACTCTGTTAGAAGGTGGGGGACTCTTTTTCATTGGAGATTTTTAAGCAGAGGTTAGATGGCCATCTGTCATGGATGCTTTAGCTGAGATTCTTGCAATGCAGGGAGTTGGGCTGGATGACCACCAGGGTCCCTTAGAACTCTACAATTCTATGAGTTTATGAAAAATTGGTCTATGAGATACACATACCCACACACACAACCACACCCACCCACACCAAACCACTTCACAAACTTTCTGAGGGTATAATGCTGTGGATATTGCTGCTGCTCATTCCCTCTGTAGCAACACCCAGAGGACAGGTCAAGGTAAAATGGTAAGTGTAATGCAGGTGGTCAGCAAAAGAGGTTCAAAGACTCTCTCAAGGCAAATCTAAAAAAAAAAAAGTAGTATAAACACCGACAACTGGGAAACACTGGCCTGACAGTGCTCCAATTGGAGAACAGCCTTTACCAAAGGTGTCATGGGTTTTGAAGATGCTCAAACTCAGGGAGAAAGGGAGAAATGTGCTAAGAGGAAGGCATGTTTGGCAAACACTCACCATAATCAACTGCTGCCCGCAAAACCTATATATATATATATATATAAAATACAACCAAGTACATACAGCAGTCTATTCTATTGGCTACAACAGAATGTTTAGGGACCCTGTGAATGCCAGTGAAGGCCTCTGTTGGCACGTGGGCACCACATTGACAACCCCAGGAGAACAGATGTGTACAGCACTCACAAAGGCACACGGATGGTCAGGGAGGAAGTTGTACAGTTAATTTTGTTATAGCCGTGTTTATCCCATTTATCACCATGGTGGCATAAACCATCAGTATTTTAAATTTCTCTCAGATGGTAATTTAGCCTCTGACATAGAATTTTTGAGCTGTGAACAAAGTTTAAAATAAACAGGCTCTCAAGTGGGTCAGATACTTTTTATTGAACTTGTTTTGGTGACAGAACAGCAAGATTCTGGCCTACGTGCTGCTCCAGATAGAAATAAGAGTTCTGGTCAACCTCAGCTTTTGCTAACTTACACTAGTAACTCCATGAAAAGTATCCCAAACATTTGGGATCATTACAGATTTCTGTATGGACCCAAAAAGTGCTGCTGAAGCTGGAATGGACAAGAGAGAGAATTTTCAACTCCTCAGTGCCTGAAAGAATGCAGTCCCTTCAGAGAGCAATCATCATCATCATCATCATCATCATCAACAACAACAACAGATGACGACAGTGTTTGGAGCTTTTTTTGAATAATGGAAATCCCCCCTACATCTATCATAACTTGGGCTCATCCAATCAAACTGAACACTATCAGAGTCGGAACAGACACACACTACAAGGCTAAAGTGTGGACTTCACTGCCACAGGTGATGGGCACCAACTCAGACAGTTTGAAAAGGGGGTTAGACAAATCAATGGAGGATAATGATAACTAGCTATGATTGTTATGTTCTACCTCCATTGTTGGAGGCAGCATGCCTCTGTTGCTGGGAATCACAAGTTGTACTTGTTGCGCCTGTGTCTTGCTTGTAGGCTTCCCATGGGGGTCTGTGAAAACAGGATGCAGGACCAGATAGAACTTTGATCTGATCCGCCAGGGCTGTTATTATGTTCTTATGGATCCAGTCATGATGTTCCTGGCTTCCATGGAGGAACAATCAAGCAGGAGCCTTAGTTAAGATCCAAGAGGGTTCTCCACTGCTTCACATAAATAATGGTTCTCCTTAAGTTGTCTTGATGGTATAGAGCTTGAGCCAGCTTCTTCAGGGTTTAATGCCCTCACCATGCATTAATGTTTTTTGCAGTGGTTGTGGGAGCAGCTTAGAAGTTGCTGGTTTCTATCTTCCAACACATGGGCTGGGCCTCACAATTTCTGACATGGGTTTCTCATAATACATGGGCAGTCAGAAACAAGATTCTTACCTGTATGTCTTGCCTTATTACCAGTGGCATAGTGTGGGTTGCTAGCGCCCAGAGTGGACAAGATGTTGACGTGGCCCTTGGTAGACAAATCCCTCTGATGCCTGCAGAGAGGAGTGCCATGCTGGGCTATGCTGGGGGCACCCCTCACCCACCTCCCTCCATCTGCGCCTGCTCACTTTGGTACTGGGCTGCTCTGCTCCATTTGCCAGCACCTGTGTGGGGATGCCTGGTTGTGCCCCCTCAGAATTTTGCACCTGAGGCCACAGACCCCTGCCCCCATGCTACACCACTGCTTGCTACTTGCAAGTTGTACCCCACAAATCTGTGGCCTGCCTTTTTCCAATTGGGTTGTACTATGTTGTTCCTTCTTTCGAGCCCAGATCAAGTATCATTTGTATGCACAAATGTTGCATGGCTGTCAAATAAACCTCCAGGTTCAAACGCTTGCAGTATTCCTCCATGAAGTTAAACTGGGCAACCTTGCGAAAGTCACCCTCGTCTCAGCCTAACCTACTACGAAGACAAAATTCATGCTGCTTTCAGCAACTAGGAAGAAAAGCCAGGTATAAGTGTGTCCAACAAAACATATATTTTAGGCAAACTGAATCAAAATTGCCTTCTATTTGGCTTTGAGTATGCTATTGGGTATGCTATCTTCTTCTTCTAAAAATAACGTAAGGCTTCTGAGACTACTGACCACTCACAGCAAATCAACCTAAAGCTGCAAGAGAGACTAGTAAATAAGGTGAGCTCCTTTAAGTTTTGGTGAAGAATATTAAGAAGCAGCTCCCTAAAGCATTCCCTCTAGCACTTCTCTATTGTATACTTCAGGCACTTTTGACTCCCCAAGAATGGTTCAGAAACATTTTTTTTTTGGAGCAAGATGGGGGGGGGGAATACTAGCCTTGTATTATAAATGTTGGGCTGAAACCAAGACAACGCTGATTCACAAGGATTTTAATATGTGTACATGAATTAGTTTTCCCAGTAGTGATGTATGGAAGTGAGAGCTGGACCATAAAGAAGGCTGTTCACCGAAGAATTGATGCTTTTGAATTATGGTGCTGGAAGAGACTCTTGAGAGTCCCATGGACTGCAAGAAGATCAATCCTATCCATTCTAAAGGAAATCAGCCCTGAGTGCTCACTGGAAGGACAGATCCTGAAGCTGAGGCTCCAATACTTTGGCCACTCATGAGAAGAGAAGACTCCCTGGAAAAGACCCTGATGTTGGGAAAGATTGAGGGCACAAGGAGAAGGGGACGGCAGAGGACGAGATGGTTGGACAGTGTTCTTGAAGCTACTAACATGAGTTTGACCAAACTGCGGGAGGCAGTGGAATATAGGAGTGCCTGGTGTGGTCTGGTGCATGGGGTCACGAAGAGTCGGACACGACTAAACGACTAAACAACAACAACATGAATTAGGGGCTGGTTTTAGGAAAACAGGTGTGGCATAGTGGTTCAGAGTTTAAGCCAAAACAAGTGAAGAAAGATAATGTATGCCTCTCTGCTCAATAGGAATTAAGTGAGGCACCCAAATCCTACTTGGAATACGAGATCTCTAGTCCAGGAAAGTGCATTTCCCACCCACATTGTAATATGGAAGGAAATGCATGCCCCAACCCCATCCACGCTGTGGGGTATGAACAGACACCATGTCAGCTGCTACTTTTGCAAATGTGCAATGCAATGCATGCACATGTCCATATATGAATCTGTATGTGCATAGTTCTCAGCACTGTGGGGGAATCAGTATGCAGAAACAGGATGTCTTCAGGATGGGGTGCTTGTATTTAGAAGGACTGATCATTTTGAAAGACATATAAAATCACATACAAACTAGATGTCGTCATCTTAGTGGGGTAGCTGTGCAAGGGGAGTTGCAAACGTTGGATAAGCACAGAGCACATCTGACTCATATGCAATAAGTTATGTGGCATTCAGGCACAAAATATGCATCTATAATATCATGGGGAAAATATCGAACACACCAGTTAGGAAGCTAAATAGGAAATTTATTGTCTCTCTACAGCAAGAAGGGAACTACAAAAGATGGCTCAAGACTCCACCCAGGTCCAGCTAAGTCCAGTGCTGCCTAGTGACTATATAATGACACAGTCCGTATATCTGGTTCACACATGCATATTCTCAACTTGCGCATGCAATGATTCATTCACACATGCAGAAAATCATTTGATGATAAACTCATTGAGATAAGATAGATAAGATAAGATAATCTTTATTGTCATTGTCCCCTTGCGGGAACAACGAAATTACTCGATTGCTCTATCCACTCAGATAAGGCACTCTACATAAATTTAAAATATTTACTAAACACTAATTAAAACAGTACACTATGATACAATATAACAAGTAAAATAAGATGACTTCAAAGTCCAGACTTTCCATTTAAGGCCGAAATTGCTCTAGAGAAGAAACTGTACACATGTGAAAACGTGGCCATGTTTTACAGTTTCCGCATCCTCTCAGCCGCATTTTTCTTTTTTAAAGACATCAGGAAGCATTGTATTTTGTTCCTGCGTTTCTGGATTTATTTCTGCTCTTGAAGCATGCTGTGTGATACATGTGGACAGTTGTGCACATCAGGGGAAACATAAGATAAAAGATATCTGGAACAGTGAGAATTATAATCATGCCTCCTGTTATATTTTAAAATTGCTCCCCAAATAAAATATGTGTGCTGAATTTTAACCCATCCTTACAAACATCATTCCCATATGTATATATGAGATGTATATATGGGAGAGGCAGTAGCGAGATTGGTCAACGCTCCTGCTAACCTTGCCCCTCCTCCTTTTTCCACTCAATATGTCACAGCACTGATTCCCCAAAGCACTGTGATTGGATAGCTGTAGTAAAAGTATTCCCTTTGATTGGAAGCTAGACCTGTCAGTCACAAAGATGCTTTCCTACCCTGCTCTCACCACCACCACTTGCTTATATTACAAGCTAGGAGACAATTTTTTGCAGGCTCTCTGCAGCATTTCCTCCCTTACATCTAAATCAACCCCAAAACACTTCAGAGGCCCTTTCTTTGGTTGGGTGCACTTCAAAGTGATTCTGTTTTAGCTCTGAAAAGTCCTGAGTCTGCCCAATGTGGGGGCCCTTCAGTTCCTGTTTCAAGATTTATCCAAATCCTTTGCATACCCCAATTAAGTAGCATTCCTTAGCAGGGATACCACAGAAAATTAAATGTTAAATTTTCTATTGATGCAGCTTGTCCACATATTAATTTTAAAATGTGAGTGCCTGGAGGCGGTTGGAGGATGGATGGCGGCTAACAGATTGAGGTTGAATCCTGACAAGACAGAAGTACTGTTTTTGGGGGACGGGGCGGGCGGGTGTGGGGGACTCCCTGGTCCTGAATGGGGTTACTGTGCCCCTGAAGGACCAGGTGCGCAGCCTGGGAGTCATTTTGGACTCACAGCTGTCCATGGAGGCGCAGATCAATTCTGTGTCCAGGACGGCTGTCTACCAGCTCCATCTGGTACGCAGGCTGAGACCCTACCTGCCCGCAGACTGTCTCACAAGAGTGGTGCATGCTCTAGTTATCTCCCGCTTGGACTACTGCAATGCGCTCTACGTGGGGCTACCTTTGAAGGTGACCCGGAAACTGCAATTAATCCAGAATGCGGCGGCTAGACTGGTGACTGGGAGTGGCCGCCGGGACCACATAACACCGGTCCTGAGAGAACTACATTGGCTCCCAGTACGTTTCCGAGCACAATTCAAAGTGTTGGTGCTGACCTTTAAAGCCCTAAACGGCCTCAGTCCTGTATACCTGAAGGAGCGTCTCCACCCCCATCATTCAGCCCGGACACTGAGATCCAGCGCCGAGGGCATTCTGGCGGTTCCCTCATTGCGAGAAGTGAGGTTACAGGGAACCAGACAGAGGGCCTTCTCGGTAGTGGCGCCCTCCCTGTGGAACGCCCTCCCAGCAGATGTCAAGGAAATAAGCAGCTATCCTATTTTTAAAAGACATCTGAAGGCAGCCCTGTTTAGGGAAGTTTTTAACATTTAATGCTGTATTGTTTTAACATTTGACTGGAAACCGCCGAGTGGCTGAGGAAACTCGGCCAGATGGGCGGGGTAAAAATAATAAATTATTATTATATATTATTATTATTATAAAATCCAGCATACATGCAGTTTGTTTTGTGAGCAAATCGCCTTACCCTTCTACCATAATGCAACATCTCTCCAAAGAGAGTGGTCTCATTATGTTCATTTAAATGTGTGCCTGTGTTTCGTGGACTATAATGAAATGAATCCATGCACAAACCAGTATTATTGCCAATTACAATTCCTTTTCTGTGTAAGCCATAGAGATGTGAATTACAATTCAAATTTTCATGCCAACTATTACTTATCAACATTGATAATTTGTATGAAAACTATATTTTATACATCATGTGAAGATTAAATTATTCATCACCAGGCAGTTCAGAGCTGTGCACTGTTATAGCTTTCATATAACTCTCAGTCTAATCTAAATCATTATGTTCCTTTCAAATATCTCAGGCTTTGGTTAAAACAAATCCTACTCTGCTGAAACAGCCTGATTAAAGAACTATGAACTTCAATCAGGTAAAAGTAAGAAAGGCCAAAATGGAAGAGGGCATTTAATTTTGTAGAGATTCTGTTTTCATTTCTCTTACAAATGCATCTATAGATACCTCTTTCCCAGTTCAGAAGGATCTAGATGTAGAGTAAATAAAAGTTATATTTTTGTGGGGGGAGGGGGAGGGAAGGAGAAATCTAAAAAAAAAATGTTGTTGCCAATATGTGTTAGCATTTCTACGAACAGAAACATTTCTGCTTTTGATATAATATAGTTGGTGTAAAACATTGACTCACAAAAATAGCTCATAAATTGTTCAACATTAGAAACAAAAGCCTGACCAGTGTTATGAGGCTTTCACAGTTAGCCTTTCATGGTTAGCCTTATTTCACGTTTAGGAGAAAACCAAAGATGGGTTTGGCTAAACCAAAACCAAAGGACTATTGGAAATTACCATTCTGCCTTGACTTGTACAGGACAAGTACAGACTTACAGTTGCTTTCTCTGTGCTTGACTGTCTTTCTAGCAAAGTCACCAGGAACCAGAAAATTTATTGATTGACTCACTCACTCACTCACTCACTCACTCACTCACTCACTCACTAGGAAGCATAGGAGCCAACTCCTAGGGGTTATGGGGTCTTTGGCCTCCACAAAGTTGATGGGCATTCCCATTCAAATGGTGTGTGTGTGCACTGTGTCATGTGATCAATTATGTGGGGCAGGTCTTACCTGGGCCCCTGCAATATTTTATCCAAGTTGGCACCCCTGCTAGGAAGCTAGATTGCAATAGTAGTAAAACAGGCAAATGACTGGGAAACCAAAGGTCACCAGATGCAGGCAAATTCAAATATCTTTATTACGGTCCAAGACCAGAAAGCAATTTGTAAAAGATGTGATAGTGTAAGTTATATTGTCTTACAAATAAAAATAGAAATGCGGGCCAATTCACAGAATTGATGCTTACATTTAAAACCATATTTCAGCCTCTTAGTGTTTAAAATTTAAGTTCATAAGTCTCTGCTGTCTATTATCGGACCATCAGGGTTACATTTTGGACCCCGTTGTTGATATTACTGCTCGTCTTATTCTTGTCGCAATGTGACTGTATTTTGCCACGGGCCTTATAATTTCGGGATCTTTATCAGACAGGAGGAGTCTAATATAGGTATCATCTGTACTACCAGGTAGTTTCCTCAGAATCGGTTCGATCAGCTCTTTCCTTGAGTCTCGATATAATGGGCAGTGTAGAATGACATGCCCAATGGATTCGATCTCGTTGCTATTGCAGGGACATAATCTTTGTTCGACCGGAGTCTTGTTGTATCTTTCCTCTAGAAGAGCTGAAGGGAGGGCATTAAAGCACGCCCTGGAGAATGCCCAACGGTGTTTGGCGTCTAGTATTTTGAGGTAGTTTGCTAGCTGGGGCCTTTGGGAGTTATACAGGGGTTTATAGATTATCAAAAGTTGATTAAAATCATTTTGGACTTCAATGTCCCTTAATCTTTCTTTGATTATGTTCTTGGCCCTTCCCGTTACCAGATCACCAAATGCAGGCTTGGGCATCAGAATGCCCCTGTATTGAGCTCTGGAGACAAGCTGCCTTAATCAACCACTAATTCCATAAATGCAGACAGGATAGAACAATGGCATCTGCAGGCAAGGCAGCATGACTCAACAGGAAGCTGTTTGCCACAGTAATTGTTCTTGACAGGCCAATCCATTCAGGAGGACCATCAACAAGGCAACCTTCCAGATGAGTTCATTCTACATGTCCCAATGTATCTCTTACCAGAAATTTCCCCATTACATTACTGGGGTTTTCTCTTTTGAACCTGCTCCAAGCACACCTACCTGAATTTTACTCAATCTCCTTTCATTCCCTTAGTTTGACCTCTTCTCATTGGTCACCATGCCAACTCACCAAGACACCCTTTGGGATTCCCTAAGGACTTATTTAAGAATAAGTTGTTATTTTTATTTTTATGGGTTTTCCGATACAAGGACGGATAAATCAACACTGCGCACAATCAGAAATCTCTCCTGAAATGCACACAATCAGAAATCTCTCCTGTCACCACCAGCAGGTAAATGCAAAGGAACCAAATAATTTGATTAGACTATACTTTAATAATTTGGCGCATTTGACAACACAACGCCAATATGATGTCACATGACTGGCAGGTGTGCAAAGGCCACCTGTCATACACATAGTTTTACAACTTCCACTTTGATGTCTGGATCTGAGAAGTTTAAGCATATTCGGAGAGATGCAAAGGCTTTAAGACAGACACATAGTTCATGCATACTGACTGAAGCAACCACCCCTTTTAAATCAGACAGTTGTGTGTGGCTACTTTAAAGAGGATTTCTCGTTTAAGAAGCCCCCACCACCAATCTTTCCCAAGGCAATTGTTTATCTCCTCTCCTGTACAAAAAAAAACCCCTGAATTTTTCTGACAGTTCAGTGGGAGTCTGGAAGGGAACATTCTCAGAAGAATAAAAAGTCAAAAAATTCCGAGAAATTTTGGGCCAGCTCTAGGAATTGTGTTTCATCGGAAAGAAAGGTGCCTTCGCTTCCTGCCTTTTCTCCCAGCCCTATTAAAAATACTTAGAGTAGCAACATTGTACATACACGTCTTCAGAAGCAATCTATCCAAATCAGTGCACTGATTTCCAAGCTGTGATTATTGATAATTGGGGTGAGGTTTGTACATATGCACCTTGCCAGCTCTGTTATCATGTGAACTCTTAAGTCCCTTAAGCTCGTGTTCCAAGCTCATTTTTATGTAACATCCCAGACTAGCTGCCTTTGTGCATTTTCAGAGATAACACCTTAACAGATATTCTATCCTTTCCGGTGATTTCTTAATCTATTATTGTTTTGTTGTTGGGGTGGGGGAAGCAATAGCTTTGCTAAATAATTAGGTCCTTTCTTTTGCATGGGGGAGGACTGGATGCAACAATTATTATTCTAAATCTTATTATTATTATTCTAAATTTTATTATTATTCTTCTAAATTTTATTATTATTCTTCTAAATTTTATTATTATTCTTCTAAATATTATTATTATTATTATTATTATTATTATTATTATTGCAGCAGTGCAGCATGGTAATTGTCACTACTCAGTTGCTCTGGCAGAATCTGCAAAATAGCATGAACTGAATTCTCAACAAAAGCTTTTAGTATAATTTGAAGCCAGCTTCTCGTCAGCCTTTCAGAAGTACATAAAAATCCCAACTGGTGTGAGTTTTTCTTTTTGTAAATCTACTATGAAATAAAAATTTTAAAAATAGGGATTAAGGATTTTTCTCAGGATGGTGGAGGGTGTGTGTGCTGTGTCCCATCAGTGTAGTGGTGGTGGAAATGCTCTGCAGGGGCTGGGCAAAAATGGGGTCAGTTGGGAGGAGTGAGAAATGTCCCTATTTTCTTATGAAGAATGTTGGAGGATATGCACAACTTTTATAAGATCTGTGTACCTGCAGCCCCTGACATTGCTTGTCATTTAAGTGTCTAACAAACCCTATACAGTGGTACCTCAGGTTACAAACACCTTGGGTTACAAACACTTTGGGTTACAGACTCCGCTAACCCGGAAGTAGTACCTCGGGTTGAGAACTTTGCCCCAGGATGAGAACAGAAATCGTGCAGCGGCAGCGGGAGGCCCCATTATAGAATCATAGAATCATAGAGTTGGAAGAGACCACAAGGGCCATCCAGTCCAACCCCCTGCCAAGCAGGAAACACCATCAAAGCATTCCTGACAGGTGGCTGTCAAGCCTCTGCTTAAAGACCTCCAAAGAAGGAGACTCCACCACACTCCTTGGCAGCAAATTCCACTGTCGAACAGCTCTTACTGTCAGGAAGTTATTTCTAATGTTTAGGTGGAATCTTCTTTCTTGTAGTTTGAATCCATTGTTCCATGTCCTCTTCTCAGGAGCAGCAGAAAACAACTTTTCTCCTTCCTCCATATGACATCCTTTTATATATTTGAACATGGCTATCATATCACCCCTTAACCTTCTCTTCTCCAGGCTAAACATACCCAGCTCCCTAAGCCATTCCTCATAAGGCATTGTTTCCAGGCCTTTGACCATTTTAGTTGCCCTCCTTTGGACACGTTCCAGCTTGTCAGTATCCTTCTTGAACTGTTGTGCCCAGAACTGGACACAGTATTCCAGGTGAGGTCTGACCAGAGCGAAATACAGTGGTACTATTACTTCCCTTGATCTAGGGAAGTAATAGTGATCTAGGGAAGTAATAGCACATTAGCTAAAGTGGTACCTCAGGTTAAGAATGGTTTCAGGTTAAGAACGGATCTCCAGAATGAATTAAGTTCGTAAGCAGAGGTACCACTGTAAACCTAACCTGCCTTAAGCCATGGGGCTTAAGGTGTACCCCAACCTCCACCCCCATTTTTTAACATTGTGCATTCAGCAGCATGCCTTAACATACCTTTATGGAAAATACAAGTGGAAGTGAAATCCAAGCAAAGTAACAGAAGATCCCATCAGAAGGAATGTGACACGTTTTCATACCCCCACATTAGACAACTGGATTATGAAAGTGTGGGTGAATCTACAGTTGGTAAAATTGACAAATATTAAGGTAAGTGAAAGTAGGCAATTGGATAATTATTTTGTTGAAAGGGTGACTTTTTCTATCATGTACTGGTGCAATAAATACAGGAAAATGCTGAGCCACAAATATTGTTGGAAATATTATGAATGTGTTTTTTTATTTTTATCTATCCATTCCTCATTTCTCCCCACCCCCTGTCATCATCAAATAAATTGTGTGCTTTGTATTTGTTTCCTATTGTGAATAATTACGGGGTTCCCCCCTGAAAATATACAATACATTTTTTAAAAAAAAATCAATTGGCAAAGGAAGATGAAAAGTATGCATATAACAATTACTTCTTGTAGCTAAACCAACCTCTTCCAGCCCCTACAAAGCCTCTTTGATGTCAAAATTGCAATTAAATTTGAACTCGGCTGCTTTACGGTAGAGTCATTACAAAGGAGCCAAATCCTGCTCTGAACACATAGCTAGCTGGGGAGGTGCTGAATTCCCTTCTGAAACATAAAGAGTTATGGCCTGAAAAAGTGCTGAAAGCAAAAACCGAGGAGAAGGCATTGCTACATCAGCCTGGATAGCTCAGTTGGTTACAGCATGGTGCTAATAATGCCAAGGTTGCAGGTTTGGTCCCTGTGTGGGACAGTTGCTTATTCCTGAATTGCAGAAGGTTGGACTAGATGATCCTTGGTGTCACTTCCAGCTCTATGATTCTATGGAGATTTGCCAAGGCCCACACCTCTGAAGATTTGCCAAGGCCCACACCCCTGAAAGGGGCTCACTAACATTCTCTGGAGCAGAGTAAAGGTAAAGGTAAACCCCTGACCATTAGGTCCAGTCGCGGACGACTCTGGGGTTGTGGCGCTTATCTTGCTCTATAGGCCGAGGGAGCCACCGTTTGTCTGTAAAAACCAACAGACAATCACAGAAATAATAACCCAATATAAAATACACAAAACTGTGAAAAACTCTGAAGTGTGAAATATGAAAATATATTAATATATATTATACCAACAATATAACCGAAAGTAACATAACTTAACACATATCTACAAATATCTCCTCAAAGGCTATAGCCTATGGCATACTTTCCAAATATAATCAACTCTTAAAGTGCAAAAGTTCAATATGAAATACTATGTGATGTAGAGTGATTGTACAATGAATGCTCATAGATACAGTGTATACAGCAAAGTCCCTCAGACGTCCTCGTCTGTCCTCCGACGGGTGGCTAGCTGGAGGTCTCCCCGTTTCACTGGTTCAGTTTCTTCAAAGGAATGGACTTCATCGACAGAAATACAGAATAAGAAAATTTAACCATGGCTAAAAAGCTCCAGCAACTCTAACGTTCATTACTCCGGCAAAGGCTAATACAAACTGAAGGTTTCCTAGGATTCTTGCTTGTAGGCTTCCCATGGGCGTCTGTGAAAACAGGATGCTGGACCAGATAGAACTTTGATCTGATCCACCAGGGCTGTTATTATGTTTTTATGGATGCATTAAATGCCAAACCATGACCACGTCCCTGTCTTTCCCAAGAACAATAAGCCTTTCCTTGGGCAAGGCAGGGAGGTGGTGGTGGAGGAATTGAGGAACAAGAGAGCATGTCACAGAGCCCTTCCTTGGCTGCCAATGATACACCATTTCCTGCCAGGGCTCAAGGAGCACATTAACAACAGGGGTGAGGTTAATCCCAATTAGGCATTTTGGCAACCTTGGATTGTGTACAGAAGCCTATGGAGTGCAGTTTCCATGAATTTTTCACTCTTAGGCTTTGCCATGTCAGCTGCTGCTGTTAGCAACCTGGCAATACATCCTTTTCAGCTTCACTGGTTGTTAAGCCTAATTTAATCGCTGATGATAAAGGCCAGTGTGGAAAACATTACATGACTGCACGAATAGTGAGAATGGGACGAGGACCTAGGGCATTGCCCATGTGAGATGACCTTCAGAATTTTCTTACAGGCCAAAACGGGATATATAATTCAGGAAAATTAGCAGAAAGAGAAGATCCTGGGCAAATGCTAGATGTTCAGTCTGAATCATTTAGGATTCAGGCAAGAGTAAACAACAAACAAGCCCACATACGCAGTTGACATTTTTAAATAATATATTCTAGCCGAGAAGATGGGGCTTTCAAATATGCTCCATTGCACTGTGCACTTAGCAGCCAGTGAGGAATTCAGCCAATCGAATGCTTGGCAAGTAAATCAATGAGCTCCTCCCTGTCACTGCTAGAAATTTTATTCAAAATTGATAACAAGCTCCTGACCAAGGAGTGCTATTTTAAGGTAGCCTCTCTCATGCCAGCACTAAATTGTCTGGCATATAACCCTCTCAGAGGCATTCAGAAGTTGAGCTAAAGACTCAGCTAATTTCTCCTGGAGACATGCAAATTAACTTAATCAAACAACTGAGAAATACCGGATACTCTGATGCACCATTTGTAAGACAAACATATTAGTGGGAAATGCTGTGGCAGCATTTATGCAGCAGAAGATAATAGACCTGTCTGCCTTCTTTCCCTCTCCTACCTCCCCCACCCACAAACCAAAATATGGAAGACAGAGAGTGTTTCAAAACAGTTTAGAACCTTTTCACACATACACACAAATTACCAAGGTACTCGTATAGCTCCACTTAGGCTGCAACGCTTTTAACACCACTGCCTTTCTTGTTTCTTTGCTGGGAAATTACTCCATATGCCATAAAAAGTATTGTTGCGGTTTACGTGTAGAGAATGCATCATTCCAAGCAGTGTTTTGAATATTTACACTTCAGTTGCTGGGATGCAATTTTTCTGACCGTGCAAGTTTATGCAGATTCCGTAAATAAACCTACCTGCATGCGCAGGTGAAGTCTCAAAATTGACATCCTTCCAAGAATCCATTACCGGGTAGGGAAATGCGGCTGAAAATAGTGCTATGATCCACATTTGCATTCCTATAAGGTTTTTCGATGCTGACAATATTCTGATGGCTATCTCTTAAAGCCTCAGAGGTATACCTTACTCATTTCCATCTCCTGAAACAAAAGAATTTGATCTGGTTTCCACACTCTCATACACAAGACTCAGGATCTTCAGTCTGTAGAGGGTGAAATAGACACTTACATTCTTCTCAACTGTCTATATGAGATGAGGGTGCAAAACTGAGCTTGATCCTACCCAGGGCACATTCCCATCTAGTACTTTGTACTGTTTTGCTGTGGTTCCAAGTCCTACTTGGATGGTCATTTCCAGAGGGTGATGCTTGGAGAGTGCTCTTCGCCCCCCCCCCTGGAGCTTTCAATGTGGAGTTCCTCAGGGTTCAGTTTTATCCCCTGTGCTGTTTAACATCTAAATAAAACCACTGAGTGGGGTCTTCCAGGTTTTTTTGGGGGGGGGTATGTTGTCAGCAATATGCTTATGACACACAGCTTTACTTCTCCTTTACATTTATGGATGTGGCAGTGGAAGTGCTTGGCCACTGTCTTGCCTTGGTAATGGACTGGATGACAGTCAACAAACTTAAGCTCAATCCAGATAAGACTGAGGCACAGTTAGTGGGTGGTTCTCTAGACCTGATGGATGAGACATTGAATGCTCTTGATGGGGTTACACTTCTTCTGAAGGAGCAGGTACATAGCTTGGGTGTATGTCTGGATCCCCACTCGCTGGATCATCACTTTATCGTGGTGAGTGGGCTTGCATGTTCCTCTCCCAATTGAAGTGCAGAATGTTGAGGACATTTGCAGGGAAACCAAAATACTTGTTTACAAAGCTATTGTACTACCAACCTTACTATATGCTTGTGAAACATGGACCACTTATAAATGGCATCTCAAACTCCTCAAAAGATTCCATCAACGGTGTCTCCGAAAAAATTTACACATCACTTGGGAAGACAGGCGAACTAATATCAGTGTACTAGAAGAAGCAAAGATCACCAGTGTGGAAGCAATGATTCTTCAACATCAACATTGTTGGACTGGTCATGTTGTGCGGATGCCTGATGATCATCTTCCAAAGCAACTACTCTATTCCCAACTTAAAAATGGAAAGCGTAATGCTGGTGGTCAACAAAAGAGGTTTAAAGATTGTCTCAAGACAAATCTAAAAAAATGTAGTATAAACACTGACAACAGGGAAACACTGGCCTGCGAGCGCTCCAGTTGGAGAACAGCCTTTACCAAAGGTGTCATGGGCTTTGAAGACACTTGAACTCAGGACGCAAGGGAGAAACGTGCTAAGAGGAAGGCACACTTGGCAAATCCACACCGTGATCAACTACTGCCCAGAAACCAATATCCCCACTGTGGAAGGACGTGTGGATCCAGAATTGGCCTCCACAATCACTTATGGACTCATTGTTAAAACTGTGTTTATGGAAGACAATCTTACTTGGCTACGAGTGATCACCAAAGAAGAAGAAGAAGATGTCTGGATCTACTGCTGTTGCTTGAGGCTCAGGTAGCCTCAGTGGTTCAATATGCCTTCCATTAGCTTTGACTGGTAGCCTGGCTGTGTCCCTATCCGGACAGGGACAGTCTAACTACTGTTACCCATGCTCTGCAACCTCTAGATTAGATTACTGTGATGTGTTATATATAGGACTGCCTCTGAAGATGGTTCAGAAACTTCAGCTGGTGCATAGTTTGGTGGCCAGGTTGCTCACCAGGGCAAGAAGGTTTGAGCATATAATGCCAATCCTGGACCATCAGTTTCTAGGCCAAATTCATATGGTTTTGTCCTATAGAGCCTTAAAGAGCAATACCTCAAGGACCACCTCTCCCCATATGAACCAATCTGGACCCTGCAATCATCACCCAAGGCCCTTTTTCATGTGCTTCTTTCACGAGAGGTCTAGAGAATCCTCCCTGAGCTTGGTGGGGGCAGCACTGGATGGCTTTAGTAATTCCTGGACTGTCCCTAGAAAATCAGGATATTTGGAGGGCATGGAATTGTATCATGCAAGTCATCACTGGATGCTACATGTGCAAATGCTGAGCATGTGTGAAATAGCCTTTCAATTCCACTGGCTTCTGAGGGACTGAATCAGGCTGAACAATGTGTATGAATTTAAACACTAGATCACAGAACTTCAATCCCTAGTTGATTAAAATCAGCAAGTGTTTTACGATGGGAAGAAATGACAGTTCTTGGGTTTCAGCCATCTTTTTCACCTGACTTCAGCAGATTTCAAATTAAGACTTTGTGAAGTACCAAACTTGATGAGCGGAGTACACCATATGTATTGTATCTTGGCTAGAAACATCTCTGTATCATACTGCAAGAAATTCCATTTAGCACTGCATTCCAAAACCAGTGCTCTGTTTCAGAAATCCCCAGATGAGGTTGCTAAGTGACAACACTGTAATTACCTAGCAAGTTATTTACAAAACACAAACACTTAAAAGCAATGAAATGAATAGTTAAGGGCATCAAATATAGCATACACACTGAGGGGCATATTGTGCCATCTGCTTTAAGGACAAAAAATGAGTCAGTGGAAAGAGCTGCTTAGAAACAGATGTTATGACTATGGGCCAATTTTATTCACCAAACTGATACAAAAAGAGATATCATAATCACATCATAATATCCTTAACTCTGACCAGCATATTATTTGAGTAGCAATACTGCATTATACCAAAATGACTAACTTTACTGAATTCTAACCTTTTGATACTTTTTCCTCCTATGTATCAGATTTATTAAGGATTCATTTTTCATTTGGAAGTTGACTGAAACAAAGGATAAATTTATATATCATTATGTGTGTGTATCTATCTATATACATAAAATGGAAGGCTGTTATCAAGCAGCCCCGCATTGTAGAATTTGCAGTGTTCCATCACAACCCTGGATTTGCATGAAGACACAGCACATCCCACTTATAGTATTCTGGGTTGTTGGCCAATATCATTCATTTCTTAAATTTTATGTTAGCATAAAACATAATAATTAAGAATTGGCTTTAAGTGCCAACATTAATTGAGTTTCATATTTTTGTATGCATGCGTAATTAATGAATAAATAATCATAAAAATGAAGTAAAGAAATTGTAAAGAGGAAGTTTTGAAAACAGAAATTTTGTTTCTTTGGATAGTATAAAACTGTTCATGGAGTTTCTGGTAGTAATCATAAAGTCATATCTTTCAAAAGGAGGATACTTTTCTATCTCTAGGGCTCATACAAAGCAACAACAATGCTTATACTGTGACAGAATTAAATACCATATTTTCCCGTGTATAATACACACCCATGTATAAGATGCCCCCTGTTTTGGGGGGGTCAAAATTAAGAAAATGGGGGGAGATTGCACAGAGTTGTTGAGCTTTTTTGGCGGGGTGGCCCACAGTTGTTGAGCTGTTTTTAGGGAGAATTACCAAAAACTGCTCACCTGCCCATCACTAAAGCCTACAATCGATGGTCCCCTCTACGGCAGAAAGCACCAAACGCCCGCCCAGTTACCCCAGCAACAGCCAATGAACAACACAGCTTGCTGCATCCACAAATAAAATGACCAATAGGTAAAGGTAAAGGGACCCCTGACCATTAGGTCCAGTCGTGACTGACTCTGGGGTTGTGGCGCTCATCTCGCATTAGTGGCCGAGGGAGCCGGTGTACAGCTTCCAGGTCATGGGGCCAGCATGACAAAGCCACTTCTGGCGAACCAGAGCAGCACATGGAAACGCCGTTTACCTGCCCGCTGCAGCAGTACCTATTTATCTACTTGCACTTTGATGTGCTTTCAAACTGCTAGGTTGGCAGGAGCAGGGACCAAGCAATGGGAGCTCACCCCGTCGCGGGGATTTGAACCGCCGACCTTCTGATTGGCAAGCCCTAGGCTCTGTGGTTTAACCCACAGCGCCACCCACGTCCAATAGCCGCTGTCAATTTGCGGCTCACAGCAGCAACCAATCCCAAGTCCATACCAAGGCACTACCCCATGTATAAGACGACCCACAATTTTTCACATACTTTTTAAAGAAAAAAAGCTCACCCAATACACGGAAAAGTATGGTATACCAATACTGATATACTAATTCCAGTTAATGTTCATTCATTTATTCAGGACATGGATTTGTGTGCATAATTTACTAATGACATCTATCTGGGGCATCCCTGACTCAAGTAACAGAACTTGAGCATTGTGGACATAGAGAAAGTATGCACAACCCTGGCCTCCGATTTTACTCTGGTTTTGAATTCTTCCACTGATCATTGCCGTGCAGAGCACTCCGACTTAATTTCACATATGCCATAATTTTATTCCTCCCCAGCTGTTACTCACTCACTCAACTACTCGATGTCCCTTCTTGAGCAGAGAAGCCATGCTTTGGGGGTAAATAAGTGAAGAAAGAGCATTTGAGACACTTGCTTGAAGTGATAACATAATTATGCCACTTTTCTATTACTGTTTCTCACATACCAGCGCAATGCAGAATGAACATCTGCCTGGTGATGGACACTCCACAGATGTACTTCCATCTGCTCACTCTGGTTTCTTCCTGAGTTGCCAAGAAACCTCACAAAAAGTGCTTGGCTCCATCAGAGTTACTGTGCCGAAAAATGCGAAGCATATATCAAAATTGCCATGTGTTGGCATGTGGTGTTTTCTTCCTTTGAAAAGGATCCCGTTTCCTATGAAACAGCAGAATACCTCCTAAGGATAACTTATTAACCTCTCTCATGCTGGGGCTATTTGATTTGTTTTACACATTATTTTCTGTAGAGTCATTTGTCACCCTCCCTAAAATAAAAGTCTAGATACAGTGTTTTATTGAATGTTAGGGTGGGTTACACAGGCCAATTTTCCCAGTATCTCACAAATATTTAAATAGGATTTATATCAGCTTCATTTGTGGTCTTGATGTTGCTCATTGATAAAGTTAGCTTCTTGGAGATTTACAAGGAAGCTTCCATAGATTTATACTGGAGGCAGCAGTAACAAATCTGAGTAAAGAAACAGCAGGAGCAATCCTGTACAGCTATCACATGCACATGCTTTGCATTATTATCTGGATTTATCAATGCTGCAAACCTTAAGTACCATAATCCCAAGCAGCCCTGATGCCAGTAAAAAAATACATTGAAATTATTTAAGATGGCAATGCAAAGGGTTACATTATTATTCTGGGGCAGGGTGATACTAAAGGAACAACTAGTACTTTAAGCTTCCACATGCAGTTTTGCCATTCAAGCATACAATCTAATTTTAAAAGCAAGATGGAGTAAAAAAATTTAAATATTTTGATGAAAAGGAAATGGAGAAATGACTTCCTTATGGCTAGAAGAAGGGACAGAATGTTCTGTCAATTTCAGTTTTCCCAGTTTCTCATTTTTCCAATCTTAAATTCAGTTTTCAACATTCTGCTACAATTTGTGATTATTATTTTTTCGAGGGGGGGGGGTTGTAATGAAGCTTCATCAGCATCTTAGTGTGACTTTCTCCTAAGAAACACATTTTTCTATGCAGGTTTAACTAATGAACACTTTTTCTTTCTTTCTTTTTGCAAACAATTTCCCCTAAAATAAGCATACATTGGAGAAATACATATCAATATTTGCATAAGTGAAAATTATGATGGATAGCTGTGTTTTGGTTCACATACTGTTTAAGAAAGTGCAAATTCGATAGATTTGTCTCTAAATGCACTCTGAATTGAATTTCATCTCCATCCCTGACTAGAAAGGTTCATACCTTCTCCCTACATTTTGTCCTGTTGAAATTTAACATTTAAGCAGTCACCAAATCTCTTAAGAATAACTGTAGTTTAAAGTTGTTGTTGTTGTTGTTAAAAAAGCTTTTTCAATATATTGTCTGCAATAGTTTGAGTTGCGTTGTGAAGAATACTTTTTAAGTTCTGAAGTTGCCATTAACAAATCATTTTGTCATAGGACGGGAGTCATAATGAAAGGTCAAGATGAACCTCAAAATTCTAAATCAACTCCTTCCTACCTCCCATCTCCTTGATAAAGCCTATTTATCATTCAAGGCCAACACAAATAAACTCCAATTCATCACTGATAAATGCCACCATTGTTGTCTGTGTCATAGCATCACTTTTACATTAACAGATGTGATAGCTCCAAGATCATCAGCATGAACAGATGGAGTTGAGGGCAGAGGTGAGCAAATAACTCACAGATAATTATTTACTCAGTATCCTTAACATATTTTTCTGAACATAATGTGTCCTCCAAGGTGTTAATTCCCTTCATCTGCCTTAAGTAAACCAGGCTGTTGACCGGTCAGTGAGGGAATAAGTTATTGTATCTGCTTTCCAGCTGGGAAGCGAGTTATATTTAAATCAAGTTTGCATTTAGAAATTAGAGTCTATGCGGTGAACTTATCTCACAGTATTGATGGTTTCAATGAGATTTCATCTTTGTGAGCAATCGAAGAGTGAATAATGAGTCTATCTTAAGACCTAAGAACACATGTGAGGCTCATTGGGAGCATGGTGGTGGAGAGAGTATAAACCAGGGCATGCTTGTATGGCTCTCCCAAGATGATGTTATTAATTCGGAGGAGGTGGGGAGATTCCCCTAAAAGCCCTGGGTACCAGATTCCCCCTACAATTTCTAGAGTTAGTAATGGTAGGAGATTACTAAATGCTTGTCTTCAACCAGTTGCAAGGCAGTGTAAAAATGCAGTCTGAATCAGTTTCTTGGTCATGAAGCGCCTGAGAAGAACCATCATGTACTACAGTCAGTGCTTCTTTTATGGGGGTATGCAGGGGTACGCATACCTCTAAACATTTTGGCCTCATTGAGGCACAGTATTTCAATATTACAATATGAGGAAAATGAGAGTGCCCCTAAACATTTTTTTAGGGGGGGGGGAAGCACTGAGTACAATGTTTCCCAAAGTGAGAGATACTGTGTGAGGGGCAGTATTTCAATATGAGAAGGAAAATGAGAGTGCCCCTAAACATTTTTTTTTCCAAATAATATTTATTGATTTTATAAACACAATTAAACTCACATAAACATAAGAAAAACATAAAACTAACATACTAGCACATAAACACATAAACAACACTAAATAAAATTCATTAACTTCTTATCTTAATTTCCTTAACATTTCCAAAACTGACTTCCTCCTGTCTATCCTTCTGTGTTTCTGTTTATATTATCTTACATCAATTGGCAATTTCATTTTCCATTTTAAGATACTATTTTACTATATTCTAAAAACATTGACCTCATTTCTTATCCTGCATATAATATTAAAATCTCTTCTCTTGTCCTAAACTTTCATAATTCATTCCATTAACTTGTTAATCATATATCTTCTAATTATATCCTATACCTTCTAATTTAATACATCTTATCTTAATATTAATCAAAATTTAATCTGTAAACTACTATAACTTCGACATTCTCTCTTTTTTACATTCTATAATATTTCTTCAGATATTCTTTGAATTTTCTCCAATCTTCTTCCACTGCTTCTTCCCTCTGGTCGCGGATCCTCCCGGTCAGCTCGGCGAGTTCCATATAGTCTATTAGCTTCATCTGCCATTCTTCCAAAGTCGGTAAGTCTTTTGTCTTCCAATACTTTGCAATCAGTATTCTTGCTGCTGTCGTGGCATACATGAAAAAGGTGTGATCTTCTTTTGGTATCTCTTGGTTTACCATTCCAAGCAAGAAGGCCTCTGGTTTCTTCACAAATGTGTTTTTAAACACTCTTTTCAACTCATTGTATATCATTTCCCAGAAGGCCTTCAAACTTGGACAGGTCCACCACATATGATAAAATGTTCCTTCCGACTTCTCACACTTCCAGCATTTATTATCCTGCAAATGATAGATTTTGGCAAGCTTTACTGGCGTCAGATACCACCTGTACATCATTTTCATAATGTTTTCTCTTAACAAATTACAGGCAGTGAATTTTATTCCTGTTCTCCAAAGTCTTTCCCAGTCCGCCATCATGATGTTATGTCCGACATCCTTAGCCCAGTCTATCATTGCAGATTTCACAAATTCATCCTGTGTGTGCCATTCCAGCATCAGGTTGTACATTCTTGACAAATTTCTTTCTTTGGGTTCCAAAAGCTCCGTTTCCAGTTTTGACTTTTCCAATTGAAAGCCAATCTTCTTGTCAATCTTGAAAAGCTCGTTTACTTGGTGATACTGTAACCAGTTCTTAATCTTCTCTCTTAGTTGTTCATAGGGTTTCAACCTGACTTGTTCACCTTCATATATCAAAATTTTGGAATATTTCGGCCAATTTTCTTCCGTATTTATCCTCTTTTGGGCCTTAGCTTCCAGTGAAGAAATCCATCTGGGTGTTTTCCTTTCTACTAGATCTTTATATTTCATCCAGACTCTAAATAGAGCCTTCCTGATTATATGTATCTTGAAGCCTTGATGAGCTTTGACCTTATCATACCACAAATATGCATGCCATCCAAATCTATTATCATATCCTTCCAAGTCCAACACATCTGTATTTTCCAATAGGAACCAGTCTTTCAGCCAGCAGAAGGCCGCTGCTTCAAAATATATACTTAATTCCGGCAGGGAGAAGCCCCCCCTTCTCTTATCATCTGTTAATATCTTGAACTTGATTCTGGGTTTTTTCCCCTGCCAGACAAATCTTGATATGTCCTTCTGCCACTTCTTGAATGGTTCCATCTTATCCACTATTGGTATCGCTTGGAAGAGAAACAGCATTTTAGGCAGCACATTCATTTTAATAACAGCTATTCGGCCCATCAAGGACAGCTTCAGGTTATTCCAAATCTCCAGGTCTTTTTTCACTTCCTTCCAGACTTTCTCATAGTTATCTTTGAACAAGTTCTGATTCTTAGCTGTCATATTGATTCCCAGATATTTTACTTCTTTTGTAAATTGCAGGCCCGTCGCCATCTCTAATTCCTCCTTCTCTTCATTTGTCAGGTTTTTCCCTAAAACTTTGGTTTTGGCTTTATTCAATTTAAATCCTGCTACTTGCCCAAATTCTTGTATTTTCTCCAGTGCCTTAACTGCACTGGTCTCCGGGTTTTGTAAAGTTAATACCAGATCATCAGCAAAGGCTTTTAGTTTATATTCTTTGGCCCCCACCACCACCCCTTTGATGTCTTGATCTCTTCTTATCATATTCAAAAGTACCTCCAGGACCGTTATAAACAGTAAAGGGGAAAGTGGGCAACCTTGTCTTGTTCCTTTCTCTATTTTTATATTGTCCGATACCATATTATTGATAATGATCTTTGCTTTTTGTTCCGAGTAGATCGCTTCCAGACCCTTCATAAAACCTTCTCCCACCTCCATTTGTTGTAGATTTCCTTTCATAAAGTTCCACGATACATTATCGAAAGCTTTTTCGGCGTCCACAAACATCAGGATTGTTTTACAGTCCTTCTTTTGTTCCAACCTTTCAAGGATATCCACTATATTCCTTATGTTACTGTTTAGGTGTCTTTCCGGTAAAAAGCCGGCTTGATCTTTGTGGATAACCTCTTTTAGAACCTTCCTGAGTCTGCTAGCCATTATACTTGCAAATAGTTTGTAGTCCACATTTAAGAGGGAGATAGGTCGATAGTTTTTCATCTGAGTCCGATCTACATCTGATTTAGGTATCAAAGTGATATATGCGTCCTTCCAAGACTCCGGTCCTTCCAAGACTTCAATATCTCATTGCAAACTTCCATTAGTGGTTGGATCAACCATCCTTTTAGTGTCTTGTAATATTTTGCTGTTAGTCCATCCGGTCCTGGGGCCTTTTCCAGTTTCATGTTGTTTATTGCTGTATCTATTTCCGTTGCTGTTATTGGGTGGTTTAGGGGGCTCTTCATATTTTCTGGGATTGCCTGTAGGCCGTTTTCTTTTAGGAATTGCTCGATCTTTCCTTTTTCCTGTTCATTCTTTTTATACAATTGTTTGTAGAACTTTTCAAAGTTTTTCCTAATTTCCGCCGGGTTCTCTATTATCTTTCCATTTACTTCAATATTGGTGATGGTGCTTGATTTTTGCCTCTGTTTCAGTTGCCAGGCCAACAGTCTGCCACACTTGTTTGCCGAGTCAAAGGTCCTTTGTTTAAGCATTTTAATTTTCCATTCAATTTCCCAATTCGTTATTCTGGAGAAATCCACCTGGAGTTGCTTGATTTCCTTTTTTAATTTTTCATCTTTTGGTTTTGACCTCAATTGTTTCTCCTTTTCTTTGAGTTGTTGTAAGATGTTATCCTTTTTCTCCTTTTGTAATTTATTTTTTATTGCTTTCTGTTGGATTAGAAACCCTCTCATTACTGCTTTGCTTGTGTCCCAGACTGTTCTCTTTTCTACCGTTGTATTTAAGTTGATTTCAAAAAAGTCTTTGATAGTTTTTTGAGCCTTGTCACAGATTCTTTTGTTTCTTAACAGTGAATCGTCCATTCTCCATCTGAAAGAACCCTTTTGGATTAATTTTAAGTCCAATTGTACTGGATTATGATCCGAGCAAGTTCTTGGGTGTATTTCAGCTCGAAGCATCCTGGGTGACAACTCCCTGGATGCCCATATTTGATCTATTCTACTCCAGGCTTTGGTTGCTTCACTATAAAAAGTAGCTTCTGTATCTATTGGATTCTTTGTTCTCCATGTATCTATCAAATCTAAATTGTCCACCAGATCAAAAAACGTTTTTGGCAATCTGCCATCATTCGTAAATTTAGCTCTTTGTGATCTGTCCATTAAGGTGGAGACTACCGCATTGAAATCTCCCAGAATCAAAATTTTGTAATCCAAATAGTCCAATAGCCTGTCGTGAATTTCTTTATAGAAATCTGATTTTCCATCATTCGGCGCATACAGTCCCAAAATTAGAAACTTTTCGCCTTGTACTGTTATTTCAATTGCTACAAATCTTCCATCCTGGTCTTTGAAACACAATTTAGGATTATATTTTTCCTTGGTGTAGATCACCACTCCTCTTTTCTTTACTTTTGCTGAAGAGATGAATTCTTGACCTAGCTTTTTGTTCTCTAGAGCTCTTCTATGCCGTCTTACCACATGTGTTTCCTGTAAACAGATTAGGTCCAAATTTTGTTTTTTTAGGGTATGGAAGACCTGATTTCTTTGTGCTTTAATGTTCAAACCTCTTACATTCCAAGTTAGAGCCCGCAGTGCCATCTCTAATTAGTTGTCTGATCCTCCTGTGGCGCCTTCTGGTGCAGGTCCAGAAGGGAGAGCTTCTGGAAAGTCCGCAGCGTTTTTCTCGAAAAACTTTATTTTTTCTTCCACGGATTTGACTTTGGTGATTTTTTCTTTGTATCTGAAAGAAAGGCCTTGTGGGAATTCCCACCTGTAGTTGATCTTCTTTTTATTCAGGGCCTGTGTCAAGTCTGTGTAGTTGGGTCTTAGATCCAGGAAAAATTTCGGGATGTCCTTAAATAGGACTACCCTTCTCTGATTCACTTGAAGGTTGTTTGTGTAATGAAGGTTCAAGATCTCGTCTCTTTGTGCCTTGGTTTGGAACTCAATCAGGCAATCGTTGACTGTTTTGCTGTTCTTTTTGTCTTTTGGTCCAAACCTGTAGGCCTTCAATATTGTATTGTTCAATCTTTCCTGGTCCAGTCCCCAGTATTCCACCAAAATCTTAATTATGTAAGCTTTAAGATCTCCGTCCTCTCCTTCCGGAAGATGTCTCACCCTGAGATTCGACGATCGTTGGCGCATCTGCAGAAAGGCCAGAGCCACCTGCGTATTGTAGTGGTCTCTGTTATGCGTTGCTTCTAGAGTGTGCACTTGTGCCTCAACTTGGGTCACTTGCTGTTTAGTTACTTGGAGCTCTTCTTTTATTTTTGCAATTTCATCTAATTTACGGTTTATTCCTGCTATTTCCTTACTTTGTTTCTCTGCAGTTTCTCTTTGTTCTTTTCTCATAGCTTCCATTGACTCCAATAGCTGCGTCATTACTGCTGTATCTATTTGCTGGGAAGGCCTCCTTTCTCTTTTTTCCTCCTTCTCTAATTTATCTGTCTTGCTTCTTGTTGACACTCCTCTACCAGCTCCAGACATTTATCTAACCACAATTCAAGGTCACTCTCAGAGTTCTTCCTGCAGCTGCACTAGCCTCAGAGGGCTTCACAGGATTGTTACAGTTCTCAACAGTTTTTAAAAGTTACTTTCTCTTTCCACTGTCCCAAGAGGAGCAGTGATTTTAGCCAGATTCTTTAGGATGTAAATAAGTAGCATAAATTTTCAAAACCTTTTTGTAATCCTCAGGGTTTGTAGCAAATACAGTTACAGTCCAAAGTGGAAACGAAAAATCCAAAGGCAGAGTTTAAAGTTTAGTTCAGTTTAAACCCCCGCTCTGTCCCGGAGTCTCCGCTATTCCAGAGGGTGGCAGTGGGTTTAAACAGCTCCAATAGCTCCAATAGCTACCATAAATCTCCAACTAATAATCCTCCCCCCTTGCCTTACAAAGTCTGGGGGGTATTGTCTGTCAAATATCTGTCAATTAGTATTGTCTGTCAAATATCTGTCAATTAGCTGTCAAACGTCGACAATGCTGGTCTTTCACACTGGTTCTATTTGCCTACAGTCACTACTTGCACTACAAAGCCCACAGTCAGGAAAGACGGACCTCCTTTTTGAATCTTTCCCGTGATTCAAATTCAAATTGTAATCCAATTGTCTCTAATTATCCAATTACTCACGATTCCGGAGTCTTTTGATCCTTTGTTTTGAAGGAGGAATCCAGCGCTCAAGGCAGCCCGCTACGCTGCTTCACTGAAGCGGCCGATTTCTGAAGCCGCAGCGCTCCGACCTCAACCCGACCGCTCTTCCGCGACCCTTTACGGGGTCCCTAGAGGAGCTGGGGAGGTCGTTGGAACGCCCGCCGGCTCCTCAGGTCTTCAGGCTTCCGTGCCTGAAGTTTAACGGGAGTCCGTTGCGCGGAAACGGAGCTCCCAGCCGTTCTTCAGCCAGCCCCCCCGCGGAGCATCGGGAGACCCAGCCGGCTGCGATGGCGCTAGAGCGGAAGTCCCCCTAAACATTTTTTTAGGGGGGGGGAAGCACTGAGTACAATGTTTCCCAAAGTGAGAGATACTGTGTGAGGGGCAGTATTTCAATATGAGAAGGAAAATGAGAGTACCCCTAAACATTTTTTTAGGAAGAAAACCACTGAGTACAGTGTTTCCCAAAGTGAGAGATACTGTCCCCTGGGGGGCAATGGAATGATCCAGCAGGGTGGTAGTAGCCTCAGGTCTAATGGGGGGCACTGAATAAAAAGAAGGGGGCAGTAGAAGCATAAAGAAAGGAGATAATAATTTTTTTTATAAAAAAAACCCTGTTTGTACATGTTTCATTTGTTGTGTAATGATGCTTCCTGCAAAGGTGCCCGATGTCAAGTCAGGCACCTCTGTAGGATGGGAACAACACCTCCCCGGGATCCGGCGATCGTGCTGGAGGCAAAGGATTTTTCTGACCTTGGGTGAACCCTTTTTTGGCTTCACCAAGGCCCTGGAAGTGGACTACAGCTTGCCTGCCTATTTGGCCAATGGCAGGCTGCCCCTGGGGCAGATCGGACTGAGCTGGCAGGCTTCTGTTTGCTTGCTTAAAGAAGGGAGATTTCCAGGGGAGTGATGAGTAGTTTTTCTTTCTTTCTGAAAAGGGGGTAGTAAGCCAAATCAGTTTGGGAACCTCTGATGTAGTACAAAGGAAGGTAAGGAGTGGTTGACGCAAACAGTTACCCTGTGCTTGACTGCAGAGGAGCGTGAACCCCTCTTCCCATGAAGGGATAGTGAACAGAGATTTAGGATTTCAGCATTTGATAATAGAAGCTGAGAGGTGGAGGTTGCTATGGTACAAGGAGTGTGATGTCACTACAGGAAAAAGGTGTCCTTTTAAAACAGAGGTGTGGAGGAAGTGGAAGGGGGAACTCAATACAAGCTGGCTGGGAGAGGCTGTACCAAAAGACCAAGGGACATGGCTGGCTTCTGCTCTTGACTCAAGTTTGTTAAAGCTATGAGGCAACAAACAAGAGACCCTCCCTTTAAACTTAGTTGTAAATATGTGTAAATAAGCCATATAGCTTAATGACACTACAGTTGCTGCAGTGCCTCATTCCAAAGGAGCACAAACCGTGGTTAAGTGCCAAGAGCCCTGAAATCTTGCCACCACACAACAGAGATTGTTGTGTGGTGGCTGGTAAGTGGTCACAATACACAGTGCCGTTGGTTGGGGCAGAGCAGCAAACATCGCACATACACCCCATCTCCACATCAAGATTCACAGTATTCAAGATGAGTCAAGTTGTTTTTTTGAAGAGGCAAAAAAGCCCACGAGTGTTTCCCTCCTTATTGGCAACAGAAATGCAGTAATAATAATAAATTAAAATAGCTAACCATCTGCTGCTCTTTCATGCCTTGCAAAGTGATTGGCTGGAAAAAAATATGCAGAAAAGGCTGCTGACAATCATAGACCACATCT
Source organism: Darevskia armeniaca (assembly GCA_034641395.1). NCBI lineage: Eukaryota > Metazoa > Chordata > Lepidosauria > Squamata > Lacertidae > Darevskia > Darevskia armeniaca. The sequence goes on along the minus strand of JAWWNF010000229.1, from coordinate 160,385 downwards.
ATACCATGCATTTAAAACATTTATAAGGAATCATGGGAACTTCTCCCCCCCCCCCAGTTGGCTTTCCAAATGTTGTGTTGATTACCTGGGTGATGGTCATGCTGAATTATATTATTTCTCCCACTGTTAATTATTTTATTTAATGTGGAATGAGGCTGGATTGTAGCTTGTAGTTTTAGAATGTTGTATTACTGTCCCTTTTTCAAGGAAAGAAACTGAATATATATATATTTTCTTTATATAGTTATAATTTTAAAGGGTATATCAATTTATTTATTATTGTTGTTTTTATTGATTTTTTATACAGGTTTTTATTTTTAACAAACACTCATGCATACAAAGGCAAACAAATTGAAAACACTATCACTTAACAAAGACATTACAAAAGAAAGCAAATTAGGAGCACTTAGAAAACTACAACAATATCACTATACTACAATTAACAAAAGACTATACATATTTCGGGACATGGGTGGCACTGTGGGTTAAACCACAGAGCCTAGGGCTTGCCAATCAGAAGGTCAGCGGTTCAAATCCCTGTGACGGGGTGAGCTCCCGTTGCTCGGTCCCTGATCCTGCCAACCTAGCAGTTCGAAAGCACGTCAAAGTGCAAGTAGATAAATAGGTACCGCTGCAGTGGGAAGGTAAACGGTGTTTCCATGCACTGCTCTGGTTCACCAGAAGCGGCTTAGTCATGCTGGCCACATGACCTGGAAGCTGTACGCCGGCTCCCTCGGTCAATATTGCGAGATGAGCGTGCAAGCCCAGAGTCGGTCATGACTGGACCTAATGGTCAGGGGTCCCCTTTACCTTTTATACATATTTTGTTGACTTCCGCCTCACCTCCCTGTGTATCTTACACATCATTTACCATTTTGCACTTTCTACTATATCCATTCCTGACGATGTTTTTCTACAATTACTCAATTTCTCTTTTTTTCTTCTTCTTTCCCCCCCTGCATGATTCAGTCAAATCCTGTCAAAAGGTTCAAGTTTCCACATTCCTCTTTTATATATTCTTTAAACACCATCCATTCTTTATTTACTCTTTGGTTTGAATTTCCTCTTATTCTTATTTATGCCTAAAATATTTTAAATAAATAGAAAATTTCATATCCAGAAATTCCACTCTGGCCATTTCTGATTTGATAACAAAGGAAAGATATATTTCGAAAGATACTCGGTTTCATACAGCTATGCTTTTAAAAACTGCCATGCACCATTCATAACCATGGACTTGGGATATTAACATGACAAGAAGCTATGAGCTGTGTCTTATAGGGAGAAGGAAGCATCTTGCCGGGACGACCAGTGATATGAATGTTAAATTCTGATGCTTTGTGGGATAACATATTCTAAACACAAATACCAAAGTGAAATGTGTGTGTACTAAAACGCACACTAACTCTGATGTCAAGGATGGTGAATATTAAGCATTTAGAGGTTGCTGAAAGGACAGCTGTGAGGAGAAACTCTATTACTTGGGGAGCTTCAAAGCAACAAAACCTTTCTTGCTTCAAAGTAACAAGAGCTGTGTTGTTGCAAAGAAAGGAAAAGGGGAATAAAGAGGCCCTTGAAAAGGTCAATCCTAGCAGCAGTGGAGTAATATATATTATAGTCATTTTCCTCATTAACCAGGAACAGGGAATATATTGGTCATCTTGCATCACAGGCAGCCCCAAGTGTCAAAGGCGGTAGGAGTTTGTGGCATGCCTGGCCAGAAAGAAGGAAGGGTGTGTGTATCGTCAACATCATCATAATTTGAATTTATATACCGCCCTATACCCAGGGGTCTCAGGGCGGTTCACAGAATAACAGGGTTATTCATGACAGGGTTGTATTTGATTGACTGATATCCCAGCAAAACACACACCCAAAATCAAACACTTCAAGGTGGCTTTACAGCGCCTCCTATATATTCTGGAAAGTTGTTCATTGGGAGGACAGGGGGTGGGGGCAAATATTCTGTGGTTTGATCATTTGGTGTATGCTTTAATCTAGCAATCCTCAGACAGTGCCAATGGAACAGGCTACTTTGAACCATGAATCAGTGTCCCCAGGATTGGCTGGGGTTCACTCACTAAGATTAATTTCGAATGAAGACATTCATTGAACCTCCTGGAGGCAGCCCAATCAATCTCTGATTTACTGGATGAAGCATAAAATGATGGAAATTGGCGCAGCTTTATAGACTGGTTGCTTTTGTCTCCTTTCAAGCTATTGTTTATCTTCCATTCAGAATAGCAAGCTAATTCAGGTTTTATATAAGGGAGGTTCATGTGAGTCAGAGTCAGTTCAGCTTCTTTCATTGAAAGACAAGTGCCAACTGTACTCTCCCAAAATAGAATAGTGACAGGTACAAATTCCACTTGATTTTTCCAAGACTGTAATGAACGGGGTGGGGGTGGGGGCAGGGGGCAGGGGGCAGGAACTATGGGATTCTCCCTTCGACCACACCCACTCCAAAGCAAAGGAGGAAAAAACACACAGAGAGATTATAAGTGCTGACTGAAGTTATTATCACCTCTCCCAGATCACCTCTAATCTTACCTGGATTCTATCTCATTAAGAATGCTCCTGCCAAAGAGATGTGATTAAAATCACACTGACTTAATGTATATTACAGAAGACCCAAAGAAAAAACTCATAAGAAGCAAATTGTGGAACTGTTATATTAATGATGTGCAAAGCATTATCTATGCTTATCGCTATGCATTCTACGTCTGGTGAGAATTCAACAGATGTTTCCCCCAAATGATGTAGGAGAGATCTGCTTCAAGTATCATTTCAATGATCATGGTAACCATATCTCCCTATCTTCCCCTTTAGATGTGAAGCAATAGCTGAGAGCGGGAGCCAAGGAACTACACCAACATTTATCTAAATGCATTGACTTAGATCCTAAGTTGTTCCTCCATTGATGCAAGGGGATCGTTTCAGTCTACTCCACTTCCATCTGCAGACCGGCATGTCATATTCTACACTCCCATGGGTCCTCAAATCTCAGGGGCAGATTATATTTTTTTAAAGAGGTGCAATAGAATAAGGTTACCAGATGTCCCCGTTTCCCAGGGACAGTCCCCGGATTTACAAATCAATCCCCTGACAAAATCCATCTATTTAGTAGGAAGTTGAAAAGTGTCCCCAGATTCATCGGAAAAAAATCTGGTAACCTTACAATAGAAATTAGTCATTATCTTAATGGAGCCATTTGTTTCTGGAGCTAACTCATAATAAGAACCCTGCTAGATTAGACAAAAGGCACATCTAGTCCAGCAGATCTAGACAAAAGGCACATCTAGTTAGATTAGACAAAAGGCACATCTAGTTCTCACAGTGGCTAACCAGATGCCTAAGGTAAAACCCAAAAGCAGCACATGAGCATAGCATTACTTTCCTGTGCACAATCCCCAGCTACTGGGATTCAGGGTTATACTGCTGCTGATACTGGAGGTAATGCATAGGTAACACATAGACATCATGGCCAGTGGCTTCCCCACCTGTTTCCCTCCTTCCTGCCCCACCAGTCCACATGGCCCCAGACACTGGCAACCCACGCTACACCACTGAACATGGCTAGTAGCTATTGATAGCCTTATATTCCATGAATTTCCCCATGTTGCAATTATAATTTGCCTATTTTATGGAACATATAGGGTGTAGCCAGCAGCACTGGATGTGGCATGTGTTCACATCCTTTATCAGCCACACAAATATGCTAGCTACTGGCCAGGATCCAAAGGAAAGAGCTTGGATGTACAGGGGAGACCTGAACGTGAAAACGGGTCTCTTCTTTTAGACTTTCAAGCAGCAGTTTCATTGCTGAAAAGTGAAGCCACTTTTCAGCTTCTATTATCACTGAGGTGATGAGTTATTGGAGATTCATTCCCCGTGTCTGCAGTCATGGGATTGTTGTCTATCACATGATGGTGTTATTTTTCATTCCACAGAGTGGGAAGTGACGGAGACAGGATGTTTGTGTTACTGCGTTCCGTGAAGTGGGACTATTGTCCTTTGTTCTTTCTCTTTGCTGTCTGATGCTAGAGAGAGGGAGCCATGTTGCAGTGCTCCATGTAAATAAAGTAGATTAGCCAAAAGCTGAGTTGCTGAGGTCTGTTACAGAAGCTGCAAAGACTCTGTGGATCCCTAAGTGTGCTAATGCTTTTTTGCATTAGTCGCTGTGATGTTCGGGCAAAAGAAAGCTTTTGAAGCTCCCGAATGATTGACCAGGAGGGAGAGAACATGCCAGCCGGGCATGTGTCTCTTGCAGGGTCCTACACGAGAGTAGGATGCTCCTGCTAACAGAAAACATGTCAGCTGCTGGTTAATGCCTTTCCCTCCTAAGCAGGTTTGTTTCTTCTAGATCCCAGCTGCTGCATCTTGGCATCCTTTCCTCCCCTGCAAAATTGTATCAGTTTTGACCTACGTCTTAATTATGAAGGTAAGAAAATACAGAAATTTTTCATCAACTCAGACTTCAATATCATGCATCCAAGTGCTGCTGTAAACAATATAACTCGTTTCTGAGAACACATGGATGGGCATGAGCTATAAAAAGATGCTTTGTTTGTAAATACTAAACAATAGTGATTTGCTCTGTATATAAAGGAATAAATGCACCCACCTACACAGAATGAAGAAGCCATTTGAGAGAAGAAATCATGATGTGCTGTGTGATCAGATTGCAATATATTAAAAAATAAATGGCTATTTAGCTCAACAGAAGCAGCACTAATTGGAATATTTTGCATACAACCCTAATGTTTCAGGGAGTATACTGATATTTGTTTGTTTGGATGAAATAATACTAATTACATTTTGCACTGAAGCAGATGAATTAAGAACAAGATGAACACGGGCTGAAAGCCACCCAGTAAACAAATGGTGGCAAGGTTCTAATTACACCATTCATATCAGAAATATAGACACACATATCCATGCCTGTATAGCCATTCAGAATCAAGGTAGCTAACCAGCTAATTGTTTAATTAGCACCACACTATATTCTCTTCTTATAGGGTCCTGAAGTTTGCATCTGTGAATAAACAGCAAATATTGCTCTTCTGAGAGATATAGCTGGAGCGCAGATCCTCTCCCTCTGTTTTCATTAAAGGCTTATCAATCCACATAATCTTCTTTACTGGCTCTCAGGCCATTTTCAGTACTGATTCTTCCCACAAACAAGATTTTAATTTCCTTCAGAATGAGTTGTAAGAAGCTTTGATGACCATAATGACTACTTGAGTGTTCATTTTCAGAAAACACTCTTATAAAGATTATTTTATTATTATTAAGTTTACTTCTTATTTTTTTGGAAGATCTTTCATTAATGACTGGAGCTGTTCCTTTTAAGCAGTTTTCTGAGTTTGCTCTAATAAATGAATAGACCTAATAATTATTTAGCTGTAGCACCACATGAGGGGGAAAGCAGCTTCTGTTGTGCTGTGATAAATAAGCAGGCCTACTTCATCAGTTATTTCACTGCTGCCTTTGGACAGGCCTGCTGTTTCCAAAAGCTGGACCAGCACCACATTTGGGAAAGCTTTTCGATGAGTGCCCTGTGGAAATGGTGGGAGTCTAGGATCCACCATTTCAAATTCTTCACATTCTAGAGCACTATGGGGAATTCAAAATGGTGGCATGCAAAATTAGCCATCCAGTTTGAGTCCCAAGGCAGGCATCTGAATCAATGGGCCCTTTTGTGGTAGTGGGGCAGTAGCTTTTGGCACAGGGCTTCAGGGGCTGATTGTGGGCCTGGTGCCAAGGCTACCTGATATTCTGGACCAAATCTTAGAGCTAAAGATGATCCAAGATTAAAACTAGCACAAAATGAGAGTGGATACATTGGACCTTTACTTACAGGTTTTCATCAAGCCTTACATAGAAAAATGTCTAACAAATTACAGAAGTTGGACGTTTTCTTAATTTTAAAACTGAAACAATGATGAACACACTTTATTTTCTCTACTACTGGCAAAATGTTTTCAGCATTTCGCCTCCCTGCTTTGTGAAACATAAGATCTGCCGGAATTCTGGAATGCAACCTAATTTTGGGGAAAAACCTTATTAGAATTTGTTGAAGGCTGGAAGTTCTTAAAGAACAGATGACAAGGTAGGGCTTGCATAGGGAGGTTTCTGACACTGTCATCCCATAATGTCATCATAAAGCATAATGCCATCATACTCAGGTATGGGAATCATACTCAGCAAGAAAATCTAGCATCTCCAATGCCTGTTGAACAATACTGGAACCTAGTAGATTCAATTAAGTTTGGCTTGATTTATTGCTGACTTGCCACTGAATTGTGGCATGATATCATCCCAACTGCTCTTTTGTCTCTCATTGGGTAGAATCACAAGAAAATAATATAGCAATGGTAACAAAACAGCTAGAGAGTGGGGAGACAATGGCAGTGAATAGCAAAAAACATACTTCAAGAAGGTATCACTAAGGGTTTTCTCATGAGACATTTCTCTCCCCACCCTCAAAAAAAAAGGAAGAAAGAAAAGAAAACTGAAAATAGAGAACATGTGAAATCCTACTGAAGCTCTGAATATAATGCCATGAGTCCACTGGTAAGCTAAATAAATTAGGGCCACTTAGAAGATAAACAGACACACAGCAGAATCCTATATTTGTCTGCTCAGCCCATTTGAGAATTACTCCCAGGTAGATAAGCTATTTATAAGATTAGAAATTAGTTTTATCAGTGTTTTATCCCTCCTAAAACTTCCTACAACAGCTACCGGTTTCTCCCTCAAACACATTATGTTGTATCAGGTAGAGAACCTTTTTCAACATGAAGGCCATATTCCCTCATGGTCAGCCTTGGCGGGGTCACCTGCCAAACGTTCTATTTGCTTCAAACAGGGTTGAATTCCAAGTTGGTGTAAGAAACAAAACAAGTCTGTTGTCAGTTTAACTAACATTCCTTTCCTACCAGGGTCAAGCCTAGCATGCCATGCTTGCTATTTTAAGGACCGCTCGCAGATGGCATTAACAAATTAACAGGGAATTAAATGCAGGGTGTGGCTTTAACGCAGTGTGACAACCTGTCCAATTCGATGCTGGGAAGTTCTTCAAATGTCACAAGTATGAATCTGGCATAGATGTCAACACCGCCTGTAGAATTAAAGCATTAATGCCATTATACGGTAAGTAAGGCTTAAAATAATAACATCAAAATTCATAACATGGCCATATTCAAGCAGTAAGACCTAGAAAGAGTAACCTAATAAAATAAGGTGTAAAAACTCTCCTTTTTCCTGATGCAAGCAAACACAGCTATTTTCCATCATTGCAGATAATTACAAGACATGGCAGCAACGTCTGACAGTATATATAAGCTATCAATTACAATGTTCAGTGGAGTGTTGCAAGTCTTTTAAATTAAGATTTAGAACCGAGTGAACTTCAAAAGGCAAGGCATTTGGCTAAGCGACTCAGCTGTACCTCATAGCAGAAATGCCATAAAGGGGCTCTTTTATTTGGAAGGGGGGTGGGCTTTTCGTCTAAGGAAATACTGCTTGAGATTTTTGTCACATGCTCCCCTGACAATCTGGGAGGGGGATTCAAGGGCATGCATACATAAAGCTCTCACCCACACCTGTTCAAAGGCAACCGTTGTACTTTAAACTTGGGAATGATGGTGCTGATGATGTGAGAAAGGCGGTGGGGCAAAAACTGGACTATTTTGACCTCAGACAGAGGTGAATGGGGAGGGTGTTACTTTATGTTCTTCCTTCTGTGCTTGTGCTTCTCACCATAACTGAAGAGATTTGCAGTGCTTCTTCCTCTGACTCTCATATCCAGCTTTCCAGCCATATACTTTATCATTGCCTTGCTAATAGGGATGGGTCAGAAATGTGATTCTGTTTGAATCTACCTCATTTTCACCCTCTGAAACAATATGTGGACCAAAACACAGCCTGCCCGCTTCAAAATTTGCACCTCTCTGCATTTTTCAATGCTGTTCTCTAGCCAGGTAATAAATAATAATAATAATAATAATAATAATAATAATAATAATAATAATAATATTTTTTATTTATACCCCGCCCTCCCCAGCCAAGACCGAGCTCAGGGCGGCTAACACCAAGTATAAAAACAATTGATTAAAATACAACTTAAAAACAAGATTAAAATACAACATTAAAGTGCAGCCTCATTTCAGTAGAAACTCAAATCAAAAACTATTTGGGGAAGAAACCGTCAAATCTTCAACAAGGCCGACTATCCAGACTGGTCCTACATGGGCCAGAAAAATGCCAGGGAAGTCCCCAAATAGGAGTTTGGGATAGGAATATGAAGAAAAATGCACATAATTAGAGGAAACTGCGCGTGATAATACATATCGTACTGAAAATAACATAAAATGCATTATACTAGGGGAAATGGCATACAAAAATAGCACAAGGAAATGTGTATATTAGGAGAAATTCATATCAGAATGTGGATGAAATTTCATGATTTATTTATTTATTTATTGCAAACCGTTGCGGAAATGCAAAGATGGGGAAATGAGAAGATCTGAGAACTTAGAATTGATAGATTCGCCTATCCCTACTTGTTTATAGGGATGAGAGAGAAATTCAATTCATTATGCATTTAAATGTGTGCCTGCATCATCTGCACTTCCTGAAATGATAGACAAACCCAAACATATACATCTTTAAGAAGTTCACACTTCTCTTAATTTTTAAATACAGCTCTCCAACTGAACAATTTGGGGATTGATCCTGGGATATAAAGCGGGTAATAATAATAATAATAATAATAATAATAATAATAATAATAATAATAATAATTTATTATTTATACCCTGCCCATCTGTCTGGGTTTCCCCAGCCACTCTGGGAGGCTTCCAACAGAATATTAAAATAAAATAGTCTATTAAACATTAAAAGCTTCCCTAAACAGGACTGCCTTCAGATGTTTTCTAAAAGTCTGGTAGTTGTTTTTCTCTTTGACATCTGGTGGGAGGGCGTTCCACAGGGCAGGTGCCACTACCAAGAAGGCCCTCTGCCTGGTTCCCTGTAACTTGGCTTCTTGCAGCGAGGGAACCTCCAGAAGGCCCTCGGCACTGGACCTCAGTGTCCGGGCAGAATGATGGGGTGGAAACACTCCTTCAGGTATACTGGACCGAGGCCGTTTAGGGCTTTAACGGTCAGCACCAACACTTTGAATTGTGCTCGGAAACATATTGGAGAATCTACCATTGATCTGCCAATCTTCCCCTATTGAACTTGAAATTAGCCTCCAATCTTCATCAGACCATTCAGAACCTCTGGAACCTGTTTTCACCACCCATTTGAAGGCAAAACCTGGAAGCTTAAAAAGTTTTGAATTTGTTTGGACCTCATGAAAAGTTGAAACACAACAATGAAGAAGCCAAGCATCTGTCATTAGATGTGGGGGAAAGCAAGCAAAAATATCTCTGTTCATACTGTGTTACTTACATATTCTCCATTTGACACAATGAGTGTTTTATAAGAAGCCAGAAAGTAGAAGGAGAATGTATTTTTTTACCTTACAAAATAGATTGTCATTCTTCAAGAAGTGAAAGAGATTTCAGTGGGTGATTAACAGAAAAGAACAAATTCTTTTAGTACAATAGCTTTAGAATGATGGGCTGGTAGTTAGTGACGGCAAATACATTAGAGATTCGCTTCACAAATAGAGCAGCATGTTCCATTTTGTGATCATTATATTGCCGGGGAAATGTTCCATTGCGCCATGTAGACAATTAGACAAACTAAAGCGTTTTTGACAGGTATTAACAAATAACACCTTGGCTAAAATCACAGCAAAAAGGATCTATGTTGTGACATCTGCAACACTGCGATATTGTTTTCCCACCATATTGTCCTGAAATAGTTTTGAATGGATCTTAATAAGCCATCTCTAAATAAATAAAATTAACCTCTGTCAAATAATACATTTTCACCATAGGGATCAATGGGAGCAGAGCATACCCCTTCATCCTTTTGTTTGGTGTATTATGGGCTTTTGCTTATGGTTTGTAGGATAGTAGCTCTACATTACAACCAGAAAGCCATATGATGGGTGTAAACAGATAAACTCTTTGGCAGGTCTAGGCTTGTTGTTTAGTCGTTTAGTTGTGTCCGACTCTTCGTGACCCCATGGACCAGAGCATGCCAGGCACTCCTGTCTTCCACTGCCTCCCGCAGTTTGGTCAGACTCATGCTGGTGGCTTCGAGAACACTGTCCAACTATCTCGTCCTCTGTCGTCCCCTTCTCCTTGTGCCCTCCATCTTTCCCAACATCAGGGTCTTTTCCAGGGAGTCTTCTCTTCTCATGAGGTGGCCAAAGTATTGGAGCCTCAGCTTTAGGATCTGTCCTTCCAGTGAGCACTCAGGGCTGATTTCCTTCAGAATGCATAGGTTTGATCTTCTTGCAGTCCATAGGACTCTCAAGAGTCTCCTCCAGCACCATAATTCAAAAACATCAATTCTTCGGCGATCAGCCTTCTTTATGGTCCAGCTCTCACTTCCATACATCACTACTGGGAAAACCATAGCTTTAATTATACGGACCTTTGTCAGGAAGGTGATGTCTCTGCTTATAAGATGCAGTCTAGGTTTGTCATTGCTTTTCTCCCAAGAAGCAGGCATGTTTTAATTTTGTGAATGTTTAGGCTAGATAAAGGTAAATGGGGTGCTGCTTCAAAACTGAATTTGTGCCATAGCAGATGGTGGGTTGGGTTGGAGGTGCTTACCTAACCTCCCGCTTTGACTCTCTGGCACCCTATCTGTATAATCTAGCAATTCCAAAATATAGACATGCCTTCACCCTCGCAATACTGAATGTACTGCCCTCAGCTGTACTTGAGGGATGATTCCAACAGATTCCATATGAAAAACGCTTATGTCCCTGCGGAGATGGCAGCACTGAATCAGTGGTGCATGCCCTCCTCACATGCACTCTTTACAAAGACCTGAGGAACGAGATTATCACGCCTCTTTTATTGACTATTCCGGGTCGCCCAACCACTGCCACAGTGTCATTTCTCCTGGCAAATCAAGAGGAGCAGATGACTGCAGAGGTTGCAAGGTTTCTAGCTGGGGCAATCAGAATAAGGTCCACTATATGACTGCTGATTCAAGACCCTAAACCGTGTTTTATATAATCGACTTTTTATTTTGTTCTGTGTATATTGCAATGTTTTTTGTTGCCATGACCAATGGCTGGCGCAAATCAAGTTTCATTCGTTTATTCATTCCCCACAGGTGAGCTGCTGTTGGCTACTGGAAAGGGTGAAGTAGCACACTGCAATTGTATTGGAGGAGAGTTGGATTTGCTGCGCTGGTGCATCTCCATCATGCTACCTTCCCTGTCACCTGACCCCACGTCTTCCTGGTAAGCAGCAGTGAGTCACTTGCCAGGAAGGCAGGTAAGCTCCTCTCCCCCAACACACCATCCGCTACTGAGTTTGTGAAGTTCCTCAAGAGGAAAAAGAAGAAGAAGAAAGAGTACAGCATCAAGAGAGAGAGAAGAAAGTCTCAGCAAGTGCTAGGGAATTACAGATTGCAAAGTCACCCCAAAATGTTCAATTCCTTGCTAAGAACTGACACATTTAGTCAGTTCTGTTCCAAGAAAACATTGTTTTGTTCTCTCAATATTTTGCTGTGGAAACAGCAAATTTTTTTTTATCAAGGTATCCAATGACGCAAGTGCATGAATTGCATTGTTCTGGAAATGTGTTGTACTTTAGCACTTCATAATTTCATAAAAGCAGGCTGCCTGCATCTGTACACATCCTGGATAAAAACTAGTCATCTGTCACTTCACATTCTTCTATTTGTTTTTTCACTGAAAGCCTGCAACCTTTTTTCCACTGACATTAACTGCAAAAGAACAGAATCATATGTATAGGAAGAGGCTTTGGGGCATTAGGTGCTTTCAAAATGCAATAAAAAATGAAACAAGCAGCGACTGTGATCATAAATCCTTCAGATGTTCGCTGAGTAACTTGTAAGTTAGATAATCATAGGACAAGACTTCCTTTTGCTGTCATGTACATGCACTTTAACTGCTGTGCTGCATAAACTGTTTGTGCCTCAGCAATTAAAGGGGCAAAAAGCTGTGCCTGTGGAATATTTCGCATGTTGTGCTAATCAGAATGCTTAACCTAAACTGATGAAGCTATATAGCGAAACCTGTGAAGTAATCCGGAGGACGGGTCTTCTTCGTCCTTCTCATGTGCCACTTGTGTTGATTTCGGCTGGATGGTGATGTTGCAAGACTCATATAAATATGCTTCATCTACTATTACATCCATGAGATTTTTGCTTTGAACCGTTGAAGAATTCTACTATCTACTCACCATCAACCAATTGTGAATGTTTTGTTGGCACCAAGATTTTGTTGCTATACCCAACCTGTTGCTGAATGGTTCAGTCACGTGAACATTATACATTCTGTTATATCACGCATATATGGCTTGTTAATCATGTGGCTTTATTGAAAGACTATTAGTTTTTCAGAAGAGGATTCCAGTAAATCTTTTATTATAGTTTCAGCCATTGTGTGGTGGTTTTGGTTGTTATGGTTCATATTATCACCACAGTGATACTTTATGCTGTTAATATTGAAGCCCGCCACAATTCTGGCTTATTCATAGATAATAATTCCTCATCGTTAATAAAAAACACAGGTGCCCATTCTCATTAATGTACTCACCCTGAAATGCTCACACATGGATGTCATGGCAGAAACCTTGTAGGTGATCATTTCCTATCCCCTTCTGAGTACAGTAAATTCAGAGTTTGAGGTATCTTCATCGCATGTGGCAAAGGAGACCAGTGTTTCCACTGACAAACTCCTCTTACCAGAAGAGTGGAGGCAAGGAGCAGGGAGGTGAATACCAGCTTTAGCCTCCTCAGCCCTTCTGTACTTCACCTGTTCCTGTCCCTGCACATGGAGAACTGCATCTTGTTGAAGAGCCAGAAGGATGAATCAGCCAGCCCCACCTGTGGACAGCAACTGTAAGAAGGTTGCCACAGCTGTAGCTGGTTCCAGGAAGAAGCCTATTGTTTGGGCAATTGTGTTGCTGGTATCTGACTTTAAAGAGATCTTTAAAGAGCAGCCTTTGAACTGCCATCAACAACATGAAGATTTTATTATGGAATGTTCCCCACGGTGAGCTGCATACATATTCATATCTTTCAAAATAGTCACAGTTGTTCGTCCACCATGGTGTTTCGATGAAATATTAGGTTCTGCATGCAAATGTAAACAGAGTCTATATGGTGGCGTGTCAGGAGGAAGCGCTAATAAACCAAAATAACTGATTGAAACAAGAAAGCCTATCTACTGCGCTCACCTTTGGCATCAAAGGCTACAGCAGAATGGCTAAATATGCTGCAAAATTCTGTGCAAATGTGCTCTTTATTCTGTTACATACCAGGAGTAATGTAGTAAAACTAAAATTAAGGATGGGCTATAGTAATATAAACAGAGAGAAGGGACTAGAATAATTGATCATCTAAAGCAGGGATGGGGAACTGTGGTTTTCCAGATGTTGCCAGGGTACAACCCAAATAAATTCCATCCAGCATGGTCAATAGTCAGGGATGATGGAAGAGAGACACAGGACGTATCGGAATATAGCTCCTCAGAGCCTGATACCCCGCCTCTCAGCATGCAGGCGCATAGGAGGGGTGGGTTACAAGAGAAGGGGAAGTTAACGTCAATTAAGCAACGTCAGAGGGAGGTGTTCTCACGTGGTGTTAAAAGCAGCAGGAACAACGATGTGGAAGCAGATGAGTCCTCTTCCGAGTAGCAGTGAGGCTTGAGAGCAGGGGGCTCCAGACCTGAGGCTGGTTGTTTTCCTTTTGTTTGTTAAATAAACTCCAACTTTCACCGACGGAACGTGTACGTGTCTGGCTGCTGCTTACAGGAACAAGCTCGGAGCCAGTGAATATCTATTGTTGTTGTTGTTGTTTGTTGTTGTTACTGTGTCTATTGGAATGCAAGTGGTGCATTCCAGTTCACAATCTAGTTGCTCTCTTTTAAAATTTCCAAACTGCCATCAAATGCAACTCCTACATAAAGCACGTAAGAGTAAAATATATTAAGCTTTTTGCATTTTACTATGCTGGTCGGTGACTGTAATAAAAAATACTTACTTACTTAAGCTTTCAATGTCTGGAAAATGCCAGCAGTTTGTGCAGCAGCCTAAACTGATAGAAGGAGCTTTGTGCTGAAGATGCTACTTGAGCATCCAAGGTAGGGTCCAGATCTTACAGCAAGTCAGAGCTGAAAATCTGTTTCTCTTTTTTCCCCCCCAAATAATATTTATTGATTTTCCACAAAAATCAAACAAAACAAACCAATACACACACAAACATACAATAAACACTACAAACAATAACATCTATTATATACTCAGATCCCAGTTTCTAATCATAGTTCCTGGGGGACTTCCTCACACACCCCCTTCTGCGCTTCTTTGTCTTATACTAATTTCCGGTATTTTCCTCTCGTTATTAATTACCATATTTCCATACATATTCTTGATTTAGCTTTTTAAACTCCTCATTCACTATATCTTATCATCTTTCACTTAAACAAATGTTGTCAAACTGTGGTCTATTTTGCTATTCTAGATCATTCCTTAAACTACAATTTACAGTAATTTCTTAGATAAACTTTAAACTTTTTCCACTCTTTTTCCGCTGCTTCTTCCCTCTGGTCGCGTACTCTCCGGGACATTTCTGCGAGTTCCATATAGTCCATCATTTTCATTTGCCAATCTTCCACCGTCGGTGGTTCTGATGTCTTCCAGTGTTTAGCAATTAAGATCCTAGCAGCTGTTGTGGCATACATAAAAAAGGTTTTGTCCTCCCTGGTGATCTCTTTGTTGACTATTCCAAGTAAAAAAGCTTCCGGTTTTTTAACAAATGAAAATCTGTTTCTCAATAACATTTAGATTAGGAAGAACACACACCGCAGAGTCACTTCCCAACACCTCTGACCCACCTAGATTGAGCTTTGTTTTATTAGACTCTGTCCAGCTCTTGTTCCATATCCTTCATCGGCGCTTCCACAATACATTTTACTGTCTGAGGTGAAATAAAAGATAGCACCCTGAGCTTACCATGCACACAAGCCAACCAGACTGGCAGCTGAATCTTATTTTAATACTGGCAATGGGATAATCTCCTCCAGAGCACCTCAGGCCAACAAGCTAGTGAGATGGCAGTGGCACACAACTCAGTCCTCTGGGAGAAGGATACATCTTAAAGTGTTGCCACCACATCCTCCAGCATCTGTCTCATGAAGTGGTTGTCTCACTGTGCCTAATGATAGGGCCAGTCCTGCTCCCACAGCCTCACTTGGCTCAGGTGTAAAGGGAAAGTATAGCATCATGAGCATGTGGGCATACCATAGTGAATTAATATAAGGGGGAAATTAACTTTGCAGAACTTGGATAGTCTGGATCTTCTACATGCCTGCAAGCAAACTACAGATTAAGAAACCCCCGAGTGACCAACCCCATCTAATGGAATTACCTGTGAAAATTGCAATCTGCTCATTTATATGAAAGCAATTTGAGAACAAATGGGAAAAATATATATGTAAGGGCTGGGTAATTGTCAGTAATGAGATATTCACAAATGCAAACCCAGGGCAACATACCCAGGAGGGATTGGTTACATATTACACAGGACAAAGGAAAAGAGTGGCCCAGAGGCCAGCAATATCCATGGATTGTGGTCATCAGAGCAGCTTTTCTACGCCGAGCCAAGGACAGGCAATTTAAGAAGCCAGAGAGGGAGTCACAAAGCCTAATTGCCTTTTGCTTTGTAAGTAGCAATATTTAAAGTGGAGCGACAAATGAAAAGTGTTGCACTTTTTGTCAGATCCACAAAAAATTTCAGTGTAGAAAATAATATATTGTGATGGAGATTTCTCCCCCAGCCACCCCCTCCTTCCCAACAGGGCTTCACAGGCTCATTGCAGTACTCATCCCTGCAGGGAATCCCAGCTCCTCCTATGATAAATGAAGCTGATGTAAGTGATTATAATCCTCACTGCTATATCAATCTGTGGTTGCATTGAACTTGTAAAGCATGCATTCAAATGAACATTTGGTTACTCTAAAAATATGATAATATTATTTACACCGGTAGGGGAGGTACAATTCTGCATTCTGATTGCTATGTTTGTAATTGCTACATTTCAAAAAAGTTGTCTACCCTCATTACCAAGGGGGAAGAAGTGCAGTTGGAAATGATTTTGTCCTATTCATAGGAACAAAGGGAGCCGTCTTACACTGAGTCAGGCCATCAGGCAATCTAGCTTAGTATTGTCTGCAGTCCAGTGTTTCCTAAACTTGGGTCTCCAGCAGTTTTCTGACTACAGTTTCCATCATCCGTGGCCACTGGTCTTGCTAGCTAGGGATGATGGGAGTTGTAGTCCAAAAGCAGCTGGAGACTCAAGTTTGAGAAACACTGGTTTATGCTAACTGTGCAAGCCAGTAAGCTTGACCCCCCATGACCCCAAAGAAACCTCAGGGGCACCACGTCAGTAAGCAGCAACAACACAGGAGGAACCAATGGCTGCTTTGGCAGCTGAGGCTGCAACTGCCCACCATTTAATAATAAATCTGACCCAGGGAATTATGCAAATCAGTTGCAGGGCCAATGGCAGCAGTGAGATGGATGGGATTATATGGCTTGGCCTGTTCCTGCTGCCACTCCGGCTCCAGAATCATTGGCTCCCTGATTCAAAAGCTGGCATCTGATTGACAGAACTGGCTGGCACTCAGGGGTTAGCCATTTGAAAGGTTAAAATGGCAGGCAACTGGAGTCTCAGAAGAACTGGCCAGCATAGCACTTTGGCTTGCAGCACGTGTCAGCCAGCAGGTTGGCTGGCTTCCTATACCTCACAGCACACCCAACCAGGGAGGGGGTGGAAAGAAAGAGAGGAGAAGAATGTGGCTGCCACTGTTGCCAATGACTAGAACTCAAGGTAAAGAAAAAGGAAGGACAAGAGGTAGGGAGAAGAGTAGTGTGATGGTGAGGCTGAAGAAACCCCATCAAATGGAGCTAGTTTTCTAGCAAAACTAACAGATTGCTTCTAATTTATGTATTGATTATTTTTTTTTAGCCCATCCTTCTTATCAAGCAATCCTACAATAACTCAACTTTAAAAATCATATAACATCAACACAACAGTATAAATGAGGAGAAGATAAGAACATAACTAAAACCACCTATTTAAACTATAGAAACATTATTTCCTACTACCTGAACTAAGACAGCAATTATGGACAGCAATTCTGCACATATTAGAGCCATACCACCCCTTTCGATGGTGAAGATGCTTTTTCAGACATGCACACAGAAGCATGCTGAGGATCACAGCATAGTTTGTCACATCAGGGAGATGTGGGCCTGTGGGCCTCCAGATATCATTGGACTACAACTCCCTTCAACCTGTGCTGGTAGGGCTGGTGGAAGTTCTCAACTCTCTCAGCTTCAGCCTGAGGGAATGGATGCAATCCCACACATAAGGAAATGATCTGTGTGTGAGAGAGAGGGGAAAAAAGTAATAATAATCCTGCATGAACATGATTTCTTTCCTCTAGTATTTTAATCGGTCTTATGTATTGTCCTTTAGGGGTTGGTACGGAATGCCCATAAATTGATTGTGCCTCGTGGTGTCTGACAGGTATTGTCAGACTGCAACAGTACAATTACAGTTCTTTCAGGGAGGTGTAGTCAAAATAGTGTACTGCAAATGTATCTCCACCTCGGTAATTTTTCAGTGTTAGTGGAGTACCTGGGGTTTCCAGCCATTATGAACCAGCCCTTTATTTCAGGCACTCCTGCGTTTTCCTTCATGACAGCTTTGCTCTGGAGTTTCATATTCAACAGAGCCAGCTTGGCTTCAGAGGACTCTTTGCATGAGAATGTACTGTGATTTCCCCCATTAATTTGTAAGACAATAACCAAGGTAGTTAATTAGTGCTTTCTAAAATGTGCATGAATAGCTGAGGGGTAGTGATTCATATGCAAAACATACATCATCTATGCTACAGTCAATAATCTCAGCATTTCAGAAACAATGTAACAAAGGAATTCTTTTTTTGTACAGAGCAGGAAATGGGAAGATCGGCCAAGTATCACCTCAGTCTTCACTGCCTTCATAATTTCCAGTCATCTTACTTTGGAGAATTGAACATTAATGTGCAAAAAAATATATTTCGTCTTTGCACTAAAATGAAGTCTCTCTTAAAAATGTGTAAAATTCTCTTGCTCACGTTGGGCAGAGTAATAACATCTTTCCTTTGTGTCCTGCAACCAACACATCCATCTTCTTCATCAGCATTGACACATGTTCAAGGAAATGTCAGCTGCCATTTTGACTGGCATGGGAAAGACTTGCCCAGTGACAGCATGGGCTTATCACTTGAGAACAAACAACAACAACAAAAACCCCTGCTAGAAATTGGCACAAAAATGATCGGTGAAACCCAGATTCCAACCCTATTATCCAGCATAAAGATTTTCTACTAGTAGCCACAAATATATCACTGGAAATCCCAGGTGAAGCTACCTCTTGAGACATTGGTTCAATAATATTTGGGATATAGCTAGTTCAGAATAACGAACTGGGCTTCAAAGAGTCGCAAATGGAGCTATAAAGAAAAATACTTTTGATGAAACCTGGTCTCTCATTTTCAGACGAAAGGGGAAAAGAATCACTTTTTATAAATAAATAAACAAGCAATCCCTGTCGTTAGGCTCACAATCTTAAAAGACACAACACTAAAATAAAATGCATTGGGTGGGATGAGGAAATGAGCACATTTGGGTACCAGTTCTTAGTTGCAAATTCTTCCAATAACCAGCTGGGGTGGGAAAGTTCAAGAAGAGGAGGACAGGCAAAGAATTTGAAGTTCCTTCCTTCCTTCCTTCCTTCCTTCCTTCCTTCCTTCCTTCCTTCCTTCCTTCCTTTTCTCTTCCCTTCTTCTCTTTATCCCTTCTCTATACTCTATTTCTCTCTCTTTTTCTTTTCTTTTTCCTTCTTTCTCTTTTTGGTTTGTGATTTTATTTAGATTAATGTTTTAGTTTTGATAAAAAAGATAATAGATAATTTGTATCCATCTTTTTCAAATTCTAGTGTGTGTGTGTGTATATATATATATATATATATATATATATATATATATATATATATAGTATATATATAGTATGTATATACATACATACATATATATATAGTGTGTGTATATATATATAAAACAAAAATTCAAAAAAGAAGAGGAAGAACCAAAAGTCTCAGCTGTGCTAGTGGAGTAGCCCTCCATTCCTTCTCATCCCCTCTGATGTAATACAGTAGCTGTTGCCAGATTATCTTAAACATTACCCACAAATCAGTTTGTTGATCTTCACCAGAAGAAAACCATCACCACTGTCTGAAAAACTGAGAGGGGCAGGAAACATGCAACATGCCCAACAGGTGAACTTTTCCTTAGAGAGCTGCCGAAAGAAACATAATTTATTTGCTTTCCCCTGCTTGAGGGGAAATCAGAGCCTTTGTGTCATCAGTAGTCATTATACCAATCCACATTCTCTTTTCATGTATATTTATTAATATGAGATCCTTTGATTAGCCACTTCTTTGTATGACTATTTAAATTTGATTTCCTCTTATAATTGTTACTGAATTGACATAAATTCTAGTTATGTTTTATTATGTATTTCCCCACTGTTCTAAGCTACTTTGAATATTTTGCACTATGGACAGGCAGCATGCAAATAAACAACTGCAAGCCTATAAAGAAACATACTGAGATTTTTTTTTTTATTTTTTGCATATTGTAGGGTGGTTCAGATGACCATCCGGCACACATTTAAAGATCATGTGAATGTGTCAGAACTGGGGGTATTGGAGAAATCAGATGAAAACAGGAGAGGAAATTTTTGGTGTTAGCTTCCCATGTCTGGAATGGAAATCAACCCAGAGAATACAACTGACATTCACCGTTGTCGTTTTTGGTTTGCAAACAACAGGTACCTAACCTGCCCATGTCCCCAAATTTTCTTTGCGTTTCTTTTGCATTTTAATGAAAGATGTGAAATATTGTAATGATGAAGTGATGAATTATGTAAGCGTTGACAGTACTGGACAAAACGGTGGATAATGTTAATTTGATCAGAAACTGAAGTGCAGCAGAATGGAAACAGTGTTGCATGCAATGAATAAGGGTTGGAACATAATTCATTGCCTTCTTGCATTAGAGCACCTAAGAAGGCTGCAGAGGGCAGACCCCTGGTGAGATGATTTGCTGAAGGAAAGAAAAGGACAGTCAAAAGTAAGGTAAGTAATGCAAAACCCTTTCTGACCCATGAGAATTTCACTGAAAGTTTCCCTGCCTTTTGATAGTTTTCAAATGCAATTTCTTTTCTGAGTAATTGAAGGAGATTTTTTTTTTTTTAAGAAATGCAGGAGAAAATTTGGGGACATGATTTATTATCAAGAAGAGGAGGAGGACCAGCTGATAGCAATGGCAGTGAGGAGATAAATTCACTGAGGGACCGAGCACTGTTGGTTTTTTAGGTAACATGTACAAGGCCTCAGTAAAGTTCAGTAGGGTTGACTTTTTATACAGAATGTGGAAAATACCCATAAAAATAAGAGTCTAGCACTAAGCTGCATTCTATATTTGTGGCTCAAAAGGAAAATATGTATTGATGTGATTTTACTTGGAGCGAGTCAAAAAAAGGGAGAAAACGTATTACTTATTTATGAATTGAAAGAGACTGGAAAACAATGCTGCACATTCAGAGAAAACATTCTAGGTGGTTTAACAATTGATTACATTTATAACAACATAATGAGGATCTCTCAAACGTATTCATGCAGGTAACACACATTCACTTACCCAAGAGCATTAAATGAGAATGCATAAGCAGCAATTTCCTCCAGCAAATAAATCAAAGCAAAACCTTTTGATTCTTTGTTCCAGCAGCACAACATACAGGAGACACTGGTAACACTCTGAAGCTCTAACTATTCCAACAATCGGTTCAAAAAGACCATGCACCTTGAGGTGGAAAAGATTAATAAATCCTTTGTTAATGCACTCTGCATGGGGCTGTCAGGAATAGGCTTTGGTCAGTCTCTGCTGCAGGATGAGGAGCAGGGAGAAACTGTGGGTGGGAGAAGTGGGGCTCTCTCCATTGCACCTCAACTTCAGCTGCTTTGGAAAAGTGAAGACAGCCCTTTCCACGAGCTCCCAGGAGAGTGAAGTCTCAGTGGCAACCAAGATGGGAGGCAAATCAGGAGGTGGCAGTGACTGATCAGGAGCCTGAACAAGAATTGAGCTGATTTAAAATTTGCATCCCACTTTTTCCAACAACAAATCTTGAGCTCAAAGCAGCTCACAATACTTGCAGTAGCATTAAGAAACACCAAAAAGGGATCAACGTAAGGTTCTACACTTAGGTAGGAGGAACCAGCTATATAAAATGGGAGACTCTTGGATTGCCAGTAGTACATGTGAAAAGGGTTGTAGGAGATCATAAGCTTAACATGAGACAAGAAGAAGAAGAGTTTGGATTTGATATCCCGCTTTATCACTACCCTAAGGAGTCTCAAAGCAGCTAACATTCTCCTTTCCCTTCCTCCCCCACAACAAACACTCTGTGAGGTGAGTGGGTCTGAGAGACTTCAAAGAAGTGTGACTAGCCCAAGGTCACCCAGCAGCTGCATGTGGAGGAGCGGGGACGCGAACCCGATTCACCAGATTACGAGTCCACCGCTCTTAACCACTACACCACACTGGCCCTCTAACAACAGTGTGATGCAGCAGAAAAAAAGAGCCAATGTTATTCGAGGCTGTATCAACAGAAGTATAGTGTCCTGATAAAGGGAAATAATAGTCCCACATTATTCTGTCTTGGTCAGACCACACCTGGAGTATTGAATTTGATTCTGGGTGCCACAATTTAAGGAGGATTTTGACAAGCTGGAATGTGTGCAGAGGACGGAGACCAAGGTGATCAAGCGTCTGGAAACCAAGCTGAATGAGGAATGGTTGAGGGAGCTGGGTGTGTTTAGCTGGAAAAGAGGAGACTGAGAGGACATGTGATAGCCATCTTCAACTATCTAGAAGGCTGTTACATGGAAGATGGAGCAAGCTTGTTTTTCTCCTGCTCCAGAGACTAGGACCTGAACCAATGGATTCAAGTTAAAATAATGGAGATTCTGACTAAACAACAAGAATAACTTCCTGATGGTAAGAGCTGTTTGACAGTGAAACATACTCCCACAGGAGATGGTAGACTCTCTTTCCCTTAGGGTTTCAAAGCAGAGGTTGGATGACCGTCTGTCACATATGATCTAGTTGAGATTCCTGCATTGCAGGGCGTTGGTAGATGACCATCAAACTCTACAATTATATGTTTCTATGATTGCAATCACTATAATTTCAAACACAAGGTCTGCAAAAAAAAAAAAAAATATCAGGTGCATTGGACAACATTTCATACAAAAATGTATATATGGGGGAGGGGAATCCCTAAAATGGTGATGGATTTTTGTGAAGACTTTTTTGAAAGTTGCAAACTGATGGAGAACTGAAGAGTGAAAAATGAGAAATTGACATTGAAAGATTCATTCATACCTATTTGAAAATCTTCTGAGAAGGAAACCTGAATTTTGATTAGTTTTGAAATAACAAATCAAATGTTGGGTTGCAGACTTTCAGTTTCAGTGTATTATGGTATTTCTCATGCTTCTATGTAGTGAACAGAACCTGCTCACAAGGTGGAAAAAAACATCTTCCTCAAATAATTTTAACATATTCCCCCATGAGTACTATGGTGTCTGCAAGATTTTTAAGGAAAGAGCTAAACAGATGCTTAGTTAGAGCAGCGTTTCCCAACCGGTGTTCCCAACCGGTGCCGCGAGACACTGGCTGCTGTGCCGCGGGGGAAAGCCGAAGCTCCGGCGGGCCTCTCCGACGCGGGGGAAAGCCCCGCCGGGCCTCCCCAGCGCGGGAAGAAGCCGCGCTGGGCCTCGGAGGCCCGGAAAAAAAAGTTGTGCCGGCCCCCCCCCATGGAGAAAAAGCCGCGCGCTGTGGGTGCTGTGCCGCGAGATTTTTTTCCTAAGACAGGTGTTCCGTTGCCTAGATTAGGTTGGGAAACACTGAGTTAGAGGAAAAGCTATGCTAGGATATGAGCTAATATCTTTCACTGGTTGTAACTAGATGGGTTGAAACACCTCAAGAGAAATGTGGTTCATGGAGAACACACTGTTGCAGTTACAAATTGCTACAAGTCAAGGGAATTGTTAGAGTTTTCAAGCTTGTAAACTGTCTGAAAGGAAAACAACGAGAGCAATTTTGGCTCTTGAGGCTGATCAAGTTTAGCTAATGAAGGCAGTAAGAGAGCTTTGCTTAAATATCGAGTTAAATATTGCTGTTGAGCTTGCATGCATTTTAAAATAAATTACTGCTTGAAAGATTATTATTATTATTAATAATAATAATCACACACACATGTCTATGGTTTTTGCTCTTCATGGGTGAAGTTTGATTTGTGTAATTTATTATATTTCTATTCCACTTTTCATTCGCATGTATCCCAAAGCAGCTTACAAACAATAAATAACAGCATCATAAAAGAACTTGATAGAACACCACAAATACAGCATAAATCATATAAAATATTTAACAAGTCATCGATAAAACAATTACAATCTACAAAACACTATTAATAAAGCAGCAACTCAAAAAATAAGCTAGACATCACAATTAATGCAAAAATCGTATGGTTAACAAATGATTATGGTATTTATCATCATGATCATCAACAACAGCAATAATTTATATGCTATCCACCTGACTGTGTTGCTGCAGCCACTCTGGGCAGCTTCTAACAATCTGTACAACAATATTAACAACGTTAACAGAATAGCAGCTATAAAAACAAGTTAAGCACTGTTAAGTCCTGAGCTGTCCATGGTTTCTTCTAAGAACTGCAGGACCATCGTGTGTCAAACATGAATGTATCATATGATGTCCCACTAAGGGCAGGAAGATTTAAGTTCTTTGGAAAAAATGAAATGTGTCATGCACTCTATTGCCAGATTCAGGTAGCATTCCACTGTTTGCAGAGAGAAGAATGGAATCTCTTCAGAGTTGCATGCTTCCTAGCATAGAAAAGATTCTTTTTACCCCAAACAGCCCCTGGGGTGCTCTTTAAAGTTTTATTGAACTCCACAATCCAAATTGTGAGGTGGGGAGGGTGAATGCAATCTGTGGCTAAGGAGAAAAAAAGAAATTAAGCTTCATCTTAAAACTATGTGTATTTCTTCAAGTGTGTTTGGCAGTTACAACTTTATCTGATCTTACTAAGCTTCTACATGAAAATGGGGATTAGAGCTCATGAGAGAGACAGACCCCAATTAGAGGTTCAGTGGTCCCCATGTGAACATCTGTAGAAGTGTAGAAGTGGTGTGTGGGTTTGGGATTCATTATTGAGCAATACAGAATACGGAACTCTCGCATCTGCTGAACTCCAGGCACTTGACAAGTCAGTTTTCTGTTCTTACGATGATTCTTAATTGTTCTTTTTCTTTGCATTGGTTTTTATTATTTTTAAAAATGTTTCATGTATAGCACTTAGAAATTCTGAATATTAAGTTGTACTGTGGTACCTTGGTTTACAAGCTTAATCCGTTCCGGAAGTCCGTTCTTAAACCAAAGCATTCTTAAACCAAGGCGTGCTTTCCCATAGCAGCGGGGGACTCAATTTACAAATGGAGCACACTCAACAGGAAGTGGAACATGTTCTTATTCCAAGGCAAAGTTCACAAACCAAAACACCTACTTCCGAGTTTGCAGCGTTCTTAATCCAAGTTCATAAACTAAGCTGTTCTTAAACCAAGGTACCACTGTATATAGATACCTGGAATAAATAAATAAATCAAATATAAACTACATACAGCAACAGTGTTTTGTGTTGTGTAGGCTCCTATGATGTAAGTAATGGACCACCCCTGCTAGCCTGCTCCCTAAAATATCACTGGTTTGCTCATTTCTATATATAGGGTTTGAGTTTAGGTTGGTTTAAGTCCCTTGATTTCAGTACTGTATAAACCTCTGTATGACTTAATTAGATATCACCCAATATATCAGAGCATATGAATCATCTCCATCTTCTTTCAGAGTAACCAAGCGATGCAGTTGTGTTGTTGTTTTTTATAAGACATCTAACATATGAGGCACAGAGGCATTTTAAAGGGAAGGAGGGAGCTAATCTGAGAACCAGAAGGGGATTGCATTAGAAACAAGTAGCAATTGGTGGGCTTTGTTTTGCTTCTGTGAAATACATAAACGTTGTGGACTTTAAAAAGCTGCTTCAGAATTCAGCAGGGAGCAAACTGGCTATCATACTGTCCAACAGATGAGATTCCACGGCAAATGTTGATATTGCAGGCAAAGTCATTTCCCTCTGTTAAAATGTTCAATTCCTTAGATATAAACAGTACCCTTTAAATGGAGGGGCAGAGATATAAAACATTAATGACGGATGCCTTGCATTGGCAAGGTCTCCCCTGGCTTCCTAAACATTGCTGTCAGTGGGGATGAGGCCTCCCATAGCCAAAAGCCTTTAGTTATACACCTGGCATGAGTGTTCCATTTTCTCGTTTCCTTTCAGCGCTGCTCCCTCATGCTCTTTAATGGGCCAATTCATAGCAAAAAGCAAATGCCATTAGAGCTGGTTTTAGGGATGTGCTGGGCATACAGAATGCTTGCAAAGAGCTTTATGAATTGTGCCCAGTTTTGGTTTCTTGCGATGCTAATACAATGGGGTGGGGGTGGGGACGCACACTATCTCCGAGTTTCACTACTCTCTTTAGTCCTACGACTCCCAGCAGAAATGCGCTCAGTTTTTCCTGCATTCCCCCCAATCACATTAGCATCACAAGAAACTGGGCAAAACTCATAAAAGCTCTTGCATGCACCAGCAAGCACTCTGTATGCCCAGCACATTCCCCTAAAAGCAGTTTTAACGGTATTGGCTTTGGCTCTGAATTGGACCATTAAAGAACACAAGGAGGCAAGGCTAAAAGGAAACAGGAAAATGGAATACTTGTCCCTGTTGTATTTAGAGAGAGAGAGAGAGAGCTCTAAGAGAGCTCATCTTCATTGACAGTAATATTTAGTAAACCAAGTAGGCCTTTGCAGATTTCAAGGAATGCAACATAGCCATCAATTGTTACAATTCATCTCTGCCTCTCAGTTTAAATTGTACTGTTTGTATTTAAAGAATTTATGATTTTATTTTTAATTGAAGACAATGACTTGACCTACGGTGGAGGAAGAAGAAGAGTTTGGATTTGATATCCCGAAGGAGTCTCAAAGCGGCTGACATTCTCCTTTCTCTTCCTCCCCCACAACAAACACTCTGTGAGGTGAGTGGGGCTGAGAGACTTCAAAGAAGTGGGACTAGCCCAAGGTACACAGCAGCTGCATGTGGAGGAGCAGAGACGCGAACCCCGTTCACCAGATTACAAGTCTACCGCTCTTAACCACTACACTACAGCACACTGGTAGCAGCAATTGGCAGTGGGATGGCTTCTCTTTGACAGATTTTGTTTTAAAAATGTATATTTATACTATTTCTCTTACATATCATTTTTACAGGTTGTCTGGATGTCTTACAGCAGTACCACTCAAATTAGTGGTCCATGAGCCATCAGCAGCCGGTCCATGGAGGCCGGTCCACCACAGCTCAAGTAGGGTATTTCAGGGACCAAATATAGTAGCATCCCCTAGCATATTGTGGGAGGGGAGGGGGATTGCCATTCCATCAAATCAGCTAGTTTGAAAAGCACTAGCTTACAGGGGCTGAAACACATACGATTATAAAAGAGTAATAATGAATATCAACACAAAAATAAATAAATTCTTTCCCCCCCCCCAAAAGGGAAGGAGTTTCTGCAGCATCAAATAAATTCAAACAAAGGATCTAGATAAGAAAACAGTATAAAAAAACAACATATCTTTAAAGACCAGGGGTGAGGGTCTTTGCCTATGATCAGAAGGATGTTAAAGCAAACTTCTTGTTTGTTTGTCTCATTATCCTTCTTTTCCATTCTATCAAAGCCGCTCAGATGCAAGGTGAAATATAGCAACAATTCTACCTTTTAGCAGCATTCTGTAGACTGCAGAGGGCAACTCTGAAAAGCCTGGCAAAGAAAATCCCTCTGTCTGCTCTTTTGGCTTCTCACGTTGCACAATTAGTTTCTCTCTGCTCGTATTGTGGTATCCTGAGCCTTCATTTATGTTGGAACCGCATGTTGGCTTCCCATAATCTGACCCTTGAAAATCCAAGGCCTCAAATAAGTGGCTCTTTTGCATATTTCCAAAGTAGCCCTGCGGGTATTTTATTACCTATGAATTGTTTTGTGGGTACTTCAATACTGAAGTGTGGAGCCATAACCATAATGTGTTTAAACACTAACCATCTGGTGAAGACGATACAGGAAAACGTCTAGAATCCAATAGAAGAGGAAGGCAGTGTCATAATTCTTTACCGGATCAGGCTGAGATTCGACTAGCATAGAATTTTGCTCCCAACAGCTTCTTTCCAGCAAAAGATAGATATAATGCATTTCTTCAAGTGTGTCCCCAACACCATGTATTTCAGCCAGGATTCTTGCTTTGAACTGCCTTCCCTGTATACTTCTGAGATTTGAGGTGAGACAAGTATAGGGTGGAGGGAAAGGTTTCATTACCGAACAACTTTGATACTTTTTACAATATCGTGGTATATATATATATATATATATATATTAAAAATCATCTCATTATCATCTTGTCCCATCATGTCAAGGGTTATTTAATAGGTGAGAAAATATCACCACACAGTCAAGTGGCAGGCAGTAAACTAGGCAGGTGAAAACTATCATATCGTGATGTCATGCCAAGTGTTGAGGATCCCTAGAAATTATCAGATAGGTGGTAGTGGGGAGGTAGGTTTGCCATACGTCAGGGAAATTCCTGACATGTTCTGGTTTTCTGGTGTAAAAATGGAGTCAGAATTTTTTCAAAATGTCTGGGAAATTGTCAGGGGAAACCCAGATGTATGGCAACACGATAGAGAAAGAAGAAGAAGAAGAAGAAGAAGAAGAAGAAGAAGAAGAAGAAGAAGAAGAAGAGTTTGGATTTGATATCCCGCTTTATCACTACCTGAAGGAGTCTCAAAGCGGCTAACATTCTCAACATTCTCCTTTCCCTTCCTCCCCCACAACAAACACTCTGTGAGGTGAGTGGGGCTGAGAGACTTCAGAGAAGTGTGACTAGCCCAAGGTCACCCAGCAGCTGCGTGTGGAGGAGCGGAGACGCGAACCCGGTTCACCAGATTACGAGTCTACCACTCTTAACCACTACACCACACTGGCTCTCGCCAGAAAGCATTGGAAACAGCCCCCCCAAAAAACTAAACAATTTTCCACCTTCTGTGGAAGTCTGTTCCACTGTCAAACAGCTCTTATCATCAGAAAGTTGAAACAAAATTTAAAAAATTTCTTCCAGCAGCAGCTTAGTTTGTTATTGGTATGAGCTTTTGTGTGCATGCACACTTCTTCAGATACAAAAGTTCTTCCTGATGTTTTGTCAGTGTCTCCTTTCTTGTAACTTGAAGCCATTGGTTCAAGTCCTACCCTCCAGAGCAGGAGAAAATAAACTTGCTCCATCTTCCATGTGACAGCCCTTTAGATGTTTGAAGATAGCTATCATATGTTCTCTTAGTCCCCTCTTTTCCAGGCTAAACGCACCCAACTCCCTCAACCTTTCCTCATTAGGCTTGGTTTTCAGACCCTTGATCATCGGTGGTAACCCTCCTCTGCATATATCCCAGCTTATCAATATCCTTCCTAAATTGTGTTGCCCAGAGCTGGGCACAGCATTTTGAGACTCTTTGATTGCATCCACAAGCTCCTTTAGTACCCTTGGGTGCAGCTCATCAGGCCCTGGAGATATGAATTCATTTAAAGTAGCTAGGTGATCAGGTTCATGATATGCTTAGCAAACATTCTTGCCAATTGCTGTGAGGTGCAACCCATCTGTTACCAGAAGACCTTCCTCAAGGAAGCAGAGACAATGGACCAAGAAGCCAAAGCTTTCCTGATGACACTACTTGCACAGCCAGTGGTTTACCTCCAGTATTTTTATCTCTTTTTCTGAGCCATGATGTTCAGCATATTGGCATATTTGGAACTATACTTGATTGCCTCAAACATTTTCTTTCTTTTTAATATGATTGTGATTCATTTTGATGCTCTTTGACATGACTGATGCTTTTGTATAATATACGTGCCAAGAGCCAGAATCAATGTACAGTTTTGCCTTCTTTTGTATGTTTCCCTTTTGATTCTTTGTTGTATACTTGATGTTGCTTTCTTTGTGATGTTGCTGTTATAAAATACAATAAAAGTTATTTACCAGAAACTTTTTAAAAAAAAAAATCATTGGCATCTCCAGTTGAAATAGAACTCAGTAGCAGTTGATATGGAAGATCCCTGCTTGGAAGGACACTTTTGGGTTCTTCCTCTAAATACTTTCTATAAAAGTGCAGCTGCAGCATTACTAATTAATTGCCCCATAACTTACTTTTAATCCGTTTGTTCTTGTTCCCTATGTGTCTGGTTTATTAATGGTTTTCCCCCATTTATTTTTCTTTTCATTTTTATTGCAAAAGGCAATATTTTTCAATTTTAATTTTTTAAAGAGAGAGGGAGAGGCGACCAGTAGCTAAAGCTTCTCTCTTTGCAGAGAACCAGTTCATTATAACTGACAATTCATGAGGAATGCTGTGACCACACTGAACAGAAAGCAATTAAAGGCAGAAGCCTCAAGGAGGATCATGCTAATTAAAATAGCAGGGGAGCCTTGGTTGAACAGGAACTTGGACATGAGAGATGCACATTGCCAGATAATACAGTGCTATATTGCTGTGAAGAACCATAATTTTGTTTCCACTTCCATGTCTAGTTCATTGTGGAAAGGCAATACTTCAGAAGAACTAAAGGATGCTTTTCTGCTTTGCAGGCCATCCGTTGTTACATGTGACCAGCTGACTGGAATTTGAAAAAAGGTAAAAAGATAAAGGTTCCCTGGATGGTTAAGTCCAGTCAAAGGCAACTATGGGGTTGCGACACTCATCTCACTTTCAGGCCGAGGGACCGGCGTTTGTCCACAGACAGCTTTCCGGGTCATGTGACCAGCATGATTAAACTGCTTCTGGCGCATGGAGCACTGTGACAGGAAACCAGAGCGCACGAAAATGCCGTTTACCTTCCTGCTGCATTTATCTATTTACCTACTTGCACTAGCATGCTTTCAAACTGCTAGTGTGAGGTGGATAAGGGTCCTCCTCAAGAGTAAGCGACTCGGCAGTCCATGTAACTTATTTACAAGTTTATTTCACCAAACAAGCTTACAGTTCCTCATCCTCCTCCGACGACTCAGATTCTCCAAGTAAGGGCTTCCGCTTTTCCCCCCAGCATAAGAGCCTCTTGAAACTCCAACGCCTCCTTTCACTCCTCCTTTTCCGTTTCTTGACCCTGCTGGCCCCTGCATTGCCCTCATCCCTTTCACTTTCATCCTCCCTGGAGGTTGTTGCAGAGGCTCCCGCAACATCCTCGACCCCTTGCTCTCCCTCCGTCTCCATGCTTTCCTCCACTCCCATAGGCTCCTGCACCACCCGCTCTTCCGTCAGCACAGGCGGAGACAGCCCTTCACTCCCACTTCTCCATACCTCCTTCCCTGCCTCTGGCGACAGCCTGGGCGCTGCCTCTTCCTGCTCCCATGCGCGCAGTACATCCTCCGGCGTCCATGGGTAGCCTCCTGATACCTCTGGCCCTCCCACCTCCCCTCCGGGCTCGGGCCAGTCCCTGACAGCTAGGTTGTCAGGAACTGGGACAGAGCAACGGGAGCTCACCCTGTCACAGGGATTTGAACCACTGACCTTCTGATCAGCAAGCCCAAGAGGCCCAGTGGTTTAGACCACAGCGCCACCCCTGTTTTGTGGAAAAACAATACCTCAGAAGCAACAAATGATGCCTTTTTGCATTGCAGGTCATCAGTTGTTACATGTGACCAGCTGACTGGAATTAGAGCTGGAATGACATGGGCGAAGTATGGATTGCGCAAGTAATTTGGTTATATTATATATTGTATATCTCTCCAGTTATACAAAATTCTTCAAATGAATTCCTATGTCTCAAACGCCTTGTAGAAGATATGGACCCTGAGATTACACTGAAAGTAGCCAAATACTGTGCAGCAGCCATAAAGCTCAGAGAACAAGCGGTGTTATCGATATGAATAGGCCCCAATTGGCAATTTTTAGGCCATATTTTAGTGCCACAATTTTAATTCATATATTTTAAACGTTGCTGTATACGTATACATATGTGTACTATTGCTGTTATGTAAATTTTAATGTATTATTTTTGCATTATTGATTTAATAAGCTGGTCTGTGACCGTGAGAATAAATTCATTCATTCATATATTGTATATATTCTACTTAAGCCACCTTCTTAGAAAGGAAAGTTAACAAGGCAACAGAAATCTAAGCATATTTCCTTTGTCTTCAGCCTTACTGGCTGTCTAATATGTGTGGTGAGGTCTGCGTTCCAAAGCATCCTTTGCTAGGATTAGTAACTGTTGTCAGAGCAAACTTCATCATTCAGCTGAAGTACACAGGTTACTTTCATTAATATATGCAGTTTTATTAACACTTTGTCTTAGCACATTGCATTTTTGCACATACTACTTGCCTGGAGACGTGACTTGCAAAATTCAAAGAAGCAGAAATTTCAAAGCATGGCTGTTTCTTGATTCACATTATTGTTTCAGAAAGTGCAAATGAGTTAGATTTTCATTCAAATGTAAACCAATTCAAATTCCAGCCCCCACCCCTGCCTTGGAGACCACCAGCTGGCCTGCAGCCTACACAAATATACATACAAGCTCAGACACACAAGTCACATCCTGTTGTCACTCCAACAGTACTCACTGCCAGGGAGGGGAAGTGGCTCACATGGGATTTTCTGCCTCAGGTACCAAAATAATATTGGCTTTGGATGAGATGGCAAAACTGTATTGGGTTGGCCTTGCGTGTAGAGAATGGGCAGGGCTGGACTTGCATGGAGGTGATACCAGGTTCAATCTCTGGCACCTCCAAATTGCTGCATGAAAAACCTAGAGAACAACTGCTAGTATTGACCCAGAGGACTAATGATATAACTCAGGATAAGGCAGCTTCCTATATTCCTATTGGTTAAAAAAGGTAAAGGTACCCCTAACCATTAGGTCCAGTCACGGACGACTCTGGGATTGCGCGCTCATCTCGCTCTATAGGCCGAGGGAGCCGGCGTTTGTCTGCAGACAGCTTCCGGGTCATGTGGCCAGCATGACTAAGCCGCTTCTGGCAAACCAGAGCAGTGCACGGAAATGCCGTTTTACCTTCCCGCCAGAGCGGTACCTATCTATCTACTTGCACTTTGAGGTGCTTTTGAACTGCTAGGTTGGCAGGAGCAGGGACCGAACAATGGGAGCTCACCCCATCACGGGGATTCGAACTGCTGACCTTCCGATCGGCAAGCCCTAGGTTCAGTGGTTTAGACCACAGCGCCACCCGCGTCCCTATTCCGATTGGTTACTTTTGAACAAATATGCATAAGATTCCACTGACAAAAGAAGATTCCACTGACAAAAGCTCGTTACTTTAGCCAGATCATCTCTAGTATGTAGAAAGTGTCCTGCAAGTGTTACAATTATTGCTAAATTTTAGTTTCTTGTGAGGGAAATGAAAAGGACACCTAGACAGCTCAGGGGAAGAAGAAGAAAAACACCACCCTGTGCAATCATGTAGCCTATGGCATAATCTGTCCTCAGAAATATCTTTCTAGGGTTTATCCCAAATAAACCATTTTTAAAATCCTTTGGCGACAGTTGCTTTTTCAAGTGAGCTTATGAGAACTTAGTGGGGATACAAGAGTGAAATCGTTCAGAATGTTTCTGCAAGCGAGTTTCCCCCCCGCTTCACACCTGGACACAGGATTAGATCCAGAGCCACTTTCAATCCTCTGATCCCATGAAAGAGGAAATAGGAGCAGGTGACACTAAGTGTGACCCCCGAGGGAAAATGTGTTGCGGTGTTAAAGAACTCATTTTTTTTTAACTCGGATTGCTTTCAGAAGGGATACAAACAAGAGCCCTTGTGGGGCTAAATATAGCTAGCCCTGAATTGGAAATAAGTTTCTGAAAATAGAACAAGGAACTATAATATCAGAAGGATTTTTTTATTTATTTTAAATACGCATGCTGTTAATACACTGTTGTTCTAAAGTTGGTCAAATGCAGATGAAACAAAGCTAATCCTATCTTTTATCCTTTCCTCATTTCCATTCATTGCTTTCTTTTGCACAGCCAGAAAGCTTATTAATCTTCCAAACGCTCGTCATCTCTTCCTTGAAAACTGCAGCAAAAGGGGGGAAATACTAATATTAGCTCAGATTATAGTTTTGCACACCACCACAATATCCAAGCGGTGCGAGATTCCAGGGTTTGTGTTTCGTTTGGATTGAGGGACAGTGGAGACTGTGGATAAATACAACCTGAGCCTCTAATGGAGGGGTTCATAGCATTAACACCCCAGTAGGGCCTTGCTTCCTCTATAGCCACAGCCTTCAAACAGAAAGTGCATCGCTCTGACCCTTTGGCTTCCTAGCCTGTTGCTTCTAGCTTCACTCAACTCTCAGCTCTCACCTTTGTCTTTCTAACTACCAGCCAGTTGAGGGAAGGGGCCAAATCATTTGCCTTCTGGTTCTCTTAATGATCCATTACCTAGGCTATCAACCCACCAGGAATCTAGCCTGGCTATTCCAGAAATTAGAAGGATGGCCCAGGCATTAGGTGTGTCTCAGGATATAAGCTACCCCCACCCCGACTCATAACACGAGGTTTGTTCTTATAAAATGTCGGTTTCCTGGATCTAAGGCCACACACTGTAAAACATTGCAGAAGATGTACAAAGGCAAATAAGAAACACTGGAAGCTGGAAGCAACCCCCTCTAAGGCTGAAATCCTGAACTCACTCCTTCAGGTAGCACTAGACACATTTCAACTTACCTATATAAGTAAACATGCGGGGGCTTCCACTAATTAATTGCACTTCTATACAGCCAACACCTAGGGGCCGAGGTCCCTTTGGGCCCCCAATAAAATATTGGAGGGGCTTGGGCTCCCCAAGTTAATGGGCATTGTCATTCAAATGATGTATGTGGGCGCACCATGCTATGTGTTTGATTATGTGGGGCAGGGCTTACCTGCCCCCCCCCAATATTTTATTCAAGTTCTTGCCCTGGGAGATCCAATGAACACAGAAGAACTTACTTCTGAGTATGGTTAGGTTTTTGCTGCATAGTTGGAATTATTTGGCCCCTTGGGAATAAGTTCCATTAAACACAGCAGACTAACTATGTAACTTAGTCCGCCCAGAGTGGCTGGGGAGACCCAGCCAGATGGGCGGGGTACAAATAATAAATTATTATTATTATTAATTATTAACTGGGTGCTTATTCTTAGGTTCATATTCCTATTGACCATTCATTGTAAGTGCTTTTATCATTATTGCTACAATAAACACTGTGTTGCTCTGGGGCCCTGGAAAGACCCCTGATTTTTGTGATCTGCCTTGAGGGAAACCCACTTTTTCTGGGGAGAAGGTGGGATAATAATAATAATAATAGTAATAATAGTAATAATAGCAATAATAGCAATAATAGCAATTTCAGCACTGATCTTACATCTGAAGCTGTGTGCACTTAGAAAAAAAAATACATGTGAGGATAATATTAACGTACAAGGAATTTGGTTACTATCTGCATGCTTGCTGAACAAATAAAATCCATATTGCCAGAGGTTCATATCTTCCAGAGATACAGTTTTGCCTTAGTTTTACCAGCCCATTATGAATTTGCACTGCAGCAGGGATGGGGAACCTGCAGCCCTCCAAATGTTGTTGAACACACACTCACACCATCCAAAGCCATTGGTCATGCTGACTAGGGCAGAGCTGAAGACCTGTCATCTAAAAGACCACACGTTCCCTTTCCCTGCATTACACCGTTCCAGTGAATCAAATATTTTATTTCCTACTATATTAATTTCATTTTAAGTATACAACTGCAGCAGCATCAGTAAGGATGGAGGTAAACAAATCCAGATTGCTATCAGCAATTCAATAGCCGTGTTAATTAACTCTAATCCCAGACAACCATCATTAGTTCATATCACTGGAATAATCAAAACCAGTATAGACTAATCCATTATCCTCAATTAATTTCCCAGCTTCTGAAAGGGAGTAAACTTTAACCTGCTTTTAATAATCCGAAAACAAATCCTTAATGTTGTATAGATTCTAATTAACAAACTGTTTAATAAAGAAACCTTTAATTCATTATGATTACATTACGCTGCTTGCTAAAGTTCAGCAGAGATCGATTATAGCTTTGATTGCCTTCTTCTCACTTGAGTCCATTTCCATAATGTTTGTTAACTCAAAAATGCATCCACAACTGTGTTTTTGGAACTGGACTAGCCACATTCTCCTGGGTGGGGTATATGTAGAGCAAATGAATGGTGAGAAGGCAAGACTGCAAACTGTCTCTATCCCTTGTACATAAGTGATGGATGAAGGGGGGTGGGGTCACGTGAATTCCTCCACCATGTTGAAAGCGCACATGGAGGGGCTATGTACTCTAACCCCACCCACCTTCACTACTACATTTATCTAGTGTTTGCACATTCAGCTGACATCAGATGTGTGCAGATAGAGCTTCATGCAAGGAAGGGTGTTCCTTGCATGGAAGAAATTCCCCAAGTGTTTTGAACAGTGTGTTCTGCTAAGCTAAAACTGAGCCCAGTGACCATAAAGTCTTACCATGAGAATAAGTCCAACAAATACAAAACAGACAACATGGTGTAGCCTGAGCAAAAGCAGGGTTCAATATTGCTCCCGAGGGAGAGGGAGGAAGGAGTCAAATTCACACCGAGGTTTGAATCAGAGAAAAAGTTTATTTCTCCTGCCTAGGACAGGAGAAAGGCACTTGCGTGATCGTTCACAGCAAGCCCCCCAAATGCTGTTTTCATGCAGCTTTTATACACTTCTACCCAGGAGTTCTGTAAACCTTATAAGGAAGATCCTTCCTCCTTCCATATAAGGAAGTTCCTTCCTGCCTTGGCTGAGCCTCTGTGCGTCACAGTGGTAAGGATATTTGCACCCCGATAAGAGACCAGACCCCCTGTCTGTACTTGGGCTGACAAGGCCATCCATCCAGACTGGCAAGGCCATCCATTGTGCTGGAGGGTAACTGATAAGAGAGTCATGCTGACATCCTGTGTCTGGTTTATGTTCTTTCAGCCTCAAGCTAATGAAGCTACGCTCATAAACCTTGCTGAAGAAGTTAGGGAATTTGGAGCCCAGTTTTAGGTGTTTGCATGGTCAAGTTTGGGTAACCTGTTCCTTCAATGGTACAGTAGAATAATATATCAAAATGACGCAAACCGTGAAGAATATTCAATCATATATATATATATATATATATATATATATGCATATGCAACCGGAGGAAATCTACTCCATACAATGTACAAATGTCTCAAAGGTGCATCTTTTGAGACAGTTGTACTTTGTATGGAGTAGATTTCCTCCGGTTGCATATGCATATATATGATTGAATATTCTTCATGGTTTGCGTCATTTTGATATATGAGAACAAGTCCAGCACCTGTCAGACAGCAACCCATTTGCCTCATCCCATACAATTCAAAGGCAGCCACTGAGAACCAACACACTCTTGACGATGTCACAGGGACTGAAGCAGTGCCAACATTTTGGAATGGGTTCGCACATAAGGATGAGTTGTGGGTTTATTAGTGCCTCTGAAATAATGTGTTTACTAATCAATAATGCCCTCATTCTTTTCATACTACCATTGTCTCCAAACAAATTCATTTGAACTTTCTAAGTGCAGAACTAAAAAGCATTTTAATGAAGAATTATTCATTTTCTGAGTATAATGTGTTATAGCTAGGGTGATGTGTTGTTTGTCTTGAATTTGGAGAGATTTCATCCTATGAAGTTTCGGGCAAACATCTGATGTCACACTCCTGGGGAGGGGCGGGGGGAAAGTTTTCATGAAGCTCTACAAAGGGATGTTTGATTACTCTGTAGGATTATTATAGTTAATAAGTTTTTTCATTGAAATTGTATGTTATTTGAAATATACAGGGTGAGCCCTTTAAAAGAGGTCCTGTGGATACAG
Organism: Darevskia armeniaca; assembly: GCA_034641395.1. NCBI lineage: Eukaryota > Metazoa > Chordata > Lepidosauria > Squamata > Lacertidae > Darevskia > Darevskia armeniaca. The sequence goes on along the minus strand of JAWWNF010000229.1, from coordinate 122,996 downwards.
AGTACACATGTTGCATGGGGCCTCTTTTAAAAGACTCAACCTGTATATCATATGTTATATGAAATATATATATTTGAATCTAGAAAATGTAGATTCAGATCCCCACCTGAATCATCAAATATGCAATAATTGCTATTTGGCTGCTGTTGCATTAACAACAACAACAACAACAACAACAACAACCCACAAGCAATTAACTAGAAAACCTGGATTCAAATCCCTCCTCGACTCTTCAGAAATACATCTCTGATACTGCAAATAACACTGCTGTGCCTAAAACATGTATAATTCTTGTTCACAGAATCGTAGAATCATAGAATTGTAGAGTTGGAAGGGACTCAAAGAGCCATCTAGTCAAACTCCCTGCAACTGCAGATTATTCAAAACAGTACCAGCAAGGTAGCTATTGATGACAGGGAAGTTATCAGGGTTCCAGTTCACTGAGAAAGCTTATGCGCATTCAGTAGGCTTCCGTTCTTCAGACGTTTCCCCATAGACAGCATGTTGTCTGTGCCCAACACATGAGATGTGATGGTGGAGCTGATGCACATGATCCTTCTGTGTCAGTCGCTACACATAATCTGGATCATGTGGAGACTAATGTCTGAATAGGGTGTGGTGAGATGCCCCTTCAGCCATGAAGCTTATCCAATGGGCCTCGCAGGACTGTTGGGAGGAAGGGTATGATTCAAATTGGGACATGGGTGGTGCTGTGGTCTAAACCACTGAGCCTCTTGGGCTTGCTGATTGGAAATCGGCAGTTCGAAACCCCATGGTGGGGTGAGCTCCCGTTGCTCTGTCCCAGCTTCTGCCAACCTAGCAGTCTGAAAGCATGCCAGTGCAAGTAGATAAATAGGCACCACTGCGGTGTGAAGGTAAACAGCATTTCCGTGCACTCTGGCACTCATCATGGTCCTCCGTGCACCAGTAGCGGTTTAGTCTTGCTGGCCACATGACCCGGAAAACTGTCTGTGGACAAATGTCGGCTCCCTCGGCCTGCAAGCAAGATGAGTGTCACAACCCCAGAGTCACCTTTGACTGGACTTAACCGTCCAGGGGTCCTTTACCTTATTTACCTTTTTTATGATGCAAATGTAGCGAATAAAAATAAATATGGAGGTAGGTGTCAAGAAATGTGAAGCTTCCCATGGTTTACAAACAGTTGTCTCGCTACAAAATGGAACTGAGGATTACCTGTTTGTGCTAAAGAAAAGCCTGGGGGGGGTGTGGATCTGGTTGATTTGGCTGAATGCATACCTGTGTCACTAATGTGCCCCTAGATGCACAAAGGTAATTACCTGGAGGTAATTGCCCACTTTCTTAAAAATGATTTTATCACGGGTCTTTGGAATGGGAGTTTAATTAAAGAAATTAGGACAGACGATGTCTGTATGTGGAAGAAACATTAAGGGAATTAAGGCCATCATCTTGAATATCACAGCTCAGCACAGAGTATCTGTTTTATGCAAGAGCACAGCGCCACTGTAATCTTTTTCACAAGCAGGTATATTACCTGGAGGAAGAATATGGATAAAAATATTTAAGCAAACACAAAATGAGTTCAGAATGCTTAATTGGAGCTCACCAAATATAGAAACAAAGTTAATCAAATAATTAGGCAAACAGTCACAAGCTTGCTCATGGCATTTTTACAAACCAGGTCGACAATCTGTCAAGGAAATATTTCTAGCTGAGGCCAGATTGAAGGAAAAGTCCAGAATAAAATTGCTTGAGTCTAAGGTTAAGTGATTTATTTACGTACATGTCCAATCAAAATTTAAAACTATCTCAGACCATCCTGTCTTCTGTAGGCCAGTACAATTTGGAGATGCATTATTGTCACAACAACAACAACACACTCTCTACATCAGGCATGGCCACATTTGTCCCTCCAGATGTTTTGGGTCTACAACTCCCATCGTCCCTAGCTAACAGAACGAGTGGTCAGGGATGATGAGAGTTGTAGTCCATAAACATCTGGAGGGCCAAGTTTGGCCATGCCTGCTCTACGTAAAGCATAAAGAGAGAAATCCAACTGTGAAGAGATGATTTTAAAATAAAATAAATATAAAGCATCAAGAAAGGTGCAAGGTTTTACAATTAAATCATAAATCATACAAATGTAAGATTGCGTAACTATGTTAGCATCAAACTCCAAATATTGCTAATTAATTTCTGAAGTTTCCATGAGATTTAAGGTGGTCTTGCTGCAAATGATGCACCTTTTGTATGAATGTTGTCTGTCCTGTGATGGTTCCAATTAAAAGGTACATAATTGTTGATGTAATAGGCAATGCAGCGAATAATGAAGAAGATACTCTGTATCTCTTGGGTCCATGTAACATCCCTCAAGGATTCTGTTGTCAGTGACTGAAAGACGGGAGAAGTGAACTCCTTTCTCGAGGAGGGAAATGACAAAACAGACACTTTAACGTGTATGACTTTAAAAGAATAGCCACAAGGGAAAGAGCAAGATACCTTTATTGCATTTCAATATTTCATAGTCAGTGCTGAAATGTAAGTTGATGCCTCAACTGGATTTAAATGCAGTAATGTGGTAATGCCAGGAACAACTTCAATAACATTTGCACATTTTAAAGTGTTTCCTGTTCCACTGAACTGAGTATATGTCCTACAGTAGCCTCCCTTGCAGGAGTGACCCAATATATATCATGGCCTAAGGCAAAGGATGATATACCGGTAGTCCCTCTTCTCCATACCATTTACAAAAGCCATCTGAACTGCCAGTTGAATCTTATTTTGCTACTGGCAGTGGGATACTATCCACCACTGCACCAAGACAGCAGACCAGTTTTGTAGTCCTAGGACAGATCATATCGTATGTTGTAGAGAGGGATTTGAAAGAGAGATTCTTACTCTCTCATAGCAGAGTTAAGCACATTGGTGATTGCTCCAAACAAGTTAAAACTTGGTTACATCTACATCTGCCCTCATCTACCTTTAAACAGCATTCCCCATGAAAAATACTTGTGCTAGAACAGGCTTCCTCAACCTCGGCCCTCCAGATGTTTTGAGACTACAATTCCCATCATTCCTGACCACTGGTCCTGCTAGCTAGGGATCATGGGAGTTGTAGGCCAAAAACATCTGGAGGGCTGAGGTTGAGGAAGCCTGGGCTAGAATAAATAACAGGCACTTAGCTTTGCAAATAAGTGAGTGTCTTACTCACAGAGTTTCCAGAAGTTACAGCAAACATATCTCTATCCGCTGGCAGTAAAACAAGGTTGATTCCCCCCCCCCCAATGACTTAAAGAATAATAAAAAAAGAATCATGCAATCTTTGTGTTAGCAACAAAGCAGGCTTTAAAATTTCCCTTTGGGGGAGATTCAATTTATTTGGTTTTTCTTGCAGGTGGGAGCCATTGGACACATAGCTCCTTCTTCTTTGCTTGTTCCAGGAAGCACACGGAAGAAAGAAATTGAGAAGGGAAAGAGCAAAGGCTGCTGAGAGCTTACTAAGCCACACCCATTTTGGTAACCGGAGCTCAGGGCTCAGGTTAACCCTTTCATGCATGCAAGTGTGAGTCACTAATTGCATATTACTGTTATGAGATTCATTCCCTGAGTTCAGTCATGGGCTTATTGTGTTTCACATGACTGTATTTATGTTTTCATCCCACAGAGTGGAAGGAGGAAGTGACGGCAGACAGGAAGTCTTGTTTTGCTGTGTACCCTCTAAATAGGATTCTTATCCTTTGTTCTCTCTCTCGGCTGCCTGATGCTAGAGAGAGAGGAGCCATCATGTAGTGCTCCGTGATTGTAAATATGTAATAAAGTAGTTTTAGGTACAAATGCTGAGCTGCTGTGTCTGTTACGCTACTGCGCAGACTATCTGCTGATTTATGAGTGTGCTGGATGTCTGCCGACACCAGTCGCTGTGATGTTCGGGCTGAAGAAGCTGATAAGCTCCCGGACGATCTTTGAAAGCGGGATCATGCCAGTCGGGCATGTGTCTTTGCTGTGTCTTTCAAGAGAGTAAAGACTGTTCTATAACAATTACAGCATGCTCTACACTGCTGTGTCATCTAACAGAGAGGAATGGCTAGGAGGACACAGTCAGTATCCTACATGCTTGAGGAGTCCACCTCAGTCTGCCTGATATACAGTTCACCCTCCCTTGTTTTCTGAATTGCCTCAGGATAGAAATTTTGAAACCCTGTTATAGAGCAATGGGATAACATTTCCATTTTTAAAACCCATTTAGTTTTCCTTTAATTTATCTCTCCTTCTGTTTTTTCATTATTGTGCTTAGGTCTGCTGACCGTAAAACTCCAAACTCTTCTTGCATATGAGATGCTGTAATGTTCCTCTTCAAGCACACAGTAAGGAAGACATTAAAGAGTCCTTTAAGTACTTTAATTTCTCTGTAACCATTGTTATTCCTTGTAGGACAATCAAGCATGTCCCTTTATCCAGAAAATTATGGACAATTTGTGTACATAGTCCAGCAAGTCTTGTTTTTTTATGCCTTTGATTGCCTGACAACCATGAAAATGCCTGCTGATTTTCCAGTCATAATAGCAACTTTTGAAACTGGGCTTTTCCTTTTGAAGCAGTCTTTTTAAATTTTATTTCTATGATTATTCAGCAGAGGTATTCTTTTCATTTCCTTGAGATGGTCTTTGCTACATAAGTATATGATTCCCCCATGTGCCCAGACACTTGCAATACTGTGAAGGGCTTGAGTGGATAGCTCCCTATCTTACGAGACAGAAAAGTCTGTGTTCACCAAGATTAAAAGTTAGAAAAGATGAGAGAAGGCCTAATTCATGTGTTATTTAGCTGAAACCTTAGCTGAAATCCTCTAATCCACCACTGCACATTGTATTGCATGGCAGAGGCTGAAGATATTTCCTAAGCCTGAAAATGCTTGAAACAATGGAAGATGAATCATACAGGAGCATCTTTTAAGAAAATGATCACACAATGAGACATCCCTTGAAGGCTAGGTAATCAGGATATATATATATCAGGGGACTAAGAAGCTTGAATCAGAAGTGGAATTTCAGGACTTGAGACTGAGACCTACTGCCTCAGACCTCTTCAGACTGAGAAAATGATAAGGATGTGAACTGTTGGCTCCTGAACATGCCAGGCATCATAGGTAGACACCTGACTTGCTGGATACTCTGTGGATACCAAGAGTGAAGAGACAGGCATCACCTTTCACATGTCTTGTACTCCTCTTATGGGCAGTTGTGCAGTTTGGGCAGTGGGGGCATCCATGAGTTTGGTTTACTCAAGTGGGAGGGCCCAATGAACACACCTTGCTCAAGGGACCTTTAAAACCCAGAGACACCATTGTTCCTGTGAAAGCCTTTGGATTTTGGATTGGCCCAACCTGGTATATGTACTAGGAGCCTGGCCTTGTGACCTTCCATGACCTCTGGATTTATTGGTTTGAAAAACATTTCCCTCAAACCTAGATTCAGGTACAGCTGCTCTCAGTACTGTGTTCCTTGTGTGCACTGGATAATATACAAAGGAAGATGAGAAGGAGGATAAAGGGAGCTGTAAGATTAAATTAAAAAGGTAAAGGGACCCCTGACAATTAAGACCAGTTGGGTACGACTCTGGGGTTGAGGTGCTCATCTCACATTACAGGCCGAGGGAGCCGCCGTTTGTCCACTTCCACAGACAGTTTTTCCGAGTCATGTGGTCAGCATGACTAAGCCGCTTCTGGCAAAACCAGAGCAGCACACGGCAACTGGACCTAATGGTCAGGGGTACCTTTACCTTTACCTTTACCTTTAAATTACATCAGCTTAAGTACTGCTGGGTAAGCCCTGGCTGAGCAGGGGTTACGGATTTGTTGTAATAGCTCACATATGTTGCCCTGGCTGAGCTCATCTGGGAAACCCCAAGACCCACCATATCCAAACTCTGTCAACTCTGTGAACTTGTGCATCGCTACAATGCTTATGAAATCATACCACAAGCTGAGATACTGCCATAGTGCAAAGCTTCTTGGACTCCATCCTACAGCTTTTGGCACCACACAGTGTTGCATAAGGTATAGCTATCTAATAGGATTATTTAAAAAAACAAAAAACTTTCACTTCTTCTGGTTTCTAACCGTCTAATATACCTAGAACTAACCTGGGACATTTTGCTTTATACTTACATTTGAACTGGCACTATTTTGAGAACTCTGACTAATTTATTTTGTCAACATTGGCTTTGCTTAATTCAATTCAGCCCTCCTGGCTAATCAAATCAGACACTTGTTTCCACTTCTGCAAATATGACATAAATTCGAATAAATTTCAGAATAACCAAATCAAGAGCTATAATAGCAAAGGACACGGCAGAAATTTAAGCCAAACAATGAACTGCAAATTCCCAAATGACTAACCAAAAATAAATAAATAAATGCATGCCTACATCCCTTGAATAAGGCTCTAAATTCATTCTACATATTTAAAAAGAACTCCAAATCTAAATATTTGAATTGAAAGCTTACCTGGATTTAACACAAGGGCCAACTACAGTATCAGTAATAAGGAGTAGTATGCAGGTTCTGTGTAAAGTATATTTTCCAATTTCTTTTGGAAGTTAATGAAGGCAAAAAATATTGAGCAGAGTATAGCTATGCGGACTCCAGCAGGGATAGAGAAGGGTTGCATAAACATCTCATTGGTTGCCCTAAAGAAAGTTGAGTTCCTGGAAGAGATCACTTCAAGAACTCATAGAAGGTGTGTGGGAACTTGAGAAATGTCTGTCTCCACTAATTCTGCTGCCTCCCTTATTATACCCCAAACACTTAACTTTGGGAAGAAGAAGAAGAGGAGGAGGAGTTTGGACTTGATATCCCGCCTTTCACTCCCCTTAAGGAGTCTCAAAGCAGCTAAGAATCTCCTTTCCCTTCCTCCCCCACAACAAATGTTCTGTGAGGTGAGTGAGGCTGAGAGACTTCAGAGAAGTGGGACTAGCCCAAGGTCACCCAGCAGCTGCATGTGGAGGAGTGGGGAAGCAAACCCGGTTCACCAGATTACAAGTACACTGCTCTTAACCACTACACCACACTGGATCTCTTAACTTTGGGAACAGAGAAGAGTGGCAGTAGAAATGGCTGCTACTCCTGAGCTCCTGTTGGAACTTGTCTCCTCACAGGGACCACTAGTTCAATAACCCTCAGTAGGGAACTGATACTATTTGCATAATTTTTTTTCTAGGGAGAAGGTCCATCAGTATCTAGAACAGAACAAACAACAACATCCAAATGGTCATCTCCTTTAGCTGGTGCTGGGACATACAGTGGACTGAATCTGTTTTTGAGATCTAATTCAGGAGAAAGTTGTCACTCAGGGAACTGGATGTGAGATCAATCCCCATACCTGTCATAGCCAATATGCCACCTTGACGAGCCACCACCAGCCCTCTCTGCTTTGACCTATAAGGCAGCAGTGGCTTAGTGTGACTGTCTTTGACTGCAAAATCCCCACATTCCAGTCTGTAGGCAAATAAAGACAAAACAAGTTTAAAAATTGTTGTGTCAATTTTCTTCTGGCTGGCAGTTAATCCAGCCAACATACAAATAGAGGCGTCAATCATTCCTTGTGTTTTACACTGAAGTACCAATCTAGCAAAAGGTAAAGTTGTATTGTAGCCAGAAGAGGCTTGCTGGTGGGGCAGGGATGGGGCAGAGCTGCTAACCTTAGTTTCCTGGAAGTGTGATGTTTTTGCTTATTGGGAGGGGAAGGGACAAGGTGGTGGAGAGGCATGGTTTGAATGGACTGGCCAGGCTGCCAGATTGGCTCTGACAGTGCGTTTGCACCGCATCAACCTCCCTGCAGCCTTGCTTTTCTCTCTGCTGGAAAGCAATGGTGACACAACTTCCGGGAAGCTAGCATACTAGCTCTGCCCGACCCAGTGAGCCCTTCTGATTATTAACTAACAGGATTGAGCAGGAAGAGAGGAAGAGAAAGCAGAAAACAGCTCACCTACTGTCATAGACTTCATCCCAATGAGGCAGAGCTTGGGAATGCCCTCTTGCCTCTCCTGTCCTCTCACAGGTTCTGCTGATGGGTAAGTTATGGCTCCTTTCTCCCCCTGTTAGCTAAAGTGAAAATGTGCAGAGACACGACATTTCTAGGACTCAGCAAGAAATATGAATTTGTTTCAAAACTCGAAGGCATCATCCCGACCTTGTTGGCTTTCACTCAGCTGTCAGATTCTTTCGTGCTCTGAGTTGCCTCCAGTGATTCATTCAGTCACTTTTCTAACAGCATGGTGGTGGTCCCTAGAAGAGCTGCGGCTTTGCTCCATTTGCTGAAGTGCAGAGCCAAACTGTTTGCTAGAGTCCTAATATGAAAGCTACAGAAAGGAAAGGGGGGCATTTGTATCTGCTAAGTGTTACTTACCATATATGGAAGAGAGATGGGGAGAAATTTGGCTTTTAATGCAAACCTGCATTTCACAAAACAACACACAAACTGAAATGCAGCAATCCTTGGGAATTTAAGCTTCTCCAAATTTTGTGATGCAGATCTCCAACCAAAAATGCAGAGGCACATTTGGGAGAAGTATGCCTAAAAATCATATATTGGTAGAAATAAGATACAAAGATAGATTAATAGCAGCTTGGGGGCAATATGTTGGAATCATAGGAGATGGAAGAGTTAACCAGCAGAGACAGGGTTAAAGTTAAAGGTAAAGGGACCCCTGACCATTAGGTCCAGTCGTGTCCGACTCTGGGGTTGCGGCGCTCATCTCGCTTTATTGGCCGAGAGCCAGCGTACAGCTTCCAGGTCATGTGGCCAGCATGACAAAGCCACTTCTGGTGAACCAGAGCAGCGCACGGAAACACCGTTTACCTTCCCACCGGAGCGGTACCTATTTATCTACTTGCACTTTGACATGCTTTCGAACTGCTAGGTGGGCAGGAGCTGGGTTACCCAGCAGGAAAAAGTGGGCTGGGAGAGGCAGGGTGCCAAACAACTCTGGTTTAAAACTCTCCTCTCTCTTGATCATCCCTCTGTTGCTCAGCTTGACTGAAGAGCAGCTGGGAGTGGAGAATAGGAGGCTGGACTTCAGAAAGCATCTTCTGGTCCCACACACTGCTGGCAGATTATCTCCAAGAGAGAATTCAGCTTTTGATGGGAAAGGGTTTCCCACTCCTGCTCTCATTGCTGCCATCTTTTCAAGGCTCTAGGACTGGATTTTGACAGGTCAGAAACAAAGGCTATGTGCATATCCTCTGAAGTTATGTCAGAATTCATCTTCTGGTCAATATGAAAACATTTTGATATTTCCCACAAAATATCAAAACAGAGAATTAAACAATGGGCAAAAGATTATGATTTACTTTTTACATCCAACTATTGAAAAACTGCAAAAGAGACGGTAGGAAACAGTTTCTTCTGCCAGGAGAGGGTTTGATTTTAATCCAATCCTACTGCCTGTGATTATAGTTCTTCTGGTGCCATCCAAGATGTGACCTACCTAACTATTTTAACAGCTACGGGAAGTCTTAGAAGTGAGAAGCGAAGTGTTCCTTGTTTATTTCTTTGAAGGTAATAATTTTGTACTCTCTCTGTTTTGTTAATAAGCCTACCCTTTCTGGTTAAATGAAACTTGTATGCTGTCATGACAAACTGGGTCCTGAATGGCCCTTTTGAACCCATCCTACATGGCCGTGATGGCTGGGGGGAATTCCCCATTGGCCAGCAATCATGTTCATTCTGCTTCCAGGAAGGAAATGAAGAGTGAGGGTCTGCAACCAATGCCCACCAGGAAAGTGGTGAACATCCATTCTGAACCCTTAATTTTCCAAGTTCCAAAATTATTGGGGGGGGGGACCTAAACAAGTACAGCAAGTGCTGATAAAGTTAAGCCTCAAATATGTGAAGGGCTACAGAAGCAGTGATGATTATGATGATGTTAGAGATGTTGAGGGCTCAGAGATCAACACTAATCACATGGTATAATAATAATAATAATAATAATAATAATAATAATAATAATAATAATTTTATTTATACCCTGCCCTTCCCAGCCAAGACCGGGCTCAGAGCGGCTAACACCAATAAAATCACAACAGAACATACAAAACAATCAATTAAAATGCAGGTTAAAATATGATTTAAGTTTAAAATGCAGCCTCATTTTTAAGTAGCCCACCAATCAAACCATAAAGGAATGAAACACCAGGGTTAAACTAAAACCAACCCAAAGGCCAGGCGGAACAGCTCCGTCTTGCAGGCCCTGCGGAAAGATGCCAAATCCCGCAGGGCCCTGGTCTCTTGTGACAGACCGTTCTACCAAGTCGGGGCTAGTACTGAGAAGGCCCTGGCCCTAGTTGAGGCCAGCCTAGCATCCTTGTGGCTCGGGACCTCCAAAATGTTATTTTTTGAGGACCTTAAGGTCCTACACGGGTTAGGGATCAGAATATCTGAATAGGGTTCATATGCTTATCCTGTTGAGTTGTTGAAGTCCCACTGGTTAGTTCTTAAGGCTAAGGATATGATACTATAAGAAGAGCCTGCTGGATCAGACCCAAAGCCATTCTAGTCCACCATTCTGTTCTCACAGTGACCAACCATGTGCCCATGTTCAGGGAGGCAGGAGAGGATATATTGTTTATTAATATCCTTCCCAACTTATCAGAGTTTTACATTCCCCTTTTAAACATATAGCAGATAGCTGGTTGCAGGCTTGTTTAAGCCTCTCAATATTAGATTCCTGGTAAGTTCCCTTATATCCCTCTTAAAAGAATAAACACGCCACAATCTTGTGTAAAGTATATAAAAGAAGTTTACTCACATTATCAGTTCACAGTTGTATCCCTGAAGGCAGATTTAGTTACAAAGCATATACATGTGGATCTATCCCATATAGAGATAGTCCCAGTGTCCTCTGTTGGCTGAGAGCCAACAGAGCAATTCTAGCTAAAAGCTGCTTCTCCAACGATGGGGAAAGTCAAAGAGAGAGAGGGTGTTGTGTGCCTTGTCCTTTTCTGTTACCCGGACAGGTAAGGTCATGCCCACCTCTAGTTACATGCACAGGAAGTATGTCCCAGGCAGGAGGAAACAGGAAGTTTTCGACTGGCTGGAACAAACATTCCCCCGCATGTCCACTCTAGGAAAACAAGGAATGTTGTACTTAACTGCTACTTATGTATCACATCCCACACCCAGCAGAAGCCTGCCAGCAGAAGTTGAGCTCAACAGCAGTCTCCCCACTTGTGATTCCCAACAATTGGCATTCAGAAGCAGTGGAAGTAGAAGCTAGTAATCATGGCCAATACCTTCCTTGTAAGGTGTGTGCCTGTGGACCTTTTCCTACCATCTGATCAGCAGGAACTTAATACTTTCCCCTTTTTATTTTATTTTAAGAACTATACATATGGAGCTCTGACTTCTCTTTTTGGATTACCCAGTCCATTCAAAGCTAACAAGCCAGGGCTGCTGACTCAATGCTGACTTTAATGTTTCCCTTTTCCCTTTTATTCCCCACCCCAGACAAAACGATTATGACTGTAGCTTGGCAACTGTTGTACTTGATTGCTTTGCTTGAATTTATGCTGCTGTTTTTAATTTCTTCAAACCATGTGTCCCTTCTGGGTGATTCGGAAATGCAATAAAAAATTAAATAAGGAAATAAGGTCTCTTCTACCTTTGGAATTTGCGGGCCAAGTTGAGCTGAAATTTCCGGCCCATCATTTATCTGGTATTACTGCTGAGGGCAGGTAAATGATGAAAAGAATAAATGACAGAGCTGCATGCGACACATTTTTCCCCTCTCTAAGAACTTATTTAAAATGTCATTTCCGCAGAGAACAACAATAACCATTATGTATAAATTCACACATAAATGCACATGCTGTATTAATACCCTTCAGAATATCTCTAGGCTTCATTGAACAGGAATTTAATGGTTCAAAGGGTCACTTTTAAAACAACTTGTTTGCTGAGCAATTTTTCAGAGTAGCTAAATGAGTTGTCTTGAGATACAAATTCTCACAGATGGAAAATGAGGAAGTTGAGCAATTTTTTAAAGAAAGCTTGTTCTTTTCTTATTTACAGCCTTCCTCAGATGCACTCTGAGTAAATTTCTTACACGGCTGTTTCTAATGACAGATCAAGAAGGAACCGGGGACAGTGACGCAAGAGTAGCAGGGTGTCAAGTTAGCAATTGCAAACAAGTTTAACCTAAAACAAAATTAAGAAGGGTTTGCATGGGTGAAAGTGCTTATATTGCGGCAGGGGAGAAAGGCTGGTCTATTTATATTTTATGGTGGCTCACTTAAGTATTGTTTTTTGTGTGTGTGTGTGTTTGTTTGTTTGTTTTGCATGTTGTTTTAAAAAAGACTGCAGACAGTCCACAGACAGCTTTCCGGGTCATGTGGCCGGCATGATTAAACCGCTTCTGGTGCAATGGAACACCGTGACAAAAGCCAGAGTGCATGGAAACACCATTTACCTTCCCGCCACAGTGGTACCTATTTATCTACTTGCACTGGTGTGCTTTCGAACTGCTAGGTTGGCAGTATAATCACACACAAACATACACAATGAAATGAGTTGGCTTCAGAACTTACTGCTCAATCCAAGCACTGGATCTACCAGGCTGAATTGGGTTAGGACACAGAGCTATTTCCCACTTCCAGGGAAGGGGGACCTAGACTGGAATACCTACCCACAGACAGCCCACCAGGTGGAATGTCCATCCACTGCTGATCCTCCCTGTGAAACAATCCAAAGCAGGGTATGTTGATGATAACTGGTGTGGTCAAATTGGCTGAAGGTGGCAGAGCTCACAGCAAATGGATTTATCTTCAGCCCTGGCCCCTCCCAGCTGCTACTCAGTGGACTTTGTATGAAACGAGTGTGTGTGTGTGTGTGTGTGTGTGTGTGTGTGTGTGTGTGTGTGTGTTGGCAGCTTGCTGGTGACTGCACCAAACCAGTGGACTCCACTAATTTGGATTCCTGTGCCTGCCATTCTTAGAGATAGATCCATATTCACTAACTCAATTCTCAACGATTTAAATGATTTCATAAAAGTGTGGCTCCAATCCCATATGTTAAATTGCAGATGTTCCCTCCTTCTGCCTGCTTCACATTTGTGCTCACTCATAACTTTTTGAGATTGCTCTTGCATGTGTTGCTAGCCACCTCAAATTTAGGAAGGGTGAGATTAAAATAAGTATAATAATGAATAAATGGAGTCAGGATCAGAGTGTTTGTTCCTTTCCTTTTGCTTCATTAAGAGTATATTCAGTATGTTGCCTCTTTTCAATTAGCATTAATTTAAGTGCCAAAGTTTATTTTTGCATGATTGCGTGTGCATCTACACACACACACCAATTACAAAATAGATATCAGCGCCATAGGAAGCCAGGAATACTAGCATTCAAAACAGATAAATGCTACACCTATGTAGAGTTGAACATTTTATCTTCACACAAACCACACTATCACTGAGGAATGAATATAATATAGACCTCTGTTCTTGCTGTATTTATGTACAGGCAGCAATAACTCTGGGCTGCAAACCAAATTTATAGTTCTTTCTGCTTGGATGGAGAATTAGTATTATCTAGAAACATACTGGGGAGAGGGGAGAGATGATGGTTTATCAGAACTTGCCAGCTATATGTATTAAGGCCATATACCTTACATGGGAATCACAGCCTGAAAATATATAACAAAATATATAACCAAAGTTATGTTCCCATATTTTCATTATTAATAATAATGAAAATATGTGCTCCATAAATATACTTTTGGTCTCGCTTCTTTTACACCACTGCACAGCTGCATGCCACCAACTGCAGGTGAAACATTTTCTACCAATTCATCACCTTTTACACTGATTTAAGAGGAGTACTGAAGCCATAATATTTTCCATTTAGAATGGTGGGTCCCTTTGCTCAAGCGGTATAAATCAAGATAGAAGAATAGAAGAATATATTTTATTGTCATTTCCCCCTTTGGGGACAATGAAATTACTTGGCTGCTCCATCCACCCAGATAGGGCACTCCACGCAAAGACAAAACAACAACAAAAACACCGATTAAAACTATACACACTGATTAAAACCATACAATAATAAAACATAACAGGTCAGATTAGATGACTTCAAAGTCCAGGCTTCCCATTCAAGGCCGCTCTGGAGAAGAAGCTGTTTCTAAGACAGCTTGTTCTTGTCGTCATCGTCCTGTATCTCCGTCCCGATGGCAAAAGTTCAAAGAGACGGTGACCAGGATGCGATGGATCTTTCACTATGTCCAGTGCCTTTCTGTGGCACCTCATGGCATAAATCATGGCATAAAGATGAAGTTAAGGCTGGGAATTTTGTCCCGAGTTTGAAACAATCAGTTATTTCCCAAAGACATAATGAAATCTACAAGTTAGCGTCAACTTTCCCTGTTCCTCCAGGTAACCCTTCTTCAGCTAATTGTATAATAGACATAAATGAGAGTGCATATAAATATGCATGGATGGACAAGCTTTTCGGATGCAGTAATGTTGTTCATGGTCCATTTCAGTCTGTTCTCAAAAACTAAGTTGGGTGGGAATTGAAGACAACAAAGTCAGATGCTTCTAAATATTATAAGAGACAAATTATAACTTCAATACAATATAAATATATAAAAATGTGAGCAACATAGATAAAATTACAATAGTGTATAATATGAAATTCATTTTTGTATTCAGATGAACTCTTTGTAGGATATTTTTTAGAGGGAAAGGGAGAACAGCTATCCACTACTTTAACTTTCCTCCCCTTTGCTTGCCTCCCTGTTCCACTGACAGAAGCCTTATTATCAAATGAATGGTAAGGGACCTCCAAAGTCATCTAGTCCAATCCCCTGAGGATGTAAGAAATCAGCTTCTACAGCATCATTTCATTATTAGAAGGTCATCCAGCCTCTGATTCAAAACCTGTAATGAGTCCATCATCTGCCAAGGCACCCTGTTCCATTGTTAAACAGCTTGCACCACCAGGAAGTTCATCTGAATGTTTAGACTAAATCCCTCTTCTTTCATTTGAACTCATTCTTCTTCTATTTTTCTGGAACGAATGAATATTACACATAGAGAAAATCCAACAATGGCATGCATGGATTCTTCATTGATTATTTTGTACACTAATTTTCCTGCAAAGAGATGAACTCTTCACAGGAAATGTAATGGGTAAACGTCCTTAATTAAGATGCAGTCCTCATACTAGAACACCCCCAAGATATTAGCGTGTTTTGATGCTGCAAGTGTTGTTTTCTGGGATAACTGCAGAATTCAGAGGAATTTAAAATGTTGGAAATCTGGATATGATGCCAGAGAGAGAGAGAGAGAGAGAGAGAGAGAGAGAGAGAAGCAGAACCCACAACACTTCTCAGAACAATTTATCTGTCCCAAAAGCTCTGAATTTATCTGTCCCAAAAGGTCCTGAAAGAATTGCCTCCAACTATTTTTTTTATGGTGCTGGAGGAGACTCTTGAGAGTCCCATGGACTGCAAGAAGATCAAACCTATCCATTCTTAAAGAAATCAGCCCTGAATGCTCACTAGAAGAACAGATCCTGAAGTTGAGGCTCCAGTACTTTGGCCACCTCATGAGAAGAGAAGAATCCCTAGAAAAGACCCTGATGTTGGGAAAGATGGAGGGCACAAGGAGAAGGGGACGACAGGGGATGAGATGGTTGGACAGCATTCTTGAAGCAACTAACATGAGTTTGGCCAAACTGTGAGAGGCAGTGAAGGATAGGCATGCCTGGCGTGCTCTGGTCCAAGGGGTCACGAAGAGTCGGGAACGACTGAACAACAACAACAATTTTTTTTTTTTTTTACAGGAATCATGATCAGGAAAAGAACCCTTCTGGTTTCTCTCTCCATGCCCTGACTTTTCTTCCTTGCTGGAGCTGTATCTGCTCAGACACTTAACACTCAGAATTAGCAATATCACCCATTCAACAGTTTTAAAGGAGATGCCCACTGCTGGATGACAAATTGATTCACAAAGGAAATGGTAGTGTGTGCACACGTGTCAACTTAATTGACCTTAAGTTTTTCCATGCCATGCATTTATTCATTTCTCTTAACCTTTGAATGCAATCTTTCAGCTACGATTGTTTATGCAGGAAAAGCCTATTGATGATTTATTATCCACTACCAACATATTAACAATGTTTCTTTCAAATTTCCATTTCTAATGTAAGATATCAGGATAATAGCATGAGAAACATACTTCCCAACTGCTAAGACATTAGTGTATTACATTATACATTTGAACATCTACATGAACAACACAATATGACTGAATTCAAATACAACAGGCCTCCGCTTTTCTTTTTGCATTGTCTTATTATTTACCACATATTTCTTGAATAAATCCTCTAGGCTCTCTTAGTGCTGATCCAGCTTTCCATCTCAAACATTTTTCCAGCTGGCCTCCCTAATCTCCTTTTGCAGGAGGTTCCTTTAAATCAAAACAAACTGGAAAATTACACTTGGATGAAGGAGCACAAATTTTACTTCTAGTGAGAAGCTGCATCCTTAATACTCCTCATATACCAACAGCACATTGGCTAAATTTGTCACTACGAAATCTCTGGCTAGCAAATATTGAAACATTTAGGAATAAAACTCCATTCATGCACAAAATAAGCACATGTAAATGGATCAGGATTTTATCTTACTATAAAAGAGTTGCTGACACCTGAGGAACAAACAGAATAAAGCTGCACATTTTCATTATTTGCAGTCCAGTATACATTTTGTATACTTTGGGACAAAGGTGGCGCTGTGGGTTAAACCACAGAGCCTAGGGCTTGCTGATCAGAAGGTCGGCGGTTCGAATCCCTGCGACAGGGTGAGCTCTCGTTGCTCGGTCCCAGCTCCTGCACACCTAGCAGTTCGAAAGTACGTCAAAGTGCAAGTAGATAAATAGGAACCGCTCTGGCGGGAAGGTAAACGGCATTTCTGTGCGCTGCTCTGGTTCACCAGAAGTGGCTTAGTCATGCTGGCTACATGACCCGGAAGCTGTACGCCGGCTCTCGGCCAATAAAGCGAGATGAGCACCGCAACCCCAGAGTCGGACACGACTGGACCTAATGGTCAGGGGTCCCTTTACCTTTATACATTTTGTATTTTTTCCTTGGTGGCTACATACCAGTTACATCTGGGAATGTTCTGTGTCGGGGAAGGGGTAATTGCCTTGCTGAGAGATAGGGCGGCTCCAATCACTTTGAAGAAGGTGGACATGGGCATGTGGTCATTCCTAAACAAGTCCTCTCAAGACCCAGATGACTACTGTCCAACTGCAAACATCCTCTTTGTGGGCAAGGTGGAATTCTGAAATTATCAAGGGCAAAAAGATCTGGCTTTGGATTTCAGGGTCCTGGATTTAAATGGCTTTGAGCCCCATGCTGCCTATCTTTGTGTTTGCTTCTGAGACTCCTTGACGCCCGCTCAGTCTGTGCATTTCCCATGGCATGAATTCAGAGACAAAACATGGTGGGTCCTCTATGTACATGCCCATATCATACCCCAAATTGAAGTCCTTCACCATCTCAGGTCCCAACAACAATTTAAATTTCAGCATTAAAAACACTTTTAAACAATTTACGATCACAACTAGAGTGGATCCCAAAAATAGATCTTTTTTTTTTTTTTTTTTTAATAATATTTATTTGATTTTCCAATTTTTGTCCAGCCCCGATTCAGGCCAGATCACAAACAATTTATACAATCTCTGATGACTTCCTCACGCCCCCCCTCATTGTTTTCATTTATCATAGCATACATTCTTACCAGGTTTCTAATTCCACATCATTAACATTTCCATAATTTCTAATTTCAAATCGCTTACCAACCACTCACATCTTTAACATTCTTATCTTTTACTTTAATTAAATCCCTGTCGTCGTCCCCCCAATCCCGGTGCAGACAATTTCAACATCAAAATTGCTTATCATTTTATAATATCTATCAATCTTATATCATTATCTTCAAAAATCATACTATAATCAATTCCTGCCAAGTCCGTGTTCAAAAACCAGTAGGCCACAAAACAATTACTGCATATAAGTGTTCATCCTATTCCTGCGGGCTCCAACTTTGGAACCCATTGTCCTTGCTGCAGAGTTACATCCAAAACCATGTCCATGAAGATCTTTGGCCTTCCCTTCCATATTTGATCCAGATTGTCACGACTTCCTCTCCGCTGCTTGTCGTTGAGCTGTGGTTTTTTGACTATTCTTTTATTTTTTCCCTTTTTCCTGATGATGACAACAGCTCTTTGCTTTAAATAGATGAATCTTTTGCGGCCGGCTCTCTTCAGGGTAGGCTTTCTCTGTTTAAGCTCAACAAGTACACTGTTCACATGGTTGAATTGTAAATCCTGACCAGTCAAACCATTGTTTATGCTTTGCTTTATCTCAGTCACAGTGCTGCTCCCAGCTGCAGCCAGCTCAGCTCTCAGTTCTTTCACTCCAGCATTGTAATCCATTCTAAGTTTTTTCAATTCCTCCAGCAATGTTATCAAATCCACATCCTGTTTCGCCGCCATTTTTAGCAAACAGTTCTTTTCTAACTTTTCCAAACTTTTAAAAACTTTTCAAAAGTTCCAAAACACCAAAATAATCCTCTCACTCATAGAGGTTCAATTAACTTCATCTGCCCCCTAGGATCGGGGGAGGCGCAGGGGTTAAATCTCCAAAACAAAGTGTCAAATTCCAGGCAGTACTTCTCAAAGCTGTGCAACAATGCCCTGTCGTTGTTACACAATGGCAAGGGACGGACCTCCGTGTTTTCGTCCTCAAGCCAGGTCAAATTGGATCAAAATTAAAGCTGTTTCTTGCAAATTACTTACAGTTCCGAATTCTAAATTTGAGAGGAATCGGCGCGCTCAGCGGTGACGGTCCTGCAGCTTCGCCGGACGGGGCTGTCAACGGGCCCTAGAGCTCCGCTGCCCGATCGCTCCCGGGAGCCCCGCTAAGAGCTCCCTGGGATCGGGACCGGCGTCCGAGCTCCTGCGGGTCCTCCGGACCCCGGGACGCCCTTCCCGGGGGTTTTGGGGGTCGCGGCGCTGGCGCGAACACCCCTTTGCCCGGTCCGACTGGGGGAATGTCAGGAGCGACATTTCCCCCCGACCGCCATCTCCGGCACGCCAACCGGAAGCCCCAAAAATAGATCTTTCAGGTGTCAAAGGTCAACGTACAGAGGTGTGTATTTGGGATATGACCAAGGTTGTATAATGACTCTACTAGCACAGCACAGATGGGGAACAGCGGCACACCTGCCTCTTCTTGGGGGTTTTCCTTCAGCTTCTTTCTGTACATGGTTTTTGAAATGGTTAAGTAAGTACATTTTTTAAAAAAAGTATTCTGGTTTACATAGTCCTAACTGTCTGCCTTTTTAATCTGCCTGATCTGTAATAAAGGACTCTCCAATTACTCTGGAAAAAAAGAAGAAGGTGCCACACAAACCTACATGGGGAGGGAATTCCACTAGGGCAGGGAAGTCCAACCAGTAGATCGTTATCTACTGGTAGATCCCTGGCTGATCCTGGTAGATCACGGGATCCTTGTGGGATCCTTGCAATTCCCCCCCCCCAAAAAAAAAGCTCAACAACTCTAGGCACTTCCCTCCTTAAAAAAATCTCAACAACTCTGGGCAATCCACCTACCCCACACACGCTCCTCCTCCCTCCAATGACAATGGGTAGATCACTGCCAGTTGTTTTTTTTTTTATATACTGGGAGTAGATATGGGAGTTGGATATGCCTGCACTAGGGGCTGGGCCAGCAGGAACGTAAAGGAGTCAGCCCCTGACAACAATGCATTGTTGGTACTGGGTTCCACTTATTAGAAGACATGGGTGGCTGTAGAAAGCCCCACCTCATTGTCTGCTCCAGGAAAAGGAAGGCAAGAAGTTTTTGTGGCAGCAGGATGGGACATGAGACTGAATGCTTCCTTCTCTTCGTGGCAGTGGAAGGGAGCAAAGGGGAGAAAGTTTTTCT
The DNA here is from genome assembly GCA_034641395.1 of Darevskia armeniaca. Lineage (NCBI taxonomy): Eukaryota > Metazoa > Chordata > Lepidosauria > Squamata > Lacertidae > Darevskia > Darevskia armeniaca. The sequence goes on along the minus strand of JAWWNF010000229.1, from coordinate 103,009 downwards.
CTTCTTCATCATCATCGTCACCCTGCTACCACCACCACTGAGAGAAGGAAGCCTGCATGGGACATAAAGGGGAGAAACATTTTGTTCCCTTTGTGTCTCCCTGCTGGCAGGACACAAACCTGCAGAATAGAAGGGAGGCAGTGCACACTTTTGCCCCCTATGCCACAACCGATAGATAAAGGTAAAGGTAAAGGGACCCCTGACCATTAGGTCCAGGTGTGCGGTTCTGGGGTTGCGGCGCTCATCTCGCATTACTGGCCGAGGGAGCCAGCGTACAGCTTCCTGGTTATGTGGCTGGCATGACAAAGCCGCTTCTGGCGAACCAGAGCAGCGCACGGAAATGCCGTTTACCTTCCCGCTGCAGCGGTACCTATTTATCTACTTGCACTTTGATCTGCTAGGTGGGCAGGAGCTAGGACCGTGCAATGGGAGCTCACCCCGTCACAGGGATTCAAACAGCCGACCTTCTGATCAGCAAGCCCTAGGCTCTGTGGTTTAACCCACAGTGCCACCTGTGTCCCAACTGATAGATACATCACTGCATAAATTATTTCCTTCCCAACAAAAGGGAAATAATTAATTTTTAAAAGTAAAAACCCTTAAAATGGAAAGAAAGATTGAACACTCCTATACGTTCATGGGGCTGCTGTGTGTCCCACCTACCCTCCTGAAATTTGAGCACCTAAGCAGATTATTATAAAGACACTTAATTATCCACAACTGTCTCCTCCACAGGAAATGCACCTGTAAATTTGCCCTGAACTTTACTGTGCTTGGGGAAATGGAGAAGCAGATGGATATGATCAACAGCTTTCCTTGTCCTTAAAGCCACATATCCATGAATGAAAATCCATATACAGGCAGTCTCTCCAAGCTAGCAAACAGCTACACTGTACATTCAAGGGAACATGCAACAAACCTAGTTGATTAAATAACTAAAACTGACAGCGGCAATAGCACCAAGACAGCAGAAGTAGTACAAGGTTTAAAGTGCTTGTTTTGTCGTCTTGAAATTGATAGATGAGCTGACAAAATTAAGGGATGAAAGCAAAGGAAAGAACATGAATTTCTCAAAATGTAAGCCTGTTTCCTGAATGCTGAAGCTGTAAGTTGACCAATATGACTTTCCACAGGGAAGGCGGGGAAGGAACAGGAGGGAGGGGGAAGAAAATAAATGAACAGACTGTTATAAGGAAATATTACTGAATGGGGGTGGGGTGTTAATATTTTCATTCAATGTTTCATTTTCTAGACCTCTTCTTTCACCCCAAGTGACAGAACTGCAGAGTTTAGTCCTATTTCATAGAATTGGAGGAGACTTTGTAGGCCAAAAAATCCAGCTCTCTGCTCAGTGGTGGAAACCCAAATCTAGAGCACTGTCAAGAGATGGCTCTCCAACCTCCAGCAAGGGGGATTCCACTATTCCTGTAGGGCAGGGATGGTTAACAGGTAGATCATAGGGGGGGGGGGATTGTGAAGAAGGTGCAACACAGACTGTATTTTTTGAGAATTTTAAGGAAAAATCATCTTCCGCAAAAGCTGCTGCTTGCCTTCTATCACTGTGCCATTGAAAGCGTGCTCATTTATGGTTTATGTGTGTAGTATGGAAACTGGATAGTGTTGCGAAGAATTATCAAAACAGCAGAGGGTATTATTGGCTGTTCACTCTCTACTTTAGAATGTATTTATAGCACCAGGCGCCAAAGAAAGGCATTAGATATACCAAGAGATCCATCACACCCTGGTCACCGTTTCTTTGAGCTCCTGCCATCGGGACGGAGATACAGAATAATGAAGGTGAGAATGAGCCATCTCAAGAACAGTTTCTTTCCTAGAGCAATTTTGGCCTTAAATGGAAACTCTGGACTCTGAAGTCATCTTATTTTATTTCTTATATTGTTCTGTATTATATTTTGTTTATCGTTATTTTTAAATTATGTGGAGTGCCTTATTTGAGTTGATATAGCAACCGAGGAATTCCGTTGTTCCCGCGAGGGGACAATGACAACAAAGATTTATTCTATTCTATCTACTGGTAGATCGCGGGGTGCCCATGGTAGATCGCGGTAGTTCATGGGACCCCTCCCACCCCCAAGAAAACAACTTTGATTTTGCAACAACAACAACAACAACAACAACAACAACAACAAAAAGCTCAACAACTCTGACTTCCTAAAAAAAAAAGCCCAATGACATTGATTTCCTAAAAGAAGCTCAAGAACTTTGACTTCCTAAAAAAACCTCAATAACTTTGGTCAATCCAGTGGGTAGATCACCACCAGTATATATATATATATATATATATATATATATATATATATATATATATATATATACACACACACACACACACACACACACACACACACACATGGTTTCCTGGTCATTGGTTCCACTGTCCAATCATTGCCATAGTCAATAAGTTTCTATTGGATTTCCTTCACTGAGCAGGGTGTTGGATTAGTTGGCCTCCAAAGCCCCCTCCAAACCTATGCAAGTCTGTGTTGTATGGAGTGAAAGAGAAAAATGACCTCTCTTCTCTGCTCCATCAATTTCTTTCTCACCAGTAGTCAGTTTGTGGCACGTTGACATGACCCAACAGTCAGCTTTGATGTGCCATTATATATTGGCACAGATGACCGTTGATGGAAGTTAGACAAAAGTTTGAAAGAGGCAGTTCTCCCAGCCCCTTCTGACACCTTTGGCGTTTCCTGTTTGCTCTGGGAAAAGGCCTAGAAAATGAATATGCAGTCTTTAAAATATACATTGGTGAAAAGAAGGAAAGAAACACTACCTCACAATGCAGCACACTATTCCTATCTTTCGGAATGAAACGCTGAGCACTGTGCAGATGTTACGGCTGACTCATGCCTGCTTGGTATATTGTTGCTTCAATAAGCCTCAATTCTGCCTATCACAGGGCAAAAAATGTCAGAGTAATCAAGCTAAATGGGAAGCAGGTTCCATTAAGATTTATGTGAGATCCCCATTTCGCAGTCTGTGCAGCACCCCCCCTGGTGTGAAAACTATGAGCAAAGTGGTACTTCGGTATATTTAATTGCTATTAGGTATTTTTAAACATCGCAGTATGAATCCTGTCCTTTCCTTGCCATATAATGGGACTTGTAAGCTGTGTAAGGCATGTCTAATTTAGCCGTAACATATTTTTAGCAACAAAAAGTGATAATTGCCATTTCCCTTTTTAAAGCATCTACTCTCAGATGCATATTAACTGCATGAAAAAAAAGAGTTGCATATCTTTAGCTCTCCATCCTATGTATAACATGTATGGAAAATAGGAACTATATAGAATCTGAAACAAAATGTTGCAATGTACTATCACTTTTTTTTTTTTTTTTACAGCGGTACTACCGTACCAGCATGCCATGCTCTTTTCTAGTAAACTTCACTCCCACCATGCATTTATATATATTTGCCCAACTTACAAAAGAGCCCCACACCGTATGGGGCTTCCCTTGAAGACAACTCAGAAGCTTCAACTTATCCAAAATACAGCAGCCAGATTACTGGCTGGGGTTTCATCCAAAACTGTAACCCCTGGTTTAAAACAGCTGCATTGCTTACCAGTTCATTTCTGGTGTTTAAAACCCTAAACAACTTAAGCCCCAACATCTGAAATGCTACCTCTTCCTCTACAGACCCTTTCAGGTGTTAAGATCGGCAGAGGGGGCCATCTTGGTATTTCCTCTGCCCTCAGAAGTTTTTGAGTTTTTTCCCTAGGGGTTGGCCTGGGAACAGACATTCTTTATGGCAACCCCTAAGTTGTGTAATTCCCCACAGAGATTCAGGTGGCACTTTTGTTATACAGCTTTCGGCAAATGCTGAAGACCAGGGCCGGATTTGGGTTTGATGAGGCCCTAAGTTACCGAAGGTAATGGGGCCCTTTTATATGTCCAGCTGTCCTTTGTCAACAACAAATTGTTGCTGTTGTTGTTGTTGAACATATGCTATATGGTCATTTATGAACCTAATAGGTATCTAAAGCCATTTGCACATGCAGAATGTAGGCACCCTATATATATAGAAATGAGCAAACCAGTGATATTTTAGGGAGCAGGCTAGCAGGCGGGGCCCATTACTTACAACACAGGAGCCTACACAACACAAAACACTGTTGCTGTATGTACCGTAGGTTTTATTTTATTTATTTATTTTATCTTATAGTTTGGAAATGTACATCCAGGTTTTTTCCCTTTAAATTTTTTTGGGGCCCCCAAAAAGAGAGAGTGGGGCCCTAAGCTATAGCTTGTTTAGCTTATACATAAATCCTGCACAGCTGAAGACACATCTCTTCTGGCAGAGCCCTCACCTTCATTGGAGTCTTGCTTTCCTCTCCACAATGGCTTCTTGTGCACTCTGCTTGCAGCTGTTTCATTCCATCGAACCACTGCTTCCGCTGCTCCATCCATCGTTGGCTTTTCTGCTAGAGCATCTTGACTGGCCTCACTGCTTCATCTGTTGCTGGATTTGCAGTTCGAGAATCAACTTGAACTGATTCCGTAATGTTGCCGGGTTTGTTTGTTTAAAAAAATAGGTTGGCTGGTTTAAATATGTGACTCTAAAAGTGAATATCAGATTTAGAGATAATTTGACACGGAGAATATTATTTACACTCTGCTACTTCTACAGTGGGACCCAGGTGGTGCTGTGGGCTAAACTACAGAGCCTAGGGCTTGCTGATCAGAAGGTCGGCGGTTCGAATCCCTGCGACGGGGTGAGCTCCTGTTGCTCGGTCCCAGCTCCTGCCCACCTAGCAGTTCGAAAGCACATCAAAGTGCAAGTAGATAAATAGGAACCGCTCTGGCGGGAAGGTAAACGGCGTTTCCGTGCGCTGCTCTGGTTCACCAGAAGTGGCTTAGTCATGCTGGCCACATGACCTGGAAGCTGTACGCCGGCTCTCGGCCAATAAAGCGAGATGAGCACCGTAACCCCAGAGTCGGACACGACTGGACCTAATGGTCAGGGGTCCCTTTACCTTTACCTTACTTCTACAGTGAATCCAAAATTCTGCATGACGGATACATGTGGTATGAAGGGTTGCCAATGTTTTCCTCTGCCAAGGCTTCTGTTTGTTTGAGACAATGACAAACAGCAATTCAACAGAACCCCCCCCCCCATTTTCTTTCTATCATAATTTTTATTAAACTTCTGTTTTACAATTTCAAATAGACATTTTACAAACCTTAAAATAACCAATGACTTCCCTTCTTCTCTTTCCATGGTTCATTTTACATACCATACATCCCTGCATATTTTACTATGACCATTCAAATCAATTTTCCACTTTTACGTCCATCAAAAATTATTTACTCTGTTGAATTTATCTTAATGCTGCCAGCATTTTCAGCTGTATAGTTGTTTTCCGTATATTCAATGAATGCTTTCCATTCTTCTTTAAATGTTTGTTCTTCTTGCTCTCTTATTCTATATGTTAGATCTGCAAGTTATGCATATTCTGTCAACTTAATTTGCAAGTCCTCTTTAGTTGGGACATAGCCAAAAAGACCCGGACAGCAGTTGTTGCATACATAAATAACCTTTTCTGACACCTGGAGATTTCAGTCTGGGTTATTCCCAACAAAAAGGACTCTATGAACCCCTCATTTTCTGGTTTGCAGGTGCTGTGGCAGAAAATGCTTCATGTTTAGTTCTGCTAGGTATGCCACCTAAGTGAAAGTCAAATCTGGTGAGAGAATTTCAAGGGAAGCCAAAATAGTATTAGTAAGATTAGTGGGATTTCTCAGGGTTTGGCCACCCGGAATGTATGTGTATCGGGCTGTTTTTAAAACCACAGAATCCCCACTAGAAAGAGAAAAGTGTCTGCAGGGTGAGATATATTGGCCGCCATGAAAGCTGATAAGAATTGTAAAACCCAGGGTGGATTCAAGGCTATAATGCTGCCCCTTATTTCAAATGTTATGCCTCATTACTGGATCAGTCTGCCCAGTCCCAAGTGTCACCACTGTGGAGCTGTTAAGTTTTATTATTTTTACATGCTACAGAGCTTTATTCAATATAGGTCAGCATAAGCATGGCTAGCTCTACTACATAGGGGGATTAGAGTTGGAAGATATATGGCAACTCAGTGAATATGATGCTATCTTTTAATTTAGCTGTCGATACTAAGAATTTTCTCTCGGCATTCTCTTGTGTGCTTTTTCTCACCATCCCAAGGAGAGCAGCAAGCCCTGAATTCTAGCTCTCAAAGTACACATTTTATTTATGAAGAGCTATCAAAAGAGGACTAGGATGTGATATATGGAACAGTGCATTCTCTTCAGCTACAAGAGAGAGGGATAAGAGTTCACCCCAGGCAGTGGATTTTGCAAGTCTCAACTTCAAGAGCACTGAATTAAAATTTCTGTGGTCGCTAAAGCAGGAATCAGCAATTGGAAGCCCCAGGACCAAATCTGGCCCCATAAGCAACAGGGCTTCCTTCCTCTACCTTGACAATTTGGTCCTGTATCTTCTTTTCTACTGTCATAATGAACATAGGAAGTTGCAAGTCAGACTATTGGTCTACATTGGTTGGCAGGAGCTCTCCAAGGATTCAGGCAGAAGTCTCTCTCAGCCCTCCCTAGATATGCTGGATACTGAAGCTGCAACCTTCTGGATGCAAAGTAGATGTTCTACTACTGAGCTTTGACCCTATCTCAAATGCATTGGTCTCCATCTCAGTGAGCATCTGAAGAAGAACTATGAGTTTTGCGAAAGCTTGTCACAATTCTGAGGTCCGATTTATTAAGACCATGAAAGGAGTTCATTCCAGAGCCTGACCTGAGTGAACTTCACCAACATCCCTTCGAAGTATTGAACAGTTCTGTTGACTCACTGAGTACATAATAAAGTGTCGATTGGTTAAGAAGTAAAATCCTGGGCAAAATATCTGCCCTAGAGTACACTGTCCCCTTCCTTCAACCTTTCTCTTATACTTAAGGCTTTGACATTCAAAATAATATATGCGAATCTTTTAAACAGTGTGCCGTATTATTTAATTGGCACTCTTAAATCTTACTGTTGGTGTTTCACATATATAAGTGTTTGTGGCATTAAAATCAATAAATACCATTATGTATCAAAGAATGAAGTTTGTGGTCAGAGATTTTCGATGTTCCATTGACTTTCAAGGATGATTAAAGAACACTCCACAGCACAGAGGACCATCTCCCCACTGACTAGATTTCCTGAGGCTATTTTTGAAAAGTAAGAGGTCTGTCTATTTTTGAGCACAAGGAAATGATAATTAAATACAGAAAATGTGTGAAATTACATGGAGACTGCTTCCTACTGGCGTTGTGATTTATGCTTTCTCTTAACAAAGGAGTTATTTTTATCTTGCCTATTAATGAGCAGAGTTACATTTACTGCTTGATTCGTTTTGATTCTTCTATGCTGTTCACCTTGGATTTCCTACTTTCAAAGGTTTCTGAATAACTTGTCGCTAATTGGATATTGTGGATATTGTTGTTTATGGGCACAGGCACTGATGGTGTACCATGTCCTGACTCCTACATGGGACCTTCCTGCTGGATTGAGCCATGGATCTTACATATACTTCAACTAGTTAAACTCAGCTAAAAAATCCTAATGCTTGTTGGCTTTGTTTTGTTTCATTGTGCAGCTAGGAGGAATCAGGAGTCTGGGTACAGTTTCATTTGTCCATCGTAGCGTAAATGAAGAGGAAGGCCATCAACATGTCACATTTAAGTAGAAAATACATATTTTTGAACAGATTTTTTTTCATATAGCATGTATCCTTAAATGTATTTAAATGTGCATTTAAAACATATTTTGATATGTCATTTGCACATTAATCTGGGGAATGCAGATTAAGCCAGTTTGTACCAGAATCCAGAAATATCATATTCTTCAACCACCCCTTCTTAGATCTGGCTCTTGCAGTACCTGCTCCTGTTTTCCATTGTACTTTTAACTGTTGAATAGAAGACAGTATTTCCCACTCTTGTGCGAAGGTACACCTGTTTTTGTTTCGTCTTCCATGCAACTTTTAAAGCTTCTTTAAAGCAAGCATGAAGAATGTGAGTTATAGAAGTTAAATGCAGCTTCCTATGCCTCTGTCTGATTTTTTGGGACATTCCCAAGGTCTCAACCTTCCCTGGCCACACCTCTTCTGACCACACCTCCACTTATCCTTTACTTGAATGATTTTGCCTACCTGGAATGTGTTCTTAAACTCTTGCTTACCTGGAGGATAGAAAGGGATGTATGAGTGTGTTTAGAAAATAGTCTACTGTTCAGAGGTGAAATTGACATGGGATGTCAATGGGATGTGGCCATCAGTCCTCAAGGCTGAAAAAACATTTTCTCTCCTGTTTTAAAGTTACAACAGCTCTGCTCCCTTTTTTGGATCTGGTCACTCCTCACTACACATTATATCCTGGATGATGCCAGCAAAAGTTTTAAGGAGGTTTCCGTTCCACCCTCTCAGAAGTTCTTCACACAGCTCAAGTTCCTGTTATGTATCAACTACTTTTAGTTCTCACATAATATTAATACTTTTTTTTAAACATTTGGGTCTTGAAGGATTTTTTTGACATGAGGACAGCTATTGTACTATTTGGTAAATACCTTTCTTATTGCCCATTTTGTATTTCCTCTGCAAATTATATTCCCATATTATCCTTTTGTAGGTCAACGTGACCCATTTTGCAGACAATGAACCATCAGAGTTAATAGGCAGAAGGCCTGAAGATTCTGGAAAATCCATGGAGACAGACTGACATGCCTATAAAGATGTTCGCTTTGACACTTTGTTGAGCCATCTCGGTGAAAGGAAAGTTACTGCTAATGAAAGGCATATATAAGTGTGATTCAGTTCCAAAAGGATCAAACTAGATTTTAATATTAAGTGAAGCCTGTTCAACGAATGGTACTGCCACCATCCTATTTGCACTCATATTATTCTGGGACAGGGACCATTATTCCCTGTATTATGAAAAGAAAAATGTAGTTCAGGTTTGGGTGACCTCTGGCCCTTTAGATGTTCTGAGTTACAAATCCCATCTTCCCTGGCCATGCTTGCAAGGGCAGTAAGGAGTAAGGAAATACACTACTGTGACTTTGACTAAGATAGATGATTGGTTAACAAAACATATTTCTGGGGGTGGAATAATTGGAGACAGTCATCATCACTGTAGAACGCAACTATTTCTGGAGGTTTGGAAGCAAATGTTGACGGGGCAGCAAAATAAGACATGAAGAAGAATTTCAAAGTGAAACAAGAAGGAAGATCAACTTTGCAAGCTCTTTCTTTTTCACTGAGACCTCAGGTTTTGTGCCTGAAGCCATTTGCTTTAATTATTAAACAGAGATGCTGTGTCCTGGTTTAGAAATCTGACATGTTGTTGAGTCTGTTACTTTTCAACCTCGTATAGTGAATGCGAATGAAGCTGAAACAGTTGCTCATGTCAAAACCCAGAACCCGGCCTGAGATAAACATGGATCATTACGGAGCTGTGAAACAAAACAAAACAAATTGATTTAACTAATCAGGGTTATTTCCAACGCTGCCATTCTGCTTGTGCAACATGATTTCTCCTTCCTCTTTCCTGCAGTCAGAACAGTTGTCAAATGCCAACACGTCATTGTATGTATTGTGATATGTATCTGTTTCCCACTGTTCTTCTATCACAGAACTGATGTCCGGTGTCCATGGGGTTTCCAGGCATTGACTAGAGTAGTGTTCTTCAACTTTGGGTCCCCAGATGTTGTTGGACTGCAAAACCCATCCTCCCCAGCCAGCTTGGGCAATGTTCAGGGATGAGAAGAGCTGTAGTCCAACAATATCTGTGGACCCAAGGTTGAAGAGCGTTGGACTAGAACAGGGATGGCCAACAGGTAGATCGTGATCTACTAGTAGATCGTGGGGTGTCTGTGGTAAATTACGGGACCCCTCCAGCTCCCCCAAAAGAAAGCTCAACAACTTTGATTTCCCCAAAAAAGTTCAACAACTTTGATCAATCCAGTGGGTAGATTACCGCCAGTTTTTTTTTTATAGTGGGAGTAGATCGATGTCTCTTGGAAGTTGGACAAGCCTGGACTAGAATATGTGGGAACTCTGCATTATTTTATTCATGGAAACAACCCTGGAAGTGTATTTCCCCAGCTTGAGAAAGCTAGAACCATTTCATTACATCACTTTATGAACCTCCCTCTTTAGCAATATAATGTTACTTCATTTGATACCTAACAGTATAATACTGTAAGTATAATACTCTAAAGGAGAATTGTGCTCTAACCATATTACTGTCTATTAAGTGGCAACATAGACTAGTTTTAACAAGATGCTAATTCAATATGATGGAAATCAGGTAACAAAAAACAATTTTCGAATTGCATTTTTGCAGACTTTATTGCATACTTCATTATTTACGCTCAACAGGACTAGTATCCTGTTTACACTGCCTGCTTATCAGTATTGAATGCATACTGGCAGCTTATGTTTATTTAATTAATTAACTTCTCAGAAGATGCTCTTGTTATGTAGAACATAGCATTGCTCTTGCGAGCTATATAACATACAAATGGCACATGATTCCTATTAACACAATTTTTTTGCAAATAATTTCCACATTAGTTTATCAGTTATTGCAAGTTTTCAGTGTTAGCAATGGAATATTTCTGCTATGCTTTCCCCCACCCCCTAACATTTGATACTTTGGTAGTAATGGGATTTGAAACCAGTGCAAAACTGGTGAAACAGAACACACAGATGGACAGCTACGTTGCGTATGTCAGTGTGTAAACATATGTCTCACATGGAACATTATTATTTGTTGTTGGTGTGCATATTAATACATTTACATGCATCTTCCTTCCATGAATCCCAATAATAATAATAATAATAATAATAATTATAATAATAATTATAATTTATTATTTATACCCCGTCCATCTGGCTGGGTTTCCCCAGCCACTCTGGGCGGCTTCCAACAGAATATTAAAATACAATAATCTATTAATCATTAAAAGCTCCCCTAAACAGGGCTGCCTTCAGATGTCTTCTAAAAGTCTGGTAGTTGTTTATCTCTTTGACATCTGGTGGGAGGGCGTTCCACAGGGCGGGTGCCACTACCAAGAAGGCCCTCTGCCTGGTTCCCTGTAACTTGGCTTCTCGCAGCGAGGGAACCACCAGAAGGCCCAAGGCAGCTTCAGGAATGATGCTCTATCCTGTGCATTCTGGCCATGTTCTGGAGTACAGCAGCCATTGGAGTCCATTGAGACTGGTAGGGTGAAGGCAGGAGACCAGTAGAAGATGGAACCAGACCCAATGATAGGCTTAGGCAACTAATTCTATGTTTTGACTCCCTTCTCCTCCCTTCTGAGTTCTACAAAGGCTGGCAGGTGGAAGCTGATAACCTTTCCATCTCATTTCTGCATTATTATTATTATTATTATTATTATTATTATTATTATTTCAAGAGCCACAGAGCAAAATGCTGAAAAACATGAAATCCAAATAGTGATTATACTCCAATCTGTGTATTATTCTAGGAGGTGTGAATGAGGTCAGTTTCCTTAAAAAAATGTGGACCAAGCAAAATCAGTTTCCAGCCCTATATTGAATTAGCCTTTCTGTGAGCCTTTACAGCTGAAGTTTGAGGTATAAAATAACCTGATATAAATAAATAAAATCAGTGTATTCCTAATGAAGGGAAAGTTGTGTGACAGCTCTGCTGCTCTTCCTCTGAGGAGGAAGCTGATTTTTTTTTAAAAAAAAACAAGTTATTTGCATCTTAACAGAAGCAGCTGGTATTGCTGTCTCTTTAACTCTGTCTCGATTCCAAACATTCCCTCTTTTTTTTCAAATCAGATACCTAGTGGGGCATAAAGACATTTATTTAGATAGACTTTTTAAAAAGTATTTATTATCCACCTGTCAGGTGCTGCTGGTGAACAGATCCATTTGCCATGGTACTGCACCTCCGCATTAGTTGGAGTGAACACAGCTGGGGTGGAGGTGGAATTGGGTAATGACAGAAAGGACTGGTGGACAAATAAGGTTTTTCAACCAGCATATAAACAGGGAGACAGACTGGAGGATGGAAGCAGCAGTAGTGTTTGTTCCAGGCAGAGGCTTCAGGCGCCCCTTTTCATCAGCATTACAGGCAAGGATATATTGGCATTGCGAGAGACATTAAGATGCTTGCGGGGGGGGGGGAGTATTTAACATGCATTTGAAAAATAATAATGATGACACATGTCTGATGTCAGTAGGGAGAGTATTCCACAAAGGGGTACAACAATGCTAAAGGGTCTGCTCCATACCATTGCAGAGCATATCCTAATCACCATGAATCTGTAACACTTGAGTTTGGACCTGAGGTTTTTCTATAACAGAAAACCTATCATTTGAGCTGTGCCATTTCTGATTTTGAGGGACGCGGGTGGCGCTGTGGTCAAAACCACAGAGCTTTAGGCTTGCCGATCAGAAGGTTGGCAGTTCAAATCCCCGCGATAGGGTGAGCTCCCATTGTTCGGTCCCAGCTCCTGCCCACCTAGCAGTTCGAAAGCACATCAAAGTGCAAGTAGATAAATAGGTACCACTGTGGCGGGAAGGTAAATGGCATTTCCGTGCGCTGCTCTGGTTTGCCAGAAGCGGCTTAGTCATGCTGGCCGCATGACCCGGAAGCTGTCTGTGGACAAACGCTGGCTCCCTTGGCTTATAGAGCGAGATGAATACAGAGTCGTTCGCGACTGGACCCAACGGTCAGCGTCCCTTTACCTTTACCCTTTTAATTCTGATTTTGCCAGGAAGCTTCACATAAAACAAGCCTGCTCACCTTCCTTGGTGGGCAGTGTTGCGGCCAAACAATGTGATCCGGTGAAGGGCAGGAGCAGTGGTGAGCTGATTTCGGCTAGGGCGGTGTTAAGGCATAGGATAAGCCTAGATCTTTTGGTGGAGGGGAGGTTGTAGCCTCTGCCTGCCGGCCCCTCCTTAAAAGGATCCAGGAGGAGTGGCTTCTGCCCAATGCACAGACAAGGGCTAGGACCATACCACTCCTGCAACGGGGACCCCACAGGGGGTACCCCTATTTGATGTAGGTCATAGGGTACTCTCCATGGTTGTGGTTTCCCTTAGATGCACTTGCAGCAGATGGGCTGGAGTGGAATAGCAATGGCTTTACCCAATGCCTATGCCAAGCCATTCTCTACTACTGCAACTAATAAAGGTGTGGCCATATTCCAGCCAAAACCCAATATACTGGTGTCCTGTGTGGTTATTCACTCCCTCTAGGGAACTAAGGGATCATGAGGTCTTTTCATACAATTTCCCTCCTATCTGACATGATAGCACCACAGTTCTCAGACACACCATGGTAGCACATAAAGGTAAAGGTAAAGGGACCCCTGACCATTAGGTCCAGTCGTGGACGACTCTGGGGTTGCGGCGCTCATCTTGCTTTAAAGGCCAATGGAGCCGGTGTTTGTCCGCAGACAGCTTCCGGGTCATGTGGCCAGCATGACTAAGCCGCTTCTGGTGAACCAGAGCAGCGCACGGAAATGCCGTTTACCTTCCTGCCTTAGCGGTACCTGTACTTATTTATCTATTTGCACTTCATGCTTTCGAACTGCTAGGTTGGCAGGAGCAGGGATCGAGCAACAGGAGCTCACCCCATCATGGGGATTCGAACTGCCGACCTTCTGATTGGCAAGCCCTAGGCTCTGTGGCTTAGGTCACAGCGCCACCCGCGTCTTATGGTAGCACACACTACTCTATAAAAAACACGCATCTAGACTGATAACAGAATTGCAAAGGCTACTGGAGCATACTATGATTTCAGGTGGTTGTCACTCACTCCTACTGTACGCGTCACCCTTGAGGTCTGGTGCTTAAGTCTGGTGCTTAGTAGATCCTCACCCAACATCTGAATTTGTCACTATGCACAATGCTACGGTATAGGTTTTTGCATACAATTTACTTAGCACGTATTTGTTCTTAGGTGATTCATTGGCTGATATTATGAATAACTGCTCAGTTTTTTTGTTTTGCTCATAGGAAGTGGGGGAGAGGATTTAAGAGTGACCTACATATGTTCTCTTGCTGGGGTTTATTCTAATTGAATAATAACAAGATTATTTATTTTCTTTTGTAGGCGTTTGTTCCCGTCCCTGTGCTATTCTGTGTGCAGAGTAGTAGGAAGCTGAGCTCTAAGTGACAAGTTTGCTTCCTGTCTGCAGCCTAGCTCTATGACGCAAGACGAGAAAGATCCTTTGAAACAAGCTGTGCATGCTATTGTTTTCTCAACACAACCTTGGCTCCTTTCCATTGTGATCCAATACAGCAGAGTTTGATGGCAGTCAGGCTACTGTCAGTGATAATAGACAGGAGGATGTGTAAATCCAAAGAAGCAGAGAGCTGCAATATAAATTTAACTGAATTGCTAAATGCTGAGTCACTAACATAAATCTGGTCAATCTGCAAACTTAAACAGAAATTTGATGGGTTTCCTGTGATTTCTCGGTGCTGCTAATTGTCATTTTAGAGCTTTAAATGGATGAGCAAAACACTCATGATCCCAGATGGTCTGGCCTAAGTAAAGGTGCTGGAGGAATCCTGTTCTTCTCAGGGGATGAGTTGGGATGGAGGGATTGTGGGAGTGTCTCCAAGATCTTGCAGTGGGGAGGAGAGAGTGCAGAGCGCCAACCCAGCTCTCTTGGCTGCAGCAACCAGTGAGGAAGTGGCACTGGGGTGGTGGCAGCAGCCTTCTGGGTAATGGTTATAATGGAGGAAGAGGAGATATGGAAGGGGGAGATAGGCAGACAGAGACAAATGCAGGCAGAAATTGCAGGTCCATTCCATCCTTTTTCTTTTGCCTTTTTATGCAAAGACACACCATTTCCTCCATCTTCGCCTCAAACCCCCTTGAAATTTAGATTGTACATGAATAGTATATTATTATTATTATTATTATTATTATTATTATTATTATTATTCTCTTGACTTAATGATCCTCCAGGGACCAACCACTGGACTTAATGGTGTTTTGAGTGCTCTATGTTTAGATGTACTTTGCTCTGGGTTCTCTTGAGAGGAAAGATAGTCTAGATATGTAACCAACAAATAAATATATGAATGGCCTTACAGCAGGGGAGGGGTATGGTGCAATTGGATGCTGATGTGCATTGCTTCATTTTCTTCAAAATGTGGAAAGCTGCTCCACCTGCATTTGGGGCATTCTGTTGCCCCCAAATCCTACGCTGGTGACACCTGCCAACATTTAATATCAAAGGTACAGGCTTCCTATGAAAAAAGCTAACTGATTCAGAATCTGGAGGATAGAAATAAGAACCTATTTTCTGAAAATACCAAAATGATCTCAGTTTTCTGGAAATTGAATAAAATGAGGCTAGAAGGGGGTGTGGGGGAGAGATCCCTTTCAAACATTTGTATTTCAAGAAATATTGTCAATATGTTCTAATGATATCTCCTTGAGGCAGAGGCACAAAGACTCTACCGGGCTTTAAGGAGATTTGGATTAATACAGTAATCATTAACTAATAGTAATGTACATCTGCATGTATGGGATAGAGCTCTATCTGTTTCCTCAGCCACCACACGTTCTGCCAAAAGCGAAACCGCTGAATTCCACATCCAACAATCTGCCGCTCCCTCTCCTTCTCCACCACTTAGCAGATCTCTAAACTGGGAGGAAACCATATTACTGCAAGATGGAGTGAAATTGTGAAGCAGAGGGAGGGGGAAATAAAATAAAGCAAATTTAGCATTTCAAAAGGGTTTATTACTCTTGCTTGTGAGCTGTAACTGCATAATATGAGCCTGTGGGGTGGGGGATGTACGTATCTTCAAATGCATCAGGACTATGTAGCAACCTGTAATTGTAACACAATGATTTGATTACATTGTGTTTATTCAATTACTTCAGCTTGCTCTTAGGCACCCACTCCAGCAAACTGACAAGAAGCAATATATCATTAAGGAAGTGTAAGCCACACCACTGTTAGTTAATAGTTCTCCAGCATTCCAATTATTATATTTTGCCTTGTTGGGGTATATATCATCTCTCTCTTAAAATGCATGCATTTTTTTTTTCCTGGTGGGTTGAAAGAAGCTGAACTCAGCTCCTCATGAAAATGTGATATATTTTTTTCCAGTAACCCAAACAATGCTAAGCAAAGAAAACTCTCCCGTGACTTTCAACAAACACCAGTTCATGCCCAGAGATTATGCCAACTCCCAGCTGTTTATGTGGGAGTAGCATCTTCTACTGCTTTGGCCATCTCCATTTGCTGCTGGTGGTGAGGTTCCCTGCCCGCCCCCTGTCCCCCAGAGACAGTACTTTTGTCTTGTTGGGATTCAAACTCAATCTGTTAACCGCCATCCATCCTCCAACCAACTCCAGACACCTTTCACCAGTCCTGCTTCACACCTGATGTGTTTTGCCTTCCAGGAATGTGTTCTTGACCTCTGATGATGCCTTTTGCTCGTCAGAATGGAGGATAGCCTGTTGTACAAAGGCAACATTTGCATTCATTGTTCTCAGACTCTCCAAGGGCCTCTATTTTCCAGGGACAGTCTCAGATTTATATAAGCCACCCTGGTTTCTGATTTGATACTGGAATGTCCACTTTTCCTTAGGACATCCCTAATTTCATCGGAGAAGTGTATGTGAGTTAAAAGGGAGTGGGTGGTGCTGTGGTCTAAACCACAGAGCCTCTTGGGCTTGCTGATCGGAAGGTCAGCAGTTTGAATCCCCATTGCTCCCATTGCTCTGTTCCAGCTTTTGCCAACCTAGCAGTTCAAAAGCATTCCAGTGCAAGTAGATAAATAGGTACCAATGTGGTGGGAAGGTAAACAGTGTTTCTGTGCGCTCTGGTTTCTGTCATGGTGTCCCGTTGCGCCAGAAGTGGTTTAGTCATGCTGGCCACATGACCCGGAATGTGGTCTGTGGACAAACACCGGCTGAAAGCGAGATGAGCGCCGCAACCCCATAGTCGCCTTTGACTGGACGTAACCACCCAGGGGTCCTTTTTTAAGTGAGATAAGTAACTATACAAACTTTAAAAGACATCTAAAGGCAGCCCTGTATAGGGAAGTTTTTTGTGTTTAATGTTTTTTTTTTTTAAAAAAAATAATATATAATCTTTATTGATTTTCACATTTATACTTCATATACAAACTATATTGCATATACATACTATATAACATATTCCATATCTCCTTCATTCATCCAGAGCTGATGAATGATTTTGTGTTTAATGTTTTATTGTGTTTTTATATGTGCTGAAATTTGCCCAGAGTAGCAAAGGCAACCCAGTTAGATGAGCCCAGTTAGGGGTACAGAACATTTAATAATTAGAATTAGAATTAGAATTAGAATTAGAATTAGAATTAGAATTAGAATTAGAATTAGAATTAGAATAGGACTGCCCTATATCCATTGGAGAAATGTTGGAGGGTATGTGCTCTGCACATTTTTGCCCCTGCTTTAGTGCTACCCAGAGGGGCCTTATGAAGCCATCGAAGCCATTCCCACAGCACCAACACAACAGATCCCTGTGAGCCTCTGGCACATCACTTGGGATGGGTGCTCAGTTGGAAAAGCCTGCTGCTAGCAAGGCTTGATCTAAGCTGGTGCCATCCTGAATGTCACAAACCCTTCCCGCAGATTGTGCAGCTTCTGTGTGCCTTTTATGAGGTTGTGTGGGGAGAGGAGTCCTTAGTGGTCTCATTAATTCAACGGCTTGGGGAGGCATCCGATAATATACTGCATGCGTGTGTATATTTCCAAACACACAGGGATTCGTAGAGCCGTCCATCCATTCAATCCACTTCCCCTCAGCGGCAGTATAATTGCCTAACTATTGGTCTGCATGTCAGTGGCAATAAGGATGGGAGGTTGGTTTGAACTATAAGGTCAGGAACAGCTCCAGCCTTCACAGATGTTAAAATTAAAGACTTGTTCTGCAAAGACCGTCTGAAATTGTAGCTGATGGGATCTTTCGCTAGCTATGAATGTTTGAGAAGCTATCAGTCATGAGGCAGAGTAAGTGAATTCTGGATGGATGTGATTTCTACCGGGCATTGTTAGATCATCTAAGGCAGGGAATGACACACAAGGGGTGTGTGTGTGTGTGTGTGTGTGTGTGTGTGTGTAGGGTTTGGGAATGAATTCCACCAGCTGTTTGTTTATTTCGATGACTCACAGTATGACTCCCTTTTCTTATTGTGTCTGGCAGTGAGGAAACGGAGAATGAAGTGAAGTGGATTTATTCAAATGTATTAAAATGAAAAACAATCTTGAAGGGAAAGAAATATGTGAAGCAATGTGCATTAAGCTTTTTTAAAGCGAGAGTGGTTCCTGCTATCTCTTCTCCCAGGTATTTGGCGGATTATGAGAATGATGGTTCTGCTGTCTGTTGAGGGGTGTTTTTACTGCTGAAGTTTTTGCGTCTGTTTTATTTGGCTTGTTTTACAGGCAATGGTATGGCTTTTATTGTATTGCATTGTCCCTTTTTCTGATTTTATGCCATCCTCTATGCTTTTAAAATGTGCAAGTTGCTTGGATGCTTGTTGCATCTCATGTGACAAGTAAATTGCAACAACAACAACAACAACAACAACGGTTACTACTACTACTGCTAAACTGGCCTGTATTTTCTTTTTTTTAAAAAAAGCCATCACTGTATTAGTAGTAGGACTGCCCTCATTTGCTATTTAGGCATTTTGAGGCTGTGTTTCAAGGCTACCCGCTTCCAGAGTTAGGTTACTGCATATCCAAGGATAACATTTCAGTTTGCAATATAATGGGACTGCAATCCATAAAATCAAAATTGAAAAATATTATGACAGTAGCAGGTAATGTGTGCGCGTGTTTCATATTCAGCAAAGAATAAAAAATTAAAAGCATTGTATATTGTTATGATGTTTCTATGCTGATTTCTGTGCTGAGATGGTTTTATCCTGATCTTATGCTGTGTTTCGTTGGTTTATGTTACTTTTATGTGGGTTGTATTGACACTGGCTGCATACACACTATAGATTCAAAACAAAAACATCAGAATCCTGGGAATTGTAGTTTTCTCCTAATTAAACTACAGTTCCCAGGATTCATTCTCTCTCTCTCTCTCTCTCTCTCTCTCTCTCTCTCTCTCTCTGTGTGTGTGTGTGTGTGTGTGTGTGTGTGTGTGTGTGTGCTATGCTGGAGGAGGAGATGTGCTTAACGGTCTGCTGTGTACACAGTCATGTTTTGCTATTTATTTTTTGTTGTGTTTGTTTTATGTTCTATGCGAGATGAGCGCCGCAACCCCAGAGTTGGTCACGACTGGACCTAATGGTCAGGGGTCTCCCTCCCACTCAAATTAGGGTGGGACACCCTATATTGACTGTCTTGACCGAGCCAAGTGCAGTTTCCTTAAAAGAGATCAAGGTGGACATGGTTGAAGCCAAGTGACCAGCTAACCAGAACCGCCCTGCAATTCCTTCCACCACAAGTAGCCCACAATTTGTTTTACGGGGATTGAATTCTGGGCACAATTCCCAGCCTCCCGCACAGCCATGTGTCGCACTGATGATGCCAGGCAGCTGTGCAGGAAAGGAATAATTCATGCACACCTAGCTTGCCCACGGCCATGCCAGGCTGCATTTGCTGCTGCCTAGCTAAAATGGTAAGCGGTTCTTGTGTAGGTAATGACATTATCAGTAAGTTAATCCACGCTATTCATTTAAGTGCAAATGAAATGTAATCCAAGTGGGGGAAAGTACAGTGGTACCTCAGGTTACATACACTTCAGGTTACATACGCTTCAGGTTAAGAACTCTGCTAACCCAGAAATAATGCTTCAGGTTATGAACTTTGCTTCAGGATAAGAACAGAAATTGTGCTCTGGTGGCGCAGAGGCCCCATTAGCTAAAGTGGTGCTTCAGGTTACGAACAGTTTCAGGTTAAGAACGGACCTCCGGAATGAATTAAGTACTTAACCAGAGGTACCACTGTAATCAGTTATATATTGTTTGTGGATCGAAAACGACACCAGCGGATACTGATCACATTTGCTGAATTTATTTGTGTTCTGGATATGGGACAAATAATTTCCATTCCTGTTTTCACTGGAATTCCCCAACATTGCATTCTGGGAGTAAGCTTGAGGAAAGATGGCGGACTTGCTTTTGAGTAAACATGTACAGGCTTGTTGTGTAAAGGAGCTAGATTACAGCAAATTAATATTACTAGTAGAAATGTGATCAGAAATTTGCTCCCATCGCTAGATATCAATAGTAACTATGCTTACAATGAAAACAGCATATATTTTTTTAAGAAAACAAACCCCACCATAACTTTACCCCAGGGAGAGAGGGGGGGAAAATATGTCATATACTGAATAATATGTAGGTTTCACAGAATAGATTAAATATTTATGACAGAATCAGTGCACTAAAAAAAAAAAAATGTAATGATTACCTTAGTAGAATGGCATAACTTCTCTGGCACCAGGCATGTTTGATCTGCCTACAGGCAATTTTAATAGTAATTTAAAAGTGCTCAGTACTCATCACTTTATGGCAGGCTTTCATTTCAAGACATTACATAAAATGATATGAAGCTCTTAAATCCCCATCTCAAAATACATTAGTGTTTCCTGCTTAAGTGTTTATCGTGGCAGACCTCTCCGATTTGTAAAATGCGGGAGTCTTGATGAAAACATCTCAGACGCAGACCTTCTCCTGTGGAGGGCTAGTCTCCTGTTCAACCTCCGCTATAGAAGAATATATGTCTCACTTTAATAAATGATTAAATCAGCATTTAATCTTCCTCATGCTCTAGCTAAGTTGCAGTAAGGTTGATACATGGAGATGATATACCAGATTTGGCATTTTAGGGAAGTTGAAGATAACAAACCTCTGTTGATGAAAACCTGTTTGAGAAGGGAGGGTAAGGAAGACTTCAAGCCATTTCTAACCTTTGTTTTGAATGCAGATCGTTACAATAACAACTATGTCACTGCAAGTAGGTTCCCTTTCAAAACAGGCATAGGCAACCTTGGCTCTTCAGATGTTTTGGGACTTCAATTCCCATCATCCCTGACCACTGGTCCTGTTAGCTAGGGATGATGGGAGTTGTAGTCCCAAAACATCTGGAGAGCCAAGGTTGCCTATGCCTGCTTTCAAAACTATCCTCCTCTGTTTTTCTCACACACCCCCCCATTATTAGATTTATTATTAAATTTAAATCATTAAATGGGAAGACATTTCACGCATCTGGTGATTCTGGAATGCAACAGGTTAACAAAAACTGTTTACCATTATTATTATGCCTACTCTGAGAAGCAAAGATTTATGTTTTATCCAACTGAAGGATAGATAGATGATAGATTAGATAGATAGATAGATAGATAGATGATAGATATAGATGATAGGTAGGTAGGTAGATAGGTAGATAGGTGATAGATAGACAGATAGATGATATCTGTCTAACCTGTTTAACCTTCTCACCCCTTGCTTTTTCCTGTAAGACTAATTGCAGTCGTTAACAGTCGTCAACAGGTTTACCACAGCTATCAGCCTATCACCCATTCCCACCACCCCTCTGAGTAATACCCCTCCCCACCCTCTCACTATATATAAGGGTCTGGTGACTTCTGTTTCAGTGTATCTGAAGAAGTGTGCATGCACACGAAAGCTCATACCAAGAACAAACTTAGTTGGTCTCTAAGGTGCTACTGGAAGGATTTTTTTTTATTTTTTTTTGACTATGACAGACCAACACGGCTATCTACCTGTAGATAGATGATAGATAGATAAAATTAATCCAATAAGTTCCATCAGTGGAAACCCTGGGGAAGGAATTCTGTTTGTGCAATGGGGTTCATCCCCATCCTGCTGCACCTCCAGTTAGGATGACCATTGGCCATGGATGATGGAATTATAGTCCAAAACATCTAGAGAGCATCAGGTTAGGGATGAGGGGACCAGAACATGACAGCATGGTACCCATGTCACACAGCTAGCATGGTGATTGTTTGATGGTTATACAAGCAATTTTTATATGCACAGGGATTGTGTTTCTGACACAGATGTAGCAGAACTAGATTCCATCCTTCTTTCTCAAGAAGGCACTGAAAGGAAAATACAGCCCAAGAGCCATTCAAGCATTGATGCAAATGCAGCAGCCAACCACATCGGCCTTCTTAATGGGTTTTACTTTTCTCTGTGCATTGCCCCTTCATTTTGTTCTACTTCTTTCTCCTTTTCTGTTTTTGACTGTTCTCATAAACTATTCCATTAATGCAATCAAAATTACATTATATGTAATAATCTTGGAAGGGACAATTATAGCGATGGAAATGAAAAGGCAACAGAAAACGCTGCGGAAAAGCTGTGAAGAGAGCAATTTTGGTGATCTATTTAACGCTATCAAAGTATCTCTCTCTTTTTTAAAAACTCTCCCATAAATGCTTTTAAGACTTACTTTGGAAAAACCAGTCATTTTCAAAGTACCTTTAAGAGCATGTAATCCCTGCATAGTTTGAGGAAGGGGGGAGAATGCACTTTTCTGAAGTAATGGTAATTTTCTGGATAACTAGTTTATACAATAAAGAAATGCCAAAGACATATTTTGAAAAAGGTAATGCGCAAAGATGGCACTACTACTCCATACTTTGCAGGTAGCATATTACCCACAAAACTAGAAAGGTAAAAATGAAAGTACATTAAATAATGGATCAATATCCATCTGAGAAGGGAAATGGGCCAACCCAAAAGCACACTCTTGTAAAACAGAAAAAAGCATGCCTCTCGATAAGGTCAATAAAGACCCTATGGGGGAGGGGTATTACCTCTGGTGGGGGCATGTCATGCTCCTTCTGGGGTCCACCTTTGGTCCCCACCCTGCACTTAGATCTCACATGTGTATCCTAGACGTTGTCAACATGCAACAGTGGACGCACCCTGGGAAACATCTTCGAATGGCTGACTAAACTAGGTGAGGGTAGTTTGAGATGGGTCTCAAAATCAGGGATTAAGCAGAAGAGACCAATAGTGGGTCCAATAGTAAACTAGGCGGTTTTTGCATGTGCTGTGGAGGGAAGTGAGGGACATGTGGGGCTTGTCAACCTGGGAAGGTAGCCCGTCTAGGAGACCCCTGTTACCTGCGGGATATATTCAGGAGAAGAAATTCTACATGAATCCAGAGCGGAGTCCCTAAGACAGTTGGGTGCTGCCTTGTACGCCTCCTTGTACACAATTCCTGCAGCTAAGATGGTGCCTTTGAACCACATCAGTGAGGCCGGGGGGTGGTCATCTGGGCAGCCCAGGACCTCCATGTGCACTGCCCGGGCTTGCATGCCAGGGAGGCACTTTGGTGCTGATAACACAGTAGTTTGACTTCACCCCAGGAGACGCATTCCATTGCCTCTTGAGACAGACAGATGCCAACAAGAAGAAGAACATATAGACAGGGCAGGCTTTTTCCAATTGGAAGTCACAGGAACTGAGTTTTGGCACCTGTCAAGTGGACTCCATTGCCATGTGTGGTGTAGTGGTTAAGAGCAGTAGTCTTGTAATCTGGGGAACCGGGTTCGCTTCCCCGCTCCTCCACATGCAGCTGCTGGGTGACCTTGGGCTAGTCACACTTCTTTGAAGTCTCTCAGCCCCACTGACCTCACAGAGTGTTTGTTGTGGGGGAGGAAGGGAAAGGAGAATGTTAGCCGCTTTGAGACTCCTTTGGGAAGTGATAAAGCGGGATATCAAATCCAAACTCTTCTTCTTCTTCATCATCATCATCATCATCATCATCATCATAAAAGGTGAGTTCCGGTACCTCTTTTTCTGAAAAAAATAGCACTGCATATACAATATACTTCCAGCATTTAATAAAGCAGCATGTCAGACAATAAAATATTAGCATTGTAATCTCTCTAACCTCTGTCTACCTTTGCATGTGAGGAGTTCTTTAAAAAAGAAAGAAGACCAGGAAAACTTTGTTTGTTTGTTTGTTTGTTTATTAATTACATTCCTTACCTGCTCTCCATTGCCAGGCAGTCCTATCTACCTGAGATGACCCTGCCCCTTCCACATTTGCAGATGGAAGTCTTCCAGTCCAAAATTCTACACTTCAGACTCCTACCTGATTATGTCAAATGCGCAGACAGAGAGCTCCCATAATAGTCTATCCACATAGCCGACCAACCACTTTCTGAATAGATCAAAAGCCTCGATGAATTCAGCCTTACACATAATAGTGGCAGAGGATAGTGTCTATCTTGACAGCTTTCAAAAAAGGAATGACAGCAGCAGGAGCAGACCAGAACTAAATATTTGCTACATGCACAGGTGCGATGCTGAAAATGGGAAGTAAAAGAAGGGAAAAGAGAGAATACTAAGAAAAATTCTGGTCCTTGTATGACATGAAGAAAAATAAAGAACACAGAATGAAAGAAATCTAAAAATTAATGACCCTTAAAAATACCCCCCCCCCGGAATACTTCTGATACATTAAGTATCAGATATTTAAAACACTTGTTATAACTGAAAATGCACATATGCACACGTTGATTAGTTTAGTTAATTGCTTAATTCATTAATTACACATGGAAATGTGTGAAGCCTCTTGTGAAAATATTTTTGCTAGTCGCATCACAACTCTTCCAGACCCCCTGACAACACCTCTGATGTTTCATTTGAGGAAGAACCTGCATATTTACTTCATCGGTGAAAACAAATCAGGAATCTGCTGTATCTGGGAGCCTCAGCAGGAGGAAGGAACCCTTTAGTCCAGCATCTTCCCAGGAACAAGGAACCCTTTAGTCCAGCATCTTCCCAGTCAGATGCTTCTGGGAAACTAGACCATGGTGAGGCCCTTTCCTCCCACCATACCACTGGAAAGGAGGTCCTGAGAATTTTGCTCCTTCCTTTTAAGAATCATAGTGTGTGTGGTTGTTGTTGGTTCTGGACAGGAGGGGGCTTACCTAGATGTGCATCTTCATCTGAACTTCAGGGCTTTCCTCTTCCCCAATCATATACGATACTGTCCTTGCGTCACATGTTCCTTGAGAGTTTTTGCCTGGCTGGAGTGCCTCCTTGAATTCTGACAATGACTCTTGCATGCCTGTAGAAAAGTTGCCTAGTCTACAAAGTTTGCAACCCCCACATCTAGAAGTCACCGTGTTGGCTATCCCTGATTTCATAATGATAAATGAATCTGAATCCTGAAGGTGGACAATTTTGATTTTCTGTTTTCCCCATCTTAAATTTGGTTTTCTCACAACTCTACAGCAATTTGTAATTTATTTAAAATAAAAAAAGCCTGCATGAAAATTCATCAAAAATTCAATATGAATCTTTCTTAATATGTTTTTGATATGCATTTTCATTAATGTACACATTTCTGCATGCAGTTTTCTCTAATATTTTGTATGTTGTTTTCACAAACACATGCATGTTTATGAACATACATGCACATAGTGTTTGGCTGGAGAACTGCATCTCAAAATTGGGAGAAGTGAGAATTTTAAAGAGTAGCTGTATTTCATTCCACATATTGGTCTGATACATGTGAAATAGGCAATTTCTCATCAAAGTGCAAATGAAATTGAATTTCTCCTCCATCCTTTCCCCACTACCTCTGAAATTCTAAAGAAATTCTAAAGCACATTGTGAAATGGAAGACTTCTTCCTCAATTTTTTTGAGAAACCGGAGAGTTTTGCACAGGCAGAACTGTAAGAAACCAAAGTCAATAAATTACCGTACTTCATTTAGGCACCGGAAAGACGCTAGTCTTGGGCACAGTTTTCCTCTTATCTGTTTGTGATCTTGTCTTCACGGAGGTGTTGTGTCCATTTCCCCCTCTGTTGTGCTTTCCACTGAAAAATTTAGTTGCCTGTAAATGTAGTAAAAATGATTTTCAGAAATCTATAATCCTATACCCACTCAATGAACTAAACTGGAATTACTTATGAGAACACATGCATTGATTTGTGCTGTAAGTATCCCAAAGTAAAATGTCTTTTTTTAAAAGAAAGAAAGAAAGAAAGAAAGAAAGAAAGAAAGAAAGAAAAAAGTACTTTTTTAATTAAAAAAATTGTCTTTTCCCTTTGAGAGGAACACCCTATTCATTTAGAAATGACTGGATCACATTATAAACCGCATTTCATGTTTCACTTCACTAATTGTATGATAATGGAGATACTTGGGTTGGGATTACGTGGGTCAATTACCTATTGAAATCCTTTTCCTATGTAGAGTGAGTTGTGTTTGGCAAGTGAAGAAATGTTGTTGTTGTTTGTTGTTTGTTGTTGTTGTTTATATACTGCCTTCCATCATAAGATCTCAGGGCGGCTCACAGAATAAAGTGAATCTTGGTTAAACAGTAGACTTCTTGTCTACACACAGAGAGATGCTTGTAGAGTATGAAACCAGCATCCTTTTCTCCCAGTGGTCAACCAGATGCCTACAGGAAGCCTGCAAGGAGGGCATGAGTGTAGCGTTTCTCTCTTCCCACTTGTGATTCCCAGCAAGTGGCATTCAGCAACATATTGCCTCCACCAGTGGAGAGAGAACTCTGTCATCATGGTTAGGAGCCACTGATAATAAGCCTCATCTTCCACAAATCCTCTGATCTGAATCATTTACGCCCCATTTAACACACCGAGATTTCCTTCCAAATAAATATGCATAGGGTCGTACTGTCAGAAACCAATGTTGTTAATTGTAATATGTAATATGGTAATATTTTTTGTATGGTTCTATTGATTTTAAGCTTGATTTTTGCAAGCAATTAGCAGGCTCCTCATGGACATGAAAGGCAGCATACAAAACAAAAATCAATAAATGGCTAATAAAAGATTCCAGTTGAAGCAACCTCTCAGCTACTAAAAACACTTTACTTGTGTATGTGATATCCAACAGGGATACTTCTTCCCTGTCCCTCAAGGGTGGGGGCTTAGCTTGCCTACCAAGACTCTTTTTCTTAGCCTTCCTCAAAATTATTCAAAAGTTTTGCCCCATATTTTGCTTTAAATAGAATTTGGCAGCAGCACTGGGATTTACAGATCCTCCCTGAGGAATTCAGTTAGTCCTATCAAAGCTTTTTTAGCTTCCCTTGGAATTCCTCAGATGTTTTGCCAAAGCAAGAACCTCCAAATTTGCCCTAAGTTTTGATCCATGTGAAATTCCCCATGAGCACAGCTTCCAACACGCATTCTGAATCAGACTTTGTCTAATATGTCACCACTAACATGTCCATGTGTTAAAAAACAACAACAAGAGGCACAATGTCTCCTGAATTCCTTTTTCTGGTCAATACTACAGAAGTTATCAGATGAATGTTCATCAGCCTCCATTTATCCTCCCGTGAAAATATACCTGTAATTCCCCCCTTCAAAAAGCCAAAAATCAATTAACAAAATTCAAAAGGAAAGCACGCTTTGCCCACTTTTAACAACTTTGTGGGAAGTGTGAAAGGTTGCTAAGAAATAAAACACACGGGATTTGATTTGGATTGAGTGGGGGAGCAGGGGTATTGTTTTTTGTTTTTGTTTTCATTATGTATTTTGTGTTTTTATCTTGTTAACTGCCATGAGATCTATTGATGGAAAGCAGTATACTACTACTACTACTACTACTAATCCTATCAGCCCTCCCCATCCCTCTTCAAAGGCTCATCCGTCAATCAGAACCATGAAATGAAACCGTGGCATTGAAGGGGCAGTTGTCTGCCATTAATTCTGTGTTTATTGGAATTAGAGAACCAGTTGGAAAATGACTGTAAGACACAATGGAAACTTGTGAATGCCCCTCCCCACATATTTGGCCACAAAACATGGGGCACACACACCATCTGAATGGCAATGCTCATCAACTTTGGGGTGGGCCCTCAAATATTTTACGGGGAGGCAAAGGTACATTGACTTCTAGAAATTGGCTCCTATGATGATGACCTCTCCTGAATATTGAGTTTTGCTAAGGTAACCTCCAGGTCAGAATGTTTTGATGTGTTCTGCATAGATGGCTTTGGAAATTGCTTGGAACCTTCAGTTATTCTAGGGTGCTGATGTACTTGAAGGTAGCCCCACTCAAAGTGCATTGCAGTAGTCCAATCGGGAGATAACCAGAGCATGAACTGGGGCTGACTGGTCTCACATTCAGCCATGCAGTTGTAGCAGCTGAGCTGCCGAATTGCTCTTTGTGGATATTTCCTAATTCCTTATGTATCTCTCCATATTGGATCCTGTTATTTCACACATGCTACCCCTGTATCTAACTTGATTGTGTTTTTCTTAGTGGCCTTGTTTTACTGCCCTTGCCTTTGTATTTGCAAATCCATTGTTGATACACCGTTATATTTTCTTTTTGTGTGATGGATTTTATCGACCACTGTCTGTCAATTAAAGGGATGCTCTTCTTGCTGGAATTAGAAAAGCAATCTGGGAAGCAATTTTAAGAAGAAATGGAGAAAAATGATTAGTACTGTTTTCTCTGAAGAAATATGGGCGGGGAGAAAAATCTTTCCCAAAGGCCCAGAAGCTTCCCCCTTATTAATTTTAAAGAATGTCATTATAAAATTATGTATTCCCAATATCCCATGAAAGCTGAATAAAAACAATGGAAACAGGGAGGAAAAAGCTTGACAGGTCTGCAGTAAACCTGCAGTAGATTTTATACAGTTCTGGTGGGCCTGCTAACATACCAGACCCTCCAAGTGTCCCTATTTTTCAGGTTGTTGTTGTTGTTTAGTCGTGTCCAACTCTTCGTAACCCCATGGACCAGAGCACTCCACACACTCCTGTCTTCCACTGCCTCCCGCAGTTTGGTCAGACTCATGTTGGTAGCTTCAAGAACACTGTCTAACCATCTTGTCCTCTGCCGTCCCCTTCTCTTTGTGCCCTCAATCTTTCCCAACATCAGGGTCTTTTCCAGGGAGTCTTCTCTTCTCATGAGGTGGCTAAAGTATTGGAGCCTTAGCTTCAGGATCTGTCCTTCCAGTGAGCACTCAGGGCTGATTTCCTTAAGAATTGATAGGTTTGATCTTCTTGCAGTCCATGGGACTCTCAAGAGTCTCCTCCAGCACCATAATTCAAAAGCATCAATTCTTCGGCGATCAGCCTTCTTTATGGTCCAGCTCTCACTTCTGTACATTACTACTGGGAAAACCATAGCTTTAACTATACGGACCTTTGTCGGCAAGGTGATGTCCCAGATTTACAGAAGCTGTCCCGGTTTTTTATTTGATACCAGAACGTCCCGCTTTTCCTTAGGGCATTCCTATTTTCATTGGAGAGATGTTGGAGCGTATGGTAGGATGTCCCTATTTTCGTTGGAGAAATGTTGGAGGGTTTGGAGTTATCCGACCTCCGAGCCATCTGAAGGCATCCTGTAGAGGGAAGTGGTTTTTTTAAATGTTTTATTATGCTCTTATATATGTTGGAAGCTGCCCAGAGTGGCTGGGGCAACCCAGTAAGATGTGAGGGGTATGAATAGTAAAAGTATCATAATGGAATGGGATGTCCCTATTTGCATCAGAGAAATGTTAGTGGGTATGGTAAAACTAGAAAGAAGATTAAGATTAAATTAATGATCAATTCTAACCTTTCTTTCAATCCCACATATGCAATGCTACGCAGTGAACACCTATGTCCCCCTTCCCCCACAAGAACAAGAGTCTGCTGGATCAGGCCAGTAGCCCATCTAGTCAAGCATCCTGTTCCGACAGTAGACAATCAGATGCCTGTGGGAAGCCTACAAGCAGAAGGGGAGTGTAAGAGCCTCTCCGCACTTCTGATTCCCAGAAACTGGCATTCAGAGACATATTGCCTCTGACAGTGGGGATAGAACCTAGCCATCGTGGCTAGCATACCCTCCAAAATTTCTCCAGTGAAAATCGGGGCATCCTATTCTATATCAGGAAGCTTCTCCCGTGTTTGATCTCCCGCACATATATGCATCATAAACACATATGTATCTGTCACCTTAGCCAATTATAAAATCTCTACCTCACCAACCTTACAGGATTGTTGGGGGGAGGGAAGTGTGTGAGGAAAAGGATCATGTACAAAACCTTAAATTAGATAATAATAATGAGAAGGAGGAGGAGGAGGAGGAGAAACTGTGAGAATTATCAGGAACATACCAGAGAGTAAATCCTATTGAACTCAGTGGGAGATTCTGAGTAAAAAATGTTTAGTATTGCAGTGTAAGGCTGCCCAGTTTGTGCCCAGTTACCTGGGAGTAAGCTCCATTGAATACAGTGAGGCTTACTTCTGAGTAGACTGCATTTACAATAAAGCACTCCTCACGTTTCCTAAACAATGGCTGACTGCTGAAACATTGCAGTTAAATAATTTAAAGTGGATTGGCGACATTTTCCTTCTAAATTATAGGAAGGACTTCATTTGCCAGCTTAACCATTTCCTTCATTAGATGCAGGAATTTTATTTTCAGGATAAGCAGGACTCCATTTTTGCATCCACACACACACACACACACAGCTTTTAATTGTTCTCTGAGACGTGGAGGGGAGGAAAAAGGAAAACTGGGGACATTCTGGGATCAAATCAGAAACCAGGATGGCTTCTGTAACTCCAGAACTGTCCCTGTTTTACTTGGAGGGTATGGGCAGGTAGCCATTGATAGCCTTTTCTTCCATGAATTTGTCTAATCCTCTTTTGAAGCTATCCAGGCTGTGCCATTGCTACGTCTTCAGGTAGTCAATTCCATAGTTTAACTATGTGCTGTGTGAAGAAGCATATGTCCACGCATACTCTTTCTGATTAGATGCTAATAGGTTTCTGTAAGAAAGGAACAAAAAGAACCTCTTATCTGCTGCAAAAATCCTAGTTGCCTAATTTGTGGTTATTGAAAATCACCACAAATGGGCAACACTGAAATTGTACTGTCAAGAAAGCAAAGAAAACTTCTGAAGCATTTGTGGAAAAGTTCAATAAAGTAGAAATTTAAAGTAGTAGAATTGTTTTCCTTAAGGCACCATTAACACCTATCAACATCTGAGTTGATAGGTGTTATAAGTGCCTTAAGAAAAAGAATTATACAACTTTAAATTCCTATTTTATTGAACTCAGATGTCTGTCGTATTGACTTCCTTGGGTCTTACTCCTAGGTGAGTGGCTACATGACTGCACAGGATTAATATTGCACAGACATGTTTCAAGCCTGGATGGACTGCACATTCCGTAAATCTACAGGGGGAAAGTGTTTGGGCAAAATATGCAATGAGTGATTGCAACAGGCCAAACATTGGGCTTTAATGAGCCATTTTAACATTTACTGATAGTACTACAATTTGGATCTTCTCTCAGAGTTGCTGGGACCTAGAGTTTGCATGCGTAGCAGAGGAAACCTAAGGAGTTATAACAACACAGAATTAAAGAAAAAGTTGGATGGAACACTACTTTGTGCCCATTGACAGCGTTCGTTTTTGGGGAGTCAATTCACATTTTAATGACCCTAAAACATACTGAACAAGCTTTTCAATCTTGTGTCAATCCATATTAATTACTTGCATTGTTCTAGGCAGAGATCATTCATAAATATTGGAGATACAATGATGTGAGTTAATACCCTCATCACTGGGACATAACATGATGCTATCAACATGTCTCATGGTGTGTTCCCATGGAAACGAATGGATTGTAGCAAAGCAGCCTATGGCAGGAACTCCACAGAAATTGCTTGAGCTCTTGGGATGGATATGAAATTGACACAGGTCACCGCAATTTAATTTGCAATGTTGCCAACACATCCCTCACCTTCTGTAGTATTAACAATAGTAATTGGGTCCTTTAAAGACCTTGTTATGCTTCAAAATGATTTTATGAAAAGACAATCTTTCTACAACTGATTCCATCCTTTAATGCTGTCCAGTTTGATTTATGAACAAGATGGTTTATCACCATTATTCTCCCATCTGAACTGACTCTTAAGAGACAAACATATTGTCCACTTTGTACAGAAATGTGTGCAAGACACTTTTACTAAACAGCAACTTGGGCAATGGGCTGATCTGAAGAATAGTTCGATGCATTTCTTGTAAAGTGGTTACTGTTGCTCTGATTTTTTGGTGGGGAGCGGACGATAAAATGAGAGGCTCTCCCATACAGACTCAACCATACTGCAAGTGATTTTACAGCCCCTTTTACAGTTTACAGTTTCCATTTAGGCATCATTTAAAATTGACAGTGTTGTCATAACCCCAGCAAAACAGTCAAGCTCCAAACATTGATGTGGGGAGGGGGAATGTAAAATAATATCCAATAACTTGAAGGGCTGTAGAAGCAACATGGGAGAAATGATAGCAGAGTGAAATAGTTGAAATGTTATTGTTCTCTTTAATGCCTTATGTAGCTGTTTAAGTGCGGCAGTAAACTCATATCAGAAAGAGAGAAATATTCACTCAAAACTGAGCAGCTGCCTAACAGTCTCTCCATTGCTAAATAGCTTCCATATTCTTTTAATCTCAGGAGGCCTGGAATAAAAACTTATGGGCCCTCAGCGATCTTTGGGAGAGCTTGAAATGTATCATCATGTCCCGCTGAGTGAGTCTTAACTCTTTTCCTTCAAACACCTGCCTCCTGATGCTTAGTAGTTCTCCTGGGTGTTAGTTTGCACTCACTTGTCTATCCTTATTTTCCAGTGTCATCATTAAACTACCTACCTATCCACCTGGCATTTCTTTTATCCTCACATAGCCTAGTCCAGGGAGACAAGGTAGTGTCCTCTTGATGTTGTTGGACTACATTTCCCATCAACCAGCATGAGACATTTTGCCGTTCTCATTGGCTAACCCAGGTGGTGCTGTGGGTTAAACCACAGAGCCTAGGGCTTGCTGATCAGAAGGTCGGCGGTTCGAATCCCTGCGATGGGGTGAGCTCCCATTGCTCGGTCCCAGCTCCTGCCCACCTAGCAGTTCGAAAGCACGTCAAAGTGCAAGTAGATAAATAGGAACCACTCTGGCGGGAAGGTAAACGGCGTTTCCGTACCCTGCTCTGGTTCGCCAGAAGCGGCTTTGTCATGCTGGCCACATGACCCGGAAGCTGTACGCCGGCTCTCGGCCAATAAAGCGAGATGAGCGCCGCAACCCCAGAGTCGGACACGACTGGACCTAATGGTCAGGGGTCCCTTTACCTTTACCTTTTTTTAAAAAAGAACCCAGCTCTTTTTGCCTGAGGAGGGACTCCCACCCCCAGCTTCATTTCAAGGGAGATTTCTATGGCAACTCCAATTTGAGCAGAGTGCCCCATCTCTCCCTCAGCCTCTGCAACCCGAGCTACTTTTGTGTGCGTCTTTCAAATCAGACAAAGGTTCGCTGCTCGCCAAAAGGTAACAGCATTTTAATTCCCCATTACTCCTTTAGCGCCGAGTTATACAAATGGAAGTTTTGCATTTTTAGAACTATTTGAATGAACAGAATGAATTGTATCAATCTCCAGCAATAATCCACAATATAATACAAGTGCATTATGAATGGAGTACAATTACCGGGACCCCACATAAAATCTTATTAAGGTATTAGCATTATACAGAGGAATATATTACGTTAATGCATTTAAAACCTGTGCTGGTATCGTAAATTCTTTTGGTAGGTCAAAGGGCATAGGAAACACAAGAAGCTGACTTATAATGAATCAGACCACTAGTCTATCTACCTTAGATTGTCTACGACAGGGATGGGGAGCCTGTAGCCCTTTAGATAACCACAATTCCCATCATCCATGGTAATTGACTTCCCATTCCACCAACACAGCCCCCCACCAATAGGAGAGGAAAAATATATGATCTCTGAAACGGTAGCAATTGTTTTTCCTCCATGAGCCTGCTGGATCAGGCCAATGGCCCATTTAGTCCAGCATTCTGTTTTCACGGTGGCCAACCACACTTCTCCCAACTTCATCTCTAGGCATTGTGGCACCAGCAGGGCTATTGATCTGGCAGAGTTGCCACGTGTTCTCTCTCCCCTGCTCCCATTGCACTGGTCTGCTCAACCCTCCCATATAAGTGAATGGCAGCCGTTCGTGTTTATTGGGGGAAAGTGCTGCACTGGGAGACACGACTGCACTGAGGGCAAATTATGCCCCCACAACTGACCATAGCTGTCAACCCTCCCTTTTTTGGAGGGAAACTTCCTTATTCCAATGCCGTTTCCCACTGCTATCCCGGTTTGTTGCTATCCCTTGAATTTCCCGGATTTCAAAGGAAGCAGCTCCTCTCCCTCCCTGCCAGCCAGGGAGGCTCCTCAGCTGCGTTGCTCGGTTGCCAATAAGGAGTCTGAGACCGACTGGGGGCGGAGCTTGCATGCCTTGTGCAGCCAGACCCTCACGCCCAACCAGACAGCCTGCCTGCCTGCCATCTACGCGCTCGCTCTTTCGCTCACCCGTTCGCACACGCAGCCTCTGGAGCGCAGGGTGGCGAGGCTACTTGGTGCCATTGCACCGCCCTCCCTTATTTTCAAATCCGAAAGTTTTGGAAAATCCCTTATTTTCAAATCCGAAAGTTGACAGCTATGTAACTGACGTCTAGTGGCTCAGTTTCCAGCAGCAGGGATGCTATGTCCTCTCTGTTCTTTCAGAACAGAGAAATGCATTGTGGACATGCACATAGACACAGAGAGAGCTTATTTCAATATAAAAACACCATACCTTTATACACAGGCTGCAGGCATGGGGAACCTCAGGCCTGGGAGTCTAATGTGGCCCTCTCAGTTTGGCTTGTTGACTCTCCATACACCCTTATCACCAATTTGCCCCTGGCCCTGCCACAATGGACAGGTGGCCCCCAGAAGATTGCCTGAAAGTGAATGTGCCCCCTGGACTGAAAAAGATTCCCCATTCCTGACATACAATGCTGCTCATTCACTAGAACAGGGTTTCCCAAACTTGGGTTTTCAGCTGCTTTGGGACTACAATTCCCACATTCCCTGACCACTGGGTCTTGCTAGCTAGGGATGATGGGGGTTGTAGTCTGACAACAGCTAGAAACCCAAGTTTGGACTAGACTAGAAGAAGTTTGGACTAGAAGAAGCAAAAAGCATCCTATTGGGGAGAACTCTTGCCACACTCAGAGGGACACGGGTGGCGCTGTGGGTTAAACCACAGAGCCTAGGGCTTGCCGATCAGAAGGTTGGTAGTTCGAATCCCCGTGACGGGGTGAGCTCCCATTGCTTGGTCCCTGCTCCTGCCAACCTAGCAGTTCGAAAGCACGTCAAAGTGCAAGTAGATCAATAGGTATTGCTGCAGCTGGAAGGTAAATGGCGTTTCCTTGTGCTGCTCTGGTTCGCCAGAAGCGGCTTTGTCATGCTGGCCACATGACCTGGAAGCTGTACTCCGGCTCCCTCGGCCAATAAAGTGAGATGAGTGCCGCAACCCCAGAGTCGGTCACGACTGGACCTAATGGTCAGGGGTCCCTTTACCTTTACCTTTACCTGGCCACACTCACACCATACATTTAAAGCACTGGGATGTTGCTTTAATCTGTCATGGCTCCCCCCCCCCAAAAAAGAAAAAATTCTGGGAGCTATAGTTTGTTAAGGGTGCTAGGAATTGTTAGCAGACCCCAATTCCCCTCCCAGTCACAATTCCCAGAGTGGTTTAACCATTGATTCCTTTTCCTAGTGAACTCTGGGAATTATTGCTCTGGGTGGGGAACAGGGGTCTCCTTGCAACTCTTAGCACCCTTAACAAACCACAGCTCCCAGAATTCTGTGGGGGAAGCCATGGCTGTTCAAAGTGACATCTGTAAAATGCTTTTAAATCTGTGGTATGAATGTGGGGTCTGACAAAATAAGAGTAGCTGAAGATCAAAAATTCTTCCTGGATACGTAAAACCCCATGCTCTATGTCTGCGTGTCTGCGTAGGGCTTAATTGTGCTTTTCGTTCTTTGAGCAAACGTGTCAGTATCATGCATGCTAAACCAGTTTACAGTTGTGTGATCTGTAATTGGAATTTTGCGAGCTTTGAACTAGCCATGGTTCAATTCCACACATTCAGCCTGAAGCAATGCTTCCGACAGCTCAAATGGCATAATGGGAAAATTGCATCAGTGTGGCAAAATTTAGAAACCCCCGGGGATGGGAGTGATCCCCTTTACCACACTTCTTTTGAGCATATGGGGGTGACATCCGTTGTTTCTGGTGTTATCAGCACCAATTATTGTGACACCCTACGTCCAGAGCAGGTTCTGTCATTTTTGTCACAGTGAATAATCACTCGGGATTCTAATGCGCTTGCCAGCCAGGCACAGCAATCTGGAATCAGCATGCTGTAGCCAATCAACAGGCCAGAGTGGAGGCTTAGAAAATGACAAACATGGCACTTTGTGTAGTGGAGTGGCTGATGGATGACAACAACAACAACAACAACAACAACAACAACAACAACAACAACAAAAGATGGGTTTTGCATCCGATTAGATCTTGCCCCAATCCCACATTATTGCTGTCAGGTATTACTGAATCCCAGATACGTCCAAGAGCCAAGGGCCTCTGCACAGGCATGAGATATTTTGTACTCTCATGCATAAATATAAGAAGATTCAGGACTGACAGTTTAAACAGCGTCCATTTCTTCTGTGCATAGAAAGAATGAAGCAAGAAATTAGTGGAATTGTGTGCTAAGTGGCTGGAAGAGTCTTCTTCTTCTTCTTCTTCTTTCCTCCTCCTCCTCCTCCTCCTCCTGGTAGTACAGAATGTGGACTTCTCTATATTTACTGTCCCCACCACCCAAAAAGTGAAATATATCTGAAAAGGCAAAAGGGTGAGGAGATCCATTAAGTTGCTTTTAAATATTGAGCTTTAATGTTGTAACCCTGGGACCTTAGGGAGAAGGGCAGGTAATTAATACTAATAATATTATGGTGACATTTTGGTATCTAATTTTTAAGTCTCTTCTCCACTATAAGTTTCAACCTTTAATGCGCTGCACTTCCTGGGCTCCAGGTA
Source organism: Darevskia armeniaca (assembly GCA_034641395.1). NCBI lineage: Eukaryota > Metazoa > Chordata > Lepidosauria > Squamata > Lacertidae > Darevskia > Darevskia armeniaca. The sequence continues at coordinate 66,060 of JAWWNF010000229.1, read as the reverse complement.
GCTAAGAAATCACCTACATCTGCAATATAGGCTCATGTGAAACTAATGGACTATGCAAGGCCAAGTGTATTGGGAATCATGATATAAAAGATTCCACGTAGATACTCAAGTTGTCATGGAATTGGTCACAGGTCATCTGTATTTCTGATATTTCATGTCTGGGTCAGGAAACCTTCATATGTCTTGCCTGAATGTGCCAAATTCCAACAACTGCAGGCTGTATGTAGCTACTTCTGGTACATGTCGGGTTAACCTTTATAGGTTCATTGGGTATCACACTCTGTGAAATGCAATTCCATTGTGAATCATTCAGCCCTGAAGAATATTTATACTTTAACAAGTGTATATCTGGACTAAACAAGTGGATAATTGCAACAGGTATGGTGCATTGTGCTGGCCTCAGTCTTTGGAAGGATTAAACTTACTTTCAGAATCTCTTCTGACACAATATAATTGTCAAAACAAAATAAAAAAATTCCTTCCAGTAGCACCTTAGAGACCAACTAAGTTTGTTCTTGGTATGAGCTTTCGTGTGCATGCACACGAAAGCTCATACCAAGAACAAACTTAGTTGGTCTCTAAGGTGCTACTGGAAGGAATTTTTTTATTTTGTTTTGACTATGACAGACCAACACGGCTATCTACCTGTAACAATATAATTGTGTTCTTCTCGGGAATACTTCCAAATGTTTTTTTTACACAGGAATACAGGGGAAGCTGAGGCTAACCTTCTGTTTGTGAATTAGTCAGAAAAGTTCAATCGTTAATTAAAAAAATGGTGCATAACAACCACAGCATTTTAAGTTAAGAAAAATATTATACCTACATAAATTTTCTTTCTCTCTTTCCTAAACTGGGGAAATGAATAAGCTGTTGCTACATAAATAAATCTGATTTTGTTTTTGTGGTTCTGTGACTCTTTCTCCAGGATTGTTTAGAAGGCAAGCTGTTTCTTCAAGAGATGTAGCAGTTGTTTTCAATGTTACCACAACTGTTACTCATGCTTTGCACATTTCCTTGACAGAGTTCAATGCAGCGTTCAGTTTGATGTGAGCAGTTGCAAACAGCACCCTTTGAGCTTCGTGACTTGTTTTCTCTTTTTCAGATTGTGGATAACTTCCCCTGTGTGCCATTTTCCAAAAAAGCTGTGCCTCCTTTTGTCCAGCTCACTCACCCACTAACCTCTCTGTCTCTGGGATGGAGATGAGGCAAGCCAGAGTTTGCAACTTCATTTCTCCAACCTTGGATCTAACTAAACATTTGGGGCACTGGGCTGGTTCAGACATGCACACACATCACTTGATCTCTCCCCTTTTGGCTATTATGGCTGGCAGCTGAACGTGTGAACTGCCTTCATTGAAAAATATTTCATTTAAAGTAATGTGAGGTGATTTGAAACCATGACAGAAACCAGAGTGCATGGAAACACCATTTACCTTCCCACCGCAGCAGTACCTATTTATCTACCTGCACTGACGTGCTTTCGAACTGCTAGGTTGGCAGGAGCTGGGACAGAGCAAATGGGAGTTAACCCCATTGGAGGGATTCGAACCACCAACCTTCTGATCAGCAAGCCCAAGATGCTCAGTGGATTAGACCACAGCGCCACCTGCGTCCCATACCTGCGTTAGATCTGTGGTGACCGATTCACAGGAAGGGCCATAGCTCAGTGGTAGAGCATTTGATTGACATGTAGGTGGTCCAAGTTCCAGTCCCTATCACCTCCAAGTAGGTGTCCTGTTGCACCAGAAGCACCAGAAGCAGTTTAGTCATAGTGGCCACATGACCCAGAAAGGTGTCTGCGGACAAACGCTGGCTCCCTCGGCCTGAAGTGAGATGAGCGTCCTTTACCTAATCTAATGGATATAGTCAGCTCAATGGCAGCAGCAGATCATTAAAAAAATACCAGGCTGCTGATATCATGGGGATTTTTGTATCAGTGATCACCCAGTTCATACATTGTTGTGTCCAGACCAATGATTTGGGGTGAACTTCCAGGATGTCCTGGTTTTTACTTTTTGAAATATGGCAATCCTAGGTGGTATAAACATGTCCTTCCTTATACACCTCGGGGAAACTCTTGACCCTAAGTGCAGATTCATTTCCCCGACCGTCTTGCTCCTGCGGAAATGAAGGGGGGAAATTTCAGTCAACAGTGCTGATAAATGGATGGGGAGGATAATGGCAATGACCTCTGTGCAGTGTACATGCAAGAGCATCACAATTTTAATCTGTGGAAGTATGGCAACAGAGTTTAAGTTGCTGTTGTTCAAACATGTGGCAAAAGGTTCCTGGCTGTTTAAAAAGTGGGCTGATTTTAATACACTTCTATTGTGTTACCACCTGAAAACTTTGCACTTAGGCGGCAGGTAAACAAAGCCAACAGGAAACCAGTCCTTGTCCCAAGGACTGCAATCTTGGAGAGGCATGCAAATTAGGTAACAGGTCAAAGTCAAGATGGAAAAGGACAAATAAACATATTTCTTTATTTTCCTCAAGGTTGTTTCCTGCAGTAGCTTTAACAGTTCTGGTGCAGTGGGATGAGCAACCAAAGCAAGCAAGATAATTTAGTTGAAGAAATGGAATGCTATTAAACTTCACTTCCTCTGAATGGGCTTAATGTCTAGGTGCAGAAGTGGGGGTGCAGCCCCTATGCTAGCTTCCCAGCAGGTACCATGTTACTGTTGCTTACCAGGAGGAAGAAGGGGAGGGGTAAGGTGTCAGGGAGGTTGGTACAGTGCAAAGACCACACTAGAGTAAGGTTACCAGATTTTTTTCAATGAATCCGGGGACACTTTTCAACTTCAATGGATTTTGTATGGGGACTGGTTTGTAAATCCGGGGACTGTCCCCGGGAAACGGGGACGTCTGGTAACTTTACACTAGAGCCAATTCAGTGAAATGACCTCATACCCTTCAAGTGTTTTGGACTACAATTCCTGCCAATCCTAGACAGCACTGCCTCTGATGAGGGATGATGGGAGTTGTAGTCCAAACTCAGCTTTACACAAAAGGGATTTGGATTTTCCCTGCCAGTTATCTACTGAAGTTGGCGGTGTAATCTCCTGACACAGTTCTTGGACTTTAGTCTATAACTAAAGGCTAGGATGATTTTGTTCTCAGAAATTGCCTTTCCTTTAATGTTCTTCAGTAGATCTTCAGTGGTGATCGATTCCAGAAAGAGCTTGATGGGATGCTAAAATGATTCTCAAAGCATTCGGACCTGTGGTTCTAGTTGTCCGAGATCTGGAATTTGGTAAACTAATTCCCAAGCTTTGATTAAGCATTAGATCACTGATCCCAGATAGATTTTGATTAATGCTACTTGTAGCCAGGTCTCCACTAGAAGCTAACTACAAAACTCTCCTCTCAAGCCCTCCATTCCTAAAGCTGTTTTACTATCATATTTTTTTATCTGTTATTCAAAACCATTGGCAGATTTACCCACATGCTGAAGTAGTCCTGCATTATCTGACTTGATTGAAAATTCATATGTCACATTCCCTGCCATCGAGGTGCCACCAAAGCCATTTATGATAATTACGAAACCCATAATGGCAACAGTAAAAAGTTGTTAAACATTTAGAAACCTAATAAAACTAAGCTAGAAGCCAGAATGGCCAGAATTAAACATGCCCAATAAAAAGTGCCAGAACCCCCAACAGCAAAATCAACTTCCTGACCAGGAAGCAGAGACAAAATGTTTCAGAACACACACACACACACACACACACACACACACACACACACACACACACACACCACTTAACACAGTGCTAGGCAACCGACAGTGAAGTAGCCAAGCATACCATTGTAAGGCAAAAACAAAGAAAGAAAGAAAGAAAGAAAGAAAGAAAGAAAGAAAGAAAGAAAGAAAGAAAGAAAGAAAGAAAGGTAAAGGACCCTGGACAGTTAAGTCCAGTCAAAGGTGACTATGGGGTTGCAGTGCTCATCTCGCTTCAGGCTGAGGGAGCCGGCGTTTGTCCACAGACAGCTTCCGGCTCATGTGGTCAGCATGACTAGACTGCTTTTGGTGCAACGGGACACTGTGATGGAAAACCAGAGTGCGCGGAAACACCATTTATCTTCCCGCCACAGCGGTACCTATTTTTCTACTTGCACTGGTGTGCTTTCGAACACACAGAAGCTGGGACAGAGCAACGGGAGCTCACTCCATCATAGGGATTCGAACAGCCAACCTTCTGTTCAGCAAGTCCAAGAGGCTCAGTGGTTTGGACCACAGTGCCACCCGCTCCCCTATACCATTTTAGGTGAAGCACAATGTGGGCATCACCATGGAGAAGGTGTGATTGGGGGGGGGGGGAAACCATACACCATATAGTTATCAGTAGGGCTGGGCAATACCTAGTTTTCAACATTGTGATATATCAGCAGCTAAATATCATGATATGCTGATATATCATGATGTCTGACTCTGGAATGTATCTCAGCTACTTCTTCCTCCCCACCTTAAGGGAGGAAGAAGCAGCCAAGATACATTGCCCAGCCCTACCAAGCCATGATAGGGCTTCTGTGAGCTGGAGGGGCATCAGGGCTTTGTTAAACCGCTCAGCTGGGATGCAAGAAGCCTCCTGCCCCCCAGCTGAGCGAGCCTCAATATCATGTCCTGTGGCAGAGCTGTGGATGGATGGCGGGAAAGGGTGAGCATGATTGAAGTGTGTGCAATGCTTTTTTTCTAAAAAATGTTTTCTATATTGCCCACTATACCTTGGACCCAGGAGGCTATTTCTCACCTTACCATCAATACAGGAAAGATGTCTCTCCCTGGCAGAGAAGGTTCTATGGCTTCTTAGTGATGTAAATGCTTCTGTGACTCATAAAGTCACCTTTTTTTTTGCTTTGGTGGCAAAAAAGATCAGAAAGAAGACCCTGGACAATACAGAAGTGAACTGTAAGGGAGATACAGAGATCTAAATAGAGACCATTATTTGTGGCGCAACACCCCTTTTGCTTGTATTTATTTTTGACTCAGATTTGTCATGTTCAATGGCTAGTACAATAAAATTATTTGGATTTGATCGGCCTAAATCTTGTAGCCTTAGACTGCAATCCCTGGCACCTCTACCTAGGTGTAAGCCCTAGCTAGATATAGAAGGATTCACATCTGACTAAGAACATATAAGTTTGCATTGTAAGCAATATTGAATGTTTTGAGAAACTGGCCCTGTTTTAAGAGATCATTTCACATAATTCATTTTCCCCATCTAATAGCAAGAAGCTCTACCCATAATGTTAACATATCTATAAACAAGTGACTGAACGCTATCATTGTTGTTGTTGTTGTTGTTGTTGTTGTCATCGTTGTTGTTAGAAAAGAAGACTTCATTATCCTGCCAACATTACCAAGCCAGAAATACAGGTCAATTTGCAAACTAATTTGACATTTATCTCTAGTTGCCCAAGCTGATAAGGGTGTTCCCATTCAGGTGACAGTATTTAGTGTTAATAAGTATAGATCTATTTATAACATCTATCCTTGTCATCCAGAGGGTCTGGTACTGTTAGGGGAAACTGGAAGATCCAATTATAAGACCATCTGGTGTTTAGATTTTCAGTTGTAAATCTAAGATTTCTATTCACAGCAGCTGCACACAGTGGAGAGAACAGGATTGTTGTTTTTATCTTTTTCATTGTTTCTTGCAGTAAGCTGCTAAAAACATCTGCCACTTCCATCTGCTAAAGAGGTGGCAGCAGCTTTACTTCAAGCTCTTTGGGTGGTGTTTGGATGGGTGATTGGAATCTGCTTCCATTGAGCGTCAGAATCGCCACCAAATTTCACTAAAAAAACCCACAACACCCAAGAAATATCAAGAGAAGCCAAGCATTTTGGAAAATTAACCACTGATGGCAGTTTTCGCAAATGTTCACATGGGGGCAGGGGAAATCCTGTGCAAATTAGGCTAATTTGCATCAGAAGAAGGTATGACGTCCTAAAGAATGAGTGAATTTGCCATGTTTATTTTTGCTTGTATCTACTGAACAACAGTTTTTTTTTAAAAGTTGACTTGTCAAAGCTTGCAGTTGACATTCATTCGTTGTTACTAACGAATCAGAGAAATGAAAAACTTTTTGCAGAAACACAAAGCAAATTATGAAATAAAATTCTGCATAAATTATCACACACACACACACACACACACACACATCACCGGAATTAACAAAACATTACAGGGGATTCTTCAAAGTAGATTAAGCTACTTGTTTTATCACTATCGTCTGGATCCAATTGGAATTTAGCCACTAGCTTAAAAATCATCATCATCAAGGTTTACAACTAATGTGCCTAAATTAACAATAAATAGGCTGTATTCTTCAAAAAAAAAACAAAAAACAATTTAGCTCACAGTTAGTTTGCATGGTGGGTTTTGGGGGTGTTTTTTTGTTTTTTTTGTTAGCCCTTATAAAGTTGAGCTAAAATAAACATCTGACTGGAGTAATTATTTGCAATCATCTGTATAATGTATTAAATACATTTTAAATTACTGCTTCCTTTTTTAAAAAGTGAAATATTCAGTATGTTTTGGCAGCTGTCAGTGTAAAATGTCAAAACATCAACCATAAATAGGCTGAAGGATAATTCAGTCCCCACTAAACACACCATACATTTAAAACACACCCTCCTTCTCTAAAGCATTCCAGGGATTGCAGCTTACCCCTCATAAAGCTACAATTTCCAGCACCCTTAACAAACTACAGTCCCCAGGATCCTTTGTAAGGGGTATCTGCTCTGGCTATTGTGGTATTTACCACATGGATAATCAACTCCTTACAGTATAATCCTTTATCATCTTCTTGTCATATCTATATCTATCTCTCTTTTAATTCACTTTGCCATCAAAATGTCCTTTGTTTTAGCTGAGAGCATGTCACGGCATCCAGAGAAGTGTAAAATCTGATGGATAGTGATGGTTCTCATTAGACTGAGATGTAGATTTGATCCATTCAATATGGGATTTCCAAAGAAACGTAATTCTTCAAGTTCTCCATCATGTTTCCTCAGGCTGCATCTTTCTTTCCACCACTAAAAGGCCCTTTTTCTACATATCTGGAGTGATGTGGTTGCTACTGTCTCAGCAGTTCCAATTCTACTCATGGAAATGTCTAAGGGCTTGCACCTATGGAGAATGGGCTTTCTAGTTTCTCTCCAGAAGTCTGTCGCTCCCATACTGTGCAAATTTGCAGGAAAACCCAACCATGTGGGGTAGATATTTTTTAAAAATAAATTAATGGGAACAGCTGTGGAGATGCAATGGTATAGTGCCATTGGTTTGGTGCCCATCCATGAAGCTCATTGGGTGACCATGCACCAGTCATTTTCACTCAGTCTAACCTCACAATGTTGTTGCTAGGAAGAAAGAGAAAGGGACGAACCATAGACTTCAGCTCCTTAGAGAAGAAAATGAGATGTATGAATATAAGATATAAACAAACAAACTGTCCCATGGTCTTAGATGCATGTAAGGAGGAAGGGGTTGGGTCTTTCCCCCCAACTATGACAAGAAGAAGAGGAGGAGGAGGAGGAGGAGTTTCGACTTGATATCCCGCCTTTCACTCCCCTTAAGGAGTCTCAAAGCGGCTAACAATCTCCTTTCCCTTCCTCCCCCACAACAAACATTCTGTGAGGTGAGTGAGGCTGAGAGACTTCAAAGAAGTGTGACTAGCCCAAGGTCACCCAGCAGCTGCATGTGGAGGAGCAGGGAAGCGAACCCGGTTCACCAGATTATGAGTCCACCGCTCTTAACCATTACACCACACTGACAAGACCACAATAGTCAAGTTCCACAAGGCTTCATTCTTGTATTAGGCCATGTGGTTCGATCCACTGTTTCCTTCTGTGTTTCCTTATCTGCTTCAGGAAATGTAGAACATCAAAAAGAGCCATAGGTGAGCACCAGTCATGAAGCCCTAATCAGATAAGAAGAGGCCCAAACTGCGGTGGTCTGTCTTCTGTGGTTCCATACACATAAAATACAGGGTATCTAAAAATACAGCCCTGTCTGAGACCAGCAATGCTGCTTTTGTGTTCAGCATGACTCCCTGGCTTTTCCCCAGTTCTGATCTCAGATATGGGGAAAAGCCAGGTTCTGATCTCAGCAGCTAAAAAAGCCAATGCAATTCTGGGCTGCATCAATAGGAGTATAGCATCTAGATAAAGGGAAGTAATAGTACCACTGTATTCCGCTCTGGTCTGACCTCACCTGGAATACTGTGTCCAGTTCTGGGCACCACAGTTCAAGAAGGATACTGACAAGCTGGAACGTGTCCAGAGGAGGGCAACCAAAATGGTCAAAGGCCTGGAAACGATGCCTTATGAGGAACAGCTTTGAGAGCTGGGTATGTTTAGCCTGGAGAAGAGAAGGTTAAGGGGTGATATGATAGCCATGTTCAAATATATAAAAGGATGTCATATAGAGGAGGGGGAAAAGTTGTTTTCTGCTGCTCCTGAGAAGAGGGCACTGAGCAATGGATTCAAACTACAAGAAAGAAGATTCCGCCTAAACATTAGAAATAACTTCCTGACAGTAAGAGCTGTTCGACAGTGGAATTTGCTGCCAAGGAGTGTGGTGGAGTCTCCTTCTTTGGAGGCCTTTAAGCAGAGGCTTGACAGCCACCTGTCAGGAATGCTTTGATGGTGTTTCCTGCTTGGCAGGGGGTTGGACTGGATGGCCTTTGTGGTCTCTTCCAACTCTATGATTCTATGATTCTATGTGCTTGCCCCATAAAGTTGGGGGGGGGGAGGGAGAAGAGCAATGGTGCAGAGGGGAAACAGCAGGTGAAGGATGGGTTAAGAACTCTCATCCCCGTTGTTCCTTCTCCCCTCCCCCCCTCCCCACAGTGTTTTACTGAGATTTCTAGATGTTTTCGGCCACCGAACATCTCATTCTGAGTGTCATTTTCTTGGTTGGATTCACAAATGCATTCTGCTTACTGTCGTATCTAAACAATACGTTCATTTTATGCAGAGAAATTAATGCACTATCCCTGCGCAAATTTCTTTCTTGTAAAGGCCAATAAATGGTGCTCTATATAAAGTCGCAGGCAGCCTTGAGCTGTTTTACAGGATCTTTGGCTGGTTTCACACAAACCATAAAACACAAGAAACCCAGCCAAAACCTTGGTTGTAAATGATTGAAGGTGGGAAATTGCCTTCAAGTCAGTGTTTATAATGTTCCTGTTTCTCCTTGTAAACCTGGTGTTACTTGGTCTGTTTAAGAATTACAAAATACATCTTTGGCCCTAGCCTATGATGAATGAGATGCCACTTGAATGAACGACGGGGGCAGAATAGTACAAGCATTGCTGAACTAGAGGTTCCTTAATATTATGAAAGCATTTTTAACATGATCTCCTTAGAAATCAACTTGTCATTTTGAAAGGTGGTCTGATCAGGGTGCCGGAATTGATTTAGTAATGCTTTGTCAAAACGTTGGCTATTTTCAAAAGCTCTCCTTCTGGGAGAGAAGCAGAGACCGCTGGCAAGACTGTAATAAGTGGAATGCAGATGTAGGGAATGTAATGGTATGGCAAAAGAATACCACTGGCACATATTAATAATAAATCAGACGAGCTAGAACTCAATTATTCTCAGACGGAAAGGGGAAAAGGACATTCTCCCGTACTCCATTCTGTAAGAGCAAATAGATGTTGAACAAACCTCATAATGTACCTCCTATGTATTGTGGTATGATTCATCGCAGGCTAGCCCCAGGATCGACTGAGTCACATGAAAGGTATAAAAGAACATCTTTTCAGCAGCCAACCCAAGCTGGTTATGCGCTGCATAAATTAAGGCTGTCTTGAGACTCTCGAGCAGTTTTCCAAGTTAGCAGGATCCAGGGTTTGTTTTGAACAAAGTCTTCTTTTTTTGTTATTTTAGATTGGAGCCATACACAGAGGGCTCTTCATGAAGTTCAAAGCAGAAAAGTGACTTACAATGCACAATAATTATCCCTAGATTGTGGTGCCACTTATTGCAAGATGGGTGTATGAGCATTGTTTGTTTCAATGCTTCTTCCAAGGGGGGAAACCAGACACAGAAAACGGGGCTAGAGCCTGATCATAGGAAGCTGCCTTATACTGATTCCATCTCGCTCAATATTGTCTACACTGGCAAGCAGTGGGTCTCCAGGGTTTCAGACAGGGAATATTGATCATGCAATTTGCCCCACTTACAGAGTGATGTGGTCCATCTGGGCACAATTTCAGGATGTGAAAAACTTGTTGTATACACTGGACCTCATTTGTGATTGATGCAGAGTACTATGATGAGTAAAAAGTTGCTGTGGTTAACCAGCAACATCCTACAACCTAACTGCCTACACTTCCCTTTATAAAAGCAATCTGCCGAGTAGAAAAAGCTCTGACTTCATTGCTCTCTGCAAGAGAGCTTTTGTTCATTCATTGCATCAACACATGGGTGAGGCCATGCTGACCAGCCCCACTCCAGCTGAAATGTGCTCTGATTAGTGCCACCTCCATGCATTCCACACATATGTCTTCGGGGGGGGGGGGAGTCTTGACACACACAGCTGTGCATGCAATGATTTCTGTACTGTGTGGAGCCCTGTGCAATTGAGGTTCCTGGTTGCACTGATGCCTTTGTGCATTCATCCGGGCACAAGGAGTATCTCTTCTTCCAAAAATTTTCACTGTATGCAAGGATGCCAGGAAATGGTCCATCTCACGGTCCATCTCATGTTCCGACCCAAAGCATGAACAGAAGTCCTGAAGGGGGCCCTTGTTTTTTTTTTATTCTACATAGAGTTGGCACCAAAAATACAGGCTAAAGCGAAATGTAGAGTTAACTTGGAGGTTCCTATTAAGCTGAAATACTGGAGGAATGTTGAGGGTGGGGGAGATTATGTTTTGGCAATGCAGATGCATCCCTAAATTGCCTTGGGATTTCATTTAAATTAGGGTTGTGCATACAATACAACTTTTCTCTCCGAATACTATTCCAAACATGCTTCATATCTAGGGCGGTCTTCTGCCAAGAGAATGTCATAGACTTCAACAGTTCTCTGATTAAAATAGGGACATTATTCTATTCTATTCTATTCTATTCTATTCTATTCTATTCTATTCTATTCTATTCTATTAATTCCCTGCCCATTGGACTAGGTTGCCCCAGCCACTCTGGGGGGCTTCCAACATATATATAACATAATAAAACATTAAACTTAAAAAACTTCCCTACAAAGGACTGCCTTCAGTTGTCTTCTAAAGGTTGTATAGTTACTTATCTCCTTGGCTTGTGGGTCGCATAACTCCATACCCTCCAACATTTCCTTGATGAAAATAAAGATTTCCTATCATACCCTCCAACATTTCTCTGATGGAAGTAGAGATGTCCTAAGGAAAAGCAGGACTTTCAGGGATCATTGTCCCTGGAAAATAGGGACACTTGGAGAGTCTGGAATGTGTGCTGTTTTCACTGGAGAAGCACAGATATCCATGGTATCCATATGTATTAAGATGAGCAGCTGTGAATTTTATTGTATAAGTTTTCCTTATGCTATGCATTAGCCCAGTATTTGTTGTCCTTACTGTACATTGAAGCACCGATGCAGCAATTCATTGCAGATTATGGGTGGGGGGTGGAGAGCAAGATCTCCAACCGCAAACCAAGGACAGAAAGGCCTGATCTTCAGCAAAACTGTCTGTGATGCATGAAGGACACTTTGTAAGCTACTGAGCACCTAAGGACACTGCAATTTCAGAGGTCTCGGTGTGAGAAGTGAATAGCTATTGTTAACTTTCCTTACACAGAAGAGGGTTTCTTTGTTGCCGTAGCCTTAACAAACCAAGATGACACTAAAAACTTTGATAAAACCAAAATCCCTACTGTGACAAATACCCCCTGTGGGTTCTATATTGTACAAACAGCTGGATTGATAGCAGAGGAGTTCACACAATGGACACTTTTACAGGAGCATGTCGGGAGAACAGAAAAGAAAGCAGGCTATGCAACCCTTCAAAACATGAGCAACATTTACTAGGATTTCATCCCAAACTTAAAGAGGAACGACATGGAAGCGAGTCTCATTGGTTCCAATTGACCCTGGTTCCATGTAATGGCCACAACCTGGATCTATATTTTGTTGGAAGCCACCAAGAATGGCTGGGGCAACCTAATCAGATGGGTGAGGTACAGGGCCGGCGCATCCATTTAGGCAAACTAGGCAACTGCCTAGAGCGCCAAAATGGAGGGGGTGCTGGCCAGCCTGCCCTCCGCCCCCTGCTGCCACCCAGTGCCGCCCCAACCAGCGGTGGAGCAAGCAGGTAGGGGCAAAAACCGCGGCGGTGAGGGCGCCAAAATGGAGGGGGCGCTGGCCAGCCTGCCCCTCGCCCCCCGCCGCCGCCCGGTGCCGCCCCAACCAACGGCGAAAACCGCGGCGGCTCGGGGTGCCCGGCCGGCAGGGGGCGGGGTACCATACGTCATGCGTAATGACATCATGTGGCCCGCCCCCTCGCCTAGGGCGCAAAAATTGCCAGCACCGGTCCTGGTGAGGTTTAAGTAATTAATGTTGTTGTTGTTGTTTTCATTTCCAGAATGTTATTTTTTTTATATTCTTTATTGAAAAATAAAAAAGTACAAAATTACGAGTGCACAGAGTAAGATAAGACACGAAAGAAGTAGAAACAAGAAACAGTACCCATGCAGAAAACAAAACAGAACACCTACAAAAAGATATTGTGTACATTACAAAAAAGGGGGAAAATATTATAGTTAACCAGCCCCCCACCTGTGTACCCCCTCCCTTCCAGTCCATGGGCACGCTGTGCATGGGCCCACAAAAATCGCTTACCCAAGTGACTAGCAGAGCCCACAGAGTGCAAGGGTTAAATAATCAAGCCTCCACTTTTTCCCTATTGGGCAAAATGCCCAATGTCACAAGCCACACCCCTCCCTTTGGGAGAAACCAACTCTCTTCTTCTTTCATGGGAGGAGAGTGTGGCAAATACACTCCCGGCAGAGAGGGGGACCAGAATTCTCCCACTTGATCTTTCCTTTCCTCTTGCCTTGGAATGAGTAACAACAGTGGCAGATTTTGGGCTTTAAAATTTCAGCAGCACCCTGTGCAACACCGAAATTTGAGGGCCCCTCCACCTCTCTTCTTCCATTCTATATCATGGTTGCAGTGCCCCCTGTGGTGCCTTTTCAGCTCAGTACCCAGTGCGGGCAAACCAGCCGTGCTCCCCAAAATCTGCCCCTGGTGACAATGTATATTTGAAGCAAGCAGATGCTGCATTTGAAACTAATTTTGCTATGAGCATCTCTTGTGAGGATGCAGCTAGTTCTTTTGCACTGCATCAGTTTACTCCAAGGAAAAGCAAGCAAACTAGAGAGGCAAAATGGTAAGACGTTAAAAGGTCTGCTTGTAGCATGATTTATATTTTCACTTTGGACAGTGTTTTATTGACTTCGGTAAATCTGGGGCATTACAGCAAACTGATTGAATGTGTCGGATTACCAGGAGAGCATAGATTTCTTCCTGTCTCTGCAACCCAGTGGGACATCATAAAAGTGAGAGTAAGTGCGGAGGAAAGGTGTCATCAGAAAAGACAATTATTTTTCCCTTTGCCCTTTGCTTTATTTCAGAGGGTGGTTTGTAAACTAGGGAACAAGAAATACATCACCTGTTTTCTTTGGGTTTCCCCTTCACTCTTCCAATCATACCTACACAAATATTAAAGTGAACACGTTGTTATTAATATACAGTAGTCTAAGGGCTGGTCCACAACATGGCTATCAGTTCTGTGCACACGGTTGCTGTATACTAGTGATGACAGGGTAGCTGACTGTGTGAATTTCCTCTACTAAAAAGCAGTAGAAGTCAGGGCTCTGGGGACTGAAGTCTTTGTCTGCAAAGTCTGTGGTGGCTCATTTACATCTGCAACTTTTCATGTGTTGATGTCACATGATGGCTATGGGACTGGTTTGGGAGCCAATGGATCCCAGACTATCTCAAACCCATCCCCACTTCACTTCCCAGAAAGCGACTTGACAGGCAGAAGGTGGATTTCTGCACCAGCAAGGTGATGCCGGTGTCATTCCACAATTGATGGGAGTTTGACAGAGGCTTGCAGGGGCGGGTGATGGAATACCGTTGATCCATCATACTCCCCCCTCCATCCTGGCACAAAATGGGGTGGATTGCTCTGTCTGATTGTAAGCCTGAAGAAGAGATTGCCTTCTTACTGGTTTTTTTAAGCCCCTCCAGCATCCTTTGGTTCTCTAGATCCTTTTCTTTGTTCTCTTCCCCTCCACCATACCTATATATTATTGCAGCTTCGCCCTACAGGGCTCTTCTGTGGAAAGTTGTTTTGTGCTGAAGTCTAGTTCACATGTATTCTCAAATAAAGGAAGGAAAGACTGTGCAAATCTGGTTTGCATGCGTGTATATGTATACCGGGTATATACATATATGTATATATAATTGGGACCCAGGTGGCGCTGTGGGTTAAACCACAGAGCCTAGGGCTTGCTGATCAGAAGGTCGGCGGTTCGAATCCTTGCGACGGGGTGAGCTCCCGTTGCTCGGTCCCAGCTCCTGCCTGCCTAGCAGTTCGAAAGCACGTCAAAGTGCAAGTAGATAAATAGGAACTGCTCTGGCAGGAAGGTAAACGGCGTTTCTGTGCGCTGCTCTGGTTCGCCAGAAGTGGCTTAGTCATGCTGGCCACATGATGGAAGCTGTATGCCAGCTCTCTGCCAATAAAGCGAGATGAGCGCCGCAACCCCAGAGTCGGACACGACTGGACCTAATGGTCAGGGGCCCCTTTACCTTACCTTTATATGTATATATGTCTGAGATTTATACATAAAGGTCCCTTTACCTTACCTTTATATGTATATATGTCTGAGATTTATACATTCATCATAAGGTCTCAGGGTGGTTCGCAGGATAAAAACAAGTAAATAATGAAAAACAAAACAGCAAAACAATACCCCCCCCTTCCACAGATACATTTAAAAGACTGTAGAATAATAATCAGCCAAAGGCCTGAAGGTTGAAGAGGAACATTTTTTGCCTGGCGTCTAAAAATATATAATGAAGGCACAAGGCGAAACTCTCTGGGGAGAACATTCAACAAATAGGAAGCTACTACAGCAGGCATCCCCAAACTCAGCCCTCCAGATGTTTTGGGACTACAACTCCCATCATCCCTAGCTAACAGGACCAGTGGTCAGGGATGATGGGAATTGTAGTCCCAAAGCTAACATCATCCCTAGCTAACAGGACCAGTGGTCAGGGATGATGGGAATTGTAGTCCCAAAACATCTGGAGGGCTGAGTTTGGGGGTGCCTGTGCTACAGGGAAGGCCCGTACTCAGGTTGCCACTCTCCAGACCTCACATGGTGGAGGCACACGAAGAAGGGCCTCAGATGATCAACGCAGAGTCCGCGTTGGTTTTTATGAGGAGAGGTGGTCCTTGAGGCATTGCAGTCCTGAGCTGTTTAAGACTTGATTGTTCAAAACCAGCGCTTTGCATAGGGCCCAGAAACCATAGGCTTAGCCGGGGGAGGGGGAGCAGCTGTCCCCACCCCTGATCAAGTAAATAAATAAAAATACTTAACTAACTGTCAGGGAGGATTCAGAGGAGCAACGGACAGAAGAGGTGGAACAGGGGCTCAGGGATGCTGAGGAGCCTTGCCTCCACCCAGAGGCTTGGGAAGGAAGCTCAGACTCAGGAAGGGAGGGGGCTTTCAAATCATCACAGACAAGGAGGGAAATGAAACGTAAGGATCAAAGACATCTTGCGCGATTCCCACGCCTACTCTGTTGTCGCGGGAATCATAGGAAGCCACTCCCCAAATCTGACTCAATGGGTTCGGACGCGTAATTCTGAACTGTAGCTGTTTCTTGGGTATATATGTAATAAAGACTGTAAATACCACACTGTTTGTGCCGGGTGTTACTGCGAAGGGGAAACACCACCTTTACACTAACTGACCAATTGCATCACAGATACAGTAGCTCGGTTCTGCAGCCCCTAACAAAAGTCCTGCCCTCCCTAACAAATATCCTGGCTACGCGCATGCAGCAGAAACTAATTGGCAGACAGTGCAGTTGGGCCAGGATCGGTGTATATGCACCTAGCATGGTCACCTTATGAACAAGGTGAGCTCTTCCATCATGCAATGAAGGATAGTGAGTCCAGTAAAAACAAAATAAAAAATAAAAAAATTCCTTCCAGTAGCACCTTAGAGACCAACTAAGTTTGTTCTTGGTATGAGCTTTCGTGTGCATGCACACTTCTTCAGATACACTAAAGCTCATACCAAGAACAAACTTAGTTGGTCTCTAAGGTGCTACTGGAAGGAATTTTTTTATTTTTTATTTTGTTTTGACTATGACAGACCAAATTGGCTACCTACCTGTAACTGAGTCCAGTAAGTGCTTCAACCAGGCTTAAATCGTTACAAAACTTCTTGCAACAGTGCCAGGGGGATAAAATGCTTTCTGGGGCGAATAACAAGATGCTGCCTCATTGCCATTACATGTGCAGAAGATGACCAGACTGACAATTCAATCTTCACTGAACACTTGCAATGGGACAGCATCTTCTATTGCACATGAGGACAGCAGGGTAGCTAAGGGGCTGCAAGACAGGCTCCGTGACACACATAGGTAATGTATTTTGGTATCTCACCACTGATCCTTGGCATTGGGAGAGATCTGTCCATTTTGATATCACTCAGTTTCTCATTTTTCCAATCTTCAGTTCATTTCCTACATTGCCATATAAGTCTGTAATTTTTTTTTAAGTCAATGTGAAAATTTCCCAGCATTTTAATGCAAATTTCATATGCAATTTTGCCGAATTTACAGGTTTGTGCAAAGCAATGTTCCCTTATATAATACAATGTCTGTATGCCATTTTCTCTAATAAATACATTTAAATGCACATTTCACCTTAGTGCATGCATTTGTGCACACAGTACTTGACTGGAAAACTGTCTTGAAAAATGAGGAGAGGTGTGAATTTCAAAGGGTTTGGTTCGCATTTTGCTTCTGAGAGTGTGGCTTGGGTAGCTGCACCTATAAATGCAAACTGAACAGAATTTATCATCCCTCTGTAGCTGCTCTCCATCCCCATATCTGCCGCCTGAGCCAGGCTGTCTATCTTTTCTTAATGGCAATGTTGGCTGTGTCTCACAAACAACCTCTTCAAAGTAGGTAATGTTTGGATTTCTTACATCCTCTCCAAGGCAGATTTCGCCTCCACCTATCTTATAGGGGGCTCCAGCAGCCTCACCTCAGTCTCGGTTTAAGCAATTTAGCTAGCTCCACTCCCAAGAGTTTTTAACATTTCCAATACAACGGATAAGCTCCCCCGTCAGAATTTTTAAAAAATGTTTTCTTCCCTTTTGAATTATTTATTTTGTTTACCAATGACAGCACATTAGAAAAACAGCAGAATACAGACTTGAAAGCAAAATGTATAATAAGAGAGATAAATGAAAACCAGAAATGTTGGGAGGGAAGGCAAGTAGGTGCTGGAGTCTATGTATTATGGTTCTAATGGGGCAGGACTGAATGTTGCATTAGGCAGCATTCGCACCTTAAATTTAAAGTGCTAGGATGCCTATTTAAACCAGCATGGCTTCCCCCAAAGAGCCCTGGGGGCTGCAGTTTGTTAAGGGTGCAGAGAGTTGTTGGGAGACGCCTACAGTTTTCAGAGTTATTTAACCATCAATCCACAGGGAACACTTGCAACTGGAACTCTCTATGGGGAAGCCTCTTTCCACCCCCAATAAATGAGGGGCACCTTTGCCCACCCTGCAGCACTGGGGCCCATAGATTGCAGCAAAATACTGGGCAAGGTTTTGCCCAGTATCTTGTCTGTTCAATGGGCTCATGGGAAAAGGCTGTGTGGCGAAATTGGAGAGGGAGGCAGGGGAGAAAGCCCCATTTTATAAGAAGAAGAAGAAGAAGAAGAAGAAGAAGAAGAAGAAGAAGAAGAAGAAGAAGAAGAAGAAGAAGAAGAAGTTATTTTTACCCCACCCATCTGGCTGGGTTTCCCCAGCCACTCTGGGCGGCTTCTACAGAATATTAAAATGCAATAGTCTATTAAACATTAAAAGCTTCCCTAAACAGGGCTGCCTTCAGATGTCTTCTAAAAGTCTGGTAGTTGTTTTTCTCTTTGACATCTGGTGGGAGGGCGTTCCATAGGGCGGGCACCACTACCGAGAAGGCCCTGTGCCTTGCACGGGCTTTGACTGACAGGACACATCAGCTGAATCCTGCCCAATACAATTAGCTGCTGGTATAATAAATAATATAGGGTTGGATTCACCACAGTGCTTTTTAAAATAAATTGTATTTATACTTTCCATAATCACATAAACAAAGCAAAACATTAATTAAACATTGACTTCCCTGCCTCCTCCTTCTATGGTTCCTTCTGATTACCCCTTCTGCATATTCTATTTCCTTCGCATTTTCCCTTATTCATTTTATGTCAACATGCTTTTTTAAAAAAACTTTTTACTGCTGAATGTATTCTAATCCTGCTAACGTTCCAATCTGTTTACAGTGATTCTTCAAATATTCTGCAAACATTTTCCAGTCTTCCTTAAATAACCTTTCTTCTTGGTTTCTTATTCTGCTGGTTCGGCTTGCCAATTCTGCAAATTCCATCATTTTTATCTGCCTTCGTTGGTACTGCTCCCTCCCTCCATTTCTGCACGTATAGGATTCAGACTGCTGTAGCTGTGTAGAGAAACAGATCCTTTAGATCTCTGAGGACATCTGGCCCTGTTATTCCTAAAAGAAAGGCTTCTGGTCTTTTTATAAAAGACATTTTAAACATTTTTTCCCCCATTTCATTATATATCATCTCCCCTTTTGAATTCACTGTAGTGCTATGGAGAATGTACAATAGAACATTGTGCCTTTCTTTGATTTGGGTTGAGAAGATTCGATATTATAAATATAAACTGTGTGGAACGAAAATAATGTTTAATGACGCTCTCCTAAAGAGAAAATGAACTTTATCTTTAATACTTGGAAGAGGATAACAAGCGTTTCTACATGTTGATTTTGGCAACGAGAGAACCCCTTGGACACTGACTGATCTTAATTGGAGGAATTTGGACAGTTTCCTAGAAATGACACAGTTTATATAACCCCCCCCCAAAAAAAACCCATGCCATCTTGAAAGAGAAACCCGGACTGTTTAACATGACACCACAGGGAGCGGCAAGCCTTAATAACCACAATATACGAACTTTTAAAATAATTGGCAAACTCTCCTGGAAAGGTATAAGTGAAAAGCAGACGGGTGAACAACAGCTGTGGAAAAAGAGTGGATGTTATCGGGGCTGAATGAAGATGGCGACTGTCCGTGATTTGGCTTTTGGAATCAGAGTATCAAGGGGCAAGGCGATCGTATGGTGATGAAATATGGACTTAGATCCACACAGGGACATTGTTTGTTTTGATTTATCTTGCTTGTTGGAATACATCAGAGGCTGTGAAAATATAGGAAGGGTAAAAAGCAAGGGCAAATAGTTGATTAGATAACTCCGGAGTTTGAAGCATGGGAAACCTCAAAATAAATTTAAATAATAATTTGGCAGAATTGGAACTTTTCTTTTTATTATTATTATTATTATTATTGATAATTGGATAAATAATTTGGAATGTAATTTGGAATGTTTCAATGTGATTATGTTGTATTGGAAACCTTAATAAAAATGATTTGACAAAAAAAAAGAACATTGTGCCTTTCTCTTGCACATCTGCAGTTTGTTCCAGGTTTTTCTAAACTTTCAGAACAAATTTGGGGACATGGGAAGAGAAGGGAGTCCTGCTGTACTAGCGCTAATCATTGTGCAAATATTTAGCTGACTGTCACCCATAAGCTTTATATGTTTATCCAAGTTTAATAGTTATTCTTTGCTTTTGAAGTAAGCGTTCACTCAATTTTCAAGTCATTCACTGATTAACAATGAAAGGGCTGTCAATTTAATGTATGATTAACTGCCAAAATATGCTGCTAGAAGATACTAATGAGGCAAATTATTAGGTGAGATTTTAAAAGGATTACATTGCGTATACTTATATTATGGGGAGAGCCCTATAAAATTCGAGATGTGTGAGCTCTGCCTTGCTCATGTCGGAAATGGGCCAAGTTATTTCACAGTTAAATAAAATCAGGGATATTGTTTGTTTTCTGAACCTATTTGGCATTTAGAAAATACGACGATCCCTCCCCTGCCAGTCCTCCCTGATCTGGCAATGATTATTCACTGTAAAGATTTGTGTTGCTGATTTGAGCGGTGGTGTCAGAAGGCAGAAAGATCATTGCACCATCCCTCCTTCCTCTTCTGCTGCTGTTTTTAAGAGAGGGGTGTAAGACAAAGTTTTGAAGAACTGGGTAGAGCTAGGCTGTGGTCACAACATACATATTTTAGCTTTAAAACATATTTAAAGCACACATGTAGCCAAGAAAACGGGGAACTGTAGTTTGTTAAGGCTCTGGGAACTGTAACTCTCTGAGAGGTAAACTACAGTTCTCAGGATTCTTTTTCAATGGCAAACATGCGCTTTAAATTTAGGTCATGTATGCAACATTAGGGAGGACAGAAGTCAGGGCATCTTTTCCAGCTTTGATTTTAATCAAAGCCAGACAATCAGTTGGCGATTCATAAAGTTCACCTCATCTTTTATCTGAAGCTTTATCTGTGCCTCAGCTCAGGAAACTTCATCAGTAATACAGAAGGAAATTTTAATTAGTTAATCAGCCAACATTTAAATATCCATTCCAGTTCTCCATTAATCTGCATTAAAAAAAAAGATATATGTGTGAATATTCCAATTTAAATGCCTATTTCAATATGTACTTTGCCACAAAAATGCTTATTTTATATGAATGTATGCATTTCTAGAAACATTTTATCTTGGAAAATGCTTTTTGAGCCAAGAACCATACTGCAACTTTCTGAGATGTGCAAAATCCAAATAAATAAATAAAAATAAATAAAAATTCAAACCACACATTTGCTCAGGAGGTGAGGATCAGGTTAGCTCCCAGTGGAATTCACAGAAATTGAATTCCCTAAGCATCCTTATCTCAAAGCACCAAGAGAGGTCAGGAATTGGTATTGCAAGTGGCCTTGTGGTCCTGTCATTCAGCCACAATTGTTTTCTGATGAATAGCATGACAAGGATATCTGGCCAAATCATTGCTAAAAGCTCCTGTCTGATGTACAGATAAGAGTCTTAAGATAATGAGCAAGGCCGGCCTCACAAATTCAGCAGCCTGGAATTAACTTAGGTCTTTGGCATGCCATGTTACAGACTAGAAAATCGGCCATCATTTTAAAAGTGCATATGCAAAGAAAGGACATGCATATGGAGAAAGGACTTGAGATACACAGGACTCTGTCCACAAAGATGCACACTGCACAAATACTTATATGTCTTTGTTGTGTCTGGGTTACCTTGTGCCAAGACTGGAAGGAAAGTTTTGCAGTGCTTCCTGCTGCAAACATTGTAAATATATACAGTGTCATTGTACAATATATACAAAGTAAAGTAAGCAACTTTATTTAACAATGTGCAACTACTACTACAGCTGAACTCAAAATGTCTACTAGATTTCAGTTCTACGCTGGTGTTCCCCAGAATTGCTTTCCCCAAAGCACCCACGCATGAAATAATCTCTCCACCCACTTTTAACAATATCTCTTTCTGTATCTAATAGGTTTTCTTATTATACTGCCTCATGATCCTGGGGTCTCAATGCCCCATAGAATGTCAAAAGTCTTGTTTCATATCTTCCAACATTTCTCTGATGAAAATGGAGACGTCCTTTTCAATAATAATAATAATAATAATACTCTGCCCATCTGACTGGGTTGCCCCAGCCACTCTGGGTGGCTTCCAACATATATAAAAGCAAAGTAAAACATTTAACATTAAAAAGCTTCCCTACACAGGGCTGCCTTCAGAGGTCTGCTAAAGGTTGTATAGTTACTTATCTCCTTGGATTGGGGCTGGCATAACTCCATACCCTTCAACATTTCTCTGATGATAATAGGGATGTCCTAAGGAAAAGCAGGACATTCTCAGATCAAATCAGAAACCGGGATGGCTTCTGTAAATCCAGGACTGTCCCTGGAAAATAGGGACACTTGGAAGGTCTGTTGTGGCGCCTTGTTTCTTGAGACTCCACATCTGTATCTGAATGAGACAAATCTACATTTTCAGATCTATCCTCATATAGGCAGCAAATATGTTGCTCAGTCACTCTTAGAGGTTCACACACCCATTTTGATTAAGAGTAACACATTGTTGTTATTATTTCTGAAGAATGGCATTTTGTACCGGATTGTACTGTAATTTCAGTTTAAGTATACATGTCATGACTGGCCAATAAATCCTTCTCAAGTTGTTTTATACAGTTCATTTCTTAGGCATTCAGAAAAAGCTTTATTCCATCTTTCCAACATTTCCTTACCCAATAATTCCCACCTTTTACCCTTTTATACAATGGGCAATCTAGCAGCATTTAGCAGAAGTTTAGCACTCATTCATTGTTAATTGCTTCTAGAAAAAGATATTTTTGCAACCCCATTAACCTGGGCAAGCATGAGAGTTCTACACTATAATCTCCCTGCTATTTTGATGGATCATGCCATGTGATGAAAACTGGGGTGG
Source organism: Darevskia armeniaca (assembly GCA_034641395.1). Lineage (NCBI taxonomy): Eukaryota > Metazoa > Chordata > Lepidosauria > Squamata > Lacertidae > Darevskia > Darevskia armeniaca. The sequence goes on along the minus strand of JAWWNF010000229.1, from coordinate 43,366 downwards.
TATCCTGGCATACAGTTTCCACGGAGGAACAGAAGCACACATGCTTAAAGAGTGGTGACGACATCTCCAATGATGTCCACTGTTGTGTCATATCACATCCACTGGTGTGAATTAAATTTAGCATAGCATGGCAGTATATCAATCAGAGAGCTACAGTTCCATAATATAACAGGTAATGCTGTGTAAAAGGAATGTTAGAAACTGGGGCAGAAGTCATGAAAACTAATGCAATAATCCCCATGTCTGAATGCACCCGTAGATAGCTCCTATGTGTGCTATTTCTTTTCTTGTGGTACTACGATTTTATCAGCAAAAGAGAAAGAATCCATCATGAATACTTCATTTATAGTTCTAATCAAAGTAGATATATCTTTTCGAATTTCCTCTCTTCTTTGCGAAATAGATTGCTTTTTGAGATTGGCAGCTGAGACTTCATGAGAGAAACAGAGCAACATCAACTTCCGTCTCCTTATGCGCCTTGGGACGAGCATCAGCAGTTGTACAGTGGTACCCCGGGTTACAGACATTTCAGGTTACAGACACTTCAGGTTACAGACTCCGCTAACCCAGAAATAATATCTCGTGTTAAGAACTTTGCTTCAGGGTGAGAACAGAAATTGCGCACTGGCGGCACTGCGGCAGCAGCGGGAGGCTCCATTAGCTAAAGTGGTACCTCAGGTTAAGAACAGTTTCAGGTTAAGAATGGACCTCCGGAACGAATTAGGTTCTTAACCAGAGATACCACTGTATTGGACTAATGCTCCCCAGGACTGCTTCCCTCCATACATCCACTCATGGAATTCTTGGGCTCCTGCTATCCATTAAAGGTTTTGGTGGTGCTTATTTCAGAGCTTCCCAAACTGTGTGTTGCGACACGTTAGTGTGTCAGCTGCAGTGTGTAGGTTTGTTGCTTGAGTGCTTTCCACGCTGCTTTCGGAGCTGGAAAGGGGTTAGTTTAACCTAGTTAGTTTGCCAGTAAAACTGAATTACTGTGTCGCAAAATGGTACATGTCTAAAAAGTGTGTCACCGACATGAAAAGTTTTGATAGCTCTGGCTTATGTGGAGCAAGGAAAGAGATGAACTAGTAAGGGACATGGCCTCCCAGAGCGCAGTGGAAGAGTCAGCCTCAGAAATTGAGCTGAGTGAGCAAGGGGCTGACTCTGCAGATGAGAGCTGTCTGCCAAAGGAAAAACACGGTTAGCTCACAAGGAGAGGAAGAGTTGAAAGTTGGCCAAAGTGTTGCCAGGCAATCAGCAGATAAGCCAGAGTCTGAGGCTGTGTCTTCTGGGAAGAGCTTGACTGGAGGAGGAGACTGGAGAAGCTTAGAGAACAACAGAAGGAAAGGAGATGAAAGGCAGGATTTTGCTGTTCTTTCTGTTGGGGGAGGGACGATGAGTCAGACTGAGCAACTACTGTTAATGAGTGCGGGTGGATTGCCATGCTCTGGATGTGTTTTTCTTATAAATAAACTTACATAAAACTGATGGAGAGTCCTTGCTGTTTTTCAGGCTGCTTGCCTGCCAGAGATCATTATAGCACTCATGGACACTATCAGTTTTGTATAGAAACATCTTTTTATATAAAAGTAAATCAATCAAACAAACAAAAATAGCTTTCTGGAAACACTGGGAAAGAACTCCCTTCCCCCAATGTGGCCACTGGGAGACCAGGAAGGCTATGGATCCATTGGATTCATATATTCACCTTGTTCCTCTCCAACTTCTCCCTTTTGGGCCCTACCAATATCAGAGCTCTTACACCAGCAGGGCAGCAGAAATTGCCAAAGTGGTGGTGGAAATCTACCATTAGATCTCTTTCTGAGGCTGGCACTCTCTCTCCACACTCAGATAGGGAGATCTGATGCATCCCGTGGTCTTTGTGACACCACCTCAAGGGCCAAACGTCTGCAAAACCAGACAATAATTGGAAATGTTAGAATTAGAAATCAGAACTAAAATAGGCCCTGGCGTACGTATGGGTATGTATGTATGTATGTATGTATGTATGTATGTATATTTGGCCCCAACCAGGTAATTGGTAATAGAATCAATCAGCTGGGCAAGAGGAAATGGGGGCAGGCATAAATCAAACATTTCTCTTTCTCCTGGATTGGTTTTTGTAGCTGATTATCTGGTGTTGGCTATGCCTCAGGATTCCCAGAACTTGGATCAGACTGAAAACTGAACAGGCAATATCTACTACAATTGTCATCCAACTTGTAGAAGCTGCATCTGTTTCTGTGTGTATGTGTTTTCATAGCTGGATCAGGCTGATTGTCATATTTATTTATTTATTTATTTATCAAGCTGAAGTCAAACACTTTCAGTTCTCATTCATTTCAGTGGAGGACTTTGCAGTGAATACTTATGACTCCCATTGAAATCTCTGGATGTTGAAATCACTTTTATCTTAAACATGCCCAGTGCTAGAAAAATAAGTCCAAGATCACACATTTCATGCAACAAAAGAAGAGCCTATAACGCTGACGACAATTTGAACATTTCCAGGTAAAAAAAATCTGTTTGATTCATATTTCATAATGCTAAAAAGAACATTTGAGGAATCCATATACATTCCATCTGCCAAACAGAATTTTTTATAGCAGTTCTACACTCAAGGCAAGGAAATAATGCCAAGTCTGCTATTAAAGGGAGGAAGATACATGCTTTATTACATCCCTTAATATGAGGAAGTTTAATGCTATTGCTAGAGGTGAAAGATGAAGTATTATTAACCAGTTACCAGATATATATTCCTAAATATAATGGATTAAAATGAAGTCTGTTTCTAATCAAGACAATTTTTCCAACTTCTCTTTGCAGTCAGAGAGAATGTCTCAGGGTTGCTTGTAACATGGAACACGTAGCAATTATTATTATTATTTTTAAAAAAGTAAGGATGTGAGAGCAGTGTGGACATTAATCCACATGATTAACCTTATTAATTAACCTTATTAATGTGGCCAGAGTTCAATCAGTCACTCAGTCAATCATTTTACTTCTATGCCACCTTTCCAAAGTTAAAACCATGCTCAATGTGGCTTACAACATATTTAAAAAAATTATGTTAACTATAAACATAACAAAAGTAATCATAAACAATAAACAAAATATCAATGGCATAAAATGGAATTTCCACATAAATCATAAGATCCAAATAAAAATACAAACAATCAGCATCAGCAACTCTTAGGTTAGGTTTGGTTTAGGATACAGCTGTGGTGAAATGGGAAAGGCACAGAAGACAGGATTGGTGGGGTCTATGTTGCTCTTGCTTAGTCTCGCACCTCCACACTTTTTGGCAATTGCAGGGGCTGAGCCATGGGTAGGCAACCTAAGGATGTGGCCCAATCGCCTTCTAAATCCGGCCCGCAGATGGTCTGGGAATCAGCGTGTTTTTACATGAGTAGAATGTGTCATTTTATTTAAAATGCATCTCTGGGTTATTTGTGGGGCATAGGAATTCGTTCATTTTTTCTCTCTCTTCAAAATATAGTCTGGCCCAACCACAAGGTCTGAGGGACAATGGACCGGCCCCTTGCTGGAAATGTTTGCTGACCCCTGCGTGAGCTGTACTTTCTGTGCCAGAAGAGAGGACTGAGGAGTAATAGTCAAAGGTGGGATTAGGCTCAACCCCAGCCTCAATCCATGAGATTCTGAGTTGGACAGTAATGCTGTTCGTCCCTCCTGAACCTCATCAAATAGGGTTATTGATATTCTCCCAATCTTCAGGTGAGGTTTCTGTGGTGTATATGGGTCACAATGTAGAAGAGGCTGAGCATTGTCTTGTGGCAAGGCTTCCTTCCTGGGGCATTTATTTTCTTATCTTCTCAACTATTTTTAAAATTGCCATCAACGAACAGGCAATTTGTCCCTGTGGCTCCATGGGCACGGAAAGTCCAATAGATAGCTCAGCAAGATTATCCCATAAAGACTTAATGAAATTTGAGACTGTGTATTTGCTGTGTAAATTGTAATACACTTTCCCCAAACTATATAATAAGAAGGCAAATTCACCATATATGAAATAAACTCCTCATTTCATTTTATACCCTCTCTAATGAGAGAAAATATGACTTTGATATGTTTCATGGATATTTCCAATATCCACAATCATAAGACACAATCAAACTTTGGGTTGCCATATTTCAAAAAGTGAAAATCTGGACACCAAAGTTGTTGAGCTATTTTTTCTTTTTCTTTTTTGCAAAATCTAAAAAAAAAAAAGACAACTTTTAAAGAAAATTAACCAATATCTACACTTCCAACATGGGTTGCCATATGTCTGGATTTTCCTGGAGATTTATGAGATTTCCACCCAGGTGCTGTTACAGATAGCCGAATCCCGGCTATGTTTGGGAAATTCCAGTTTGGCAACCCTAAACAAACTAGAATAATGCATTGTCTATCAGGAGAAAAAAAAGGCTAAACTAAATCATGTTCATGCTTTTGTTCTCTGTCTCTCCAAAATAAAAATTCTTTAAATTTTTGTTGCAACATTTTAATCAATTTTTTTATTATTAATAATTGACTTAAGGAGCAAGTCTCTAAGGCTCCCCTAGGTAGTGACTGTTCCATTCTTTTATTTCAAGCTTGCAAACACACACACACAAGCTGGAATTTCGAATTCATCACTTTGTAATGCATGATTTACTATAAACTATTTACAGCTCAGCCTAATTGAATTTAATGGGATGTGCAGCCCAATTCAATGCATGTTCACTTGGTAATTAAGTGTCACTGAATTCAAAGGTGTGGACCCCACAATTCCATGCATGGAACTCCACTGCCATCATGAAAATTGGCTCTGCAGAGTTGGGGGACCCTCTGGGACGGTGTGGGAATTGTAGGGCTCGGGAGGGTCGGTGAGGATTGCCTCCTTCCCAAATTCTGCCAGCAGGAACCTGCACCATATTGGAGTAAAGTGCTTTAAAAACATCTCATCGGAGTTCTGAGGAAGTGTCCTCCATACCCTGAGAGCATCATTGTTCATTTGCAATGTTTAAAACGAGGCTAGGATCTTCGTTCCCAAAGTGTCATCACATTAGAGAAAAGATCAAGAAAGCTAGAAGCCACAGGATGGGAATAATGTCTAATTACTTGCAATTAATCTACTCTGTGTTAGACTGTCAAAAGATAAAGAATATCCATAGGCTAGGCCATAGATAAAGGCCACTGCATTTTTTTGTTTGTGGTGCCTGTAGATATGCAAGTAATGTGATGCATTTCAGTGATTAAAATAGTTGGTTGGGTACAGAGGGGACCTCCTCTTTAGGCACCTCTCCCATAGTGTGATAGCGGCTATAATAATCTCAAAAGAGCCTGACCTTTAATGGGTTCGATTAAAGTTAAAGGGAACTCTCTAGCCAAGTGGTGACTCAAAAGGTCAGGCCCCCAATTATACAATTCAATACAGTGAAATAGAGATGAGACTCATGTAGAGCGCACACATTGTGCATGGTGAATCCCAAGTGGTTGTTGTTGTTCAGTCGTTCAATCGTGTCCGACTCTTCGTGACCCCATGGACCAGAGCACGCTAGGCACGCCTATCCTTCACTGCCTCTCGCAGTTTGGCCAAACTCATGTTAGTAGCTTCGAGAACACTGTCCAACCATCTCATCCTCTGCCGTCCCCTTCTCCTTGTGCCCTCCATCTTTCCCAACATCAGGGTCTTTTCTAGGGAGTCTTCTCTTCTCATGAGGTGGCCAAAGTACTGGAGCCTTAACCTCAGGATCTGTCCTTCTAGTGAGCACTCAGGGCTGATTTCTTTAAGAATGGATAGGTTTGATCTTCTTGCAGTCCATGGGACTCTCAAGAGTCTCCTCCAGCACCATAATTCAAAAGCATCAATTCTTCGGCGATCAGCCTTCTTTATGGTCCAGCTCTCACTTCTGTATATTACTACTGGGAAAACCAAAGCTTTAACTATACAGACCTTTGTTGGCAAGGTGATGTCTTTGCTTTTTAAGATGCTGTCTAGGTTTGTCATTGCTTTTCTCCCAAGAAGCAGGCGTCTTCTAATTTCATGACTGCTGTCACCATCTGCAGTGATCATGGAACCCAAGAAAGTGAAATCTCTCACTGCCTCCATTTCTTCCCCTTCTATTTGCCAGGAGGTGATGGGACCAGTGGCCATGATCTTAGTTTTTTTGATGTTGAGCTTCAGACCATATTTTGCGCTCTCCTCTTTCACCCTCATTAAAAGGTTCTTTAATTCCTCCTCACTTTCTGCCATCAAGGTTGTATCATCAGCATATCTGAGGTTGTTGATATTTCTTCCGGCAATCTTAATTCCGGTTTGGGATTCATCCAGTCCAGCCTTTCGCATGATGAATTCTGCAAATAAGTTAAATAAGCAGGGAGACAATATACAGCCTTGTCGTACTCCTTTCCCAATTTTGAACCAATCAGTTATTCCATATCCAGTTCTAACTGTAGCTTCTTGTCCCACATAGAGATTTCTCAGGAGACGGATGAGGTGATCAGGCACTCCCATTTCTTTAAGAACTTGCCATAGTTTGCTGTGGTCGACACAGTCAAAAGCTTTTGCGTAGTCAATGAAGCAGAAGTAAATGTTTTTCTGGAACTCTCTATCTTTCTCCATAATCCAGCGCATGTTTGCAATTTGGTCTCTGGTTCCTCTGCCCCTTCGAAATCCAGCTTGCACTTCTGGGAGTTCTCGGTCCACATACTGCTTAAGCCTGCCTTGTAGAATTTTTAGCAAAACCTTGCTAGCATGTGAAATGAGCGCAATTGTGCGGTAGTTGGAGCATTCTTTGGCACTGCCCTTCTTTGGGATTGGGATGTAGACTGATCTTCTCCAATCCTCTGGCCACTGCTGAGTTTTCCAAACTTGCTGGTATATTGAGTGTATCCCAAGTATACACTCAAGTATTGAGTGAATCCCAAGTATAAAGCCCTATATGAGGGCCAAGCAGAGGTCAGAAAGTGTTTCAGCATGGCACTTTCTGTCCACTCAGTTTCTCACATTGGAAGACTTGTCTTGCCTCTTCAGGTATTTCTGCATTCCAGTTGCCATCATTCATTCCTAACCATGGACCACGCTGGCTGGGGCTGATGAGATCTGGCGTCTGAAGGACCGTAAGTTATCAAGCCATGACTTTGTCGGTCCAGAATGTTTTGACTTTAATCTGAGATAGCTAACAGTGCATTGTCATGAATCAAAGCCTGGGGACAAGCCATCACAGGGGGTGCACAGCAGGAACTGGCAGAAACATTTTTGTGCCTAAGCAGAAAATTGAGATGGCAACCCCTTTTCAGCTGAGATGATAAAATGTAACAATTAATTGCCGCTTTTTAGGGTTATGCAGAAACTGCCACCTGAGGCTGCCTTATGACCTCGTCTAATGTGACGACTGGCAATTTTGCATTGCGGAGTTCCATCCACAGGTGGGAGAGAATGCTTGCTTGCTTGTTTGTTTATGTGAGGGTAGCAGTCGGCAGGACCAGCGGGTCATCTATGCCTGCTTCCAGAATGGAAAGTGAGTCCTTTCCTTGAATGAGCTGCAGAGAAACAACAATGAAAGGATGTGTGGCAACCTTGTTTTTTTTATAGGAGAGCCTGTATGTTGTGCTGCTTTGTACACTTCTGCCAGTGGCAGAGGAAACAACCCCCATGGCAGGTTGTCAGGTATGGCATAAGACAAGGAAAAGTCCTTACCATCTGCTTTTTATTCAATATTTACAGAGCAGCCTCTTGGAATAATGGTGTCCTGAGTGACTCTCCACCCCCTTTTTCTCCTACTTCCTCATTTGTTACCTTCTCCTCTATGGGTGGCACTGAAGGCCCTTTGCTTCTGAGCCCTTTGCTCTACTACTTTCAAGGCTCACCGGGTTCTGAGAGCCAGTGTGGTGTAGTGGTTAAGAGCGGTAGACTCGTAATCTGGTGAACCGGGTTCACGTCCCCTCTCCTCCACATGCAGCTGCTGGGTGACCTTGGGCTAGTCACACTTCTCTGAAGTCTCTCAGCCTCACTCACCTCACAGAGTGTTTGTTGTGGGGGAGGAAGGGAAAGGAGAATGTTAGCCGCTTTGAGACTCCTTCGGGTAGTGATAAAGCGGGATATCAAATCCAAACTCTTCTTCTTCTTTTGGGAGAGAGGAGGGGAGGGTCTGGAATGCTTTCTAAAGACACTGTGTCCATCAGCTGTTGTACTCCTGGTGCTTCCTCTTCCTCCTCCTCCTCCTCTCTCATTATTTCCCAGCTTTCCCCCTCATCTGCCTCTGCACTGTGACCTCCCTCAAACCTCTGTTGTAATTCTGAACTGTCTTCTTCTTCTCTGGAAGGGTCAGGATGGGAAGGCGGTCTCCACCATTCCTCCTCTGCCCAGTCCCTGACTACTGCATCTGTTTAACTTAGAAGCAGGGAGAGCTGCTTTCAAATCTCCCCACTTCCATGAAACTCACTTGGTGATCATTGGATAGTGTCTCTTTCTCTCTCTTAGCCTAGCCTACTTCATACAGTGGTTTTGAGGGTAAGTCAGAGCATGTAAGAATCATGCATGTTCCCTGTCAGAGAATGGCACATGTAAGCAGAAATGGGACCAGAAATCATCCATGTCTGAGAAGGATAACTCAGTTGGTTAGAGCATGATGCTCATAATGCCAAGGTTGCAGGTTCAATCCCTACATTGCAGGGGGTTAGACTAGATGATCCTCAGGGTCCCCTCCAACTCTACAATTCTATGAACATGATTGGTGTTTGCTGCTGTTGCTGCTTTCAGCCCACAAACAATACTTAACAGCTCAGGGTGGTCCCACATGCAGCACGAGGGCCACATGAGGCCCTCAACACCTTTTTGGGTGGCCCCTAACAATGTTTGACACCCCCCGGCAACCCTCACATTGCTTTTCCAAAGCCAGGTAAGCAAGGTGCTCGGCTCTGGGAAGAAGGCACGAGGGTTCTGACAGAGTTCTTGAAAAAATTGGTGTGAACTGCAATAGGTTATGTCCCTTCCATCATCATTTCATTTGCATTGAAATGAATGGAGTGGAATAATGCAATGTCAACATAATTTACGTAACTTTTGTACTTAGTTGCATAAACTAGGTAAGTCACATTATTTCACCACGTTGGGCAGTGAGGCAGATAATGTAGATTTTGGTGGAAAATGAAATGCACTGGGATAGAAATGGTGCTGTGTGCAACTAATACATGAGGGAATGGAAAACAATGCCTTCTTACGTCTCTCGCTGCCTGTAGCTCCTTAGGCGAAGGCTGTGATAGAAATAAATAAATAGTAGTTATCATCACTCCTTGATACTCAGAGATGAAAGCACGTCCCAGGAGGGGATGGCTTCACAGGGATTTGCAGGAGGGGAAGGCAGGAATACAAATGGAACAAACAAACTGGGCTTTTGACAGAGGGGAAGGGAGGTAGCCAAGCATGCTCATCATTTAGAATCAGAAAATCCCATCCAGATATCAACAGCACCTTCAGTTCTCTATTCCCCATCAATGAGCAACATGAGAATATGTGAACGTACCAACTGAATACAAAGATCTGCTATATTTATTTTAACTTTTGAAAGAGAGGGTTGTTTTGTGTGGAGTTTTTTGTGTTTTTTTTTTTTTGGTTGAGTGTGATCTTGAGGCAAAAAAAAAAATCCAAAGGAAAGGAAAGTCATCAAAAGCCTGCTGTTCGTACCACACTTGCTCAATGAACACAGAATGAAGCTTAGATGTATTATCTTCTAAAAAGTAAAGTATCTAGTCATAGGAATCTCTCTCACTGCTTTTACAGCCCTCGGGGGAAGGGAATATTTATTACTGCTACTCAGCACATAGAGAACTTCGCGATTTCCAATTAAAGGTTTCCCCATTTCTTTTCTCCAGTTTTGCAGCCACTTCACAGGGCATGTGAAATGAAGAGACATTTTCATTTTTGACAGCACCTGTACAAATGTCAGTGCCAACACAGTCCAACAAATCCAATATTATCTGGCAACACACACACACACACACACACACACACACACACACACGAGAGAGAGAGAGAGGGGGGGGAGAGAATATTTTAAAGTTGCAGACTTTAATTGTTTTAATATAGAGGATTTAGCCGGTTAAATTAACAAGTGAAAGTAGGAGCTATCTGCTGATGGCCCCGAGGTCAAACCCAACCTTCCTAGTAGTGCCACTGAGATCTCCATAAATTCCTTTACCAACTAATGAAGCAAAAGAGAAGTATGGATGTTCCATATTAGTGGGTGCCTGGACAAATTTGGGAAGTCTTGCTAGAGTCTGCTAAGTTTTTGCGAATTCTGTAACACACAGGTCAATGGAGTACCATCTTTCAAATGTTTTTTACTGTACAAGAGTCAGGGCTCTGTTGAATAAGAAGGTCAACCAATATTTGTATGAATACTCATTTTTGTTAAACCAACCTGCTGTTGGACAGTGAAATGCAGTAGCTTTTGTAAAAAAGAAAAAGAAAAGAAAAGAAAAGGCAAAAATTGAGGCAAGGAATCAAAATTGGAGATGGGGGAGAGTTTGAAGGAGGGGTTACTTTAGCTCACGACAGTTTTCAATGTTGCAATAACTCCCACTTAAGAATATACCTGAGAATGGTTGAAGCAATCTTGATTGGTGTCTATTTTTATAACCTGTTGTGTATAATTTTACATATAATTAGTCAGGGGTTGCTGTTGCTGGTCTTCTTTAAAGAAAAAAGAAAACTGTGTTTAAAATCCGAAATGACACAGGCCACAAATACATGAAAGACTGCCTCCTTCCCTACAGACCTTCTCGGGTGCCAAGATTGGCAAAGAGGGTTTTCCTGGTTGTTCAAACACCCTCAAAAGCTTGGAGGGTGTGGTCCAGGAGAGGGCATTCTCTGTGCCAGCAGCTCCCCGTGGAAGTGCATGTGGCGTCTTCATTAACCAACTTTCGGTGAATACTGAAGATGCATTTATCTTGGCTTTTGACACCTACCTTATCTTTGTGATTATAAGTTGCTTTAAAATGTTTTCAATATCATGTTTTAATTGTAACCTGCCCTGAGACCTTAGGTAACAGGTGAGTAAATAATAATAAAATAATAATAATAATAAATAATAATAATAATAATAATAATGCAAGTTCTCCATTGCAAGAGAGCTCATGTTGCGGTGGGGGCAGGAAAGCCACCTCCCCTTGTGGCTGGGGGTTTGGCTTGCTGGCCACAGCTTGGATTGACCCAGGCTGTTGCTGGGGAAAATCACATGTATCAATTTGTGATGGACAGCCCAGCGTCCTTTAAATAGGTATGCACATGATGCAACCTTTCCTCTTTGCTGCGAGCTTCGGATCTCCCGCCCCCCATCCCTGGTATAGGCCTTGTTGACCTTGCTGTTGCCTGTCATGGGGTCGTCTGCTTTTGCGGCAGGGGCCTAGTAGGAATTTTTCCATTTGGCTGATGCCACTTGGTTTTCGTCTACTACGTAGCAACTAGTCACAACTTGTAAGGTTGGCGGTTAGGCATTGGTTCTGTGGTTAATGGGAGGGCGGTAGCCCTCCAAAAGTGATGATGGTGTGTTGGGAATTCCGTTAAAGGAATCCAGGGGCTCAACATGCTTGTCCGAACCCGGTAGGGTTGCAGGGCCGCGCATGAGCCCCTGTGGACCCCTGGGGAGGGGGAGGTCTCTGCTTCCCAGCCTCCGTTAACTCTCCCCAGTTTGGTTTCCCTTCGCTGACAAGTGGTCAGCTCTGTCCCGTCGGACAGCTAGTCTTTCGCTGACAGGTGGTCAGCTCTGTCCCGTCAGACAGCGTGAACCAATGCCTACGCAACCACTCACATGTTTTGTATTTCAATAAAGTTGTTGCCAAAACTATGCCAAAAACCCAAACAAAAATTATGTCTCTTGTGTGAATTATTGGGGGAGTGGCTTGGTGACCTCTACACGCAATGCATCAACAGTTCAAACATGAGGAGCTTGATGCAAGGAGCGTCCAATGAAGGCAAAGCTTGACTTAGTCGGAACTGCCAAATTCCATATATAAATCCATTTATGATGGATTGCTCCTTCAGCCTTACTGCATAACTGACCTCAACATAAGCTTCCGTTCCTTTCTCTCTCTCTCTCTCTCTCTCTCTCTCTCTCCTAATTTGACAATTTTCACTGCTCGCTCTTGAACCTACCTTTTATCACTTTGGACTCCTCCCTTCCATTAGCAACCATATTCTGGGGGAACTTACAACCTTTCTTGGAGTGTTAGAATGGAATTGTGTTTCTATAGACATCTTTAAAAGCCTTTTAGATTCCCCAGAGCCACCACAGAGGTAAAATATTTAGAGGAAGGATAATGTTTATGGCATCTGAGTATATGAAGCAATTAACAGCTTTTGCGGGTGATTAAACACTGAAGCTGAAATGGGTACATTTGGTAACTCTCCTAGCTATTTGTTGTCAGCATAAATCAGGGCCATAAATAATCAATCCACCTTGTGCCTATCTGATCCCCTGGCTAAAAATGATGAGAATTGAGTTATGAAATGATAAAGTTTTAACCTCGGGTTGAGGGGATGTTTGGATTCGTTAGATTAGCTAATTCTGCGACTCCCCATGATGGCTGCATTGCGAGTGAAAGAACATAGCTAACTTGAGTATAATTTGCTTGTTATTAAATTTGCACAAAATTAATATGAACATAACTGACATTTTTCCCATGCTTTTTTTTCTCAGCTGCATTTTTCTTTAAGCATATCACTCTTTTCTTACAAAGCTCAAAGTGGTTTAGATGGGTCTTCCTAAGCAATTTCTCATCTAGACAGAGATCAGGATGAAGTCTTCTTACACTCATTTAGGTAACAATATAATGAAAATATGTATCTATGTTCTAATTTATGTGGGTCAGAACACAATCTGGTTGAACTATGACCTGGGAGACCAGGGTTGAAATCCCCACTTGGCTGTGAAGCTCACTGTGTGTCCTTGGGCCTGCCACAGTCTCTTAGTCTAACCAACCTCACAATGTTGTGGTGAGAATAAAACAAAGAGGAAAACTACACAAGCCACATTGAGCTCATTGAATGAATGGTGGGATATAAATGGAATCATAATCATCCAAGGCACAGTACCTCAAACTTTGAAGAAGTTACTAATGTTCAGCAATAATGTTCAACACTAATGCGTTTCTGAGCACAATTCAAAGTGTTGGTGATGACCTTTAAAGCCCTAAATGCCTCAGCACCTTTAAAGGAACGTCTTCACCCACATCCCTTAATCACACCAACTTGAGGGCCACCTCTGAGGGTTTTCTAGCAGTTCCTTCACTCTGAGAAGCAAAGTTACAGGGAACCAAGCAGAGGGCCTTCTCAGAAGTGGTGCCCTCCTGTGCAGGGCCGGATTTAGGTTTGATGAGGCCCTAAGCTACTGAAGGTAATGGGGCCCTTTATATGTCCAGCTGTCCTTTGTCAACAACAAATTGTTGCTGTTTTTTGTGTTGAATATATGCTATATGGTAATTTATGGACCTAATAGGTATCTAAAGCCATTTGCACATAACAAAATATGTATTTTATCAAAGTAATTGTTGGACTGAAATACAATTAAGAAGTATATTAATAGTGAAATACAATTAAGAAGAAGTATATTGGGGGGAGGGGAGAGTAGGGCCTAAGCTATAGCTTGTTTAGCTTATACGTAAATCCAGCACAGCTCCTGTGGAACACCCTCCCTTCAGATGTCAAGGAGATACAGAACTGCACAACTTTTAGAAGACATCTGAAGGCAGCCCTGTATTGGGAAGGTTTTAATGTTTGATATTTTACTATGTTTTGTAGGCCGCCCAGAATGTTGGAGAAACCCAGCCAGATGGGCAGGGTATAAATAACAACATTATTTATTATTATTATTATTATTATTATTATTATTATTATTATTATTCAGGATCAGAGTAAAATACAGTATATTCATTAAGGAAATTTTGGAGAGTATTATTTACAGAACTGCCCATAAGCCTCATTCTAGGTGCAACCTGCTCATGGTGTGATATCATCTTCCATGGGATCTTGTGAGAGGGAGGAGAGGCTGAGGCCTTTAAAAAGTCCTCCCCCAGGAGAGTATGGGGCCATTTTGTCCAGCTAGCTTCCCAACCATCCTCAGTGCTAGACCATCACTGAGGTACTTGAGTCACTAGTTAACAGGGATGGAAATGATTTTCTTCCCACCAACCTCAATTGGCCTCCTTTCCTTCAGCAAGACAAGGGTTACCGTATTTTTCGCTCCATAACGCGCACTTTTTTCCTCCTGAAAAGGAAGGGGGAAAGTCTGTGCGCATTATGGAGCAAAGGCACTGGCCGGCAGCGGGATCCCTCGGCTGCCACTGCAGTCGTAAGCAGAGGGATGCCTCTGCCACTGGAGCCATGGCTCCCGGCAGGGCGGGAGAGGAACGGACAGCCCAAAAGCAGTGCTTTCGGGATGTCCGTTCCTCTCCCACACCCCTCCGCGCCCGCCAGGACAGCGGGAAAGGGGGTGGGAAAGGAACGGACAGCCTCCCCCGCCCCTGGAGAGCACAAGGAGGGAGATGCTTCCCCCCTCTCTCCTTCCTTCCTTCCTTCCTTCCTTCCTTCCTTCCTTCCTTCCTTCCTTCTCTCTCTCTCTCTTCCCTCCCTCCCTCTCTCCCTCCTTCTTTCCCTCTCTCTTCCTCTCTCTCTCTTCCCTCCCTCCCTCCCTCCCTCCCAGCCTTTTAGAGGAGGAAAACCAAATATTTTTCTTGTTTTCCTCCTCTAAAAATGAGGTGCACGTTATGGTCCAGTGCGCGTTATGGAGCGAAAAATACGGTGTATATCTTAGGTGTTGGAAAAAAATTGCACTTCATGGGCAGCAATGGCATAGGGTTTGATCAGCGTAGCACTGATGGGAGGATTGGCAAGGCATTTCCTGAGCTCAAATGAGGGCCTCTGCCTGGCTAGAATCTCTCAGCCCAGTTACCCAGTGAGACCTTGGATGACTGGCTTGACCAACACCAGGGCTCAGTGCTGGACGACTGCCATAGAGGGAGTTTGGGGTGCCTCCTAATCCCAAAGGGATGCCATTTGATCAGCATGGGCTCAGAGGAATGGGGAAATCATCCTTGCTATGCCAAACCCCATTTACCCACTATAATCACTAAATATTTGGCCCCATTTCACCCAACACCAATGTTCCGTTTCAATAATTCCACCTCTCTCGCAGGCCACAGAATGCACCTGCCTGGGCAACACACAATTACAGCAAGAAGAGTTTTATTTGCTTATTTGTTTACAACATTTGTATGCTGCCAATTACAAAAGTTCTCTGAACTGTTTACAATAAAAATAAAACAGCAGAATGCAGAGACAAAATAATGAAACCGTAACAAACGAAACAGCATAAAAATACCACAGAGGATAAAATCAATGTAGCAGAACTAGCAACAGCTGAAAAACGCACAAATCTTTAATCTCCAGAAATATCCAGATTCTTCAAATCACTCTCTCTCTCTCTGTGTATGTTGTTGTCGTTGGCATCCATCTGTCTTGAGAGACAATGGAATGCACCTTTGGGGATGAAGTCAAACTGGGCGACCTGCGCTGCCCAGATGACAACACCTGCCTCTCAGCCTCACTGATGTGGTTCACAGGAAAGCAGAGCATTTGGTACCAGCTTGGCTTCAGAAGTTGCCCGAAGGAGGCATACAATGCACAATCCAACTGTCTTAAGGACTCCATTCTGGATTTGTGTAGGGTCTACTTCTTAGTCTTTTCTTCTCCTGAAGATATCCCCCAAGGCAGTAGAGGATCAGAGTTTTTCTTCTCCTGGATGTGCTACCTTCCCAGGTTGGCGAGTCCCATCTACCCACTGGTGGAGGAAGAGGAGTGCGGGGGGAGCGCATCGCCTCCGACAGCGCGATCTCAGTTGGGTGCCATCGCTGCTGCCCCCTGCCCGCTCTGGGCACCACGCCCCTGTAGGCGGCGTGCCCCGTCCCCACCTGCTCTCCGCCCCCCGGTGCCGGAACATGAAGCTCCGCCACTGCATCTACCCCTCACTTCCCTCTACAGTACATGCAGAAACCGCCTTCTTCATCATTGGACCAACTATTGGTCCTGCCCACTTACCGGTAATTTAGCCTAATTAGTCATGTCATTATTTCCACACCATTCATTTCAATGCAACGACCATTCTTTCCAGTGCAAAGAAAACATAACTTAAGTGGGGCAGGGGTGGTTTTACTACAATCAAGCGGTATATAAATCTTGTAAAATATATAAATAGATTCTACGACTGTATTTATTTATTGAAAACTGATGTGGAGATGAAGAGAAATGACCTTAAAATGCAAAACAATTAGGAAACTGATAGGAAACTGAGATTGACAGATTCACCCACCCCTAGTTGTTGTCCTCAACATCTAGAGGGCACTATCTTGGCTACCTCTCATCTATTCTCACTAGTAGTAGGGACACGAGTGGCGCTGTGGTCTAAACCACTGAGCCTCTTGGGCTTGCCGATCAGAAGGTTGGCCGTTTGAATCCCTGTGACGGGGTGAGCTCCCGTTGCTCTGTCCCAGCTCCTGCCAACCTAGCAGTTCAAAAGCACATCAAACTGCAAGTAGATAAATAGGTACCCCTGCAGCAGGAAGGTAAACATCATTTCTGTGCATTCTGGTTTCCGTCACGGTGTTCCATTGCGCCAGAAGCGGTTTAGTTATGCTGACCACATGACCCGGAAAGCTGTCTGTGGACAAACGCCAGCTCCCTCAGCCTGAAAGCGAGATGAGCCCTGCACCCCATTGTCGCCTTTGACTGGACTTAACCATCCAGGGGTCCTTTTACCTTTTTCTTCTTCTTCTTCTTTTTAACCTAGTAGCTGTTTTCTAAAGCAATAGTTAAAGATTTTCTTCATCCCTACTATATGAGATCCTTCCCATTGAAAATGCTAGGGATTGAATTTGAGCCCTGTGTGCAAAGAAATTGCTCCCCGCACCGAGCTGTGTCATTTGCCTTTTGCATACATAGAATCATCCATCAAAAGTTCATAGATTGCCATTCCCAGATTAAATAAAGCTAGGGATGCTTGAGAATTTTGATATTTGCAAATGACAATGTGAATTGGTTCACGTCTCCTATACAAATGTGTGAATTGGGAGATGGTTATCCACCAACTTTCCTACTTCCCGAATGTTCCATCATAGTTTCACAACTAAAAAACCCCCAAAAGCTGATTTATTTATTTTTTAAATCGAGATGTATATTTTGAGAAGAAATGTGCTTTGAAATATGTATTTTATTAAGTATTTCACGGCAAATGTTTATGGGGATTCCCCACCCCACCCCAGTTTCATTTAATGTATTGTACTGGGAAATGCAAGTCAAGCAGTTTCACCTTTAAATCCTAACTGAATTGAATTGCCACCCCACATTTCTCCTTGCCACAAGCACCAACCTTACATTTTTACAGGCACACTAAACATGATTCTGTTTCTCCCTGGAAATGTGTGCCTTCCATGTCAAAGTTTGTAATACTATAATATTTAAATACTTCCAGTCCTTCAAGGAAACTGTGATTTGAAATGCAACAGTACAATACTACATGGCTTTTAATTTTTTTTAAGAAAGAAGTTCTGTGTAGGTCAGATTTTTTTTTAAAAAAAAATAATGCTAATGTGATGCTGTTACACCTACTATGAAAATCCCTAGCTTTTCTCTGGTTATCATAAATAGCTTTTAAGAGGAAAATGACAGATTTTTGGCAGTTAATTAGCAGTTCAGGTAACTCATCAGAAAAAAGCAATTTGCTTATATTCATACAAGCCAGTGAACTGTAGTAATTCTAATCCTTGAAATCCGCAAGGGAAAAAATGGAAAAGAAGGTGAAAGGAAATGCAACCCAATCTTCTGAGGTGTTTACGTTTCAAATGGATTAGTCTCCTCCTCTCTTCACTGCATGTTGAAATGTAGAAATGCCTTGGAGTTTCTCTATCAGGATGAGCCCGGTATTTCACATTCCTCCTCCAACTCAACTTCTTCAAAATGCAAACTTGGTAATACATTCAGGGAGCAAGAGAGATATTTCCCATTCCTACGCAGAGGGAGCTGTAGATATTCTAGGAAGGCTTGCTTATTCAAAGTCTCGGTGCTGACCTTTAAAGCCCTAAATGGCCTCAGTCCTGTATACCTGAAGGAGCGTCTCCACTCCCATTGTTCTGCCCGGACACTGAGATCCAGCGCTGAGGGGCTTCTGGCGGTTCCCTCACTGCAAGAAGCCATGTTACAGGGAACCAGGAAGAGGGCCTTCTTGGTAGTGGTGCCCGCCCTGTGGAAACCCTCCCATCAGATGTCAAAGAAATAAACAACTCTCTTACTTTTAAAAGAAGGCAGCCCTGTTTAGGGAAGTTTTTAATGTTTAATGCTGTATTGTGTTTTTAATATTCGGCTGGGAGCCGCCCAGAGTGCCTGGGGAAACCCAGCCAGATGGGCCAGGTATAAATAGTTAGGACTTTAGGGTGCAATAGCATCCAGGCACTGAAAATCCAAACTACATTATTATACGGTAAAATGGCTAGCCATAGTTACAAATGTCTATGAAAATAGAGAGGAGGAGGAGGAGGAGGAGGAGGAGGAGGAGGAGGAGGAGGAGGAGAAGTTGTAATACCACCAGCTGCCTTTGGGCCAGGAGTTGTTTGCCACATGACAGATTTTAAATCAGGGATAGGCAACTGTTCCCCCTCACCGGCATCTGTATTCCTGCATGCCATTTGGGAGGGAGCAGAGAGTGCATTACACCAGTGGAAGGTGTCAGAGCTGACAGTGTAGGAGAGTCACACTTTTTCTCAATCCCCACACCCCCATTCCCCAACACTGAATTTTATACAGTCGCTCCCATCCATCCTTTTCTGCTATCAGTAGTTACCTACGTCTTCTCCCCCCCCTTTTTTGAAGATAGGGACAACATTTGCCCACCTCTAGTCTGCAGGGACCTCACCTGTTCTCAAGAAGTCCTCAAAAATTATAAATAGAGGCTCTGAGGTAACACCCACAAGCTCCTTTGGTACCCTTGTGCTAAGCTCTGGAGATCTGAATTCATTTAAAGTAACTAGGTGTTCCCGTACCACCTCTTTTCCTATCTGGGGCTGCAGTTCTCTCATTGCATTGTTTATTCTGTTATATTCGGAATTTCCATTTCTTTTACAACTTACTTCGTGTCACATCTTCAACCTGATTACATAACATGAACACCCTTTAAACTCAACAGGCATGTCATCCGCAAATATGACAATATTTGCGGATGACATGCCTGTTGAGTTTAAAGGGTGTTCATAAAGCCTTTATCAAGTCGTTTCAGCCTTCTCTGGCAGATCCCAAATTATTCATCACATTCCAAGGACCTTACTGAGGAGACTGAGGACGGTTCCTAAGAGGCTACATCTGTTTTTCTTTTTGCCTTTTCACTACAAAGCAATGACACCACCATCGCTCTTTGCCTTATTTTAGCCTGGAACTTTATTAAATCTGCTCTCAACACCTGTTTTATGTTTGTAGGAAAGTGAGATCTCCAAATAAGTTCACTTGAAGGAATTGTAGCCATACTACAGATCTTTGGTGTGGATCCAGTGACTTCATTGGTAAGGCCTTAGATACATCCCCAAGAGACACTAGATGTGACCAACTTCTTCCTAATTGCACCACTGATCTATCTAGCTCAGCATTTTCATCTATACTGATTGATAGTGACAATCCAAGTTCTTGGGCACAGTTTTCCCCCAATATCTTTTTCAGCAGAGACACCACAAGTGAGAGCTGGACCATAAAGAAGGTTAATCGCCGAAGAATTGATGCTTTTGAATTATGGTGCTAGAGGAGATTCTTGAGAGTCCCATGGACTGCAAGAAGATCAAACCTATCCATTCTTAAGAAAATCAGCCCTGAGTGCTCTCTGGAAGGACAGATCCTGAAGCTGAGGCTCCAGTACTTTGGCCACCTCATGAGAAGAGAAGACTCCCTGGAAAAGACCCTGATGTTGGGAAAGATGGAGGGCACAAGGAGAAGGGGATGACAGAGGACGAGATGGTTGGACAGTGTTCTCGAAGCTACTAACGTGTTTGACCAAACTGTGGGAGGCAGTGGAAGACAGGAGTGCCTGGTGTGCTCTGGTCCATGGGGTCACGAAGAGTCGGACACGACTAAAAGACTAAACAACAACAATTTAAATAGAAATACAAGACATCTCACTGATAGGGAACAAAAATGTGACTAGGTGTTCTGTGCTGCCTGCTCGTTTTACTGTCCACTAAACAACAACAACAACAACCACAAGATTACAGCTATGACCTTCTATATTGCACAATGCTCAGCTAAACTAACACCATCCAATGCAGTGCGGAAAAGTGGAAAAGCTAAATATACGGAGTCAATTATCAGACTGGAGAGACATAAATATATTTATATTTGCATCATATGAAATCCAGTCTTTTAATTTGTTTTTGGAGTATCTTTTAAAAACAATGCCTACACTTGCTACTAGCTCCATTACATTTGGCTCTCAGCTGGGTTAATGGATCCATAATTACCATAATTCTCTGAATATGGTTGTCAGTTCCATTTCAGTTCTTCGGCAGCCTCTTAATGCAATATCAGGTTTTCCTGTAGAAGATCACATTTCGGTCCTTTTTGACAAAACCCTTTCTAAAAAGAGAGATTATGTTCAGGAAAAAAGGAGGGCATCTGAATAATTTAACAGCTACATATAGGCCTATCAAATATTAAAGGGACAATAGTGTACTATAGGGAGTTTTGCAAAGCTGCTGCCTTGACATTGGTCTCCTATTGTATCTTGTGCAGTGTGCAGTTTGGGATAAACAGCAACAGACAAAGAGGTCATAGGATGATGGCGGAGTGGCCGTTTGTAGTGAAAAGCAAAAGGACGCTCTGTTGAGCGTTGGTGAATGATCTCTTGGTAATAATATGGAGCAACTCTTTATTAAATGCATAGATCACCTTTAGTTGAGAGGATGAGCTGTTGAAAGGTATGTCTCATTAAATTCAAATGTTTAAACACAGAACCAAGACCCACATAATGTCTGCAGAACGTTAGGTCACTACTCACCAAGCATATTTTTAATCTTTTTCTTTTTTTCAAGGAAGAGACTAAAGCTAAATTGTATAGTAGCAATCATGTAGAATTTTATTGCAGAATACAATACAAAACACCAACAAACTTTACAATCTCTGCCTTTATTCTAGCTGTTCACTATGTTTATGACTAGGGTATCACAAAGCGATAGCACACAGGGCTCCTGGTCACTGCCTGCATTGAAATCGATGTACAGCACTCCCCACTGATAGGAGTAGATCTTCTTTTTGACATGCCATCACTCTCTGGGGCAAACGTACATCTTTAATATAAAGATAAAGGGACCCCTGACCATTAGGTCCAGTCGTGACCGACTCTGGGGTTTCGGCGCTCATCTCGCATTATTGGCCAAGGGAGCCGGCGTACAGCTTCCAGGTCATGTGGCCATCATGACTATGCCGCTTCTGGCGAACCAGAGCAGCGCATGGAAACGCCGTTTACCTTCCCACTGCAGCGGTACCTATTTATCTACTTGCACTCTGACGTGCTTTCGAACTGCTAGGTTGGCAGGAGCAGGGACCGAGCAATGGGAGCTCACCCCGTCACGGGGACTCGAACCGCCGACCTTCTGATCGGCAAGCCCTAGGCTCTGTGGTTGAACCCACAGCGCCACCCGCTTCCCTCATCTTTCATATACACTATACATGAATTTTCATATTTTAAATTCAGTCGCCGTCGTCCGTCCCCCCCCCCCCCGACGTTAAGGAAGAATTGAATGTAAAATACCGAAAATGTATGTGAAATGCATTCAGTAAGGAAAATTCTCCCAGAAACTCACAACACATCATCATCAACCCACCATTCTCAGTGGGATGTGCAACATTGATTACAAGTCCATGTGAGGTGGCAGGACCCATGCACACTACAGAGCCACTTGTAAGAGTCTGCATTTAAATGCATTTAAATGCAAATGCCACTGAATTTCTCCCCTACCCTGTCCTGCAGTGGCCAAACTGCTATCTCTGGGGCTTCTCTTGTTTCCCCATGACTGGTATTCAGATGTTGCATGCCTGGAGGCAGTAAATAGCCTTCATTATTAGTACCCCGTGATAGCTTTCTCTCCCATCAGTCTGAAATGCTAAAGAAAAGGGGAGCAAGATACAATGGACGGCAGTTATGAAATATTAAGCAAAATGGCTCAAGATGCATCTATGGATGGTTTAACCATAATGAGAATAATAGTTCACCCATTAAGCTTTTTTCTACCATCGAAGAAGAGTGTTGTTCATTCCCCCCCAACTATTATTGATTCTGGTAACAGCAAACATACCCAAAATAAAAACGGGGCTATTGTCAAAAGAAAACAAGCTCATTTTGCGTGGCATCTTGACAAGGCAGTTTGACTGATACTTGATGAATGAGTTACAATTAAGATAGAATTTTGATGGCGCTCTTCAGCCCTGTTTATTCCATTGACAAGCGATCTACCGGAAGGGAAGGCTTTCTGCACTGCCTTGCAAGCAAACAACCTGTTTAAGCTCCATCCTAGATACAGAAACACACATGCAATGTTCACACTTCTCTGTCTCCAGCTGGACCGTGGCAGCCTTTTAAGATTACCTTTGCTTTTACTCTTTGAATATTGGTCATGTTGCATTATTTCCCCAAGGTTATTAAACCCCCTGTGCCCTATGCGGTGCATACAAGGAATGGCATCTCCAGCTTAGGTACATGAAAATGACAAAACCAATCACCTGGCAATTCTCAAACGGTGAGTCGGATGCACCTGTGCACTACAAGAGAGCAGATCAAGTTTAAGGCTAAGTGAAAATGGCCCCTGGACTTCCACAACCTGATTCACAGTAAAGAGAGAGAGTCTTTAAATACAAACTGAACAATTCCCAACCACCCCTCATCTCAACACTGAACAATTCCTGGTTGGCACAGCTCATCTGTATTTAACTCTCCTTCTCCACCAATTTTTACCCTGATCTATTTGTTTGACAAACTCAATCTGCTGAAAATTCCCACACACATTTCAGATGAGTTGACAACAATGACAGCGGCTAATTCTTGAGTGAAGGGGAAATCCTTCCTGCCCTGCACACAAAACCGAAACAGCAGTCGCAGCAGCTTTCAGTCACAATATTCAGTTGTAAAGCACAGCATTGTGAATACCATATTACCATATGCAGTTGGTGGTTTGAATCCCCGCGACGGGGTGAGCTCCCGTTGCTCTGTCCCATCCCAGCTCCTGCCAACCTAGCAGTTCAAAAGCATGCCAGTGCGAGTAGATAAATAGGTACCGCCGCCACGGGAATGTAAACGGCGTTTCCATGCACTCTGGCACTCGTCACGGTCCTCCATATGCCAGAAGCGGTTTAGTCATGCAGGCCACATGACCCAGAAAGCTGTCTGTGGAGAAACACTGGCTCCCTCAGCCTGAAAGTGAGACGAGCGCCACAACCCCATAGTCGCCTTTGACTGGACTTAACTGTCCAGGGGTCCTTTACCTTTTACCTTACCTTACCACAAAGAACTACTGTATGTCCAGGAATTTGACCGAATGTGTGAATGGTTAAACTGGCAGAAGTTCCTCACCAGGTGTAGTGAAGCTGTTAATGAGGGTGAAAGAGGAGAGCGCAAAATATGGTCTGAAGCTCAAACATAAAAAAAAAAAAAACTAATATCATGGCTACTGGTCCCATCACCTCCTGGCAAATAGAAGGGGGAGAAATGGAGACAGTGAGTGATTTTACTTTCTTGAGTTCCATTATCACTTCCATTATCACAGAGGACGAGATGGTTGGACAGTGTTATCGAAGCTACTTACATGTGTTTGACCAAACTGCGGGAGGCAGTGGAAGACAGGAGTGCCTGGCGTGCTCTGGTCCATGGGGTCACGAAGAGTCGGACATGACTAAACGACTAAGCAACTAAACAACAACAACAATGGCTCCTAGAAGCTGTCATGTGACCATGGCCACATCCCAGGAATGTCTTCAGCTGGCCAGCTAAACCAGGTGAAGGTAGCCGATGCGTCTCAAACCCTCCATGAGTGAAGAACTTCCCATTCATGCAAAGTCAGGTTCTAGATGATTGAGTGAATGAAATTAGGTCAGAGGTGGTATCTGCATGTGCTGCAGAGGGAAGTGAGGGATAGATGGGGTTAGTTAACCTGGAAAGAAAAAAATCTGTTCCTCTGCTGCCTTGTGGGATATGTTCAGGAGAAGATAGGGCTGAGGAGTAAACCTACACAAATCCAGAGTGGAGTCCCTAAGACGGTGGGATGGAGCCTTGTATGCCTTCTTATGGAAACTCCTGCAGCCAAGTTGGTGACAAACATATTGCTCTGCTTTCCATTGGACCACATCAGAGAGGCTGAGAGCGGGGATTTTTCATCTGGGCAGCCCAAGACCTCCATACACACTGCCTAGGCTTGTACCCCAGAGAGGTCACTATGGTGCTGCTAACCCAGTGATTTGTCTTCACCCTCAAAGATGCACTCCATTGTGTCTCAAAACAGATGGATGCCAACAACAATGTGCAAAGTTTTGGCAACTGTGCAGAATAAAGTGTGGCGGGTTTGGGGGAGGAGGGGAAAGCTATACTGTTAACCATCAGGAATATCTGTAGCTATTCTTCATAAGGGATCTGGGTAGCCAACAATTAAGGCAAGAGTGGACTGCGCTCAGTTAAGGTATATTTTAAAAAGTTCAATTCAGCAAGATGGGTAGGGTATAACATTTATTATTTTTATTATTCCTATTATTACTTATTTTGGAGTTTTCTGAATTGTGCTATTTAGTGATCACCAACTCTGGAAAGAAGCTTTTCAATATGTTTCAGACTATTATTATTTTCCAGAACTGAGCTCTGCTTTGACCTTGAAGAAGTGTCAACTAAGGGAATTGGGATCTTCTGGATATAATCCAGAAGGGACCTACAACTAATTAGAAACACAAAATTTCCCCTTGTTATTTGCTATTGAGAACAAAGCATTTTGCAGTTAGTTATCTGACCAAACTCTCACTAGTTTTCTTAAGAAATGCCTTTCCTGAACTGCATTTCCAAGTGATGCCTACTGTAGTCTTGGAGGACCACCGCAACAAGGTTCCATACATAGAAAGACTTTGCATTTGTAGTCAGCCTCAGGTGGAAAACACCGCTCATTATCTGTTAGCCTGCACCTTATATAGAGATCCAAGGGATCACTCTGAAACTTTTGTTCATACAAGGAAGCAGATACATCCCAGCAGAAATGGTTCAGTTTCTTCTGAGTGAAAACAATAGCTTCATAACACACAGAGTGGGCCTCTATGCACTGCCTGGAAAAACAACAACAACAACAACAACAACAACAACAACAAGAAAAATGAGTTAGATAAATTCACTCTAAATTGTGGTGGTTTAGAGGTTTAATTTGAAATCAAGCTGGATTTGAGTTTGTTGGTATATCTGGTAACTTCTTTCTCTTACATCATGAATGTTGGATTTTTAAAAGTCAAAATAATATTAGAATTGGAACTGTCAGAGATGCACTGTGTTTTAATGCTCAGGAATGTGGCAATGTATTTTTTTATATTATGGATTTTTTATATTATGGATGTATGTTCTGTATTCTTTTATTAATACTATTGCCTAGTACAAGTTTGTCATGGCCTCTGGCTCGAACAATAAACTTATGAGCTTAAAAATAAAAGCAGTGGCTAATTCTTGAGGGAAGGCCAATTTGTGTATGGTTGTAAACGGAAGCACAATACGGGATCATTCTGCCTGATTACCAAATGCAGTGCTCAAACTGATACAAGAAAAAGCTGTGTTCAGGGCTTTGACTGAACGGGCAATGGTGAAACTGGCAGAAGTTACTCACTAGGTGTAGTGGAGCTGCTATGCTAACTTCCTAGCAGGTTACTTGCTGTTGCTAACTAGGAAAGAAAAAGAAGGGTTAAGTGGCTGGGAGATGGTGTGGTGCAATTGCATGGGCAGAGCCAATCCAAAACTCCTGTCAATGTGTTTGCACCACCTTGACCTCCCCACCCCCAGGAAGCAACAGTAACTCACCTGCTGGGATACAAGCATAGCAGTTCCACCCTACACAGCAAGCCACATCTGGAAACTAGGCATGGGGCATGCACACAACCCCTACTTGGGTTCTTTGCAGTTAGAATCTCTCCCTGTCTGTCCTCAGAAACCCTAATAAGCCAAGGTTCCCTCTCATAGAGATGTTTCTAGGCTAATGCTGTGAATATCTGAAGAGCAGCCTGTGTACAGCCCCTGCTCCATCCTCGGTTTAACCCTTCATGTGCTAGGCACACAGTTGAGCATATTTAAAGGATGGTTCAGGGGCTTGAAATGTCTTGATGTGCAACATTCTCCATGGACACAGCCATGCATCAGAGCTAAAAAGAGGGCGTTGAGAAGAAATGGTATGAGATATAGATGAGGAGATCAACTACGTACACAGATGAACCAAAGGCTCCGTCTTTTCCAAGATGGAAGAGGAGGGAGAGAGGCAACCCTCACTAGGTGCTTTAAGATGTTGCAGCCTTCTGCAGATTGGAAGCTTCTGAGAGTTGTTATGCTGATGATGCCTTTTCTTGCATTCTAACACGGCCCCCTCTCTATTCTTCATAAATTCCATTTTTTAATTAGATCCTTGGAGTCTTGGGCATCTCTGAACTAAATGCATATGTATCAATGCATCCTTGAGGAGGAGGGGAAAAAATGTGTTCTGGCTTTTCGTCATGGAGAAAAATCACTTTGTATCCAACAGCATCCAATATTGCACTCCAAAGAAGAGAAGTCCCTAACGCCAGCTAAGTCCAGCAAGGTTTGAGGAAATTTTGGCTACCCCGAGTGTATTAAGTATTAAAGTATTAAACTATTGTAAGATGTAAGTTAGACCGTAGATATCTTCATATGCAAAAGGTAACCTGCATTAAAATGCATCACACCTTGCATTATGTAGGTATGGCAATGTTTCACATTATCTTTCTGATACCTTTTGTAACTGATGATGTGATTCAGTGTCTGTCTACAATGAATAAATTAATGTCAAAAATACTTGCAATTTGGCACAACATAAGTAATCTATGACAATGATGAAACTCAGTGCAACCACTGAAGAAGTCTGAGCCAAAGATTTGCCTTGTGATTTCAAGTGTTCGCGTGACATCCAGCCTTTCAAGAGTTCACGGCCAAGTGTACCTTTTCCCCTTGTATGAAGCTGTTTTCTATTGGCCTAATTCGCCCAACACATTAAAACCATAGTTAAAACTAAACTATGGCTTAATGTGAATGAGCACTGTGTGGGTGTATGCTGCTGAAAAGGACTTGCTCCCATTTCCACCTCCCCTATTAATGCCATGCCACCAGGAAAGAAGCTAGAATCTGGCTTGTTCTGCCATCTAAACCTGGGCTCAGGGCTTGTTTTCTTTGAATAATGTGCAGAAAACCAAGAGCAAGCCTGAATTACTACTCGGGGTTTGTTTGGAGAGAAACAAACTATGAGCCCAGATATACAAGACAGACTCTGGGTGGAGCAGGAAAAATTCAACAGCCGGCACCAACTGCATGCTTACATTAAACTATGGCTTAATGCAATGTGTGAACTAAGCCACTGAGTCATTTCTCCTAGCCCAGTACTGTGTTCTCTGTCTTTTCTTTCCCAATACTTGTTACCTGCTCATTTAACAGGGGATGCCAGGGATTGAGTTTGTGACTTTCTACATGCAAAGCGATCTACTTTTAACATATATAGTCGAAATACAATTTAGTCTTTTCTCGTTTTTGTCAACTTCCTGCCTCATTTTCTATGGAGTTGTTGTTTCTCCCCTTCTACTGTACCCTGTCTATTCAATCATAACTACAATATTATAATTCCTTCTGTTGCTCATAGCTCAAATCCTGCTCACGAGTTTGTCAATAGTTTGCTGAGTTTTCTACCCCTGCTTTTCTAGGGCCACAAACCTGCACAGCCATTTCCAGAGTCTGAATCAATGACAGATGGAGAGATTTTCAACAGCTCAGCCATAGTAAATGAGAAGCCCCACTCACTTTTCAAAAGACCAGTAACAAAGGCGATCTTTGGCAGAAGCTTCAGCATCCAGCTAGATGCTACAGTTTTCCATGGTTGAAGGAAACTTCAAGATGTCTCCAGAAACTGGGTTTTCTAAAAGGTGGGTTGTTGGTTTTTTGGCAGCCAGGTAGAGAATTAGAGACCTGAGTTAGTGCATTCCTGATTTGTGGGAGCATTAATTATTACCCAGCCATTCCACAAGGCTTTATCTCTTTCAATAACATTGAAATTTGTTTGTTGCCTTAAAAGCACTAGCTCAGCTGTGATGGTAAAACCTCTTAGATGCATGATTTGTTAAGGGAAGTTGCATTTTCCACTCGAGAGCTTTGAAATGTCTTGTGTCAACGGCACTTTCTTTGGCATTGACTCTATGTACCTGCCAAGCTTGCTATTGTGTTCTCTTTTGTTCCCTTTTAAATGTTCGCCATGACTAAGTAAATGGCGTAAAAAGACCCCTAACAGACTTCTTTTCTTTACATTGTTCGTTATTTATTTATCTCCCTTTTATATGCTGTGGTGTAGTTGGAGACAGCCAGGCATTAAGAGTATTCTCATTATATAAGCATCGCTCTTAAATATTGCATGGAACATAACCTGAACTTTGTTCTTGCCTGCACCAACTTCTCTATGATTCCCTAGAAAGACTGAATACAGAATGAATATCGACATGAATGAGGTGACACAGGAATGGAACACATTTGCACCTGTACACAATTGCTGCATTATGGGTAGGGAAGGGTGGCTTTTTATCATCTTTGGGAAATAGGTAGAGCCCAAAAAAACCTGGAAGGTGTCTAATGCTTTGGAAAGTCTTGACAAAATGGGCAGGTTTTGCTCTCCCATATTGTCTCTAGTCCTTTCTGTTTCTCAGTCTCTCCCTCCAGGCAAGTGTTTTGCTTGGGTCCAGAAGAATAAATATGAGGGGGGTACATTGGCTTTGTGAGAGGCAAATTGGAGTGATTTGGGTCATGATCTCACCTTACAGCATCAGATTGAAATGTTGTCAAGGTGTGTTGTGGTAGATCAGTGATTCTCTCCCTTGCAAGGAGCTCTGTTGCCTCATCTCCCCTTGTCCTGCCCCCACCCCCAAAAGCACACAGCTTCCTCCCTCTTTTCTTTTCCAAAAAGCATTAATCATCATGGGAGAAGTGGGGATTCAGAAGCACACACAACTTGCTTTAATCAG
This sequence comes from Darevskia armeniaca, assembly GCA_034641395.1. NCBI lineage: Eukaryota > Metazoa > Chordata > Lepidosauria > Squamata > Lacertidae > Darevskia > Darevskia armeniaca. The sequence continues at coordinate 14,070 of JAWWNF010000229.1, read as the reverse complement.
TTCTACATTATCCTCCATTAATCTGTCTAACCCCTTTAAAGCCACCCAAGTTGATGGTCATCACTGGATCTTGTGGGAGTGGACTCCACAGCTGTACTTTCAGTCCTCCTCAAAATACGCAGGACAATTTTCACTACATTTGGAGTTGACATTTAGGAGATAATTTATCATCCCATTTGCAACAACACATATAAAGGTCTTCTAAAGGTTATATAGCTCTCCTAGGCTTGGGGGTGGGGTGGGGTCACATAACTCCATACCCTCCGATGAAAATAGGGATGTCCTGCCATAACCTTCAACATTTTTCCCCAATAAAAATATGGATGTCCCAAGGAAAAGTGGGATGTTCTGGGATCAAATCAGAAACCAGGACGGCTTCTGTAAATCTGGGACTTTCCCTGGAAAATAGGGACACTTGGAGGGTCTGCTAGCCTAAAAGATAAATATACATCAACTTCAACATCAGCTTCGTTGGACTGGTCATGTTGTGAGGATGCCTGATTATTGTCTTCCAAAGCAACAACTCTATTCCAAACTTAAAAATGGAAAGTGTAATGCTTGTGGACAACAAAAGAGGTTTAAAGACTCTCTCAAGGCAAATCTTTAAAAAAAAGTAATATGAACACCGATAATTGGGAAACACTGGCCTACAAGCGTTCCAATTGGAGAACAGCCTTTACCAAAGGTGTCATGGGCTTTGAAGACACTTGAACTCAGGACAAAAGGGAGAAATGTACTAAGAGGAAGACAGACTTGACAAACCCTCACCAGGATCAACTCCCACCCGGAAACCTATGTCCCCACCGCGGAAGGATGTGTGGATCCAGAACTGGCCTCCACAGTCACCTACGGACTCACTATTAAAACTGTACTTATGGAAGGCAATCTTACTCGGCTACAAGTGATCGCCAAAAAAGAAGATACATTAATTGCTCTGCCCACCTTAACTGTGGCCATCATAAGGATACCAAAAGAGGATGCACCCCTCTGGTCCAAAAAGGTTCCCCACCTGTGTTTTAACTCATTCTAAGGTCATTGCAAAGCAAGCAAATGTCAGCCAATTCCGTCATTGAATGTATCACATTTTTGTTAACTAAGCTGCTTTAGCATGAAGCCTTTTCCAGAACCAAATTCTCCCGGATTGCATGGATTTAACGTGTTGAATCATATATACTTTTAAATGAAGAAACAGCTCCTGTTGCTACATTGCCCAGGGAGCAAAAATGAGTTGCACTGCTCAGCTTCCCATCCTGCCAACTCAGATTGAGTTTCATCCGAAGATCGAACTTGACAGCAATTTCAAATACCAGAAGTGGAAGTGGAATGAAGTCACCCACCAACACTTCGCAAAGGCCAATTGCCACCTTATGAGAGTTTTTTGATACCTGCAAAAAGAGATTTAGGTCATGTTCAGAGAGACGAAAATAAGCGGCACATTTACTTTCCATTTAGTCACGGACAGAATTAATATTGATTTCTATGTCCTGTTTGAAAGTGTTAGGGATTAGAGCTAAGCTCCAGCAGCAAAAGAAGGGCCACCATATTAGATAGATGGGAAAGAATGCTTAATTCACATAGATTGGATCCAGGATCATTGGTAAATTTAAGATTCCCACTATCCTTATTAATACCTTCTTATCTTACCACTTTTTGCCCATCTGTGCTCACGAGAGTTTTAGCCTTGCTGTTTTGCCATCTTCCAGGTGAAAAATAAAAAAATGTAAGATATTATATGACAAAATATTTTTTCCCCAGATGGCGTTTAAACAGGAACCATGAAAACGCATTCTTGATGGGGAAATCCGGGGACTCGATGGGTATGAGAGTTGAACAAAACTGCTCATTAAACTGATCACTGCTGAAATCATGGTGTTTAATTTTATGGTAACATTAGGATTGTTGTACTCTATATATTTCCAAGGACTGCATGACAAATAGCCAAACTAAAATGAAGATATTGGCTATTAAGTGAATAAAAAAATGAGGCATCGTTGCCATTGTACTGACTTTGAATCCTTTCTTTTCTTTTCTTCTCCCGATGACCTGTTAAATGAGCATTCATCCTGATTTGCTTGTACAAAACTTGCACAGAGTTTAGATTTTACCTGGTCTTTATTGAGCATTTGTTTTGATTCGTTTGCTGAGAGGTTATTTGACAATAAGCATTCATCTTGTCTTCACCTTGACTGGCTTGCATGGAGGTTGTTATTTGCATGCCAAGGCACCGTGACCCGCAGTTCCCTAGTGGATAAATAAACGCATGGACAAGTGGACTTTGGTTTATGGGTTCGAATATGCCACAACTTTGTTGGTTACAGATGTGAGGTTTGGCTTAGGCATTGGGTGAAGCCAGGCTATATCTTGACTCCCGTCCGTCCGAATGGAGTCCAACTAAGGGTAAACGACTAATAGGGGAGCCCTATGACTTACATCAAATAGGGACAACCTGACGGGTCCCCGTTGGGGTAGTGGTATGGCCCTAGCCCTCATCTGGGCATTGGAGAGAATCCACACCCCTGGATCCATTTAACAGGATATCCTTAATGAGGAGGGGCAGATCTGGTGAAGGGTGCGAGAGGACGGTCTCCATCCGTGCTGTGGTTTAAATTTCCAGCAGGCACACACCCTGCCAGTGCCGATTGGACAATGATGGCTGCCCCTGGGTGGGGCGCCGCTTAGCGATGTGGCCAAACAGTAGTGAGGAAGGTGTCGATCTCCGTCCCTGGCCAGATCACTGTGGGGCCCAATGCCTGGCCCCAGTGCCACCTACCAAGAAAGGTAAGTGGGTATGCCTTTTCATTAGTCATTTGTTCATACCAGTTTTCAGTGCATTTACCTTTCACTTTCCTAACTGCAAAAAGTCTAGTTACAGGTAGGTAGCTGTGTTGGTCTGCCATAGTTGAAACAAAATAAAAAATAAAAAAATCCTTCCAGTAGCACCTTAGAGACCAACTGAGTTTGTTCTTGGTATGAGCTTTCGTGTGCATGCACACATCTCCAGATACACTGAGACAGAAGTCACCAGACCCTTATATAGAGTGAGATGGTGGGGAGGGGTATTACTCAGAAGTCTGGTGGGAATGGGTGATAGGCTGATAGCTGTGGTAAACCTGTTGATGACTGTTAACGACTGCAAAAAGTCTGTTTATTTTTAACACGGAGCTGTTGTGCCAGACCACTTTAATCTACTTTCATTTAACCTAAATTTTCCATATGTGCTTGAATCTGTCCTGCAAAATACAGTCAGTATTTTGCTCCTTACTCCTAGGACTCAGCTATACAGCTGCAAATAAAACGTTTTAAGTGTGCTTTATGTGCAATATGCAATGAGACACCAGATGGTGATGGTGAGCCTTATGGAGAATGCAATGTATTTTTTTTAAAAAAACTTTTTTTTAAAAAAAAGCATTTTCAAAAAGGTTTTTATATGTGTGTAGAATCCACTCTAAGCTACAATTGGATTGCATAGTAATAGTGGAGTTGATTGCTGAGGGTTGTATCCCATTAAGCAATATTCAAAGTAGACCCCTGAAATTATTGAACCAAAGCTAGTTATGCCCATTATTTCTGGTTTTCAAACATTTTTCGGAAGCTGAATGTTCAATGCAACTTCTGCTTGAGTGCAGGAAGCTCTTGCAACCACTTGGAAGCCGCATCTCAGCTGCCGAACATTTCGGAAGCTGAACAGGCTTCCGGAATGGATTACGTTCGACAACCGAGGTTTGACTGCATTTTGTTTCTGATGGAGAATGGGAGACTGAATTGAAGGCCTTTATAGAATGATACCTACTTGGGTTCTATCATGTTTCAAATGTACTTTGTTCTGTTAATATCACTCTGAAAACAATAACATTTTACTTCCTTTTTTTTCCTTGCACACTACTAAAGTACAGAAGCTGATCTGCTTTGTTGAAGGTCTTTGCTGGTTGCTTCAAGCTTATCATGAAGGCTGAACAGATGAAGGTCAACTCAAACCTTTCATGAGTCATAAAAATGGAGCTTCTCAAGTTAATTGAACAATAACTTTATTGTGAAACATGTTCTTTTTTAGTAAGTTTTCAGTGGTGACAATATCCACTTCTCAAAAGAAAAGAAAAATGCCTTGATGGCTACATAACACTTCTGGAAAAGTGACTACCAGGCTAAGTGCTTTGCAAATGGCATCTTTAGGGAAGCATGCATTTCGGAAGGAAGAAAAAGACATTGATGTTGGATTGTTGGAAAATGTGGAGAAAATTCATTGGTGCTTTTGCGAATGCGTTCACCTCTGAAGTAGTTTCCTTTTGGCATTTTTTTCAAGGGCCCTGGTCACAGAAATAAATGTGTTTGCCTATTCAGATTGAGGGCAGGAAGTATTGCCTTCACTCAGGGTTGGCTTTATGACTTTATCATCACATGACCAAATCTTATTTGCCTACACATAGCTCAGTTGGTTAGAGCATGGGGCTAATCCTACGTGTCCCTTCCAACTCTATGATTCTATATGGCATCATGATATTATCAGGCTGGCTGGCTGGTTCTAACCTGTCTGGGATTGGTGTTTTCAGCATCATATCTACAGGACCGCCTCTCCCGGTATGCCCCGCAAAGGACCTTAAGGTCCACAAATAACAACTTGTTGGAGGTCCCGATCCACAAGGCTGTTAGACTGGTGTCGACTAGGGCCAGGGCCTTTTCTGTACTGGCCCCAACTTGGTGGAACACTCTGTCACAAGAGACCAGGGCCCTGCGGGATTTGACATCTTTCCGCAGGGCCTGCAAGACAGAGCTGTTCTACCTGGCCTTCGGGTCAGACTCAGCCTGATGGTTTCCTCCTCTTGGTTTCGTTTATGGGCGACAAATGAGGCTGTATTTTAAATTTTAAATTGGATTTTTAACCTGTATCTTAATTAATGGTTCTTTTATACTTTGTTGTGATTTTGTTGTGATTTTTACTGGTGTTAGCCACCCTGAGCCTGGTTTTGGCTGGGGAGGGTGGGGTATAAATAAACTTATTATTATTATTATTATTATTATTATTATTATTTAACACTTTTTAAAAAGAACCACAACAAATCAGCAGAAAAAGAACAATAAACAGAAATGGGAAAGATTACATCCCCACCCTTTGGGGAACATTTTGGAACTTATTGTGGGGGCAAGCTTCCCCCCTCCCCAAAAATTATTCCTTTAGTTCAGGTTTCTGATCAATCTACATCCAGGTGGTGTGTGTGTGTATGTGTGTTCTGAAAACCTCTGTGTGATCCCTCCATGACACCAAGGCTTTGAAAGAGAAGTAAGAGCTATTGAATGATATATCATGACCTTAATGAATTGATCGAGTACCATAAGAAAGAAAACAAAACTGAAAAAGACAAATAAAGATGAAGAGCTGTTGCATGCCCACTAAGCTCACCGCAATTGCAAGTAGATATTAACAGCATTACAAATGATGCAGCTTTTCGGGAGGTATTAGAATGGCTGGCATTTCTCGTGATACCTTAAGCAAGTGTTTCTGCATTCTTAAATATCTCCCAGCATCAGGAGGACTACATCTTCATCTTTAATTGATTTGGAAGCCTGACTTTGAAGTCGCAGCAAGGTGGTCAGAAAGCTCCTGTCCCATTTTGCATGAGCCATTTTCATTTCGCTCTTGACTTGTCGCGTGCTCCCATGTTACAGTTGCACTACAACAGCCTGGTAGTGGGGAGAGATCTCCGGAGTTCAAAGATATCCCTTTTGCTTCTTTGTTCTCTCTCTCTGCAAGCTTTCATTAGTTTCTATCCTCCTTCCCTTTTATGCTTTGCATGATTCTTGTTTGATCTTTTAATCATTAATGCTGGGCGATAGGAAAACCTGACATTGCTTTTTCTCTTTTTTAAAACACACACACAGCCTTTATGCAGCTGACACCTGAGATGAAAGCAGTAGCGAAATGATGAGTGGAAACCAACCTAGTGCCTTCCACGTGTATTGGAGCAAAGCCTCATCATTCCTGGCCAGCATGGTCAATGGTTAGGGATGATGAGAGTTGCAATCTGAAGCATTTGGAGGGCACCAGGCTGGGAAAGGTTGATGTAAGCAAATGAGCTGCAAAAATGTGATCTTATAGTGGTCAAAGTTTCCTTAAAAAAAAAAAAAAAAGTTCATCATGGGCAAGATATTCACCTGACACCTAATTTGTGCTCATTTTCTCCAAGATCAATGATGACCACAACCGAGACATAGCCAGGAATGTTAGTGTGGGATGTAGCCTCTGCCTGGCCCCTCTGAAATGGGTATCCCATTAAGGGGATCCAGGGGGAGATGCTGCTATCTGGACACCCAGGCGGACACAAGGGGCCACAGCACTCCCCAGGTGCAATCCAGTGGGGCTGTTACCCCTTGATGTAGAGGTCAGGGACTCCTTCATTTCTGGTTGGCCCCCAAACATAAGTTCTTCCAGCAGGCAGGCCAGAAGGGATGGGGTCTACCCAATGCCTATGCCAAACCTCTTACATTTGTAGTCAATAAAGTTGTGGCCTGATTTCACCCTAATATTTGTTATCATGCCTCTTATTCTTGGTACTGGGAAGGACCGAAGGGTAGGGGAGACCTCTTGCCACAAAATACATAGAACTACTTCTGTCTAGTAGTGCCCTAAATTACACACTTAATTTCTTCTTCCAGGCTGATATCATTTGCTTTTGAGCTCAGTGTCCTGCTGCTGTTCTTTCCACCTACAAATAAAACCCAGACAAATAAAATGTGCCAGAGGGGGAAATGCAATTAACTCTTTTTTAAACAAGAAGAACACAAAAGTCCTAAAATGAATAGGGATGAATTGCCTTGACATTTCCAGACAGAAATATATAACTCAAAACATAATGACACTGAATCAAAGTATTGCTTAGCAATAAGAATATTAAATTAACCTATGGCTACAACTGCATAAGAGGTATTTGGGGGACATCTTGAGAGTCAATTACCATAGCAACTATGAAGTTCCCAGGTAAATTAGTGCCTCACAGCTTAGTGAAGACCCTTGGGCCTATTTCAAAAGCCACCATAGTGAAAATCTTAAATCCTGTTTTCCCTGTGTTTACAAGAACTCTGATATATTTCTATCAGGTATGGGACCTCTGTCTTATGAGCTGTTAACTTGTGGAGTTCCTCTCTGGATCATAGAGCCCATTCAAAGATTACGACTGAACCATTACACTGGAGATTAACCACTCTTTTAAAAAAAAATTTCCCAACAGAAGGTGCTTGAGTTATGTGAATGGATTTTTGTTCAAGATCAGTTACATTATGAGGATGGTCCCTGGCTTTGATTTCAAGGCCACAGATCTACTGAAGGTACAACAGGTCTGGACCTGATTTGTGTCCACCCAAACATAGCCTTGGGTTCTTTGGTGGAACAAAGGTTAGATATATGCAATAGAAAACAAATAATGCAATAAAACCATACAGGTATGTTGTCATTGCCCCATACTATAGTTTGCCATGGGCAATGGGGAAGCATTGGGGCTGTGGGGGACAGCTGCTGGCCAGATCAAAACAAAAGGCAGTAGTTGGCCCCCTACGATCCTGGGGAGAGATCCAATAGGTTGGGGCAGAGGGGAGCCGAGAGAGCAGCTTGGAGAAGTAGATCTCAGGAAAGGTCCTAGTGGGGTCCCTGCCTCTTGCCCTGTCCCAGCTCCCTGCAAGTCACCACAGTGTAGGGCACCAGCACATGCTCTGCCTATTATGCCAACTCCACCTACAGCATTACCAGGGCATGCCACCAACAGGAGGCTGTCACTCTGTTACCAAGTGTTCGTAATGTCCCTTTCATCACCCCAGTGCAGGTGTGAACCGATAGTTCAGGCTCAGCCTTCACAGAGGGCTGCATTTTCGCTTGCCCAGTCCCCTTTGCCATGCTAAGTTGCACCATTCTCATTCCCATATGATAGGATTGCAGGACATGTGTTGCTTGCTGGTTGGATCGACGTTTTAGTTTGCTTGTTATGGGCCAGAAGTCAGCTTCACCTGCCGAACATCAGCCTGAAGGGGGAGAAGGTGAGTGACTCCTGCAGCTGATCAGCCTCCACAGAGGAGAAGGCACTGATGAGAGCCAGCTAGCTCTGGCGCTCTCAAACAGAGCTCTCAACAGCAGTCAACAATGCTTGTAGTTGCTGGCCCTACCTTGTTGCTTCTTGCTCTCCACCTGAACCCTTGACTCTGTCATCATCTGGATTCCCTGACCCCTGGACTGTCAGACTTCCTATGTGGATTCTGCTCTCAGGCAAGAGTTCCTTGGAGACACCTAGCCCCTACTTGCTCAGCAACGGAACTCGGATGCGGCTGAAACATTGCCTTCCTCTGCCTGGCACATGTTCTGCCTGTTTGCACAGCTTTCTGCACTGTAAGGATTTGAGCAACAAAGGTTTCTGTATACCTACAATCCTCCTCTCATATAGTGGGAGCCAGGAATTCAGAATTGTGACCATGTGTTGGAAATGGGAACTTTTTCTGTTAACTGTGGGACTTGAAATGGCATGGCTTGAACATCTTTCTATTACTAATTGTAGTAAAACTATTATTTTGGTTGTTCACTTATAGACAAAATATGAAAAGAATGATCCTAATGGAAGGGAAAGTTCCCCAGCAGACAATAGTTAAAGAAACTGAGGGTCACAGCAATATATTGTGTTTCAAAACAAAGTCTCCTTAGAAGTGTCGGTGTTCCAAATGAATCAATGTGATCTGTTTCAACATGAATGGTGCCAGAGCTCATCACTTATAGAAGTTAATGTAGCAATCCTTCAAATGAAGTGATAACATCCCTCTATAGACTAATATTGCCAAGGGTTAAATGACATTAATATAGAAGTTCATGACTGCATAATATAGTATATATTCCAAAGGACAGGCTTTAATGGCAGTCATAGCTCCCTGAATGATCACAATACGCTATCAGTATAAAAATCTTTCTGATGGAAAATGATATTTTAGTGTGAATAATGGACAGGCCACCAACAGGTGTGAAGAAAAGAGGAGCGGAAAAGATGCACAAGGAAAAGGATTGAACACATGAGCACCCTCTACCTACCTGGAAACACCGGGTGTTTCTAGATTGGAAGCATAGCTGGCATTTCTGCACTTAAAAAATAATAACAATACATTCTCCACACAAAAATAGTAATCAACATAGGATTAAGTTTATGGCGTCATTCTACATAATCTTAAATCATTAATGGTCAATGTAGGCTCTCCGCAGACATGTTTGCAAAATTGGTGGGATAAATTTGCTTAGTACTTCCCTTACATATGAAAAGAAGGGGACCAGGTTTCACAAAAGGTGTCTCTCTTTACAACACCTTTTGAGACCCGTCTAAGCCCATTTAGTTGCTATGAAATGGCCACGTCCCATATATTGTTGAACCATGCCTCAAAGGGTAGCTCAGCTTGGGATTTCCAAAAATATGCTATCACCAAATGTGCAGCCGCCAGCAGAAAGAGAATTAGCTCTTTATGTTGAATAGTAAGATCAGCTTCTAGGTTTAATGAGAACAGAGCTAAAGTTGGATTTGGTGAGGGAGGTTGTTTAAGAATTTTAGAAGTGATATCGAAGACCATTTTTTTTCCAGAATATGTGGACAATTTTGCATGAAAATACATTCCAATATTCCCACATCCCCTCCAACAAAAAGGGGATAAGGATTTGCTGGTTTTTGCTAAGCAAACCAGAGTCCAATGCCATCTGAGGATGACCTTCAAAGATGCTTCTTGAAGGCGAGATGAAATGATCTTTAGAGGCTGGGCATCCATATGCCCTCCCACTCATTATCACTGATTTCTTTGCCTATTTCAGTCTCCCATACTAAGCGTAAACCTTCTGCCTTGCCCATGCTTTATTCCATGAGCATACCATAAATCAACGAAACAACACCTTTCATATCAATACACCTTGGTTCAAATAGATCCTTCCCCTCATTTTTTTTCACCATTTGATTTTTCTTTCTACAGTGTTGCCCCCTCCTGACTTGGGCAGAGTGCATGTATTGAGTGGACAGGTGACATCCCCCCCAAACCCCAGGCAACCCCCGAGCAGAATGACACAAGACAACGTGCTATGGGATTAAAATTGGCCACAACTTTATTAAGTTTCAGATGTAGGGAGACCTTGGCTCAGACATTTATCCTCCCCAGTCCCCAGCCAGGAATCTGGGAGACATCAGGGTTATCCAGAATGTGTGAGGATTGGGCTGGCTCTGGAGAATATATGTTCAAGCAGAGAGCCCACCCCCCATTTTGCCGCATTTGGAGGGGAGAGCAATGACAACCTCTTGGCATATGGCCAATGCCTCCCCTCAAGACCCTTTAACGGGGAACCCTGGGATCACCCCGCAAGGGGGGCATGGGTCACAGCTTCAGGAAGATAGACTAAAGGATTCTGCCCAAGGCCTGAAACCGCCAAAGTTGTGAGGTTTTGCTATGGGGAAGGCAAAACCTGCAAATGCAGGAAAATTCATTTCCGGCCCTTCAACAGTGACCATGATGTAGCAGCACCTGCGTGCCTGTGGAGAAGAGGTTAACCTGCAAAAGAAGACTTAACTGAGGGAGGGCAGGGAGGGAGAAGCTCTGGAGCCAACTGCCACTTGGCAGGTAAGCTACACCTTCTGTTGTGTGGGCAGGGTGGCCCCTCCCCCTACCTGGCCGATCCCCTGGCAATGCCTCCCCAGGAGGGATGGCAATTGGCTGAGGTAGGCGGAGACCTCCAGGTATCCAGCCTGGGGAGGGCGAAGCCAGCCCATACTACCAGGAGCCCATTTGATGTGGGGAGCAGTCATTGGAGATAGCAGCCATTCCACCATCAAAGCAGCTTAAACCCAGCATCATGCTAGAAAAATGCAACCTGTGCTGTTGATAAAGATAGTGCAACTTGTACAGCACATTGGCGACAAATATTCACACAGTTGTTTCAGAAATAATTTTACACCATTTATCAAATTTGTGAGAAAGAGACAATTACTTGCAAAGTGCCATGAAAACTTTCGAACTACCCGAAATAAAGTGAACTTGTAATGTCTGATTTAACTAGGTTCTTACAAATTCTTGACTCAGTTTTTCATTTTCTTTGTTTTTTGAAGTAAGTTCAAGAAGATTCAAGAAGAAGGTAAATTCAGCGTTGTTCCCGGTAGCTGAGGGGTGCTGATGAACCAGCGTATAAAGTTGTAAAGAAGACAGGGTGCCAGCGTTCTATCCCCGTTTTGCCCTAGCAGTCCATGTAGTTAAGAGGCTGCTGTTTTGCCCCCGGTGGGGCCGATTCATTGGGGTTGGCGGATAGCACACTCCCTAAGCACAGTTTTCTGGGCTTCTTCAGTAGTCTAGTCTCGAACCATTGATGTGTCTACTAGTGCTAAATATTGTTGAAGATACAATTTCTTGGCTTAAGCTTAAAAGACTGAATAGCTTAGCCAGCTTAAGCCGAGAAAAAGTTCTCTTCATGAATTTGAATATTTGTATATGACTCCAAAACCTGAGAAACACTGAAGAAGCCTGGAACTTTTCGTGGGAGTGTGCCATCCGCAAGCCCCAACAAAAGGGCCCCATTGGGGGTGAATAATGGCTTCCTAAACTACAGGATTGCCTGGGCGAAACAGGTGAAAAACACAGGCACCCTGTCTTTGTTGATATCTTCAGGAATTTTGTTGGTAACATCATCACAGTGAACTTATTTTTGTTGATATCTTCAGGAATTATTTAAAGGAACCCAAAAAACTGAGTTTTGAACATATACATTTTGTTATTATATTGTTACTAAATATTATTGTGCGCCGCCTACGTGTTGCATTTGTTATACTAGATTACCACATGTATCAGCAACACAGGTACTTTTTTGCTGTAGCCAGCATCATGGCAGAATAAGATTGCTCTGCCCATTCCAAGTGTCTATGCAGCCCCGCTTTTCTTCCAAAATGATGGGCGTTCAGTTTTGACTCTCCCCTCTGGATCATAGAGCATATAGTTTTATTTAGCTATCTGTAACGCTTTACACATTTATTTTATGAGCACCGCAGGACAGGGGTAAAAATAGTCAGCCTCCTTTGAGAGCACAGCATGATGCGAATATCAAGGCTTCTGAGCGTTCTCTGACTGAGCTCTACAGAGATCGCATCAGCCCCGAGTTGGTATGGTAACAATGATTACTTTATTGACTTAACAAACCAGTTCTGACTTGTTCAATGTGTATAAGCAAATCATGATCTAAAAAAGAGAAATAGAGGGGGTGTTTATGAAAAATGATATTGGGCACACAAACATACACGCAGAGAGACAGATGGTAGTGGCTCACACTGTATAAAAATGGGCAATTTATAGATGGGCATAATATTATAATGAGGGGATTGCCAAACTGAGTCCACCTTAAATTATTCTAGATTCAGGTAGGTAGCCGTGTTGGTCTGATGCAGTCGAAATAAATAAATAAAATTAAGAAATTGTCCAGTAGGTCTCTAAGGTGTTACTGGACAATGTCTTAATTTTTTTATTTACTTTAAATTATTGTTTGCTGAAGTTGTTGATGTTCAGAAAGGCAAGAACATAGGAAGATACCTTATACCAACTCTGACCACTGGTCCATGCAAATGATGATGATGATTTTGTATACTGCTCTATACCTGTAGATCTCAGAGCAGTTCACAGCATAAAATCAGAATATAAAAAACAGAAAATACATAATAGAAATGAAAACAAAGACAACCTAATAATCTCCCTTTAGGGAAGTTTTTAATGTTTGATGTTGTTGCTTTTTTATTATTATTGTTAATATTTTGTTGGAAGCTGTTTAGAGTGGCTGGGGAAACCCAGCTAGATGGGCAGGGTATAAATAAATTTATTATTATTATTATTATTATTATTATTATTATTATTATTACTTTAAAACATGCATGCATGTATACATACATAATTTTATTTGTATGCTGCCTTTCCACAGTCAAACCATGCTCAACATACCTTACAACATGAAAAATACATAACTGCAACAAAATATATACAATATATAGAACATAAAAAATACACAGCGAAACTGAATAATCTCCACATTAATCTCCACATAAATCACAAGATCTAACCTTAAGAGACAAAGACAAAACCAAAACAAACCAAAACCAAACCAAACCAAACCAAACCAAACCAAAACAAAACAAAACAAAACAAAACAAAACAAAACAAAACAACAATAACCACCAGCAGCAACAACAGCAACAACTCTTGCCCACAAAATCCCGCCAACAGCACGGCCTACTCTACTGAGTGCCAGCCGCTTTCCAAGATTTCATGCAGCGACCATTCCTAACCCTGCCTGGAGATGCCAGGGATTGAACTGTGACCTTCCCCATGGAAAGAAGGGTCATAGGGGGGACACTCAGGTCAGCTCCACACATCTCAACAAAGTGGTTGGAAGCCAGGTTGCCACTGCTGATGTGTTCAGTGGCCACAGGCCACCCATATGCAGTATATATTTCATTCATTCATTTGTTTATTACGGTTATAAACCAGCTCAAAAGCCACATATAGGACGGCTTTCACAAAAGTAAAATATGCATTTAAAACAATATACAGCAAACAGCTTAAGACATAAAATAAAATTAAACAGACATGTGAGAACCTAAAAGTTTAAATTTGAGATACCATACAGATTTGACTCTATCACCCTGGGGGCTCACTTCGACTATTGTCCCCACAGTTTGTTCTGGGAGGATAGACTGCGCCTGCAAATCTGCTCGGAGAATCTGGCGACCACCCATGTTGTCTTTTGATCTTTGCCTAAAATGAGGGCATTTAGTTTTAGGCTTATCTGGAAGGTCAGCAAGCCTCTCCAATGGGGGGGGCAATGGTGTCTCAGTATATATTTATTTATTACAGAGAAAAAAATTATACACCACTTGTTTGTAAAGAAACAAAAAAAAAAAAAAACAAAGTGTAAAGTGGTTTACATATTTGGGACGCATGAGACCTTGGACCTGGTCTTTCCACTGAAGATGAAATGCAGGACCAAGGCCCCATTTGCACTATACATTTAAAGTAGTATCACTCCACTCTCAAAGAATTCTGGGAGCTGTA